>JANXHW010000003.1:220078008-220690508 GCA_026170595.1 Plestiodon gilberti rubricaudatus
AAATCACTGGCATTAAATTGCAACAGCCTGATTATAAGACACACCCCTAGTTTAAAAACTTAAATTAGGAGAAAAAAATGAGTCTTATACTCAGACCAATACGGTATTTGTTCCCTTATCCTGGGGCAAGACTCCGCTGCCCCAACAGATCTCCTTGGATTTGCACCA
The DNA here is from genome assembly GCA_026170595.1 of Plestiodon gilberti rubricaudatus. NCBI lineage: Eukaryota > Metazoa > Chordata > Lepidosauria > Squamata > Scincidae > Plestiodon > Plestiodon gilberti. Next base: position 220,078,177 of record JANXHW010000003.1, read on the forward strand.
GCCATTTTGCTAGCGCAGAACTGAGGGGGTAAGGGAGAGGGAATGGGGGAAGGAATGGGGATAGGATCCTGGCACATGCTGATGCCACTGAGATCCCCCCTCTCCCCCGTTCCACCTCCCACCCACCCCCTACCCGCCCAGACTCTCCCCCATTCCTCCCTCTTCCCACCCTGCTCCTCCCACTGCCTTCCCCCACTGCCAACGTACTGGTGCTGGCGATAGGTGACTCCTCCGTTGATGCTCACGCTCGGCTGCCAGCCATGTGCACCAGTGGCCTCATTGTGTACACTGTCACAGCAGCACTTCCACTGGTGTAAATGTGTTTCGCTGGTGGAACACTTATGGCCCAATCCTATTGAGCCTAGTGCCACCGGAACAGCGCTAGGTGCTTTCTGGCGGTTGCACAAGGCAACACATTGGAGCATGTGGGTTGGCTGCCACTGCAAGTGGCGAGCAGCCAGCTCTGTGTGCCAGCGGCCTCCAGACACCTGCTGGCCCTGGTAAATACAAATAGGGGTGGAGGGAGGGAGGGTGGGTGGGTGGGTGGAATTGGGCAGCGATAGGGGTGGGGAGGAGGGCACTGCCACTTATCTGGCGGGAGAGACCAGCTCTCCAACCACAAGAGGGTGAAGTGTATTCATGTCCTCTTCCTAGACCATCCTTTGCCTGTTGCCCTCTGTTCAGGCTACAGAGAGCCGCTCCCAATCGCAGCTTCACTCTGGAAAGCCCAGTTAATCTTCCTACTGTCCTTCTCCCCACTGGCGTCACTACAGGGGGGCGGAGCTGTAAGTTCTTCCGTGATTGGAGCCTCCGTTACACGGAAGAACAAAGGGCCCTGCCCCCGCGCCTTCCGACCCATTCAAAGCAGTGAAAACAATGCGCAGGGAATCTCCTGCGCGTTGTTTTCACTGCTTTGAATGGGTCGGAAGGTGTGAGGGCGGGGCGCTTCGTTCTTCCGTGTAATGGAGGCTCCAATCACGGAAGAACTTACAGCTCCGCCCCCCTGTAGTGATGCCAGTGCTTCTCCCCCCTCACATTTCCCCCCTTTTTGCTCCACTGAGTATTATTATCAAGTAACAACTTCCTCCTGATAGCATGCCAGCAGGAGACAGTAGGGCACTTTCAACATGGAGGCCAACTTCCTGGTTGCAGGGGGATAAAATACTTTCACTGTTTCTTAACACCAGACTAATGGCTACAAGAAGTATTGATACAATATGTTGAGGCAAAACTGATCTATGAGGGAGGGAATTATATATCTTTTTTTCTTCTCTCCATGCTCTCTATCCCACCCATACTTTGCCGGTAGCTACAGCAGTATCTTCACCCGGCATCTTTGTAAGCATTCGAAGTATTGTTTCGTTCTAAGCCCTTAGCAGAAAGAGTGGAGTGTCTTATAAGGCAAATACCGCATGTGCCTGTAGTCCATCTATCATCAAATGCAAGCCTAAGGGAGAATCCTGGAAAGAGGAAAACTTTCTCACAAATATCTACTGTCAGGGTTCTTTAATCTCCCCCTGAGCCCCGAGGCTGCCAGCCCTTCAACCACATTTTCGTCCTCAGGAACAATCGAGCATTGCGGCTGCTTCTCCTTTCTCCGTTTCCCCCTCAGGTTTTCCGTGGTCTTCCCACACATCATAAAACCTAGGAATTACTGGAGGGGAAGCAGAAGAGAAGGACGGATGTGGGGAGCACCAGGAGTAGCAGACGATAGAAATGTCAAGTTTAACACGAAACAAACAGCTTTGGTCAATGTGACTTGAGATAAAGGAGCCGTGGTTGCAATCTGTGTCAGTGATGGGGGAAATATTCATTCCAGTTAATTTTATAGGATAAGAGAGTGTGATCTGACAAATGCTTCCAATGTGAATATAAATTCTTGCCCCTTTAGACTCAGGATAAGTTTATACGAATACTTTTGACGGAAGAACTTACCATTTCAGCCATATCGACACGACATAGTTCATTTGACAGTTATTCCTTCCTGAGAGAATGCATGGAATTATAATACTGTGAGGGGGGCTACAGAACTCCAACAAAGAATTCTTATCATTCAAATGTCTCCAAATGTGTGCAAATGTCTCCAAATGTGTGCAAAAATATTCACCTGCTTGTCACATTTCTTCATGAATAGTGTAAGGATTTTGGATACTTAGGGCATCTTGGCATTCTTGGCAATGGAGTCTGTGGTTTGCGATTGATGGCGATGGTCGCTGTGGCAGCACCACTACTCTTGGCAGTCCCTATTTTTCCCAGAAATCCCCTCAGAATGATGCTATGTAACAAATAACCACAGTGTAGGTATTTACACAAGGAATACCACAGAGGAAGAGGAGAGAAATGGAGACTAGAATAAACAGGGGAGGAATATGCAATGATTTAATTTATACTGACTTTGGCTTGGTTACAATAGGGAAAGGGAACTAAAACATGGGCAGGAATGTAATGGAAGATGTTGCGTTGAACTGTAGTGTTTCATCCAATCTCTGTCATCCAACCTGATCCGCTCCCCTGTTCAGTCCACCCCGCCAGGTTCCATTGACCCCTGGGCTGCTCTGACAACAACCAATCGAAGGGCTGTTTTCTTGCTCAGACCTGGCTGACATGAACGGGAAGCACTATAAGTGCAATGTCTTTATGGCTTAAAAAATTAAGTGGATATTTAAACCTTTCTGTAGCCCAGTTTATCATCCTTGTTTTCGCTTATCTTCAGGTTTCCCCCCCCCCCCATCCAGTGCACAGTGACACCTCCAGTTTCACACCAGGGCCTTGAAAACTTTACAATGCTTTTGGTGATGCTGATAATAATGCCAGCAGTATACGTCAAGGTGATAATCTTTTCTTCACTCCTTTTTTAATCAGCACCATTCATCTGTGTCACCATGAATACTGAGAAAACCACCTTCAAACACAACTAACTTGGCGATGTGCTGCAGAACTTCACAATTTGTAATCCACTCCCCCCCCCCATATTTTATTTATGATTATGGTGCTCCTTGGCATTTATTTCTATCAAAATTCTATAAAAGGCAGTTTCAACACCTGTGATTAATGTATTGCCTCTCCATCGATTGATTGGCAAGAAGACCATCAAAGTCTTGTGCCACACTAAACCAAACACCCAATACCTAAGGTTCAAACCATCTCCAGGTAGGGCTGGAAAAAAGGTCCTGTCTGAAACCCTGGAAAAGTGCTGCCAGATAGAGTAGACCAGTCGTTCTCAAACTTTTTAGCACCAGGACCCACTTTTTAAAATGTCACTCTATCGGGACCCAAAAAAACTCAATCCATTTTTCATAACGAGGCAGTCCTAATGAATAACCTCAAGGCTTGAGGGGCTTAGTTGTGTGATCCAGCCTCCACTGGCCCCCAGTATCTGTCATTGACGTACTTGGCTGGGGACATGCACTAAAATTGAGTGGAGGGAGAGTTAGAACAGACAAAAGAAAATATTTCTTTACCCAGCGTGTAATTCACTTGTGGAACTCCTTGCCACAGGATGTGGTGATGGCACCTGGCCTAGATGCCTTTAAAAGGGGTTTGGACAGATTCATGGAGGAAAAGACCATCACAGGTTACAAGCCATAAGCAACCTCCTGGTTTTAGAAGTGGGTTTTCTCTGTGCCAGGTGCAAGGGAGTGTCAACGGGAAACAGGTTATCTTGTTGTCTTGTGCTCCCTGAGGCATCTGGTGGGGCCACTGTGTGATACAGGAAGCTGGACTAGATGGGCCTTTGGCCTGATCCAGCAGGGCTCTTCTTATGTTCTTATGTTCTTAACATTTACCTCCCTATATTTACACAAACTTTCAAACTGCAGGAGCTCAGCTGTTTGCAGGGCAATTAGCAGCTATCTTGCAAACTGCAGGAGCTCAGCTCTTTGAAGGGCAATTAGCAGCTATCTGATTTTTGAATAGCCTCAGGGCTTGTGGCAATTACGTATATACTCTTTCCATCACCTGGGACCTAGCATAAATCAGATCGTGACCCACCAAGTGGGTCCCGCAGTTTGAGAAACACTGGAGTAGACAATACTGAATTCAGTGGACCAGTGGTCTGACTCATTATAAGACCGCAGCATATATCAATGTAGGCATGGAACAAAGGCACCCAAGGAGAAGTGAAGTGAAGCAGTAGTAGCCAGAAGTGAAGTCAGCCAACTGTGAGGCTAGAAGGGGAAAAAGCTGCATCAGAGTTAACACTGGTGGAGCAAATAAATTTTATTTACTTCTTTAAGAAGTGAGTACAGTATCCCACTTTTCTGCACATAACCTCCAAGAAGGCTAACACAACATTTCAAACAATGAGCTCATATGAATCTCCCTGCCAACTGTGTCCAGGCAATTGTCCTTGTGTGATGAAACTGACTCCTGTTGGCTGTGAGAAGGTTTAGTCTGCTTAACAATCTGGCTTCCATTTTGAAAACCATTCCGGGTGAGGGGGTGGTGTTCCGGGTATTCTGTCACACTCAACGAAAGGCTGTCTGGCACACTTTCACCCCCAGCTAGGCTTTCTTATTTGTTTATTGTCTGCCTGCCTGCTCTTGTGTTTTCTCTACGTACACTGGCTCCCCATAATTCAGATGTCTGAATTATGGACGATGCTTCAGCGCTTTTGTACCGGCACAGTACATCCTTTGTGGTGTTTATGTGCAGGTGTGATAGTGCTGGGCTGACGACAGCTGGCTGTTTCAACCTATGTATGTTCCAACTTCCATGCAGACCTCTGGAATGGAACTGGTATGTACTGTATGTAGGGGGTCAACAGCCCAGTCTTGTCCCCCACCATCTTTCACCATACACTACAGCCGCGCTGAAGGAGTACATACTGCATGCTTGTAGGGGGGAGGCGGTGGTGGTGATCAGACGGCCAGTGAGCAGTAAGTAAAAATCTTTTTTACTTACTTTCCAGTAGGCCGCCTGAGCACCCCTGGGTAGGGGCAGAAGAAAATGTTGAAAAGAAATAAAAACACATAATACCGCTTTCTGCTAAAATAAAATAAAATAAAACAAAACCATGTAATTTTGCGTCATTCTTCATCTGCTGATACCTCTACCTATGGGTCTCCTTGGAGCCATGCCAGCTATTTTGCTGGCATAAGTCCGAGGATGGGAAGGAGGTTGAAAAATTGGGGATAGGATTTGGCATGCGCCTTTGCTGACGAGATCCAGCCTGCTCCCTGCCCCCTGCTTCAAACCGCCCCCAAACTGCCTGTGAACCTCACACACACACACACACACACACACACACACACACCCTGCCAAACTAACCTGTGCTAATGTGTACCAATCAATACCATAGCTTGGATGAAACAAGATATTCACTGAATGTTGAAATGCCAATAAGGAGGGGGGGCCAAATGAACCTCCTGGGGAAGGAAGCTCTAGAATACAGACACAACGACCAAGAAGCACCTGTCCCTCATACCTGTTCCGTAATGACCAGGTGGTGCAAAAATAAATACATAAATAAATGTATGTAGTAGGGGAAAGTTTAACAACTAAAGTGAGACACACAGCAGCTTTAAATGCATATAAAGCAGGGGTTTTCAACCTGTGGTACGAGTACCCCTAGGGGTACGCGGATCAATGGCAGGGGGTACGCCAGAGCCTGCCCCTTATCAGCATCACAGTAGTTAATTACTTGTTAATTAGAACATAAATGCAACCCCCGTCTGTCTGTCTGTCTGTCTGTCTGTCTGTCTCTCTCTCTCTCTCTCTCTCTCTCTCACACACACACACACACAGTTAAGTAAGACATTTGTTCACATTTAAAATTGTTTTAGTACTTTTTATTTAATGATTAATTAGCTAATTAATTAATTGATTTATCCACTTAATTAGCAATTAATTAGCAGGGGGAACTTCAGAAAATTGGACCGTGGATAGGGGGTACCCGGGCCTCCAAAGGTTGAGAACCCATAATATAAAGTATACAGTGGCTTTATATGTTTAAGGAAATGCACATGTGCCACCCACTGACTCTTCTCATTTTAGCCAAATCAGGGGACCCCTTCAGCCATGTTCTATCAATTAAGGGAGCTGTCACAAAAGGCAGGGACCTAGGGCCCCAGTAACTTGGCCCTGGTTTGTATGAACCCGTCCCGGCTCCTTCTTGCCACCCAGCTGCAAAATGCAGATTTCTGTCTCCTTCACTGAACCACTCAAGCTGTAAACTCCAGCCCCCACCCAAGCAGGTAGTAGGATGTGTCCAGTAGATAGTAGCCACCAGCTGCCATAAGCTATCAATGCTATTATTATTATTATTATTATTATTATTATTATTATTATTATTATTATTATTATTATTAACAGTATTTATATACCGCTTTTCAACAAAAAGTTCACAAAGCAGTTTACAGACAAAAATCAAATGATTAAATGGCTCCCTGTCCCCAAAGGGCTCACAATCTAAAAAAGATGCAGAAGAACACCAGCAAACAGCCACCAGAAAGACACTGTGCTGGGGTGAAAGGGGGGCAGTTACTCTCCCCCTGCTAAATGTAAGAGGAGCACCAATTGAAAAAGTGCCTCTTGCCCAATTAGCAGGGGTTGTTGGCTATGAGTGCCTACTTTTTAAAAGGATCATTACCTGTTAGCCACATAAGAAAAACTCATCACCTCATTTGCAGCAGGACTTTAGAGTGACTATTCTAAGCTGATGCTCCTTCTTCTCCGACCCCGCAACACGCTACATTGTGAGTGGCTCTTCCAACTTGTGTTTAGTTCTTTGGCTGTCAGTAAAGGCAAGCAATTAAGGGCCCTAACGTGCAAAACTCCAGTTGTGTGACAGAAAAGAGAATGCTCCGAAGTCTGGCAGATATCTTAAGTCAGCTTCCAAAATGGATGAGCGATAACAGCCAAGTGACATGGATAAACAATCAATCCCACTAATGCAGGCCATACGGATCTTGCGGTGTGCTGACTTGAAATATCTGGATCGCCTAAAGGAAAAATGCAAGACTGTAAGAACGACAACAAATGAAGTGATAAAAAAAAAACCCATGATGGTTTTCAGACATATTGTTAGCATTGACAAGCTCCGAGCTGTGCCTGAAAACGTATCTCCAATTTTGGACGAAGATTGCAGTGATGTCGGCCCGGCAGGATACTTTTCAAAGCAGAGAGGCTGGCTTGCTGAAATCACACCTTATCATATGGATTGATGTTGGGCCAGTTCTAACGTCACTCTTGTAGCTTCGAATCTCTTTCCCCCTACACACGCTCTCAGACAACAATAGCTAAAGCAAAGTGTGATGTCACCACTTTCTCTGTATGCATTTTCAGATGTTAGAGCTTTGTGAGGTCAAGTGGATGTGCTGATCCTACCGATATAGTAGTAACATCTGAGCATGGTTCTTCTGAGCCAGATTCTAAATGCTGGATTGCTATGCAATATCATGTAGTGAGACGGAGATATTGGGAAGATGCGATACCTTGATTGGGAAGATGCAATACCTCGAGCATTTATTTATTTATTTATTTATTTAAAAGATTTCTACCCGCACTTTCCCCTCCCATTAGGGAGACCCTTAAGGTGGCTGACAACATAGTTTAAAAATGAAAGAAAAATCACAAATACAAAAAAGAAAAACAATAATAGCAGACTGGCAGCAGAGTAAAGCAACAATTGGGGAGGAGCCAACTGGAATAAAAAAAAAGTTTTCAGCCAGCACTGGAATTGCAATAATGAAAGTATCCATCTCACATCCCGAGGGAGGGAGTTTCACAATCTGGGTGCCACCAGCAGGAAAACCTTTTCTGTTGCCATCAGATGTATTGTGGAGCACAAACGGGAATTTTGGACCCGCTTATGCCCTGCTTCTGGGGCCTGACCTCCAATTTTTATGATGGTTTTCTATGTGCAAGGAGAATTCTTCCTGTATCATTCAAAGATACAACCCATCTGCAGCCCATAATGTGTAAAGTCCACTTTATTCTGCTGCATCTATATGCAGACCCTGACCTTGTGACATCTAATCGGTGAAGATTTCCTCTCTCATCGCTTTATCTCCATGCCAGGAAAAGCATTACTTCTTAACGACTGCATGGGGAAAATGGTTCCTGTTTCAATAGAAGTAATGCAATGCAAGGAAAGCCCATAAACTCATTGTTCCTGCCCTTGTGGAACTGTGGTTCCATGGTGGAGCACATATTTGGCATGCAGAAAATCCCAGATTGAACTGTGGGCATCTCAAGTTAAAAGAATCTCAGGTAGGAAAACTGGCATCAGACTTCGGAGAGCCACTGTCAATGAGAAAAAAATCCAAAAGCCAGTGAGAGTAGTAGACTATAGCGGCTAAAGGGACCAATGTTCTCAGTCCATTACCTATATATGTCTCTATGCCTGTTCTGCACTGTTCCAAGATGATGCTTGATTGCAGATGCAGGAGCTTGGGAGACAGGTGCAAGACACAGTTCATGTTTTGCAGGTGTTCACGGGACATGGCTCCAGTCAGCAGCTGTGCCTTTGGGGTGAGGCACCGTCACTGCCAACTATTGCAGCACAATTTCACTGTTCATTGGTGTGCAAACATAACACGCAAGATTCGGTGGAACTGACTGTATAATGAGCACCAAGTGTCAAAAATTACTTGGAATGATTTTTGCTTTCTGTTTTTTCCAGGAGTTCATGAACAGCATGCCCTAGCCTCTGGTTGATTTACACAACATTGTAAAAGCATCAGAGGAATGAACGCAGGCAGTCGTTTACCAAAGTGTTCACACCCTAAACCGCTTTAGATCCTTCACTATCACCCTCCCACCCTGTCCCTATCAGATTGTAACTCTCTTGTCAATAAACAGTTCATTTAACATTTAAAACATAGTGTGTGGGGCCTGTTCTAGTAAGTATTTACAGGTCTCTGGGGCAGTCAAACCTTGTGCCTTATTGAATATACGAGAACAGCAATACACGCCAGGCCTTTTCTAATAACTGAACTATTTATTGCTTACAACTCCCTGGAAAAACGTTGATTGGTGGAAAAAAGTACAGTTTATTTCAGGACTGTTTCTAGTTGCTTGTCCATTTCGACCCAGGACTGGAATGATCCAAATACTCATTACAGGCTTTTCCTGAAAAACTAAAACGGTTCCATCTGTTCTCAATGAGCGAGAAGAAGATCGGAGTGCAGGGTGAAATGGATGGATGGATGGTGGGCTGGGGGAGATGGCAACCTGACCCAGGGCACCCCTACCAGTTCAGCACCTTCCCCAGCCTCATGGGTGGGCCCTGGCTAGCTCTCACAAACAGTGGTGCTGTGCTTAATAGGTACCTTTATTTTGAGTTTTGAAAGAGTTCCTTGAAAAGGGTTAAGAAAATCAATAAATAATGGAAAACAAGTACCATTTGGGTTTGGGGTTGTTGTTTTTTAGCGCAGAGATTGTGGACCCGAGACTGCATTAGGCGGCATTCCAGATTGCACCGCCCCTGGGGGGGGGGTTGGAACATACAACCCCCCACAAATCACTTGCATGTGAGAACTTTTGGCCCAACACTGTTTATAGCCTGAAATGTTGGGCATTACCAGAAGAAAACTGAATATTTTATTTGTGGGAAAGGTCAGTCTGTTACCCATGTTGTTGCAGGGTTTGCTCAGCTGCTGGCTAAAGTGAAAGATTGACTGATTTGATCTCCTAGCAGTCCAAGGGACTCTCAGGAGTCTTCTCCAGCACCACAGTTCAAAAGCATCTATTCTTCGGCGCTCAGCCTTCCTTATGGTCCAGCTCTCGCAACCATACATTGCTACTGGGAACACCATCGCCCTGACTATACGAACTTCTGTTGGCATGGTGATATCTCTGCTTTTTATTATGCTGTCTAAGTTTGCCATAGCTTTCCTTCCAAGGAGTAAGTGTCTTTTAATTTCATGGCTGCTGTCTCCGTCTGCAGTGATCTTGGAACCCAAAAAAGTAAAATCTGTTACTGCTTCCATTTCTGCCCCTTCTATTTGCCAGGAAGGCCTGGCGGGATATGCTTCATGGGATCACGAAGGGTTGGACACGACTGAACGACTGAACAACAAGAACAAAAAGTGAGAGATGCCTAAAGCAATGACCCTGTAAATGACTCCTCCCCCCCCCTTTATGACAGTTTTATCATTGTGATATTTTCTGGGCTTTATATTTGACTCTTTTAAATGGTAAAGGCTAATGGCCAATTCACCAATAAACTGACTTTGGTTTTCAAAAACATGTAAATAATGCTATAAAACTGCAAATAACAGCAACAGAAATGCTTTCACGGAACTGGTTTATTGTTCTGCTTCTGCAGATTCTACTCAGTCACAGAGAAGGGGCTGGGTGACCTGGTCCCAGCTGCAGGAGTCGCCGTCTCTAGCAGAGGGAGGGCTGGGTGAACTTGTGCAGCAATTACAGCATCTGCACTCGTCTTGCACTTTCCCACAGAAGCGCAATCCAGATTGTAAACGAGTCTCTCTCCATTTTGAATCTTGCTTTGGGGGCTATACAGTACAGTTGACTTTTGTGCGTCTTGATTTTTGTATGCCTCTGTGCTTTGCATGTATGCTGCTGAGTCAGAGAGCAGATTGCACCTAAATAAGGTAGGTTTATTATTATTATTATTATTATTATTATTATTATTATTATTATTATTATTAACAGTATTTGTATACCGCTTTTCAACAAAAAGCTCACAAAGCGGTTTACAGACAAAATCAAACGATTGAATGGCTTCCTGTCCCAAAAGGGCTCACATCTAAAAAAAAGATGCAGAACACCACCAGCAAACAGCCACCTATCACATCTCGTTTTTATGCTATCGGCATCCCCCATTTTCATTGATTTTACCTGAAATTAACTTTTTGTCACTTATGATTGCAAGTTGTTGCGAGTCAGTGACTGCTTTAGTGTTAAAATATGGTGCTGTATTTTTACACACACACACACACACACACACACACACAGAGTTAAATAAGACATTTTTCACATTTAAAATTGTGTTAGTACATTTTTACTTAATGATTAATTACCTAATTAATTAATTAATTAATTAACCCAATTAATCAGCAGTTAATTAGCAGGGGTACTTCAGAAAATTGGACCGTGATAAGGGGGTACCCAGTCAACACACTTTTTCTGGCATAAGTTATTCCAATGGTTTTAAGGTAATTTTGGGGCGCCGATTCCAAATCTGGCATCAGGTTTGGCATCATGAAAATGGGGTATGCCGATAGCATAAAAACGAGATGTCATAGAGCAAATCTGAGATCAGATTTGGAATCAGCACCTTGACGTTAGTCTAAAACAGCTGCAAAAGTCCAGGCCAGAATTTTTTTTTTTTTTGTAGACCAGTGTAAATTTGCTGTTATTCATTGATTTTATCAAATGCAATATTTGATATCTCAAAAACCTGATGTGATAGACAAAAACTGATGCCAGATTTGGAATCAGCGCCCCAAAATTACCTTAAAACCATTGGAATACCTTATGCCAGAAAAAGTGTGTTGACCAGTGTTATTGACAAATTTGCCAATGCACTGCAAGATGAACAGAAGAGGATAAAATAATAATATGATGAACTGTTTGCCAACCACTGGTGTCTGAAATGTGACCTTTTCTGGCTTTTTTTTTTAAATCTCATAATAATTAGGCCATGATATCTGTTGTTGATATTTGTCCTACAGTAATTCATGGTTGAGGGTTTAATGGAATTTTCATATGTATGAAGTCGAGACGATAAGCTCACTCCCACACGGACGCAATCGAGTGACTCATTTGGACTTAAACAGGATAAAAGCTCTTTATTTTTGTTCCCACGTTTGTCTGCAGTTTGAGCTCCGACTGATTTTTTTTTTTTGGTCTATTGTCTCATTTAATTACAAGCACTGACACAAGTTAGAGGATTTATACATTTAATTAGGTGGTGTCCAATAAGGAACCTGCAAAATAATATGCAAAGGTATACTTTCAAGCTGTTATATGACTTTTCTTAATCAAGACGCATGAGTAATGTAACATAATTGCGTTGCTTTCCATAATCAAGAAAGAGTCTTAAAAAATAAACAAAGAATGTCCATACCAGTAGTAATTTAGATTAAGGGCTCGCATATGGAAAGGTTAACTTGTTTATTGTATGCATTTATACCCCAATTTTCCCAAGATGGCTTACAGAGGCGAATATAAAATAAAACATGCAATCATCAAGGACACAAATTGAAAAATTAAAAAACAGCACAACAATCCAGCTGAATATAATTTTTCATTTAAGAGCCAGCAGCAATAAAATCAGTTATAAAATGCCAAACCTATGAAAATGTATGAAAAACATTAAAATATTTGTACCTTGCCTTTCTAGCTAAAAGACCCCAAAGAGGCTAATAAACAGATTAAAACTATCAAATACAGTAATATCGAACACTGACAGCCCCATCCTGTCTAGCAGGACATGGTGCGCATAGAAGGTGCCCGCTGCATCCTGTGCAGGATGAGGCATGCACTGGCGCAGCCGGAGGCCTCCTCGGGGTAAAGGGACATTTGTCCCCTTATCCTGAGTCGAGCCCCAGCTATTTTGCTGGCGCACATTCGAGCCGGCCGTGTAAAGCTGGCCAGGCCTGGGATGGGGGATAGGATTTGACAGACTGTGCCGCCAATCCCTCCCTCTCCCGGGCCTGGCGGGACAATCTAGTTGAAGGTGTTATCTACTACTGGCTCAGCTGTTTTTATTCTTCTGACTTCCTTGCTTTTGTTTCTTTTTCATACTGAAAGTATCACGGAGCCCTTCCAGATAAGGTGCCACCCAATGAGTCCTGCAGTGAGGGTGGGGACAGGACATTGCAGACCACATAGGGCCCACTAAGCAGGTAAGGGGGGGAGGAAGGGCAGTGGGGATGCTGCTGTGTACCTTTGACACGGTCCGCTCAGATAACGAGAAGCTACATGTCTCGCATGATGAAGGGATCTTTGTGGCTTGCCACGTCTTGTGTAGAAAGTAGGAGGCAGAGGACTGAAGAAGAGAGAGATGGCTGGGAATTCGGGGAAGCTCTACCCAAGAGAAGCAGCCAGGAGGGGAAAGAACCACTTCCCTCCTTATCTGAGGGGTTGGGGGAGGGATTGTGGCGTTGATGGAAACCCCCTATAGAAAGACAAGGTACAAATCCAAATGAATGAATACAGATAAGAACGAAAGAAGTATGAAGGATCTGGCTTCCTCTTCCAAACAACGTCAACCATCCTCATCCCTGTCGTCCTGGATTGCGTACGCTTGCCTCTCTGCATAGCTTGTTTTCTTGTTGTCTTCCCCTCTCAAACTCCTCTTTCTTTTGGCCTTTGCTTTCTCTTCCCATGGAGCACACGGCCTTCCAGTTTTCCTGTCCTGCCCATCTGCCTTGTCACACCCTTCCTTCTTTCCTCCTTTCCTAGGCCCATGCGTTGTGTACTGCACCCTCAGACCTCCGGCCTATATCCAGTCCATCTAAACAGCTCCATCTAGTCCAAATAACCACTGGCGTCACTGCAGGGGGGGTGGAGCTCTAAGTTCCGCCACGGTCAGACCCTCCGTTATGCGGGAGCACGAAGCGCCCCCGCCCAGAGATGTAACCACGGTGGAGCGCGTGGTTCACTCAAACCAGGCGCTTGGGCGGGCGGGGCCGTCACTGACGTAGTGTTGGCCCGCCCGCCCTGGAGCCCGTTACGCTCCAAAATGAGCGGAAAACGGGTGGGGGGGGCGCGTCGACGTGATGCGAGGGGTGCGTTGATGTCACGCGACGCAGGCCCTGCCCCCCACGCGCCAGGCGCCAGGAGGGCGCCTGACACTTCTGCCCCCGCCCCCTCGCCTTTGGAGCCATTCAATTCGGTGCTTCGCGATCTGCCAAGCATGACCCCATCCCCAGCCTGACGGGGGCCCCCCAGCCACGTGGGGCTCAATTGGACCGATTCGGTCCAATTGGACCGACTCTGGGTGAAGGGCACCCCAAATCCACTCCCTCCTTGCCCCTCTGCAACCCACTGCTGATGCAACACACATCACCTTGCCCCTTGTACAGTCTTTCTTGCTGACCTTTATATTTGCATGCATATAAAGACGACAGACTTGCTTTTCATTGTGAATGACAGCAGACAGTTCAGGGAAAGGACCTAACTAGCATATAGCTCCATTTCCCACAGCTGCAAACCTTCTCTGTTTTGAACAGGCTCTTCAGCTTTCTGGAATGAGCAGATATAGAGTAACGGGAAAGTGTTGCAGATGGTTAATTATTAACCACTTTCAATAATTTATATTTTAATTTTCAAGTGCGATTTTTTAAAAGATGTAGCTTAACTCTACTCTGATATTTCAAAATAGGCTTTCATAAATAAATTGGAGATACAAGTCCTGTAGAGACTATAATAGTTTTCACAAGACAGCATGTGGGAGGAGGAATATTCCCTCAAACGGTACACTGTAGCCTTCTCTCAAATAGCTTGTGAGGGATGCCATGGGAAGTAAGTGCTCATATTAAGTGATGACAAAAGAGCACAAGAATGAGAGACATGGATTTTCCAAGATCAGAGGTGTCGGAATGCTTGGGCAGGAGGGGGGCAGTCCACCCCCGGGCGGCAAGCAGGGGGGGCGACAACCCCGACGTATTGGTGGCAACAGGGAGGGAAAGCGCTGCGAAAATGCAGCGCGAAAAATTGCCTACCCGCCCGCTCGACCCTTCGTTACTGTTTTACTGCCAGTATCATCGTCATAGGGGCTGGGTGTGTGTGTGACGTCACGCCACCCCCCCTCCCCCAGGCTGTCGCGTCACCACTGTCCAAGATTCATCCATGATGGAGCTAGTCAGGCACTGAAGTTTGGAGACAATTCCCAGTTTAAAATCTAAAGCAGTGTTGCCACTTTCCCCAAGTTAACAGGTCTTCTGAGCTCTCCCTTCCCTTATATCTTTAAGATAAGCGAATTTAGTCCTTAGCAAGATTTGTTAAATTCTTCTTTGTCATCCGAGTAGACCCATTAAGGACCAGGCAGAAACTGAGTAGGTATAACATTTCTTTACCTACCTCTCCGCCACTGCCTAGTCCAGTGTTTCCCAAACTTTTTTTGACCTACGGCTCCCTTGACCATTGGTGACCATTACATGATGTTGATGCCTGCCAATTGGCATTGCACTATTTTTTGAGTGGATTATGTGGCACCCTGCGGCTCCCCGGCTGGTGTCCACACCTCCCAGTTTGGAAACCATTGGCCTAGTCCCTGGCAGGCCCATAGCAAGTGATGGAGGGTACACCAGCACCACTGCATACTCTAGGCTGGCCCTGGGTAGGAGAGGGCTGTGAGTGCCACAGGATGTGGTGATGGCACCTGGCCTGGATGCCTTTAAAAGGGATTTGGACAGATTCATGGAGGAAAAGACCATCACAGGTTACAAGCCATAAGCAACCTCCTGGTTTTAGAAGTGGGTTTTCTCTGTGCCAGGTGCAGGGGAGTGTCAACGGGAAACAGGTTATCTTGTTGTCTTGTGCTCCCTGAGGCATCTGGTGGGGCCACTGTGTGACACAGGAAGCTGGACTAGATGGGCTTTTGGCCTGATCCAGCAGGGCTCTTCTTATGTTCTTATGTTCTTATGACTGTTTGTACTGATCTACAATCCTGTGATAAAGAGCCTGGAATAACTGCATGGATACAAAGAGCCATTGGAGGTTGCTTCTTTAAAAGCCCTTAAAAACAAAAGGCTTGGTTTGGAGATTATTTTGACAATCAATAGCCCAATGAATGTACAGGTTTAATGTGGGTTAAACGGTCAAGCCTGCCAACACTCATGGCATAGAGAGAACAAACGACGGTACTTTGGAGTTGACAAACTACACATTTCTACGGAACACAACATCTAGAGGACAGCGGTGTGCTGATCACCATAGCGGGTTATTGTTTGGCGGCTAATGTATTTTTCATTGCGGTGTCTTTTGTTTGGAGGAGAAACAGACACAGATGTATTATGTCACATTCCCCACAACAAGCGTGTGCTCACTTTTCTTATCAGCAAAATGAATTCAAAACGAACCGGAGGGGTGGGAAATAGCCGCTCCCGTCTAAGCAATGTATATCAGTTTGCCATTCATCTGACATCATCATCTCATGCGTATTTCTATCCTGTTATTTCTCACGACCCACAAGGTTTGCCATGTCAATAGCCAGTGGACCTGTTCGTTCACAAGGATTTTGAAATGCCAGTAAAATTAATCAGCAACCAAATAGAAAAGGGAATGGTGAGCAATGAAGTTGGATTTTTTTTTGGGGGGGGGGGAGAGAACAAAACCAAGACTCGAGTGGCAACGTTTTGCAAGAGACGTGCCAGGCGACTTTACAGTAAGAGAGTTATCAAATAGCGGGGACGTGACTGGAATATCTAGAGAGAAAAGCTGAAATGGTAGAGAAGGCAGCCAGTGTGTAGTTGACCTGCCTGGATTTCCCTTGAGTCGACATGGCCTTAGAATTTGTTTGTTTCTGTAGCTATTGAAAGAGAAATGTTTCCTCTTGGCATGCCAAGCAGGTTTTTGTTCTGATACAAGAACACACTACATACACTTTGCAGGGCTGCCAAGAAGGCACCGCAGCCACACCTCTTGTGAGGGTCCCTGGTTGCAGAGCTGCAGCCGGCGAGACACTTGCCTGGTTAGGAGCATACAAAGCTGCCTTACCCTGAGTCAGACCATTACTCCATAAGAACAGAAGAAGAGCCTTGCTGGATCAGGCCAAAGGCCCATCTAGTCCAGCTTCCAGTATCTCACAGTGGCCCCACCAGATGCCTCAGGGAGCACACAAGACAACAAGAGACCTGTTTCCTGCTATCACTCCCTTGCACCTGACACAGAGAAAACCTACTTCTAAAGCCAGGAGGTTGCTTATGGCTTGTAACCTGTGATGGTCTTTTCTTCCTTGAATCTGTCCAAACCCCTTTTAAAGGCCTTAAACCCCTTTTAAAGGCGCAGTGGGTTAAACTACTGAACCATGAGCTGTCGATCGAAAGGTCGGCAGTTCGAATCTGTGACAGAGTGAGCTCTCGTTGCTTGGCCAGCTCCTGCCAACCTAGCAGTTCCAAAGCATGTTAATGTGAGTAGATAAATAGGTACCACTTGCGGGAAGGTAAACAGCGCTCCGTGT
Source organism: Plestiodon gilberti rubricaudatus (assembly GCA_026170595.1). NCBI lineage: Eukaryota > Metazoa > Chordata > Lepidosauria > Squamata > Scincidae > Plestiodon > Plestiodon gilberti. The sequence continues at coordinate 220,095,275 of JANXHW010000003.1, forward strand.
TCCAGCCGCAAGCTACGTGCTGCGGCAAGGAGAGTCATGCCGGCCACATGACCACGGAGGCGTTTTCGGACAACGGTGGCTCTTCGGCTTTGAAATGGGGATGAGCACCACACCCTAGAGTCGGACACGACTGGACTTAATTGTCAGGGGTCACCTTTACCTTTAGGCCAGGTGCCATCAGCACATCCTGTGGCAAGGAGTTCCACAGATGAATTACACGCTGGGTCAAGAAATATTTTCTTTTGTCCTTTCTAACTCTCTACCTCCACTCAATTTTAGTGCATTGTCCCTGTTTTTAGGCTGTGTAATGGCTGAGCCGGCCCGGTGGGAGATGGGGATATGGCGGATGCCATCCCCGCCCCCTCCCGAGCTGGCTTGGCCAATAGCCTCCTCCCTCGCCACCCAGACTGCCCCCCGCTGGGGGATCTCTTTCCTTCCTCCGGCAGCCTTGGGGACATCCCGGCGGCGGAGTAAGGGCTGCCGGTCTCGCGCCGGCGGCCCTTACTCAAAAGTAGTTGTGAACGTGCTTTATGGCACATTTGTGACACTAGAACGATGGAGCACGTGCTCCACTGTTTTAAGGTTTCGGAGAATTGCGCGGTGACTGAGGGTGATAGAACTGGAGGAGTGGAGGTTATGGGCAGGGACATAACAAGAAACAAGGGCTGAAAGAGAGGGTGGGCAAGACTTCAATGTTTAGGCCAAAAAGCTTACACTGGAATGTAAATCCTTTTACAAAATCATAATCTGTCTTGGGCCCTCAAAACAAAATGTCTTCATGATATATCCTACTGCAAGTATGAAGTTTCCGTAATTTTATCAACTCTGGTTTTGTAACGACCATGAAATCTCTTGCGAGCTCATAAACCCTTGCCTACCAGTCTTGACTGTTACGACCCCCATTGGCAATTCAATTCTTGATACATAATGTTGTGCCGTGCTGAGAAATATGTTGGAAAATATTACAAAAACTATGTACATTTACGATACTCAGAGGCACAGTTCCCTATCAATCGGATACCAATCATACACCATCCTGTCTCATTTTATTAGGTTTTTATGAAAATAATATGAGCATGAAAAGTCAGTGGGTCATAATATACATTTAGAGTATATTAGATGTCTTGTATGTGCTACAAATAATGATAATAAAGATATTTTCCATTTTGTAGTGCCCGTGTTATTTCCCTTTTTCTCAATTTTTTTAACGTTAGCGTCTATCATAGGCAGCCCATTCCAACCCAAGTGCTAAGCAGCCCAAGTCAGACCTAAAGTCAGCCTAAGTCGTTTAGGTCGAAGTTAGGTCTGGAATGCAACCATTTAGGGTGAAGTTAGGTCAAAGTTATGTCGAAGTTACGACCAACGGACTAAGAACAGCCCATTCCAACCCAAGGGCTAAGCAGCACAAGTCAGACCTAAAGTTGACCTAAAAGTGGGCGGAACATGGGCGGACCGTGGGTGTAATGGGGGCGGCAACCAATTAACGTTGGATTCCAGACCCTGGCAAGCACAGACACGCCCCCTCCAACACAAATGCTGACACAAAATTTAGGTCGACCAAAAAGGTGGACCCAAATTCGAGGAGACCCATAGGAGCCATTTTACCTTACCTAAGCCAGCCCTCTCCTGAAAATTTCTAACACCCTACTCCTGAGTTAGGTCAGAGTTAGGACTGAGTTGGGCCTGCTAGGTCTGGAAACCGACAGAATTATGCCTAAGATAGGGAGCCTATCAGCACCCAGCCCCACCCAGCCTCATTCCCACAAAAGCCCAGCCCCAGACCTCCAGTCACGCTCTCTCTCTCTGAGCACGTGGCGTGGGGTTTTGTCCCTCACAGCCACAAAGTGGGACTTTGTCGGTGGAGGGCAAAATTCACAAACACCCCTCTTCTCCTCTCTGCCTCCTCTAGGGCAGAGAGGGCTGTTCTGGCTGTGGCCAACCTGTTTACAGCTGTGCCTGGGCAGCTGCCTCCATGCAAGTGTTTGCTAACCCATGTCTTTCTCCCAGCCCCTCTTCCCCCCCCCCACAGGCAACAACACCAGCAGGTAAGAGCAGGTAAGAGCAGGGTTTGTGCTGACATGTGGTCTGACTGCTGCCTCTTTGCATTTAGAAATATAGGAAGGATACATGCCTCTTTACCAATGTGTTGTCTCATAGCTGTCTGCATAGCCTGCCATGACATGCCTCTCTACCAATGTGTTGTCTCATAGCTGCCTGCATAGCCTGCCATGACATGCCTCTTTACCAATGTGTTGTCTCATAGCTGCCTGCTTTGCCTGCTATGATATATAGGATACATGCCTCTTTACCACTGTTGTGTCTGATTGCTGCCTGTAGTCATGGGAGCAGACAATGCCACAAGTGTGGAACTGTTAGCCTTATGTAAACACCAGCTGTCCCCCCCCCCTTTTCTCCACAGGGTCTACTGACAGGTCAGTATTGCTAGGTTTGCCATGGTTGTGACCCCCAAGTTGTGTTATTGTCTCTCTCTTTGACCCTTTCCCCTTACAGGATCATGCTCTCCTTACACCCAGGTAAGCAGCCCAGACCATGCTATGTGTGTCACACCTATCAGCTGTGTTTTATTTCTCTCCCTGCAGGCTTTTGCAACCGACACACTGGCTTGTCTTCAATGGTGACTGCGTCCCACACACCAGCTGACATGTAACTCCCCCTTGTTTTTTGTCTCCCCAGGAATGTCCACTATCACCTACCTTCCTGGGAGCACCCCTAGGCCTGCAGTCTGGTTGCCCCACTGTCGTCTGCCTGGATATTGCCAGAGGTCAGGGAGCCAGCCCTGCAACCCTCCTCAGCTGCCGGTGCTGCTGCTGCTCCACCTCCCTGGCTGTCATTCTTGCTGCCCCTCCCCTTTCTATGGAGCAGGCTGTGGTTCCACAGGGGAAGAGCCTGCATCTCCAGGTCCATGCGGCAGGTGTGCTGCTGCTGCTTTCAGATTGGCTGCTGTGACTACCCCTGGCAGCCTCGCCTGGCCATCTCTGCTAACGTTCCAGAACAATAAAGATGCCCCTCGGGCAGAGCCCTAGTGAAACATATGTGCCCAGTGTTTACACAAGCATTGCCCTACACACACAGAGACAGCCCCCAGCACTGAAGCCCCTACATGAGTCCCATCCAGGGACTGCCACGGCCTTCCCTGGGAGAACCCAGCAGGGGCGCTGCGAGACCCCCATGGCACAGAGGGGAGGGGGGAGTCAGGGGGGCCTCTCAGGCAGGCAAACAGTGACAGCCAGGGTATCCGCCCATAATGCAGGCGCCTCCGTCGAGGGTCCGCCCGTAATGCAGGCGCCTCCGTCGAAGGTCCGCCCGTAATGAAGGCGCTTCCGTCGAAGGTCCACCCGTAACGCAGGCGCCTCCGTCGAAGGTCCGCCCGTAATGCAGCCACTTCCGCCCAAAGTCTGTCTGCATAAGAGGCGCCTGTTTATGCATCACCTTCATCTGCGGAGCGCCCCCTGTGTCCCTATCGGTCTCTGCAGACCCCTCTCTCGGAATCTGTCTCCCACCAGCCTTGTTGTCTGTCTGTCTGTCTGTCTCTGACCCACCCATGCCCCTCCCCAGCACCCCCTGTCTGGCTGCCTGTGTGTCTGCCTCTCCTCCCACTCCCTGATGATGGCTGCTGGCCACCCCCCACCCTGCTAGGGCGCCTGCCGTGAGGCGCCGTCGTCACCCCATCTGGGGGTGTGATGAGCTGTGTGAGCCCTTCACGCTCGCAGCAGACAAGCCCAAGGCATCTCTTGGTCTTGGCCGGGGCACAGAGCAGCAGGCACGCCGGGATGCCTTCTTTGTGGGCATTGCCCCGGCCTTGGAGGCCCAGGGCTTCAGGCAGCGCACGGGCGAGTCATGTCAGAGGCAGTTCCAGTCCTCATGAGACCCCCCTTGTGTGTGACATTCCCACCCCCATCCCCTTCCCTTCCCTCCCCCACTCACCCCCCAGTGCAGCCTCAATGTGGCTTGGGGGTGGCATCGCCTTCTGCAGGAGGGAGGGGACGGCCACTCTCCCCTGCAGCAGGTGGCTGATGCACAGGGTGCCCTGTGGCGGCTGGGCTCAGGCACCTCGCTCACCTGCCCTGCGCCCACCACATGACTGGCGCAACCCCCCTGCCTGCGGTCAGCCCCTTTGCGACCGGGCTGCGACAGACCCTGTGGCAGCTGCCATGGATGGACGCTGACACATGCAGACAGAGGCCTGCACATGCCTGAGCCAGACACGGAGCCTGGAGAAGAGCCTGCCTGCCTGGGAGGTAAGTGTTGCCTGGATCCTGGGGTGATGCTGGGCCACAGAAACTGCAGCCTGCCTAACTCAGGCATAACTCTGACCTACCTCAGGCATAACTTCTGCCTAACTTAGGCTGCACTTAGGCCACACTTATGTCTGACTTGGAGAGGAGTTGGGTTGGAATGGGCTGTAAATGTATTTGTAATCTCTCTTCCTTAACATATACACGAGAGGTTAATTTTTGACATTATTAGTGTATCCCATAATTTAAGCAACCTCTATATTTTTCTGTAACATCCAATATCTGTCTTGAGACTACTCTGGCTGTAACTAACATCAAATGTTAATTCAGCAGCTTTCTTGCCTATTGTATCATTTAGATGGGTTAATAAAAATATTAATCGATGCAATTGACGGGGCACCCTGTTGATTCCTTTATTATTCCTGACACATTTCTTGTAATTCATAGCCACAGCCATTGGTTATAATAGTCACCCCTTTGATCCTTAACACTATTATCAACTATCATTATTCTTATAAATCTTATGCAAAGAGTTATGTGTCATTGAAGCATCGTTTTCTTTTAAATTAAAAAGAAGTCATCTTCACAGAGTCTCCTAAGGTCCCCAGATAATTTGCAAAGTAGCGGGTGGTTTGGCAAGGCAAGGAGGTGAAAAGGGTACATTCACAATTCTGGGATTGAAAAAAAAGAAGTATAGAGAACTCAGCAGACTGATTCTTCTTCTGAGAATTGTGGGGTAACAAATGGAAATGACAGAACTTTACTTTGCCCTTTGTGATCTGAACACCAAAGCCAGTGGTCTGCTCCTCATCTGCCCATTGTGTCTTCTCCCATGGAGAAGGGAAGGAGGTAATCTTAGGACATATTCCTTCCACTGAGGTTCCAGGAGTCTCATATCTTCTGCTTGGCTCTAGCACCATATCAAACTGGCAGTGTACCATAACTTTGGGGGGACTGGAATCAAATGATGGGGGTATGGGACTCGATCTCTGAACAATTTTTTTGGTTAGATTAAATCAGTGGTTCCCAAACTGTGTGTCGTGACACCTTAGGGCGTTGAGGCACAGTCACAGGGACGTCGTGAGATGTCCCCAGTGGCCCCTCCTACCTGCTCTCCTGGACGCCGCCATCTTGGATTGTGCAAAATCTCGCGAGATCCAAGATGGCGGCACCCAAATGTCATGAGATTTGGGCACCCCCATCTTGGATCTCACAATATCTTGCAAGATTTGGGTGCCGTGCATCTTGGATCTTGCGAGATTTCATGTGATCCAAGATGGCGGCGTCCAGGAGAGCCAGAAAGAAGAGGCTGTGGGGGCGTCGTGAGCCAGATACGTTTGGGAACCACTGGATTAGATTGCTATTAACTATCACCATTATCAATACGGATCGAGGCATTCTCTTCCTAGCTATCCCTATGTAAAGTAAAACCAAGCTATTGACATATTTTGAAGCCATACTGGTACGTAGTAGGACTGGTGAGGCTGATGATTTCAACAGTCTGCCGAAGGAGGTATGAGGACATAGTGGGCATCCATTGGGGGGGGGGGTCTGTAATTGTACAAAGGTTAAGAGTCCCTGCTTTAGAGCATTCTTCATTTAGTTATTTATGCATGTATGTATGTGCGCATGGACTTATAGGTGATGTACAGATGCAGTGATGTTTCAGTGTATAGCCTCTGTAGGTTGCACCACTTCAGAGAGCAGAGAGAGAATTTTGTGTTTGAGCATTTTTCATGTTCAAAGCTAACATGTTAAAAGCTAACACACATGCTTTCCCCTGTAATCTGAAGGGGAAGAATCCCAGAAAGGCCACACCATCTCAGGTCTCTATAGCTTGGCTCCACTAAGCTCCGGTATAACTATAGTCTTCTTTTGTGTGTAAAGAACTTCAATTTTCCATCCCTCCTCCCTTGTGGTGCCACCCAGTTACTAGGCAATTAGCCAGCAAATTAAGAGCTCGTCTATTGAAAGTGAATGAAAATAGGAGGAATGGAAAACAGGGATTGGACTGTGTCTTTCTTTTCACCATACTTTGTTCTAAAAACCCTCCAAAGAAGATTATCTAAGTTATTGGTTCAAATCTTTTCCTTTAATAATACGAGCGTTCTATAGCGGACTGAAGAAATTTCTTAAAGAAGTCCGAAGCTTTCCGTGAATTGCACGACAAAAGGGTATTCAGGGATCTCATTTCACAGCCTAAAGAAAGTGTTCAAAATCTCTCGGATATCATCACTATTTAGCTATAATGTCTCATTAGGGCTGTTTTTTTTTAAAAAAAAAACTGAATCTGAAGTCAGTTTTTTTCCCATGCAAAGACATCTGTGAAAAGAAGTGATTGTGCTCTCGAAGTACCTGTTCATTCATGAAAACACGAGGTATGAATGTGCCTTTTCTATTGATACGCTTTAGATAAGAGGAGTGTCTTTTCAGTTTTGATGGGAAAAAATCTTGCCTTGCTTTTTCTCAGATGGGTCAACTCAGTCTTCACAGAGAGCTGCTAATTGCTTATGTAGCAATGGGGACATGTTCAGAGCAGTACTGCCAGCTATTCCACGCACATGGATGCTTCTCTAAGCTGCATGAAGGATTTATCCACTGTGATACATGCTTTGGTAACCTCTAGGTCAGATTAGGTCTCTAGCTAGGAGATCAAATCAGTCAATCCTAAATGAAATCAACCCTGACTGTTCCCTGGAAGGACAGGTACTAAGGCTGAAGCTTAAATATTTTGGCCACCTAATGCGAAGAGAGGACTCTCTGGAGAAGACTCTGATGCTGGGAAAGATTGAAGGCAAAAGGAGAAGGGGAAGGCCAAGGATGAGATGGTTAGACAGCATCACCGATGCAACGAACTTGAAAATGAGCGAACTCAGGAAGATAGTGGAGGACAGGAAGGCCTGGCGGGATATGGTTCATGGGATCACGAAGGATCGGACACGACTTAACGACTGAACAACAACAACAACAGGTCAGATTACTGCAGTGTGCTCTCTGTGGGGCTGCCCTGGAACATTTCAACTGGCTCAGAATGTCGTGGTTGGTTACTAACAGCTGGACTCAAGGGGTAAATCCTACTGAACATAGTGGGAAGAAACGGACCTTTGAGTAGACATACCTAGCTTGGTATTCTAATGGCCCAAACCTATGGGGGCTTTGCGCTGCTGGAACTAGCATTCTGGCAGAGCAAGATCCTTTACGGCTGTCGCAAAAGGCAACACGCCATTTTGTGTAGCCAGGCTGCTTTTGGAAGCAGTGATCAGCCATGGCCGCATGCCAGTGGACTGTGAATGACTCGCAGTGCTGATAAGTCAGCAGGAGGGAGGTGGGGTGGGTGGAATGTGGTGGGAGGGGAGGAACGGGGTGGAGTCTGGGGCGGGGAGGAGAGCATATTGGTATCAGTAGCAGCAACGTTGCTGATATCCTATCCCTGTCCTCAATCAGCTTTCCTGGGTCCACTTCAAAATCATTGGTGCAGGTCCAAGTAGACCCTCCCTTACCTGGAGCAGACCTCTGGGAGTGCCCCTCTCCATAGGATTCAGCATATGCTCCTGTAGCACGGCCAGTGGCATCGCTGGAGGTGGGGCGGAATGCTAAGTTCCGCATCGTGCTGATGCTCCGTTACTCTTAAAGGCGGCCTTGCCCCCTCGCCTTCGGAGCCATTCAGTGGGGTGAAGGCAACGTGCAGGAGTCTACTGCGCATTGCGTTTGCCACACTGAATGGCTCCGACGGCAAGGAGGCGGGGTCGCCTCGTGCCAGGGAGTATGCGGAGGTTAGCACAGTGCGGAACCTAGCGTTCCGCCCCACCTCCAGCGACGCCATTGGGCACGGCTGCACTGGCGGGGGGAGAGTTTGATAGGATTGGGCTGTAATAGATTTTTCATGTTTATTTGGAATGTTTTAAATCTCATTTTTCAGTCTTGATATATTTGTTTTAAATTTGTTGGAACCCACTCCATGAGTTTGGAGTGAAATTAGTGACATATTTAAATAGAATGTATGGCATGGCTGTGGGAAGTATCATCATGACAAGTTCCTGGGTTTCTGAGTTCACTGCCACACCACAAGAAGCACAATGTTTTCAAGTGTAACAAGTGTTAACCTAAGAACACCAGAAGAGGCCTTCTGATCTTGTTGGATCAGGCCTTATATGCTGTGTGACTCTCAGTGATAACACTAAAGGCCAAACCATCCATTCAAACAAACGCATGTGACAGAGGTTAGACGTCTCTCATCTGTATCCAAAACAGCTGTGTGTGTGGTATGCGACCCTGGTCGGAGGAGTGCATGGGGAAAATGCTCTGAGGGGAGTAAAATTATTACTCAGAGGAAGAGAGTAAAATAGTTTCCTCATGTAGATCCTTTTACACCCCAGGCATGTTGCGATACTGCCAAACAGAAAAGAGAGGTGCCCTTTTCTCAGGCTACCTGAACCCTGATTAGGGTGGCATGAACATAGCACCGGACTCATGGCGCAATCCTCCAGGAGGAACGACCGGTGGGACGAGCGTTCCACCGGTCGAAGCCTCCACGAACGTACCGTAAAGGCACGTTTGCAATGACTCGGGAGTAAGGGCGGCTGGCGCAAGAGAAGTCCTCACAGGTAAGAGATCCCCTGGCAGGCGCGTGGGCAGTCTGGGTGGCGAAGGAGGGGGGCTATTGGCCAAGTCGGCATATCTGCCATATCCCCGTCCCCGTTCCGGCCGGCGCAGCTGTTACACGGCCTCCTCTTACTTCCACCAGATATTTAGATGGCAGAAATCCGAGGAAGCCCATCGGGCCTTCCCCGTTCGACACCTGGGGAAGGGGACAAACGTTCCCTTTCCCCGGGCCTGAGTAGACCTCCAGTCCGCTCCTGAGCAGCCACGAATGGGGATAGGATCTGGACAGGGCCGCCCACCGGATAGTTAGGATTGGGCTGCCCCTCACCTTACTTTAGCCACCAGCTCATTAACACATATGGTTAGAATATGGTGGGTACCGTCAGCAGTGAGGAGACATCTAGGTGGCATATCAAGAGATACGACATCTTGACAGCCAGGATACTGTAGTGGTTGTGGTGTTGGATTTACACCTGGAAGATCCAGGTTCAAATCCCCGCTCAGCCATGAAGCTGCCTGGGTGACCTTGGGCCAGTCATTATCTCTCAGCCTAATCTACCTCACAGGGTTGTTGTGAGGACAAAAAGGAGGGAAGGAACCATGGACACCACTCTGAGCTCATTGGAGGAAGGGCGGTATAAAAATTTGAAGAAGAAAAAAAATCATGAGCAAGAGTAATGTGTATATTTTATGTATACACATTATGAATTAAATTAGCATGCTGGTGCCACACTATAGGCTGTGAAAATGTTTATCCATATGTTGAAAAAGTGTGTGTGTGTGTGTGTGTGTGTGTGTGTGTGTGTGTGTGTGTGTGTGTGTGTGTGTGTGTGAAGAGCTTTTAAAACTTGCAGGTGAGAAAAGCTGTAGAAAAGAGACACTGACCATAAATAGCTTGAACAGATAAGTCAATGGTATGATTACTATAATGGTTTTAATTGTGTTTTAATTATGCTTTAATAATATGGCTTTATTGACATGCTAAATTGCCTTGAGTGCTTTTCTAGCTGGAAAAGCAGATTAGAAATTTGAAAAATAAGGCAAGATTTTTTAATTGCCATTATAAACAACCCTGAGTGCTGTTTTGGTTGGTTTAGATATTTTAAAAATAAATAAAATGCCACGACAAAAGTCTTGACAAATGTGTGCAATAGAGGCATGTTTCTATCTAAAAGCATCTCTTCTTTTGAAAAGAAAACACAAACATGTGGCGTGTGTGTGTGTGTGTGTGTGTGTGTGTGTGTGCATGTGTGCGTGTGTGTGTGTGTGCGTGTGTGCGTGTGTGCGCGTGCGTGTGTGCATGTGCGTGTGTGCATGTGTGTGTGTGTGCGTGTGTGTGTGTGTGTGTGTGTGTGCGTGTGTGCATGCACGCGCATGCATGTACCAGCACACACAGGGAAGTTCACTCTCCTTGTGGTGTTTTCCTGCTGAATATCTCACCCTGAAATAGCAAAATGCTTCCAAAAGTGGAAATTTGAAATTCAAGAGAAACATTGCTGCTTTTGTTGATTTTGAGCAGGAATATGATGTGAGAAGAAGGAATCTCCTCCTCACTAAGCCCCTCAGTCCCAGCCAGGGTTGTGGCACAAAAGCATGCCTCTCTAGCACATGTTTGCATGCACATCGAGTTTGACCCGAGATCACAATCTAGAGGGAAGCTTTTTCTATTCCCATTGCTATCTATGTGAGAGTGAAGTGTATGCGTACCCACTGAAATCCAGTGAGATGCACAGATATTTTAACGTTGCCTGGATTGTGCCCATTTGTGAGTATTTTGGATGCTAATCCTAAAAATCTAATTGTTTCTTCAGAGGGAAGAAACACATGGCATAGCTACAGAGTGTGTTGTTTATGTGGGCATAACACAAACAGCAGAAAACCATAGTTGACAATGTTTTGAGTGCTTTGCAAGCACTTGATGGATGAACAGGGATGTCCAGCCAAGGGCTGAGGAACATGATCTGGTTGAGAAATGCATGATAGCCAAATCTCACAGAGATTCAGTGTAGATTAAATGAGCACTAATGAGAGGACTTTAGACATCATTATCCACGGATGATTAATCACTAAGGATTTCAACCCTGAATTCATAATCAAGTCAGTGATGATTGTGTTTACTGGGTATAGATTTCTGAATCAGATAAGCACCTAATATTTTGGAGAAACATTTTCAAAAGAACTTGGCTTAGAAGATGATAAAGCCATTGTGCCTGCATCTAACTTGCGATGTCTCCAAAATAATTACCCAGTTTTGAATATGGGTTTGGCATGTTTGTAACGCTTGCCTACGTTCCAATTGGGCTCCATTTACCTGAGAGTTCCTTCCCAGTTTGGATTGCAATTTGAGCTGCAAAAGATCTTTCCCCTTCCTTTTTGAAAGCACGTCACTAGCATTTTTAGCACCAGGGATGGAGGGAGAGTCCCAGTGCGTCTCCCCCCCGCCCCCGGTTGCTCCACCAGTAGGGCAAGCCAGGTCAGACCAGGTCAAAAGGGAATGGCTGTGAGGCTGCAGTTCAGATCATAGGGGACACAGAGGGCCCCAAAGAGGAGTCGACGTGGGCTCGGTAATTTGTACTGATCCTAAAGACATCATAAGAGTACTATGGAGTTTCCAAACATTGTACAGTAATACTCCCTAAAACACTGCTTCTTATAACAGTGTTTCGCTACTATAGCACTCTTTATTCTGGGTGTAATTTTTACAGCGTCATAAAAAAATGAAAGGGTAAAATCCATGCAGCTGTTTGATGTGGGAAAAGTACAGCTTTCTGCGCTCTGTTTTCAGCCACTGAAAATGACATATTCTGGCTAGTGCTGCACCAATGAGTGAGTGGTGCATTCCGGCTAGCATGGGACCGGTTGCTTGCTAGCATGAAACTTAGCAGGCAAGGCAATTCACTCTCGACGCCTTCTTCAACAAGAAGCCTGTCGTTCCCAGGGACTGATGATCTTCCCATCATCTTCCACCACTGTCATGTAGGAAGAGTGAGGGCAGCATGATCATTGACGCATCAGGCTCCAACCTAACGCCCTGGCAAGAGTACAGTGCTGTGAACACACCTACATTAGAACGGTGTTATAATTATTACCTCCTATAGTGCTCTGTGTTCCAGGCACTGGCGTCACTACAGGGGGGGGCGGAGCTGTAAGTTCTTCCGTGATCGGAGCCTCCGTTACACGTTAGAACGAAGCGCCCCGCCCCCGCGCCTTCCGACCCATTCAAAGCAGTGAAAACAACGCGCAGGGAGTCTCCTGCGCGTTGTTTTCACTGCTTTGAATGGGTCGGAAGGCGCGGGGGCAGGGCGCTTCATTCTTCTGTGTAATGGAGACTCCGATCACGGAAGAACTTACAGCTCCGCCCCCCCCTGTAGTGATGCCAGTGGTTCCAGGAACAATCTTATAGGAGACATCACAGTAATTGAGCTCGTACCAACCAAGATATTCTTTCATAAGAACATAAGAAGAGCCTTGCTGGATCAGGCCAAAGGCCCATCCAGTCCATCTTCCTGTATCTCACAGTGGCCCCACCAGATGCTTCCGAGAGCACACAGTCAACAAGATAACCTGTTTCCTGCATTCCACCAGTTCTCTGCATTCCACCAGTTATTTGCATTCCATCAGGTTCTCTGCATTCCACCAGATGCATTCCATATTTTGGCAAGATCAAATGCAAATCAAGCCACAGAGCACTTTCTGCCCAATCGTAACATCTGATTTACGGCAGCAGGACAGTGTGTCCTGCTGCTGTAAATTGGCCGCTGATGATGTCCAGACAACGCTGCCGCTGGCCATTTTTTGCGCCCTTTCGAGCAAAAGGGTGGCAGCATCGAAGGCTCGCTCTCATGGCGACTTGTTCCAGTTCAGGCAAGTCAGTGGGGGGGGGCGGTTTGTGGGCAGGGAAGGGGCGGAATGGGGTGTATTGGGGGAGGAAAGGGTCATCCGGCAGCAGTCATACACTCTGGATCTTATCCTCTCCTTCCAAAACCTTCCTGCCCCTTTCAATGCAACCAAAATGGGTGACCTGGGGGCTTACATAGATGTAAGTAAAAATGCAGTTTCCTTACCTCCCATTTGCCTTACCACCATAGGATGCAGCATGCATCTTTTTGGCCTGGCTGCATGCTATAGCATGGCGGGGGATAGATTTGAGCTCTTAGTCCATCACTTCATTTATCATGGATGGTTCAGATCTTTCAAAACCTCAGGTATGACACTCCTCCATGAACATCTATGGGATCTCCTTCCAAAACCCCATTCCATACATTCAGAGGGTCAAAGCACATCACATTGCCCACAAGGATGCCACAAAAAACACATGCTCCTCCTCAATGAGAGGTCCTTCTCTTTCCTGGCTATAATGTGTAGAACAGGGGTTCTCAACCCTTTCCCGGCTGAGTACCACCTCCGGCGCCACTCTCCTGCTGCGTACCACCAGAAGTGACTGGCGATGACATCATCACCAGTTACTTCTGGGTAACAGTTACTTCTGGTTTTCGGAGGCCAGAAAACGCAGGTAGGAGGCTCTGGGCAGGTGGGAGGGCCCTTCTCAGGGTTCCCGAGAGGCTCGGCCAAAGTCAGGAGCCTATTGGGAGCAAAAACGCAGCGCCAAAAGCACCACATTGGAGGGGGTTCTGGCAGCAGAGGCGTCGTTAGGCTGGGGGCCCTATACCCCAGGGCCCCAAGCGCCATCTTCCGGGGGGCGGCGGCGGCGAGGAGGCTGAAGAAGGTAGGGAGAGTGATGGGGGTGGGCGCTCGGGGGCCGGGAGCGCCATTGCTCTCCTTACCTCCTTCTTCAGCCTCCTCCTCCTCCTCGCCGCCGCCAGCGGCGGTCCTGCGCTCACCTCGGCGCGAGTCGGCTGGGCTCCTTTTAAAATTGGCTGTTCTGCACATGCGCAGAACGCCTAAGAGGCCAAGAGAGGGCAAAATTGCATGTGCATGTGCAGAACAGCCAATTTTAAAAGGAGCCCAGCCGACCCGCACCGAGGTGAGCGCAGGGCCAGCGGCGACGGCGAGGAGGAGGAGGCGCACACCCCATCGCTCTCCCTACCTTCTTCAGCATCCTCGCCGCCACCGCTGCCGCCGCCGCTGCCCCCGCGCTCACTTCGGCGTGACTTTTAAACAGCCGCGCCGAGGTGAGCGGCGCGGGGCTGGCGGCGGCGGGGAGGCTGAAGAAGGTAAGGAGAGTGGTGGGGGTGGGTGCGGGGGCTGGGTGGGGGCGCTCTTCTGGGGGGGTGGGGGCGCTCGGGCCCTTCTGGGGGGCGCTCGGGCACCCCGTGCCCCGGGCTCCCGGAGCGCTAGCGACGCCCCTGTCTGACAGGCCGTGTACCACCAGCAGTTGGCCAAAGTACCACTGGTGGTACGGGTACCACTGGTTGAGAACCCCTGGTGTCGAACTATTTACTAGGATTGATGCAAGGGTGCCTGCCCAGTTCTCTTCCTAATTCTCTGGTGTTGGAAACGAGAGAGCATTGTTGACATTTTGGATTATGGGGGTGAATCTTCTATTTTTTCAGGGCTTACCAGTGGCAGCAATGCCTTTTTTTTTTTTTTTTACATTTCTGGCTGTGAACAATTTAATGCTGCGTTTGTGTAGGTGGCTGCAACAACAGTTCTGGAAGCACCTGCCAGCCTCCTTTATAAAAATCTGGAATCCATCACGGAATGTTGATATGTCCCAACATATAGATAGCAGCACATTTTGCTCTCTCATGGGGTGTTGATCTGAACGGAAATAAATGTGACCTTTTGGCGATTTTCTATGTGCACCTGTGGATACCAGTGGTTGCAGCAGTTCTTAAAGCACTGATAATCTTCACAATGGCCAGCTCCTGCTGGTTGCCCTTTTTAACACCTCAAATGTTCTGGGAAACAATGCTACAACATGGGGTAGAGTTGTCCCCAGTGCATGCTGGGTAAAAAAAAATTGCAGCCCCCTGTGTGCCACAGCAGGGTACCATTTTCTTACCCAGCATGCACTGAGAATGGCTATCTCATGTCATTGTGTTGTGTCTCAGGAAATTTGAGTGTAAAAAAATGATGACCACCAGGAGCTGGCACAAGCAAGATGATCGGCGTTTCAAGGGCTGCTACAGTTGCTGCTGTCCATAGAGGTGCAATGTAAAATAGTAAGGGAACGAAAGAAAGAACAAGAAAGATCCACACCACTACCACTACTAAAGGCCCAATCCTATCTAACAATGGCGCACTGGGCCGCCAGCACAGTGCCCACTGCATCCAGCGCACCGTCCAAGGACGAGGCCGGTCAGGAGAAGTAGGAAGTAAAATACTTAGCTTCCTTGCCATCTCATGGTCCCCAATGGGACTCCTTATATTGATATACCAGTGCAACAGGCCCATAGGATTGGGCTGAAAGTTGAGGTAAGCCCCCATAAATTCTTGATACATTTGGTCAAACCCCTCCCCTCCATTCATCTTCCTATTTTCATCTGTAAATAGTATGGCAAAAATGGTGATCCTGTTTGGATCAGCGGTACTATAAAACTTTGTTTCTTTCCAATGCATTACTGAACCTTCTTGGGACACGTATTGATATTTTTTTTAATCCTGCACATGTAGCCAGAAGAGGGATAGAATGCTGAGATGTAATTTTTATTCATGTCCAGCTCTTTGTGATTACTTTGATACAGGAGTAGAAAAAAAGCACACTCTACCTTGCGCTGGAAAAGACGAAAACAATAGCTTCTGTGTTGACTCTGTCAATGCACACAAGATACATTAGCCACTGAATTTACTCAACAGACAGAAAAAAGGCCAGCAGGGATTGTTCTCTGAGAAGAAAGTTTGTTTTACAATGTCTCGGCAGAATAAAAGATGGTTTTATCTGGTGCTTTTCATTTTCAAGGTGTCTCAAAGCACTGCAGAGTAATGAACTCAATACTGATAGCACACCAAGTGGCTGAGACTGTGGAGAAGTATAACAGACATGGGGTTTTGTACTGCTGTCCTTAACCTTGGGCCTTCTATCCATCTTAGGGACATGTGTGGAGTGGAGATGTACGTACCGGTACCTCTGTGCAATTATTTAGAATAGGATTCATAAGAAACAGAATGTGTTTGCAATGCCTACAGCTATTCACCAAGGCCTGAGCCTGGCCCGATCTACGTCTTTGTTTGTTTGTATATACCGTATTTATCGGCATATAACGTGCACTGGCGTATAACATGCACCTTAGTTTTAACAGTGCTGTTTGAGTAAAAAAAACTTTTTAAGCATTTTCCATGGCACTTGGCCGCTTACCGCATTGTTATTGTTGTTGCTGCCACCTCCACTTGCCAGGACGCAGGTCCTGTATTCCAGAAAGCTTTCACAGACGCGAGTCTCAAATACACTGAACGCAGCTACAAGCTCTCCGGAAACGTCCGAGTAACTCAGATGTTTCCGGAGAGCTTGTAGCTGCGTTCAGCGTCTTTGAGACTGGCATCTGTGAAAGCCTTCTAGAACGCAGGAGCTGCTGAGCGGGGGCAGTCCCGGAGGGCCACGATGCAGGCAGCCCGCAGGACGAAGAGTGGCGGTGGCAAGTGGAGGAGGCAGCAATGACAACGCGGTAAGTGGCCAAGTGCCGTGAAAAATGCTTTAAACCGCCGGGGGGGGGGGAGAATTTTTGCAGCTTCGGCATATAACGCGCACCCTACTATTTGGGGCCTAAATTTCAGGGGGGAAAGTGCGCATTATACGCAGATAAATATGGTAATTTTCAGCCCGCCTGAAGAAACTCAAAGCGACTTACATTCTGTCAAGGCAACATAACAAAACTATGACAAAAACCAAGAGCAAGTGGGCAATATGTCCTGCTCCTTAACGGCTTGTCTTTTTATTTATTTGATCATTAGTATTCTTTATCATTTCTATGCTGCCCTTCAATAGAAAGTATTCTCAGGCCAACTTACAGTACAAATGAAAAATAAACACAGGATGAGAAAATAAAACACTGAAAGAAATGCCCCTTCTTCACTGAATAAACAAGTGAATAAAACTGGCAGCTGTAACAATGGGCTGATTCGGGCGATTCTACAAACGCCTGACCAGTTCCATGTGCAAGCGCAACGTGAAAAGACGTGCAAGCGCAACCTGGGCCTTCCCTTTCGTCTGGGAGAATTTATAATCTTTTCTTTAATCATGTGCTTTCTTTAGTCTCATGAACTGCTCATCTATGCTTGCTGATAAATCTCCTTCAAAAACAGGACCTGAGCCAGAGGCGAAACAAGGGTGGAGCGAAGGCAAGTAGTTCTGCAAGACTCCGCTACGCTGGAGTCAGCGGCCCCTCCCCCTTGCTGTTGGAGCCATTCTGGCAGCAAAGGCAACATGCAGGACACTCCCCTGTCGCTGCCGGAATGGCTCCAACAGCAAGGGGGAGGGGCCGCTGACTCCAGTGTAACGGAGTCTTGCAAAACTACTTGCCTTCGCTCCACCCTTGTTTCACCTCTGCTCCTCCCCACGTGACCCTAATTCAAAGGAGGTTTATCATTAGCATGTGTAGAGTGGCATCGGATGAAATGTCTCTTCTGATGAAGGAAAATGTCCTGCATTTCTCTGAACACAAGAGATGGGCCCAGGATGAGCTCATGCGTTGTTTAGCTTGTCAGGCTTTGTCGTGCAGTATTGTTTGAACTGGCCCAATTTCTTAGATATTAAAAGCCTAGGGAAGAAAAAGCTCTTCATCGGGCTCCAAAATGATAGCAAAGTCACCAAGTGAACCCCTTATGGAGAGAATTCCATAATTTAATAGTGTATTATGATGTTCTAATCAAGTCCTGGCTCTCAAAAGTAGTCACATGGACTAAACTGTGTACTGTCATATACTGTATAAAAAGTGTATAAAAGGACTCTAAGCTTTAGCTCATGGGTAACCCAATCCTAACTTCCCACGCTGCAATGCAGAGGTGCCAACGTGGCACCCACTGTATCCCACAGGGGAGTTTCGGCCTCCAGGGGCCTGGGGTAAGCCCCTGCCGGGTCTACTCGGATCTGCACCAGTGATATGTGGACCTGGGTCAGGGGATCGAGGTTGGGAACGGGGTTAGGATTTGGAGTACACCACTGTCACTTAACCCGCCTCCTTCCCGGATCTGATCCACCCTCCTCCCAGTCCCGGACACCACCCTGTTCCACCCACCCCTGCTTCTGTCCTGCCCACTGCTCTGACTTACCAGTGCTGGATAAGCGTCAATCTCCGCTGTGACCAGGGATAACCTTTGTTGATGCGGTGTCTTGATCAAAAACGGAAACCAGATTTTGTTAACAAATACCAGTTCTTGTTGGCGGTTCAGAGGATTCAAAGCCCTCCTTTGAGAAATTACAATTGCCTCCAAATTTCTTCTCAGTCTATTTTTAGACTCGCTGAACAGCGAACGAGTTTCCTCGAAAGCAATTGAGTGCCCCGTTTGAGCCACGTGAGCCGCTATTGCCGATTTCTCTTCCTGAAGGGATTTAGTAGCCCTTAAATGTTCTTGCACTTGGGTTCTTATGGGTCGCATGGTATTCCCCACATAAGTTCTTGTGCACTCACCACACGGGATTTCATACACGCCTGGGTTAGACAGAGGCGGTCGTTTATCTTTTGGGTTACGCAGCATTTGTTCGATTTTAACTGTGGGTGAAAACCGGGTCTTAATACCATATTGCCTGACAATACGAGCTATTTTATCTGAGAAGCCTCGTTAACAAAATCTGGTTTCCGTTTTTGATCAAGACACCGCATCAACAAAGGTTATCCCCGGTCACAGCGGAGATTGACGCTTCCGGACCTGGTTAAACAATTAACCTTCCCGCATTTTCTGTTGCAATGGTTATTTAAACTTTCCAGGCATTCCACCGGCAGTTAACATCTACTGGCTGGTGCCAGGTTCTTTGCTCTGAAGAAACCCTAAGTGCAGGGTGAAACGTCAGCGGGGACTAGAGTTTGTTATTAAACTTTATTCTTTCAACAAAGTTCATGGCTGCAAGACCCATAACTTCGTTTCCCCTTCTGTGTTGAGCATACCTGGAGCCTCCGACCTGCTCGACTCCAAGTTTCTGCTCCAGCTGAAGCCTCAGAAACCCTAGGCTGGAAAACCACAACTTCAGACCTCGTTTTCGGTGTCGAGCTTATTGTGCTGAACCGCAAGTAGGTTTTTCAGCATAGAAGAACTTTCAGAGCCTCTTAAAAAGTGGTAGGGTGTGGGGGGGGGGCTACATTTCAGGAGATTTGGTATTAAGCCCTGCTGTCTGCGCATATTCCTAATGGGCCCCTCTGGATTAGAGTACTATTCCTGAAAGCTTTTCCAGGCTATAATGGAAGGAAGAAAGAGGAAATGATTGAAAATGATATCCAGGTATGAAAAGAGATGCAATCCATTGTTCTAGGCAATTAGCTGAGATCTATATGGAGCACTTCTGTAGAAGGAATGAGCAGAAGCAGATAACTTTTGGGGGATAAATTATCTTGCCCTAAAAAGTTGCTTAGTATGGTTCCTTTTCTTCTTCTTTTTCTATTTTTACTGTGGATTAATTTGCAAACAGAAACACCTCCAGGTTGTAAAACATCTTGTTATGCCACTTGTAACAAGACGATGTGACAAGTTGCAAGATGAGACAGCTTGGCATATCTACATTATGAAGAGTTATATGTCAGTTAAAGATAGGTTAGGACAAGTTCAGGAGTAAAATCATACTAATTTATATGCCTAATATTTTTAATGTGTCAGCCTGTCTGGCTCAGAAATATGGAGCAAATGTAATTAAACAGTCAATGGGAACAAAAAAATCCCCTCTAAAATAAATAAACCTGATGGCTTATTAGTGGTACATTAGTGGTACATTAAGGGAAAACAAGAGGGCCATTCTGCTGCTCTGTCTACTACTGGAATGGGAAGAAAGTAATATTCAGATGTGATGGAAGAGGAGGTGGTGTTAGGGGTTGGCCAGATGGAATCATGGCCGGTGGGTCTCACATCCACAGGTCTCACATCTAGCCTACCTGACTGTGCCAACCCCTGAACCCTCAATATTGGTGACACTGGTAGTCCCCAATGTGCCATCAGGAGGCACATTGGTTCCGTATAGGAACAGAACCAATTGGGTGGGTTCCATATAGGACTTTGCCCCAGGGCTCCCAGTAACCTGACCCCAGTACTGGGTGGAAGTATCAATGTGATGGTCAATCTAGTATGCATTAAATGGCACTACGGAAGATTGCCACTACTGTGACTAGTGCTGCCACTACTAGTAGCCTCACTGGCATTTTGCCTAAAATATCTGAAGAACGGTCCTATATGGACCTATAGGAGCTCGTTTGAGCTCATTGTTCAAGACCCTGCTCTAGGTGCTCCTATGCTTTGGACAACTGAGACAGGGATTCTCAGCTGTGGAACACCCTTCCCAAACATATTTACTTTGTAATATAGCCGTAATATTTACTTTGCACCAACCTGTTTGTCCTTTGATGCCAGGGGTAGTAAAACACTACTTCACTCACCTCACAAGCCCATTGGGGCTGCCTTGGGGAGGGGGCTGCAACTTACGGCCCAATCCTGTGTAACTTTAGAGCGGCACCGGTGCAGCACCGCTCACTCCACCGCATAACTTACCTGAGTCCAACTGCTACAGGTATACTGCAGGTGGGAGAGCGGGCTGGGGTGGCGAGGGAGGGCTGGGAGGGGGCGGGGATATCAATGGTGATATCCCAAGCCCCTTCTTGGCCTGCGCCGGCCTTACACCACCTCCCCGAATGTACACCAGGTCTGGACCTGGTGTACATCCAAGGAGGCCCATAGGCCCTGGGCTCGCTTACACCCCGGGAAGGGGACGAATGTCCCCTTCTCCTGAGGTGTGGCCTAGCAGTCCTGGGGCAGCCTGCAATGGGCTTAGGAAACATTGGCTGGCCCTTTAGGCTGGCAGCATATCTTTACACTGGATTGGGCTGCCCGTAGTAAAGCACATACCGGTACTTTGCATATAGAAGGTCTCTGGTTCAGTCTCCAGATAGGGCTGGAAAGACTCCTGTCTGGAACTCTGTCGACCCTTTGCAATATAGACAATAGTGAACTAAATAGGTTATTGGTCTGACTCCATAGAAGGTAGTTCGTTCATTCATTCACAAAACCTCAAGGGCTTTTGTGGGTCGTCCGTGGAATTGCTTGCAAAACCCCAATGAGTTTGTTATCTGAACCTTCTCTCCATGTTTTTTCCATACCCTCACAAACAAAGGGGGAATGACCAGCGGTACGAGGGAATGTGGTCTGCTTCCCTCTTCCACCAAGGGAAAAAAAAATCTTATTATGGGGAAGGAGGAGACAGTTAGCAGAGGTAGAGGCTTCCCCCAAGCCTTGAAGCTGCAGACAAGCATCCAGTGGATGACAAATGCCACACAGAGTGTCTTTTCCCCGTTGGGGAATCGTGGGCTGGAAAGAGGAGCACAGTGTCATTTGCAGCCATGGAGATGCTACTTATTGACAGTAAGGCAATGGATCAGGTTTCCCATGGGTGGGAACAGAAAAGTGGATAACCCAGGATCCAAAAGAATTCGCAAAACTGCTAATTACGAATGCAAAGATGAGAAGAAGCGAATGCAAAAATGTTAGACAGACCAGAGGCTAATTTGTAAAGAAAATATTAAATTAAGGTTCGACAGAAGAAGACATGACATTGATAGCATCAGGTCCTTCCCATTAAGCACCAGATAATATTAATGAGTAATACTCCCACAATATTCTGGTCTGTTAATATACTAGTAAGTTTGCATCGTGTCTTCGCTTGTACAGTTGCTATCGCTCTACAAGCTTAACAGCAAAGGTCTAGGATAAATATAAGTTCATTAAAATCTCTGTCACCATGTAGTACAAACTCATTTATCTGAATGGCCTAAAAGCATTCAGGTCAGTTAGGTAGGCTGAAACTCACAAACAAAACTGATATCGGCATGTCGTTATTTTGACAATGGGTTATTTGGGGAAAGACCAGGAGGAAGAAGAGGAATTTGAGGAATTTGAGTTCTGACTTAACATGATTTCGTACTCATGGATTGCTTAAGAAAATCCCTTCTGGATCAGATCACAGATTCATTGAGTCCAGCATCCTGTTTCTCATAGTGGCACATCAACTGCCTCTGGGAAGCCCACAAGCAGAAGAGACTTACAGTCCAATCCTTACTAACTCCCCTGGTGCCAGAATGAGCGTTCCGGCACCAGAAGCAGTCGCGAACCTGCTGTAAAGCATGTTCGCGACTACTTTCGAGCAGGGAAGGCTGACGGAGTGGCTGGCCTCCCCTGCTCTGACAATGGAGTGCCCTGGCTGTCGCTGGATCTGGCAGGTAAGGATCCGGGGGGGCGGTTCGCCGGGTGGGGAAGGGTGGCCATTGGCCTAGGCGGCCCAGGAGGGGGTGGGGAATGGCCTTCGGCTGTATCCTGACCCCTGCCGGGCGCCAGGGCCTTTACACGGCTTCCTCTGCTTCCATCAGCAAAATAGCTGGCAGAAATCCGAGGAGGCCGATAGGGCCTGGCCCTGGTTACACTCGGGGAAAGAGATGAGTGTCTCCTTCCCCAAGTAGACCTCCCATCTGCTGGCCACACTGGCTGCCAGTGCACAGGATGTGGCGGGCGGCCATGGGCCGCCAGACAAATCCTAGTCAGGACTGTGTTGTTAGAGTGCAATCCAGTGCAATCCCTAGGGCCGCCCGCTGGATCCTATCCCCATTATGGGCCGATCGTGAGCGGCCCGGAGGTCTCCTTGGGGAAGATGTTCGTCCCCTTCCCCGGTGTAGCGATGGGAGATCCCAATTGAAGCCACTTGTCTTCCATGAATGTGTCCAGTCCCCTTTTAAAGCCACGCATCACCACAACTTATGGCAACAAATTCCACAGATTGACTATGTGCTGTGTGAAGAACCTCTTCCATCTATCTTAAATCTCCTACCAGTCAGTTTCATTAGATAATCTCTGGTTCTAGTAAGGTGAGATATCAAGAAAAACCTATTTCTATCCACCCTTTCCACACCATGCATGATTTGATAAATCATGACCCCCACCTTAGTGACCTTTTTTTCCTAAGCAAAAAAGCCCCAAACATTGTAGTCTTTCCTCAGAAGGAAGGTGATTCAGCCCAACACGCCCCCCCATTCCACCCTCTCCCCTGCCCCATTCTGCCCTGCTGCCATCTCACCATCGTCGGCAGGCATGGAGGCTGATTTATAGGATAGATTGCATATTTTGTCAGAAGTTCAGCATTTTCATATTTGAGTTCCATAAGATTTCTTGGGTAGATGCCAGCTGGACCCAGTGATTTACTAACGTTTAATTTGTCAATACACTCTTGAACCTCATCCCTTGCCACTTCTGTTTGACTCCGTTCTTCAGACTCTTGAGAAGATCAGTTCAGGCACAGGTTTCTGGCATACGTCTTCTACCATGAAGACAGATGCCAAAAAAAAAAAAAATGTATTCAGCTTCTTTGCAGTCTCCATATTTTCTTTAAGCTTTGCTTTCCTCTCCTCTCTAACGGTCCAACTCCTGCTTTTGATGTATTTAAATAAGTTTTTACTGTTTGCCTTGATGTTTTTAGCTATGCATTGCTCATATTCTTTTCTTTTCTTTTTTTTTACATCCCTTATTGTCAGCTTACATTTCTTTTGCCAGGATTTCTATTCTGAATTGGTATGTGGACATATCTATACAGAAATTTTATGCTGGAACTTATTTTTCTGAGGTTTGGTTACACCTGACTTCTTTTCTCCAGAATGACCACTCTTTCTTTTCTCACTTGAGTTGCAAGCAATAAATAGCTGAATTAGCAAAGTCAGCCGGCTTTGAAGACCCATGTCTGAAAGCCTGGATTGCTGCCTCCAGTCAGTATAGATCAGGGGTTCTTAAACTTTTTACGAATACAGACCCCCAATGGATTGCCCAATATGTCCCCCATACCCCCTTTGCCAGACTGTCGAAATCATCATCATCACCAGTCCTATTAGATACAAGTATGTCTTCAAAATATGTCAATAGTTTGGTTTTACAGTGAGGCCCTGGCATCCGCGGGGATAGGCTTCTGGCACCCCTGCAGATATTGGGAACGCTATCCCCATGGCCCCCTGTGGTGCCCCTGCACCCCTTACCTATCATGCTTAAGCAGTTCTTGCTTAAACAGTTCTTCTTGTTCAAAGAAGTCTTCTGAGCCCTTGCCTTTTTAACATCCTGCTGGTACAGGTGGGGTGCTGCTGTTTTTATGTTCTTATCTTAACTGTAATCTTTTTTAAACTGATTTTTAGATACTGTTTTTTATTAATTTTCGTTAATTGTTTTTACTGTTTTAAAATGTAACTTTTTTTTGTATTGCACTGTATTTTCTTTTTGTTGTAAGCCGCCTTGGGTCCCTTTGGGGAGAAAGTCGGGGTAAAAATACTGTAAATAAAATAAATAAATAAACAAAATGCTATAAAGAGCAGCAACATGCTGCTTATAGCACAGAGTCTGAATGATTCTAGCAAGCCGTCTCAGTGCTAGAGAGGCTCTGAACGTTATCAGGAAACTGTTTCTGCTTCCTGTTAATGTTCGGAGCCTCTCTAGCACTGAGACTTCTTGCTAGAATCATTCAGGCTCTGTACTATAAGCAGCACACTGCTGCTTATAACGTTCTGTTTAAGCAAAAACTGTTTAAGCAAGACGTTTTAGCAAGAAATAAAGGTAAGGGGCACGGATACAGGATCCATGGATAATTGAATCCGCGGATACCGGGGCCCCCCTGATACCAGGGCCCCCCTGGTTGTATTATTGGGTTTGTATGAATTTTGTAATTCATAAACATGGATAGCTAGGTACAGAAAGCCTCAATCCGTATTGATAATGGTGATAGTTAATAATCTAATCTAACAACAATTATTTTTTAAATTGTTCAGAGATCAAGTTCCATACCCCCCTCTTGGTTCTCATACCCCCAAGTGGTATCATATGTTGATGATTGGTTTATTTTTTTAAATAGGGAAGTGGGATCTGCAAATTTTCAAGATCTTTCCCATTCCCTCTTTCTTTATAAGTTGCATGTATTTTTAGAACAGTGTTTCTCAAACTGTGGGTCGGGACCCACCTGGTGAGTCGTGACCTGATTTCTGGTGGGTCCCAGGTGATGGAAAGATCAGATAAGTAATTGCCACAAGCCCTGAGGCTATTCAAAAATTAGATAGCTACTAATTGCCCTTCAAATAGCTGAGCTCCTGCAGTTTGCAAAATAGCTGCTAATTACCCTGCAAACAGCTGAGCTCTTTACTTGTAAATAAATAAATATATTTATTTATTTATTTCTACATCACCTTTTTTAAAGTCTCATAAAGCTAGGTGGGTCCCGATAGAGTGTCATTTTAAAAAGTGGATCCTGGTGTTAAAAAGTGTGAGAACCACTGTTCTAGAAATTATTCTCATGCTATACCCTGGTCCTATGAGTTCTAATTTTCAGCATTTTCATAATCTTGGTGCGCCAGTATATATCTTTGATTGATGGAGACTGAAGCTGTTGATCAAACAATTGATGCTTAATATCTTTTTATGTGTTAGTGTTCTTCTAGAATGTCCTTGAACAATTTCCTTTCTCCATACCACAGACTGTATAATTTATAGAGCGTATAGTCTCTAATGAAGTCCTAGAAATATCAACAGCATTTGCAAATTAAGAGTTAGAAATAAGCTCTGTAAATGAGCCTTTGGAATGCAATGTATATTTGCAAGCATGCACGAACATGTTTTCTGTCAGCTGTTGATAACAAATTTTCTTTTTTATGCTATAGATTTTATTTAACAGACATTTATTAGCTCCTTTAAAAGGCAATTGTTATATGTTGTTTTTATTACAGTTCTCATCTGGAAGATGTTGCTTATTGAAAGCAAATGTTCACACACTGTGTTGCAGTGGCTCAGTGCCACTTCATATGGGGTGCAAAAGCAGTGACAGAAGAACTTTAAATGTCTACACATCTTCTCCAATGCATGTGCAAACAGGAAATGCATGCAAACATTGGTCCACCGAGCTCAGTATTGTCTGCTATAGTATTTTCTATTGTCTCAGACATTCAGAAGAAACAGGAAGCACTTCCTGTTAAAGTTCAGGGTCTCTCTAGCACTGAGGCTGCTTGCTATAAGCATTCAGACACTGTGCTATAAGCAGCACACTGCTGTTTATAGTGCTTTGTTTAAAGAAGACCTGGGCTGGCTTGGTGCCAGCAATACCAGCATAAATAGGGTAATGGATGTGGGGGCACAGGGGCCCCACGGGGATAATGTTCTCCCCTATCTGCGGGTATCCGTGGGGCCCATGAACCAATCCCCCCATGGATTCTGGGGCCCTATTGTATGTGATGATTAACTGGATTCAGTTACTGTTGTTTTCACTCTTTTCTTTAGCCCCCCTCCATTTTGTATGCTTACATGTAGTATATTTATACCGTTTTTCAGTGTTTCTCAAACTGTGGGTCAGGACAGTTTGGGTTGTGACCTGATTTCTGGTGGGTCCCAGATGATGGAAAGATCAGATAAGTGCCACAAGCCCTGAGGCTATTCAAAATAAGATAGCTGCTAATTACCCTGCAAACAGCTGAGCTCCTGCAGTTTGCAAGCTCGTGTTAATACAGTAGTATAGGAAGATAAATGTCTGAGCATCTCGTAAAGCTAGGTGGGTCCCAATAGAGTGTCAATTTAAAAAGTGGGTCCCGGTGCTAAAAAGTTTGAAAACCAGTTTTCTTAGTTTTTTTTTTAAAGGAAAATAAATTAGACCCTACATTGCAATTGCCCAGGTAGCTCACAACAATCTTACAGACAATTAAAAAACTTCAGGAAAAAAACAACTAAAACAGAGAGTCAGCAAGATAAAATGCAGGGGGGGGGGAGCTAACTAACTTAGGGCACAATCCTACTTAAATTCCAGGCAGTGGACCTAGTATTCGCCACCCAGAATAGTCGCAAACGTGTCGTAAGGCACATTTGGCGACTACTTTAGAGCCAGGAAGGCTGGCACAAGGCCGGCCTTCCCAGCTCCGCTGGCTGAGGACTTGGGCGCAGAAGAGTTGTCGGGATAGGGGCGGAGGGCCGCGGGCCCCGGGGGGGCGTGGGCCCCAAGCGGGCGGGTACATGTGGCAGCGGAGGGGCGTACTTGCCTCCGCGATGCGTCTCCTCCACTGCTGTGTTGGGCCCTCCCACCCACCCTGGAGCTTGAACGGCTCTGAAATAGGTAATAAAACGTTGGTGTGTGTGTGACTCGGCAGGGGGGGCGTGACTGGAGCCGCGCTGGGCGTGTGCTTCAAACTGATGTCACGCCCGGGTCACGTGGGGGCGTGACATCGGCGCTCCCCTGAGGATCGCCACTGCTTGGGCGACCAGCGGACCCAAGAAAGGTAGGATCCAGCAGACGCCTCGGTCGGTCGGCGGACAGGGGAGGGGAGGGACGGTGGAGCCAGGAGGGCGGCCAAGCCCAGCTGTCCCGGGCGGGGGCGGGGACATGGCGTCTGCCATATCCTGGGCTCTGCTGGGCTCCGCTGGGCTCCGTAGGGCGGCTGGGCGGTTACACGGCCTCCTCCGACTTCTGCCAGCAAAATAGCTGGCGGAAATCTGAGGAGACCTACCAGTCCCCTTCCTTGAGTAGACTTTAGCACTGGATCTGGCAGACGTCCTCGGCCAGCCACCCGATCTTTAAGTAGGATTGGGTTGCCCTTGTGGTATAACATTGGACAAGAAGAAGGGAGTCTCGGATTCAAATCACTATTCATTGATGAATCTCACTCAGTATCCTGACCCAGTCTGTCACTATATCTCAACTCATTCTACATGGCAGGGTTATTGTGATAAAAAGAAGGGGGAACCACATGTACTGCCCTGAGCTCCTTGGGGAGGGCCAGGATTTATAATAAGAACTAATATAATAATACCCCTCAAAGACAGTGAAACAAAAGGACTTATGTACTGCAATACCAGTAAGGGGAAGGGGGGAGGGGACACAAAAAAGTCTCCCAGGGTTCGGAATTTCACAGCCTGGGCACTATGACTGAAAATCATGGCACCCAAACGAAATGTTGAGGTAATTTTTTTTAATAAGAAGCCAAAACCATTCCGTTTGGAGCAATGTTGAAATGACCAACGTTTAAATATTGTTAAATGACGGTTCACGAGAAAGGCTCTGTCTAGGAGATGAAACCTGATTTGAATTCGGTTTGGTGGGGCCTGGGCCTGCAGCCAGGGGTGGAGCCTTAGTTGAGACTGGCCAAGGAATTCAGGAGAAGGATTTGTGGAGAACGTGTTTGGATTTGGGTGGAACTGTGCCGCTGCTTGTGGGTCCCCCCTACAGCAGGTTGATGTGTCTAAAAAGAGCTCGTGTCTCTTGCCACAGGATGTAGGGTTGGATTTTATTACTCAGGAGATCCATTTCTGCCCCATGACTCTTCAAGCACTGGAGAGTGAGTGCTCTGAGACCTACAGCGTGGTCGAAAAGCAAAACGGAAAGAAGAATCGTTATTAATATTTAACAAGCCCGCAGAAAATTTATGAGGAGAAACGCCCGGGGGGCCAGTTAAGCCTACCCAGTAGGCAAGGTACTATATCATTGTGCGTAATGTTTCATGAAACCTATTGACTAACCAGGCCTGCTTCCAGTCTTAATGTAAGTTTTTGACTTGGCTCTCCATGCCTGTGGAACATAGTCATTGCTTCCTCCCCATGGAAGGGAAAAGGTTGGGGGGGGGGAAGCAAATGGATAAGCCAGGAAGTCTTCCAGACCTGAAAATGCATTCTTACTGGAACGGCATGGAAGGGACCTAATTTTTCTTGGAGGCTGATGACAGTAGCAGCATGCAAGAACTCAGTATATCATCAAAGGAACACAGAGATGGTATTCTAGTAATGTCCCTGAAGCTTGCGAGACTTGCCCAAACCAGTAGAACGTAAGAAGAGTATGTCACGAGACAAGACAGACGGCAGGGTGTGGGTGGGGTGGGAACCTCCTTTCCAGTGGATGATTCATTGTGTAGAAATAAATCATTTCAAGTAAATTACTTTCTAATAAAGAAACATTCCAAGAAAGGATTCTGCTATACCAGAGATAGTGAGAGAAATGTGTAAGTTTACGAGCCATTATGCCTCCGGAAACTGGTGTCCAGCTCATCTATCATTGTGGTGGCGAAGAGTACAAGTGGCAGAGAGTGGTCCATTTCTCAGCTGGGCGATGACATCATTGCTCGGCACCAAACCAGGAAAAGATGAAATCAGCTACCCAGCTGACAGCAAGGCTAGAGAGGCGGGGCCAGAAGGGGAGCAAGGGGATTTAAGCAGGGAAGAGGGAAGGAACGAGGAAAGAGGTGAGAGGCAAGGAGTGGCGAAGAAGGACGAAAAGGAGAAACACAGGAGGAGGGCAACGGAGTGAGATGAGGAGAAAGGAAAGGAAGAGAAAGGAAGTGATGGGAGAAAAGGAGGAAGGAGAGACTTTAGAGAAGGGGAAGAGCCAAGGCAGGGAATGAGCAGGAACAGGGGGTGGAGGAAACAATCAAGGAGAAGGGATCCTGCCCCCTTCCAGGGAATAGGCGAGATTTGAGCTTGACCCCCTTCTCCCCTGGCTGGCACAAAGTGTGGAGGCTGAGCCCCACTGGGAGTGAACTCAGGAAGACTCTCAAGAGCCCCCACCAGCCGCAATGGGCCAGGCAGGGACCCTTGGGCTTTCCTGGCAAGTAACAGCCACCCTGGGGCCAGAGCACAGGCTGGTCTCCCTTGCCCTTGCCCCACCTGCTTGGAGCCAGCCCCAAACAAGCTCCCTATTGAGTGGGACTTCTGCTTTGCTGGTCTGAAGGGTCTTGGTAAAGGACTGTCTCAGAACCTCCTCGCGCACCCCCACCCCACAAGGGGAAGAAGTGTATTCTCTCAACGAGGGACTTAATAAATATGCACTAGGAGCGTCTCGCTTGCCTTTGGTAGTCATTTTTCCTTACCGAAACTGCTCTTCAGGGGAAGGAGTTTCTTATACAAACCCCTAAGTTGTGTCTTCCCCCTTGGGATGACCATCAGGGCACAGGGAACCCAACAATGCCTTAGAATTCAGAGGCTGCTGAGGGAGGCAGTGAACTAATGGGGCATGTTGGGAACCTGAATTCTTTGCCTCCCCGTCCACCTATTGTGAACATATTCCTAAAATGAAACTAACTGCTTTCTACTGAGCCAGACCATTAGTCCAGCAAGCTTAGTATTGTCTACTCCGACCGGTAGTGGCTCTCCAGGGTTTCGGATAGGCATAGTGAACCTTGAACGAGGAGTGCCTGGTTGGAAGGGGGCAGAACTAGAGAGTGAGTGGCGGGCTGAGCAGAGAAGAGCAATCGCAACCTCAGGAGGTTCTGGAAAAACATCCGCCGCTATTTACCTAGTGTGTAATTGGTTTGTGGAACTCCTTGCCACAGGATATGGTGATGGCACCTGGCCTGGATGCCTTTAAAAGGGGATTGGACAGATTTATGGAGGAAAATTCCATCACAGCTTACAAGCCATGATGGGGAAAGCAACCTCCTGGTTGTAGGAGTAGGCTTTCTTTGTGCCAGGTGCAAGGGAGTGACAACAGGAAACAGGTTATCTTGTTGGCTGTGTGCTCCCTGAGGCATCTGGTGGGGCCACTGTGTGATGCAGGAAGCTGGACTAGATGGGCCTTTGGCCTGATCCAGCGGGGCTCTTCTTATGTTCTTATGTTCTTTTGGTTGAGATCTACACAGCCAGGGTTTGAGGTACTGCCCGGGGTTTGAGATTACACAACCATCTGAGGAGGTACTGCAAACAAAGTCTTACCCAGAGGTCTTGAATTGGATAGTTGAATTGGAAAAGGTGCAGAAAAGAGCGACCAGAATGATTTGTGGGCTGGAGCACCTCCCTTACGAGGAAAGGCTACAGCGTCTGGGGCTTTTCAGCCTAGAAAAAAGGCGCCTGAGGGGGGACATGATTGAGACTTATAAAATTATGCATGGGATGGAGAGAGTGGATAGAGGGAAATTCTTCTCCCTCTCGCACAACACCAGAACCAGGGGACACGCACTAAAATTGAGTGGAGGGAGAGTTAGAACAGACAAAAGAAAATATTTCTTTACCCAGCGTGTGATTCATCTGTGGAACTCCTTGCCACAGGATGTGGTGATGGCACCTGGCCTAGATGCCTTTAAAAGGGGTTTGGACAAATTCATGGAGGAAAAGACCATCACAGGTTACAAGCCATAAGCAACCTCCTGGTTTTTTTTTTTTTTTTTTAGAAGTGGGTTTTCTCTGTGCCAGGTGCAAGGGAGTGGCGACTGGACACAGGTATCTTGTTGTCTCATGTGCTCCCTGAGGCATCTGGTGGGGCCACTGTGTGACACAGGAAGCTGGACTAGATGGGCTTTTGGCCTGATCCAGCAGGGCTCTTCTTATGTTCTTATGTTCTTATGTCTTTCTTAGCCTTACCTGGAGAAGACATGGATTGAAGCTGAGACCTACTGCTGTGGTGTAGTGGCTGTGAGAGTGAGTTGTGACTCAGGACTTCCCTGGTTCTAATCTCACCTCGGCTATTGATTCTCAGTAGCTGGCCTTAGACCTCTCCGTCCCAACTTTCCATCTTCATGATGGAGGATAAATTATACCCCTCACCTGACCGAGCTGCTGTAAGGACAACATCAAGAACAATTCATGTGAAGCATTTTGCACACTCAGAAAGCGCCCGTGTTAAGGATGATCTTTCTGCATGTAGCACAGTGAGCTCTAGTCCCTGCAGGAAGCTTGTGGAATGGAATGCAAGGCGTGAGGAGAGTTGCTCTTGCCTTGGCCCTATAAATATTCCTCAAAGTGAGGAGAGTCGCTAATGATTACAGCAAAGTTACAGAACTTGAGGCTCACTGAGCTGAACCCAGCAGCCCACCCGCCATGGACAGTATTGCCTGAGAAATCATGATGGGACACAACTGTTTGGATACTTGCATTTTTAAATTGTGATTTTTATTGTTGTTTTGTAAACCACCCTGGAAATTTGATTGAAGGGCAGCACGAACATCTAAAATACATAAAATCAGGATTAAAGATAAAGATGAAGGAGTGAGAGAGTGTCTGATCTATGGAGGGCCCAAGCCTCCTCTTATTTTTGGTTTTCAGCAGAAGAACTTCTCTTTATTCCAGCTGAACTAGGATGGGTTTGCAAGTCCAACTGAATGTCCTTTTTTCCACAAAGGCTCTAATAAATAATGGGTTGCAATTGATTCAGAAAGTAATTATGCCTTAATATGAACTGGAACAAATGTTACATAGATTTTAGATACTGCGTTCCAGGTTAGCGACAAGAAGGATGAGGAAGATGGGTATGGTGCATATCAACCAAGCAAGATAATTATTTTGCTCTCCACAGCACTGCTGAGGCAATAATTGAAATACTATGTTTTATTATGAGCACAGTGCTTCCCTGAAGACTTGGGCAAATGAGAAATAATTCAGAGAAGGACTAGAAAATCTGATTTGAAAAAGTTAAAAGGCCTCAATCCAGAAAAAGTGAGGCCCCAATCCTACCCTGGGCCTAAGGCAGAGGATCTCATGATCCACTGTGGTAGTCCAGTTATGGCGGTGCTAAAGGTGCGCTGCCATTGGGTGCTCTGGAGCTCCGCACACCCACCAATGGCCCACCCAGGTTGCACTGGAGCAGGTAAGGTGGCAGCAGGAGCAGGTTGTGGGAGGGTCAGGGGAGGATCAGGGTGGTTCGGGGGAGGCCATGCTCCAACAGCGGCACTGCATGCTCTGGGCTGGCGGGGGATACGATTGGACTGCCCATCACACTTAAGTCCTGTTGAAATCAATGGCACAAATTAATCATGACTAACGTATGCCCCAGTAATTTCATTCAGACTTAGGCATGACTCACTTTCTTTGGGAGGAGGGACTGGAGCATAGTCCCTCCTCGACTATGCAAGATGCTTAAAGTCTCTGAAAATTAAAAACAACAAATTCTAGTCCGCATGATTGCAAAGGAAACTTGAACATTTTAATGGCTGTGGTCCACTGAGGCTCAAATGGCATTGAAGATGTGAAAAATGCCATGCAATCTGATCTAGTTACATCTGTTACCTTTTCTGAACGTCTTCACTCATTGGCCTTTGGTGGGTTATGCCACTCTGATTCCCCTGTGTAAAGCCAGATTGTATGTACAGACCTAACAAAGGTGTTAATTACATAGTATGCTGTTCACATGTACAGGTGCCTGTACAAGGGTACACATGTTCATGAGATCAACTGTACACGTGTTCATTTTAAAAGTTAATACAGGGACTGCACTCCTCAAAAATGCAGAGTACAAATTGGCTGGTCTGTTGTACACACATGGACAGTGCAAATCCACCGTAAAGATCCGCAGGTGGTCCTGGGGCCGCCCGCTGGATCCTATCCTCATTACGGGTCAATCATGATCGGCCCGGAGGTCTCCTTGGGGGAAGGGGACATTCGTTCACTTCCCCTGGTGTAGCGCTGGGAGGCCCCAATGGGCCTTCTTGGATTTCCACCACTTCTTGAGCTGGCGTACGTCCGAGGAGGCCATGTAATAGCCATGACGGCCCAGGAACGGGACGGGGATGCGGTGGCTGCCATCCCCACCCCCTCTCGGGCTGGCTCAGCCAACTGCCACCCTCTCTAGCCGCCCGGCCTGCCGGGCGGGAGTCTTACCTACCTCTGGCAGCGGTTGGAGTCTTACCTACCTCTGGCGACGGGAGTATTATCTACCTCTGGCGGCGGCTGGGTCGATCCAGCAGCAGCATAAGGGCTGCCGGCCTCTGCGCTGGTGGCCCTAACGTAGTCGCAAACGTGCTTTACGGCACGTTTGTGACACTTTTGAATGGCGGAGTGCGCGCTTCGCCGGTCAAAATTTACGGTGGATTGCGCCGTGTATGTAATGCATGTATACCCCTAAAGCACACCAAATGATAAAAACTCACATGTACACTGTACAGAGATTTTCCATGTGTTGACAGTAATGTGTGAATGTGTGTCTCTTTAAACTGCCTGATCCTTTGTTCTAAAAAGCTTTCGCATCATGGTTCATTTGGCCAGTTCTCTTGTTGGCGTACGGCTTGTTCTTCACTGTATGACTTGCCGCCATTCTGCCACAGTCTAAGAAAAGTCAAATGCTTGTCAGTCACATTCACTGAACTCAGCATGGAGTTTTAGCACTCTAGAGAAGTGCTGAGTTTTGCAGTCGCAGAAGTTGCTGTTGCTAAGTTGCTGGCAGCACCACTGAAAGTGGTGAAAACCCATGTCTGACAAAAGCTGAAGGACTGTCGATTAGAGCTGTAGTGAATATTCTCTAATTTCAGTGTTTGCCTTGATGCAGCCAACTAAATGGCCAAAAAAAAACACAAAACACTTGCCTTGTGGAGCAATTGTATTGTTGCGATGCTGTTTGGCAGTTGTTTCTCAGTCCCATTTTCTCCCTTGTTCCCATTGGCTTTGGTCGCATTGGCCCATACTTCCCTTTAAACTGACTGACCATGGCAGTTACTATCACTTTATTTAAAGGCGTCTGTGATGCCATCTGTTGTGTGGTCAGTATTTTGTTTTGGTTAATTCTGTTTAATTCAAAGCATGCAGGAGACACGGATCTGAATGCATGTTCTTGGTACTAGGTGCCTGCCTGGAGACTGAAGGGCCAAACCAGTAACTTGGCTACTTTCAGGACTAATGGTAAGAGGCCACAGATCCACAGACCAGGAAGGCCACATTTTAAATTGAACCATGCAATCACACACACACACACACACACACACACACACACACACACCCCTCTTAATTTTATTCTGGCTCTGAACACGTAAATCTGAAGGAGATTGTTATAGCTTCTAAGTTCCATTCATACATGCAAATTGATTCAGCCAAAGATATAATTTTGTTGGTTCCTTATTTTCTTAGGGCAAAGAACTCTCTTAGGATACAGCCCTCTTGGGGCCATACCATTTCAGAATGCCGGTAGGTAACCATATGTCTGAATGCTCCCACACACCAAAACCTGCAGACAGTAATCTCAAATCTCAGAAAGGTGAAAGCAAAACCCTTCAATCAAAATTTCAGTGCTGACCTGCTGCCTTTTTGACCTGCTAGCTTTCCATGTCCAGTATTCATGTGAAGTATTCATTCTGTGTATTCATTCCATGTCCAGTATTCACAGTGTTTGTTACTATCCTTGGCAGTGGCGTCGCTCGAGGTGGGGCGGAACGGTAAGTTCCGCACTGTGCTAACCTTCGTTTACTCCCGGTACGAAGCCCCCTTGCTGTCGGAGCCATTCAGTGTGGCGAAGGCAACGTGCAGTAGACTCCCTGCGCATTGCCTTCGCTGCACTGAATGGCTCTGATGGCGAGGGAGGCGGCCCCCACCTCGTGCCGGGGAGTAAACGAAGGTTAGCACAGTGCGGAACTTACCGTTCTGCCCCACCTCGAGCGACGCCAGTGATCCTTGGCCAGCAGTTCAATGTGGTACAGTCCAGGAAGAGCTGTATCAGGTGATATACTCTTATTCTGTGAGATCAGTGTGGCTAGCTTCCCCGAGTCACTGGTGTGATGCATGGGAGCACATGACGAGGACAATGTGTGACAACAGGGCTAGCCAGGGCCCATGAGAAGAGGGTACAGGGGGTAAATTGTACCTGGGTCCAGGATCAAAAAGGGGGCCCAGGAGCCAAAGGAGGGGGCCCAGAACATTTTTCAATCTCAACCTGGACCTGTGGATGAAAAGAAAGGCAAACTCCTACTGGTAGGCCAGGTTTACCAGGCAGGTAGATCTGGGCTCTGCATCAGGAAGCCCAGTAGACCTGGGCTCTGAAGATTTTTTCTGGCTGTTACTGCCCCCCTCCTGCCTTGTTTTGCCCCTGCCCATTCTGCCCCCCCCCAGTCACCGCCCTCCCCAGCCCATTTTGCGGTGAGAAGGGGCCCAAAAGAAACTTCATACCCCCTGATAAAATTCCTCTCAGAGGCCCTGGATGTAGCACACCAGGTGAAGAAATGTGGTGATGACAGATTAAGGCTGCAATCCTAGACACACTTTTCTGGGAGTAAGCCCTATGGAACTCAATGGAACTTACTTCTGAGTAGACATGCATAGGCTTGTGCTCTCAAGATGTGTACAAAACCTCTTCAACACTTTGTTTTAAAATCTCACTTAAAACAAATCAGTATCATAAACTGAATAAATAGTTAGGCTTTATAAGCTCTGCTAAGTGAACCTCCACAAGCACAGCTGTATTAAGAACTGCAGAAACTCTGTTAAATAAACAACCAGCTCTCTGGAACTGACATATAAATATTAATTAGAGATGGAAACAAGGCAGCATCTAAATTGTTTCTATTAATTTTTTTTGGCTTGGATTCAATTTTCCCCACAGCATATGGGACTTTCTCCCCCATTTAAATTCTCTGAACGATCTGTCTGTAGCTTAATGCAGCTTAATGTTAAGCAGCAAAAGGAATCTGGAAACAAGCAAAAAAAAAAGTTATTCAGCTATACAGTTTTTCTTTTCTTGTTGGAGAGAGGGGTGAATCTCAGAATGGAAATCAAAACGATTGTATACCCAGTCATTTGCAGATTGTGCCCCATAAGCCCCACCTTGCTATTCTGGACTTAGAGAAGAATCAAACATATTTTATTTTAAAAAATGGGATGTTCTTCAGATGCAACAATAAAGTTGGTTATGGTGATTCTACAGGTGAGCTTTATGATTTCCTTAGCTTGAATGGAAAGGGCATTCAACACCTCTTTGTTGCATATACCGTATTTCTTCGAGTCTAAGGCGCCATCGATTCTAAGGCGCACCTTTACTTTCAGTACCACCAGCAGGGAAACAAAAATCCATCAATTGTAAGACTCGCCTCCCTTCATTAAATCTACCTGCTCAGCACCAACTCTCCCCAGCATGTCTCCTGCAGCTGAGGATGACTGAGTGCACTGCCTTGGCATAGCATTTCTGGCCCTGTCAGAAAGTGCCATTTCCTTCGTTACTGGGGCTTGGGGGAGCTTCAGGGAGGCCTGCGCAACCCTCTGCAGGCCTCCCTGATCTTCAGTTTGGCGAAAAACAGCGATTTTTGGCCATTTCTGGTTTTCACGAAAACCGGAAATGGCTGAAAATCACCGTTTTTCGCCAAACTGAAGATCAGGGAGGCCTGCAGAGGGTTGCGCAGGCCTCCCTGAAGCTCCCGCAAGTCCCAGTAAGTAAGAAGATAGCATTTTGGGGTGCTTTTTGGAGACCTTCGATTCTAAGACGCACCCCATTTTTTGAAATGCTTAATTGGGAAAAAAACATGCGTCTTAGAATTGAAGAAATACAGTATGGCCGCTTTCAATGCCAAGTCATTTCTAATAAAATGAGCATCAACATTTCAAAAAAAGTGAGATTCAAAGTGAAATTCCAAAGGAGAAATATCTGAAATATCCGAGAATTTTCAAGGGAAGCCAGACAAGTGAAAATGTTCAGGGGGTTCCTGTGCAACTCTTCAGTCATTTGTACACTCAGTTTTATGTCCTCCCCTGTCCTTTTCACATTTTTATACCTCCCTTCCTCCAAGGAGCTCAGAGTGGTGTACATATTTCCTCCCCTCCTTTTTGTCCTCACAACAACCCTGTGAGGTAGGTGGGGCTGAGAGATAGTGACTGGCCCAAGGTCACCCAGGAAGCTTCATGGCTGAGCGGGGATTTGAACCTGGATCTTCCAGGTCTAAGTCCGACTCCCAAACCACTACACCATCCTGGCTCCTTTGCTGCAGGCTACCGGCGGCGGATCCTTACGCTGGATTGGGCTGCCCAAGCTGTTATTTTGCTGCCTACCTGTTGTTCACTGTCACATCGTTAATTTTCTTCTTCTGCACCAGGAATATCCAGTGACTAGGGGTCCAATCCTATCCCAAATCAGCCCATAGCACGCAGCGACTCCAATGGAGCGTGAGCTGCATGCTATGGGGAGGGGGAATGGAATGGGACCAGATGGCCCAGGACAGGTAAATAAAACCTGTTCTTACATACCTCCCCATAGGCAGTGACAGTGACACTGCCACAAATGGTGAGAGGCATGGCACGTGTGGCCGTGGCTCCAGG
Source organism: Plestiodon gilberti rubricaudatus (assembly GCA_026170595.1). NCBI lineage: Eukaryota > Metazoa > Chordata > Lepidosauria > Squamata > Scincidae > Plestiodon > Plestiodon gilberti. Next base: position 220,133,197 of record JANXHW010000003.1, read on the forward strand.
AGGCTCCATAGGAGCCGGTACGTTGGCAGTGGTGACAAGGAGGGGAGGTTTGGAAGTGTTCCTGGGTGGGGAAGGGGATGGCAAGGGGTGGAGAGTGGGCCAGATGCAAATGCTCACACCAGAACTAACTAATCCCCCATTTTCCGGCTCCCTCCACCCCCTTTCTCTCCTTGAACATAAGCCAGCTATATACTGGTAGCTGGCGTGAGACTAAAGTGACCCATAGTTGGGGCAGTCTTTTTCTGTAATAACAAAATAAAAACACATAACACCGCTTTCTGCACAACCCCCCCCCAATAAAAAACCCTGCAAAAAAGTTTTCTTTCTTTATATATATACTGTATTTATTGGCGTATAAGACACACTTTTTTGTCTAAATTTGTGACCCTAAATAGTAGGGTGCATCTTATACGCCAATACTAAAAAATCCCTTCCCCCCCACCCGTTTTAAAGCATTTTCGTTTTTCTGGAGCGGGAGAGCTCCCTTGTGCTTTCTTCCCTGACTAATCTGTCCGATCTACAGCTGTTGGTCGGGTTTAATTTATGCACGTGCATGAGTTGAGCTTCTCAGCAGCCAGCAGAGGGCGCTGTGCTCCTCAGTTCAGTTCAGTTGAGCTGCAGAGGGCGTGGTCTTCCCAGCTCTCCTCAGGTGGTGAATGAATGCAGCTTGGGTAAGCTTCAGAACTGGGCCTAGTTGGGGAGGCTTTGGAAACTGTGCATAGGTGGGGTGGGGTAAGAGTTGAGTCTGGGGTTTTTTTTGTACTTTTATGTTGTTTACTTTGGAAACTGTGCATGGGTGGGGTGGGGAAAAAGAGTTTAGTATGGGTGTTTTTGTACTTAGGATTTATGTTGTTTACTTTGGAAACTGTGCATGGGTGGGTTGGGGGAAAAGAGTTGAGTCTGGGGGTTTTTTGTATGTGGGATTTATGTTCTGGTGCATTTTGTTCATGTGTCTTATTGCTGTGTGTTTTAAAAGAGATCCTGGTATTTTTGTGCAATTTATGTAAATTAGCTAATTAAGCAGCCAAGCGGTAAAAATGCTTTAAATCTTTTTTTCTTGAAACCCAGGGTCAAAAGGAAGGTGCGTCTTATACGCCGGTGCGTCTTATACGCCGATAAATACGGTGTGTGTGTGTGTGTGTGTGTGTGTGTGTGTGTGTGTGTATACACACACACACACACACACATACCGTATTGGTCTGAGTATAAGACTCACTTTTTTCTCCTAATTTAAGTTTTTAAACTAGGGGTGTGTCTTATAATCAGGCTGTTTCAATTTAATGCCAGTGATTTAATTAATTTTTTTAATAGCACAAAACTTTAATGGTGCGTCTTATAATCAGGTGCGTTTTATACTCGGGACAATACGGTATATACACCAGTATACATATTTCATAAAATTATAAAATTATAGCAAGCGCGAAGCAATACATCCTACTAGCATACTATTCACTATTTTCTACATATAATATTCAACTAAGCCAAAATAACACCCACATTCTATTCATTAAATCCGCATATCATCACAGCATTCTTCTCTCTCTCTCTTAAACAATCGATAAATAGTTTCCAGTTATTCACAGAAAAGGTTAACAGAAAAGGTTAACTGACTTTTCCTTAATTAAAATTGTAAGTTTATCCATTTCAGCATAGTCCAAAACTTTCAGCCACCAATCTTCCAGCGAAGGTATCTCCAAATTCTTCCAATATTGTGCATATAAAATTCTTGCCGCAGTTATCATATATAAAAACAAAGTTTGAAATTTTTCGCCTACATGATCATCCCACATACCCAACCAAAAGGTTTCTGTTTTCATTTGAACCTTAATCTTTAAAATCATCTCTATCTGTTTATGAATCTGAGTCCAATACTTCTTTGCTTGGGGGCATGTCCACCGCATATGATAAAAAGTTCCTTCTTGCTTTTTACATTTCCAACATCTATTCGTCACCTTCTCATACATTCTTGATAATTTGCTTGGGGTTATGTACCATCTATATATCATTTTATACATATTTTCCTTAATATTAACATTTAACGTAAATTTCAACTGTTTTAACCATAATTGTTCCCATTGCTCCCCAAAAACGTTTTCTAACACCTCTTCATATTGGCAATGACTGAGGCTGCATCTGCTGATGCTATACCACCTACTACCAAGTACACTTTTATAGCGATCATAATTTATAAAAATGGAATAAAAACAAACACCACTTTCAGCAATTTTATTTTGGAATACACTGAAATCTGCTCTTTGAAAACAGTGTTTTGGACTGCCTCTACCCATAGGCAACCAGGAGGCCTATGCAGAGGTAAGTAAAACAAACAAACAAACAAACTTTCCCCTGGCAGGCCTTCTGACCACTCCCCTCCCCCCCCCCCGGGCCACTAGATGCAGTACACACTCCATCAGCGCGGCTACTACATCAATGCGAGTGGTGGGGAATAGGATAGGAGAGTAGTTAGCCAGAGTCCTGTTTTTGCTGCAAAATTTGTTTGTTTGTGTGTGTGTGTGTGTGTGTGTGTGTGTGTGTGAGAGAGAGAGAGAGAGAGAGAGAGAGAGAGCACCTGGCAGGACAAAGTACAAGGCTTGGTGGGTTGATCACAGTCTGCTCAGGCCTGCCATAACACCTCCGCTGCGATCGTTTCCCAACATCACAGCACCTTTGCTAATCCGGAAGAGCTGGGTAATGAAAGAAAACGGTTGAGAGTGCAGCTTGCTTGACCTGCATGTCAGCACTGTGAGTGGTACGCCGCACACTGTCAGCTGTGACCCCTTCACCTCCTCTCTGCTCTGCACTCCTGGAGCACAGCCTAAGCAGCTTGTCGCGGGCAGAAGGCAGGTGCAGGCTACCCAGCAGCTCATCGCCATGCTCTCTGTGCCACGGAAAAGGGCAAACGTTGCTCTTTTTTGTTTATTTTTTTAACAAATAACCCTGAGCCTCTAATGCACTGTGTTATATATATATGCAGGCTTTTTGAATTTTCACTTGATGCTAAAGTAATTCCCATGCAGAGATTTATGTCTCTCCCCCTCTCCTTATATGTTGGGAAATGCTTCTTAGCTTGATATTTCGAGCTGTCAACCCCAGCAGATGCATGTATCTATTAAGTTTTCTTCCCTGCCTTATCCCAAGGGCCCAAGGTGGATTACGATTGTGTGAAACCTGGCCCTTCATTTCTGCTACGTTTTGTATTTTCCCATTCCCTGATTATGCATGGAAACTCCGCAGTGTGTCTCGGTATCCTTGCTTTGCAGAACTGTGGCCATAAACTGGATGCACATCAGAATGTGCACCCAAAAGCAGACGTTGTCCACTGCAATCAATGGGATGCTCCTCTGCATGTGCAGCCATGTTTTTTTCCCTTAGTGATTTATTTAATTTAATGAATTTATAAGCCACTTTTGTAAAAATCCAGTGACTTACATCAAAATCAAACATAGAACAATAAAATACATAAACCTGCAAATTACCACTAACATAAGAAGAGCCCTGCTGGATCAGGCCAAAGGCCCATCTAGTCCAGCTTCCTGTATCTCACAGTGGCCCCACCAGATGCCTCAGGGAGCACACAAGACAACAGGATACATGTATCTTATTGCCACTCCCTTGCATCTGGCATTAAGAGATAGCCTATTACTAAGACCAGGAGGTTGCTTATCCGCATCATGGTTTGTAACCTGTGATGGACATTTCCTCCATAAATCTGTCCAATCCCCTTTTAAAGGCATCTAGGCCAGGTGCCATCACCGCATCCTGTGGCAAGGAGTTCCACAGATGAATTACATGCTGGATGAAGGAGTATTTTCTTTTGACTGTTCTAACTCTCCCTCCACTCAATTTTTATTGCAAGTCCCCTGGTTCTGGTGTTGTGCGAGAGGGAAAAGAACTTCCCTCTATCCACTCTCTCCATCCCATGCATAATTTTATACGTCTCAATCATGTCACCCCTCAGGTGCCTTTTTTCCAGACTGAAAAGCCCCAAATGCTGTAGCCTTTCCTCATAAGGGAGGTGCTCCAGCCCACAAATCATTTTGTCGCTCTTTAACTTTCTGCAACATTCATCAACAACGTGAGAACCACAAGCATAGAAGATTGATTCTGAGGCCGTGTCCCCCAGACCTTGGGTACTCAGAGGCTCGTTTACAGGGATGTGAAGCCCATGAACACAGCGACTGGCACAGTGGCCTCTGTTTCATCCTGGAGCTTGCTATCACTTCTTATCAGTGATGTAGACTTGTGTCTATTGACTCGGACTTGAATCGGACTCAAGTTGCGTCAATGACTCGACTCGGACTTGACTCGGCGATTGTAAAAGATTCGAAAGTCTCGACTCGAGACTTGGAGCCTTTATGATAAGTTCAATTGTATTCAGGTTTAAACCTGTTTTCCCCATTAAATAGATAGGGACTGGCAACTCTAAAACCAAAGACTCGGGAGTGGGGGGCAAAGACGTGGGACTTGACTTGAGACTTGGACTCAGAGACTTGGGACTTGACTCGAGACTTGGAGTCAGAGACTTGATCCACCTCCCTGCATCTTACTGCCTCTTCTTCTTTCCTGTCCACTAAGCCACCAGCGCAAACGGAGTCAAAGAGTAGCTTCTCACTAGGGTGGGCTTGGACCTTCACTCCACATCAGATTTCCAGGCCACCTGAGATCAACGTTGGCTCCTTTTTTTTTTTTTACCCCACTCCCAATAGTGACAACAGCTGCCCCATCCAAGCTTCACTCCCCCATTTGCCACACAATTGCTCCACCAATAAATTAGATTGTTTTAAATACAGTAGTAATTTTTTAATTGATCATTTAAAAATGTTCCAGCTCTCCATCTAGTGGTAATTATTGGAAGTAAAGTCTGAAAAATAAACCAGTTTCGGATACTCCTAGCCCTTCCCCTCCCTTGTCAAAATTAACTAGGAATTAACAGGTAGTACAAACAATGCATCTTTTTTTCTACAAGAAATATCACCACGATTATTTGAGTTCTATCCTCCACCCATGAGACAAATCTGGCCTTTCAGGGCTGATCTGTTAAAAGCTGAATGGGAAAGTAATTTTAAATGCTTGCTGAGGTGACTATTTTTTTCAACTTTGTTTTGATTAATTTGCCACATACTGTAGAGCAGGGCTTCTCAAACTGGTGGGCTGTGACCCACCACGCCAGCAGGAAGCAGCTGTAACCCCCTTCGGGGGGGCGTGTGGTGACGTTGTCGGGAGGGAATCATGGACACCTTCCTGATCCCTTGGGTGGAAGAGTGGGATGAAAATATTAGGAATCAATTATAGGAATGTAACTGCATAATTACAAATTTAGGTAATCATTTATGCTATAAATGGTGTTCAGGCACCTGGTCTTAGCTCCTTAAACGTCTTTTGCTTTATGAGAGCGTCGGATCAAGTTCAGAAATCCTCTGCCGTAAAGCTGACCAAACGTTAGGGGAACGTTGCTGTGTTGAATATTTATTTATTTATTTATAGAATTTATACCCCGCCTTTCTCCCACAAGGGCAACCAAGGCGGCTTACAATAAAAACATTAAAATACATGTATACATTTAAAATCAATAATTAAAACAATTAAAACAAACAATTAAAACAATTAAAACAAACAGCCCCAGTGCGTCATCCACATTTACATTTGTTAAAAGCGATTTGTTAAAAAGCCAGCCCGCCATGTCAGACATCAAATGCTGATCTAAATAAAAATGTCTTAAGGCCCCGCCGAAAAGTCTCTAAGGAGGGAGCCGTTCTCAATTCTAGGGGGAGGGAATTCCACAATTGGGGGGCCACTGCCGAGAAGGCCCTTAATTTCCATGAGGCTACACATAAGCTTGTTGAGTTGCCGAGAGCTGCTCAGTTGTTGCAATTTGCCCCCTAATTGCTGCTGCGTTTTCATTTTAACACTCGTTTTGTGAGAGCAAAAAGTGAAAATTAAATGGTAATTAGGGAAACAATTTCCACAATTGCACAATTCTTCCATTCCTTACAATACAGGCCAATGGTGATAAAGCCTCGAGGAATGAAGGCCCGTTTTAAGCATCTGGTTCAGAAACGCTGGGCTGCTTTTGTCCATTGAAAATGCCTGACAGTGTCGTTATCCGAGAGCACGTGGTGGAAGATGGTACATTTGCCAGTTTTACATTCTTGGGATGAAAGCTGAGAGCTCCGATAAATGACAAATAGTTTAATTTTCTTGCTTGCGAAGATAGTTCCCCATGTAATATAGTGTATTAATTTGGCCAGTGAGCGCTTACAATACGAAAAGCTGTAGCACTCATGAGGTGTGATATGCGTTGATACAGCCCCTTGAAAATAAATATCTTGACGCCCTAAACATATGTTTGATCCATAAAAAAACTTTTCATCTCAGCTTAAAACGTACACTATAAATCACTTGAAAAGTTATAGATAAGCAAGATCTTGTTGATAAAACATAATAGGATATATCCTCTTTGGCAGTTGGAGGAAATGAGCAGCAAAAGCTTCCCTGATGTATAATCTAAAGAAATAGCTCAATTTACTCTCCTCATTCCGCACCAAGCTCCCCATAAACCCTTTTGCGATAGGGGTGCCAGGAAACAAATTGTTGAGCTTTGGTAGCAAACCCTGTTAATAGAAGATTGAAATGACTTCCAAGTGTCCTTGTTCTCGATGGAAGCATATGGAGAATCCCAAGCAGGAAGAAAAAGTCGTTGGTATTCCACAGGAGGCTTCTGGAAGGAGAACTGAAAAATGCTTTTCTTTGTGCCTTCCTGGATATGCTTCCCAAGGCCGACCTTGGGTGGTTTTCGTCCCTCGGTTCCAAAGTGCTGAGATGACAGAGTGCGAGTTTATTCCTTCCCCTAACGATACGAAACCAGTGTCCTTTGCAGAGAAACTGGACTTCATCATTTGTGGGTTTAAATGGCTTGATCATTTTGAACGCTGTAATAACTTGTTAACTTGTCCCATTGCTTGATCGCTAGAGCCTTAGTCGTGGAAAAATAAATCACAATACAGTTTGGGAAGTCATGGTCTTGTATAAGAGCACAACAGAACACTAGCTTGAAAAATGTGTCGATTTATCCATTAAAGAATGTATGGAATTGTCTACCATGGGAAACGTAGTTCAGAGAAATTGGACTCAATTTGACAATCATTTCTGGGCATGTTCTCTGAATACGTTTTTTGTCACTAATTGTATTGCGATTACTTGTGCCAATCTCCTGCCAAAACTCACCAAGGTGTTAGTAACTTTAAAAACACACACCAAACACTATTACGCACATTTCCACTTTAATATGATTATTGTCTGATGGGTGAGAGAGAAAGGAGTGGAAATAACAGCTTCTCCTGCATTCCCCACCTGCTGTTGACCTTGAAGATATATTGCCATATGGTCTTGCAAACATTATAATATATCAATGCTTGTTTGCCAGATGCTGTTGGATGCATAGAGGCAGTGGTTCCAGTGGCACGGTGATAATTTAGCAAAAGGGATTTGGCTTAATGGAAACAATTTGCTTCTCGGGTTCTGCTTGGTGTTTGCTGGCCAGGATTTAAATTGGATCTCAAATGGGGTGGGGCAGGTGGGCGTGGGAATGTGAATTGTTTCAAATGAAGGAAATGGGCTGTGCCATACAAATATTCTGTTTAAGAATGGGCATGCCAATCTGCTTCTTCCAATGAAAGCTATGAGGAACCCCCATTAGGTGGAGAAACACCAGAAACGTTGTCGGGGGTGCGGGGGAGGTCTATGCCCGGGCGACACGTAGGTGTGTGTGACAAAGTGGGCGGCGGCAACAACAACAGTTCTGTTTTGGCGACAGGAGCAGCGGTGATGGGTTTGGCCCACCCTCCCGCCTTGTGTCTCCATTGGGATGTGCAGCGGTGGCGAGTCAAGTTCCAGAGGTGACAATATGAGGGAAGGCTGCAGGTATTTAGTCAGGCGAGTTCTCTTCTGGGAAGTTGAGTTGCTTAGTCTTGATTGATCCTGGGAGAGGAGCATGGTGCGTTCGATTCAGAAGGAGATTAACATAAGAACATAAGAAGAGCCCTGCTGGATCAGGCCAAAAGCCCATCTAGTCCAGCTTCCTGTGTCACACAGTGGCCCCACCAGATGCCTCAGGGAGCACACAGCCAACAAGATAACCTGTTTCCTGCTGCCACTCCCCTGCACCTGGCACAGAGAAAACCTTCTTTTAAAACCAGGAGGTTGCTTATGGCTTGTAACCTGTGATGGTCTTTTCCTCCATGAATCTGTCCAAACCCCTTTTAAAGGCATCTAGGCCAGGTGCCATCACCACCTCCTGTGGCAAGGAGTTCCACAGATGAATTACACGCTGGGTAAAGAAATATTTTCTTTTATCCGTTCTAACTCTCCCTCCACTCAATTTTAGTGCAAGTCCCCTGGTTCGGGTGTTGTTGCACACAGCAGAGCTCCTTATGCCAGTCAGAAACTTAAAGAGAGGACAAGAGAGGGGCAGGAGCTGAGGGATTTCCATGCAGAAGGCTTCAAATTCAGCTCCAGGCAGGGTTGGGAAAGTCTCTTAGTTATCTGGAACCCTGGAGAGCTACTGCCAGTCGATATAGTTCATGTAGACTTAGATGGATCAACAGCCTGACTCACTAGAAGGCAATTTCCTGTTTTTGACAATGAAAGATTCCTAATTGTCAGAGGACAAGGCCAGGTATTGTGGGAAATCAGAAAAAGGACAACTTTGGAGGCATCCCTTGTTCACCCTCTTATACCAAAGGAAGGTGGCTGGTCTGTGGAACGTCAGAGCTGAGCAGGAATCGGGCTCGTTCATGTCCCGCAAGTACAACACTCCAGCCACTGTACTGCATGGGTTCCCAAGCCTGGCAACTTGTAGCTCAATCAGGGGGGACACTGAAGTCATTGTTGATGCACAACCAACAGTATCTAAACATGCTGTTGCTGCTGCCTATTTAAGATCTCTCTTTATGGCCTATTTATGCGAGCTGTTCTTTTTTCCCCTTCCTTTCTCTGCACATGTCCTCCGCTGACCCCTGTGAGAGCTTTTTGTACTCAACAAGTGCTTGCTTCTCTTTCCAATGAGGCATCGCTCTTGAGTGATTGTTTCTCTTTAATTGGCAGGTTGGCATTGAAGGTTGCCAAGACCAATGGATTCATTTGTCCCCCCTTTTCTGCAAACTGAGGAGATGCAATTGGTGATGCTGATTGGTGGCTTTCTTTGGCCCATCTCCCCATTTTGCCCCTGAGAGACCTCCATTTCTTCCTAGCCATGCAAGAGTTGTCCTTCAGAGTTCAACCAATTACTGCACAGGCCACAGTTTGGTTTGTCTCCAGCAGTAGAGTTGTCCTACATTCAAAGCAATGGCTGCCCTTGGAAGAAAGATGAGATGAAATGCCTGCATTTTAGGCATCCAGGCAAGCAAGGAGCTGTGGTTTTTGACATTGTTGTGCCCCTGCTACTTTCCCTGACTTGGAGGAGCAGATGTGCTTTGACTGGCAACATTTTCCTTAGGGAAGGGGAATTAGGCCGAACGGTGTTCAGAGAAAAGAAGCTCATAGTTCTGGGCAACAGAGAGCATGGAGCAACAGAGAGCATGGAGCAACAGACAGCGTAGGGTCAGAAAGATCTGGGGAGCTGAAAGCAAATTGTGTTAACCACACGCAAGGTCTTGACAACAATGGAGGAGGTGATGAATGTCTGTGGAAGGCCAAGAAGTCTTTTACACAAATTCGATGGCCAGGTTTACACACCACCCTTTTAGTATGTTGGTGATAGGTTTATCAGATCTCAGGTTTTTGGCTTGAGTGACAGGTATTGCTGGGCTGTCTTCAGCACCGCAGGCAGGGCCAGCCCAGCTATGAGGCTGGGTGAAGAAGTTGCTTTGAACAGCAGGCTGGGGAAAGCCGCAAATTAACCAGGGCTGCCTCAGCACTGACTGAGGGTCCATGAACATCCGAGGTCCAGCAGACCAGGCTGTCCTCTGAACCCTCATAGTACACAAGATGTTCATTGCCAGGTGTGCTCTTGGACACATGTAACATGCACACATGGGGGAGGACAAGGATGAAGGAGACTATATTGATGCAACACTATTGTGATGATAAATTTACAATAAGGGGAAATCAAGAACACACCGAGCTGAATCACAGAACTAAGGGCTTAAACCTACCCCTCACCAACCCAGAGTGTGCAGTGCCACTGACAGAGTGTGCAGTGTGTGTATGTGTGCTACATGCTGTGTGTGTGGGGGCAGGGCCTTTGAGAGGTATTGTATCAGGGGGGAACAAAGGTTTTTTGGGCCCCTTCTCAAAGGGGGAGGGGGCAAAACAGGACAGGAGGAGAGTAGCAACAGCCAGAAACGTCTCCAGAGCCCAGGTCTACCAGGCTTCCTGATGTAGCACCCAGGTCTACCTGCTTGGTAGACCTGGCCTCCCAGTTGGCTTGGCCTCCGTCTTTCACTCTCCATGAGGCCAGCTGAGATCCCAGGAAATATCTGGGGCCCCTCCTTTGGCTCCCAAGCCCCCTTTTTGACCCTGGGCCTGGGTACAATTTACCCCACCTCTCATGGGCCCTGGTCCCAGGTCAGGAACCTATGAGAGCACCACAGGGGGTCATCTGCCTGTCTGGCTAAGCGTGGGGGAAAGAGGACCAAGATCCTGGAAGGTACATAGGGTCAGGAAAGTACCTGGAAAATTTGTTTCAGTGGTTTGCTTTATTTTCAGCTTGCATTTTAACACCCTTGTCAACCTTTGCTTCCTCCCTTTATTTCTCCTTCTGTTGAATTACGCAGGTCTTGCTTGGTCACTTGCATCCTTTCCCTCCATTGTTTTGATGCCTTTTACAACCTTTTGATAAACCTGTTCCATTTTTACCATTTTACCTGTCTGATCTCAGTTCACTTGGGAGGAAGCGGGTCTGCTTTATCGTCCCAGACTGCCAGCCTTTGTTACCATCTAGCTGTTACCAGAGATTGGGGGTCTCTCCATTCTTCTGGGAGAGAGGTTTTCCCAAGGCAGATTCCTTCTGTCCAGTTTCCCTTGGCCTTGACTGGTGGGAGCAAGAACTAGTGTTCCAGTTTAAACCCAATTTCAAGACAAGACAGGCTGGCAGTGGGTGCCAGGTGCTAGGGCACTGTGTCCTCAACCTGTCCATCTAACTACCTTTCCTGGCCCTTTAATGGGTGGATAAAAGGTAAAGGTGACCCCTGACAATTAAGTCCAGTCGTGTCCGACTCTAGGGTGTGGTGCTCATCCCCATTTCAAAGCCGAAGAGCCAGCGTTGTCCAAAGACGCCTCCGTGGTCATGTGGCCGGCATGACTCTCCTTGCCGCAGCGCGTAGCATGCAGCTGGAGCACGGAGCACTGTTTACCTTCCCGCAAGCAGTACCTATTTATCTACTCACATTAACATGCTTTGGAACTGCTAGGTTGGCAGGAGCTGGCCAAGCAACGAGAGTGGATAGGTGAGGGTATTTCAGCAGGTGCGGCTGCTTTAGCAGCACCATCAGCACTTGCAGCTGCCAAGATTCTGTCTTCTACACAACTCTTAAGAGTGCAGAGGCCCTAATGGTGGAAGGTTAGCCACCCCTGAACTACCTCAACATGTTACCTCCTGGGAAAGGAAGTTGCATGTACCAGATTCCTGCACATCAGTACAGCAGATCAGGTAGCACACTGGATGATTAGTAGTAGCTTCCACACATTTTTCTACTGCCCGAGAAGCAAGTCTTGTTAGCAGCTCTTCTCCACAGGGGGATTACGACACTATTGGAAAACACACACACACACACACACACACACACACACACACACACACACACACACACACAGCTCCTGTGCATTGAATATAATTAATATAAACACTTGGATGATTTACAGCCAAGGGAAGCACAAAACCTGTACTGATTAAAAACAGAAACAAGCTGATGCAGAAGACAAATAATTCAGGAAAAGGTCAAAATCAGGTATTTGTGTTCATTAAAAGAAATTTCACAAGGCTGGTAAACTAATAGCACTTACAAGGACCAACCTGTGCAATGCAGTGTCATTCATTCATTCATTATTATTTGCATCCTTTAAATGATTAATGGGTTACATTAATCAATGTAATATTTGATTGTCTAAAAACCTGCCCTAGTTACAGGGCCACAGATTTTTCTAATTGAAGGGCCATTGTAGAAATGGGAATCTTCCACATTCCCTTCTTTTTCACACAGGAGAAAGAAGATGCCTCCTGTGACACATCTGTGTATCATCTAAAAACAAAGAAAATTAGCTTTTTGTTTCAGAACTGTTGTTTTTACTGATATCCTAAATTTAAAGAATGGGCAGCCCAACCCAGCGTAACCCCTTCCCACCGATGCAGCTGTGCCAACTGCATCCTGTGTGTGTGTGGGGGGGAGGGTAGTGGTTTGAGGTCCAGAGGTCTCCTAAACGGAACATTTGTTCCCTTCTCAGGAGCAAGCTTCCACTGCTCCAATGGGTCTGCTCGGATCTGCACCAGCTGTTTCGCTGGCACAAGTCTGAGTGGACCCAGGTAGGTGGATCGAGGCTAGGCAGGAGGATAGGATATCGGCAGAGCCTGCCCCCACCGTGTTCCACCCACCCCGTTCCACCTACCGCCCACCCCCTGTGCGAACTTACTGGAGCCTGGGTTCCCAAGGAGGCTGCTGTCACCTGGCTGCTGCCACTCACCATCGTGGTGATGGCCAGACCGCACACCGCAGGCCTGTAGGATTGGGCCGCAATTCATTTCTAACATTCATTGCAGTAGTGCCTTGCCACTGTCTGCCAGACGACTCCTGTGGGGACAGGTCAGCTCTGCAAGGCACTAACAACTGATGGAGGAAGGAACTGGGGAGGTGTTTCTAAAGTCTCCTCCAGATGTCCCTACCTCTGCAGTGGGTCTTGCTGCTGCTGCTGCTACTTCTGGCCTCAGTGGTGGGCTCAGGATGTAGAACGTTAAGCAAGGGGGGGGGCTCCTCACCTTCTTCCTGGTCAATGTCTTCTGTGGCTATGGGTCAGCTCCACAAAGTGCTGGCAACTGATGGAGGAACTGGTGCTTCAATCTACGCCTCCGCCAATCCTCCCAATGTCTCTGCTATGGCAATGGTGCCTCCTGCTGCTGCTACGAATCTTCAGATTAAGAGCAATGGAGGTGGGTGGGCAGGTGAGCGAACTGGTTGGTGAGCAGGGATGGAGAGCGGTTGCTCCTATAGAAATGGTGTCGAATAATAATAATAATAATAATAATAATAATAATAATAATAATAATATACAGTATTTATATACCGCCTTTCTTGGTCATTGGATTTCTCCTCCGACTTTAATTCAAGGCGGTATACATGGGCAGGCTTTCTAAACCCCAAGGGTTTTTTACAATACAATAATATGTTCTAACTTTCGTAGAATTCTTCATTCTAGATGTTGCTTTCACAGTCCTGCTTTCTCTGTCTGTCTGTCTGTCTGTCTGTCTGTCTGTCTGTCTGTCTGTCTGTCTGTCTGTCTCTCTCTCTCTCTCTCTCTCTCTCTCTCTCTCTCTGGTGTTAGCCTCACTACGCTTCAGCTGACAGGCAACCCTGACTGCCACTCAAGTGCTGCAGCTGCAGTTCCACTCCCCCACAGAGGCTCTGCAACTTATCAGCTCAGCGTGCTGGCAGCTCTCCGACAGACACAGAAACGTCCGGCCGTCATGAACTGCCGTCCTTCAGATCATCAGGCATTTATGAGATGATTGCTCTACCAACTTAGCCAGATGTCCTGCCATAATGGCTAAGAAACTGAGCTATAATGCAGGACGTCCTCAGTTCTCAAATTTTGTCCCTCCATGAACTGAAAAATTAGTCAAGCCAAGTCTCAGTTCTCCATCTGCAATATGGGTATAACAAGAACAACAACAACAACTGACCTGCCTTGCAGACTTGTTGCAAAGATTAAATCAAGATAATGTGAAACACTTTGAACCCTCAAAACTGCACTATAAAGGTGAATGTATTATTGTTAAATAATCACAACAAGGGGAAGATGTGGGTGCCAATCTTGTGCTGTTTATAAATCATTAGACAGGCCTGTAGCCAGTGCTGAGCATTTGAAGTCAAAGGTGAACAGTGAAGTCACATTGTTACGTTCAGGGCATGTTTTATTTCAGGCTTGCCCCAGTAGACGTTTGCGCTTGATCTTAACATTGCAAAGCTTCTTCAAAAATACTGCCACACAGGAGTTATAATCTTCATTTTCCCCCCAGTTAGAAGGCTCAAAAAATCCTTCATTATCTTAAATGGAAGCAGGATCAAAAGATGGACTACTGTATTTTGTTTGGCCGGAGCGTATGTGAGGTCATCAGAATTTATCAGCACACCTCAAGGTTTGAGATGAGAAGGTTTCTACCTATTAGGGAAGTGAAATTCTGGCCCTGGTTTTTTCTATCTAGAACAGACAGAGCAGAAAGACTTATGAGCCTGGAAACGAACGTGGATAAATTTATGATGCCTATCGGCAGTTTTAATCTGGTATCAGGCAAAATGCCCTTTTCCCCTTTCAGATTTCATGTTTGTTCCTTTAGGAAAACAGAGGTGAAAATAAACATCTATTGTTTTGCACAGATGATTTGATGTCTTTCTATTTTAATAAACTGTATTGTCCCGAGTATAAGACGCACCTGATTATAAGACGCACTCTTAAAGTTTGGTGCTATTAAAAAAAATAATTAAATCACTGGCATTAAATTGCAACAGCCTGATTATAAGACGCACCCCTAGTTTAAAAACTTAAATTAGGAGAAAAAAAGTGAGTCTTATACTCAGACCAATACAGTATTTGCATTTTTTAATTTTACTGTATTATTATATTTCTTTATTTCTAAGCCACCTTGAGCATCCCTTTTATTGGGAGAAATGCGGGAGGGGGGGAATACCTAAATAAATAAAATATTGAACAGAGTGGCTTTGGACTAAAAAATTAAGAGCCAAGCTACACAAACAGCAAAAGTACTTGGTGCTTCTCCTGTTGGTCTGAACCACGTCAAATTACAGGTGGAGATTGCGTGAAGGCATGCTTTCTCTGATTCTCAGAGACGGGTTCATTTGTGGATAGTGTGAGGTTTTTTTAAATCACACCTCACAATGTGGCCTGCAAAATCCAAAACTTGAATAATCAGAATAGTTTTAAGAAATCACAACGAAACAAACCTGGTTTTGTTCAGAGTTTGTTTCATTTTTAACTTTTATATTCCGGCTGCGCCGTTCAGTTTGTTTTCTGACAGCTTGATAGTCTCATAAAAGTCCACCAACTCGGTAAAACCTCATACACTATTGATGCAATTGAACACAAGATGCAGACATTCAGAAGAACAAAAATAAACTTGAAGGCCCTGATCCAGAGATGTTCTCGCGCAGCAGGGATCAGAGTGCCGGCTCCTTCTGAGTGCAATTATCTTACCAAATGGACAGTTTATTGGGAAGGGAGAAAGTGTCTGCAACCAGCCAGCCCCCCCAAAGCATCCTGTTAGGGAAGTACCATTGATAATAATGGCCAGTTATGAATTCAAATATGACCAAGAACAAAACAAAACAGAAGCCAGCATTGGGCCATGCATGTAAAGGGGTGGAGCTATGCAGAGAGGAGCAGACTTTATCTTCATTGGCTGCTGAGGTGGTGCAGTGGGTAATGATTGGTGGCTGCTGCTGCTGCTGAGTGACCAATGGAGAGAGTGGTCCAGTGTACTTACAAGTGGGCATATTGAGGTGGTGGTGGAGGAAGAAGTGGTGGATTTAATGTTGTGACTGCTGAGGACTGCAGACCCCTGGATAGACTGAATGGGTCGCTGATATCATGGGGGGGGGGGAGACTGTTTCAAACCAGTCATCTCATCTTACACAATCTAGCAGCAAGGGCTTCACAGTTATATTGATAGGTTTACCAGATCTCCAACTGGGACAGAGTGCTGGACCTTTAGGAGAAGGAATGTGGGCAGGTGTAGCTTGTTAAACCTTAGAGCACAATCCTAGGCATGTCTACTCAGAAGCTTCTGAGCAGACATGCCTAGGATTGTGCTCTAAGGTTTAACAAGCTACACCTGCCCACATTCCTTCTCCTAAAGGTCTAGCACTCTGTCTCAGTTGGAGATCTGGTAAGCCTATATATAGAGCAAATATGCTCATGAATAGCCATTACATGTGAGATCCAAAAGTGAGAGGAATAGCATTGGGATATGGAGTCTCTGTTTCTTACAAGGTAAGAATATTTTTGGTAGGGTCACCAGGGGCCAGAGAAATAGCCTCTCGGCCATCCCTGATCTAGACACGTGTTATTTTCTCTGCTCACAGTTGTCAATTGCAATGAATTGTCAAAACATGACAGCAAATAGACGTGTCTTGTTCACACTCAATGATGCACCGACTGTCAAATTCTCAAGTTGTTCTAGTCAGTACTGATTTCTGTTAAGCTTTTTTGTAACGCTATGAATGCTGGCTGCTGCTCATGTACTTCTGGGTCAATATTGTCCAAACCTCTGAAACCCAAGGTACATTATTTCCTGAATTAAAATTGGAGACACACTAAAGTTTGCTTAGAGTTTATGTGCCCCCTCCCCTGTTGCTTCTCTCCATCCTCCCATGGGTAAGAAAGCATCTGGGAGAGGTGATTTCAAGCAGACTAACGGCAGAAAGGAAAATGGTTAAGTAGCCCTTCTGCTCTACTGTTCCTTCTGATTGCAGGCTTTAAGGCTGTTTTTCATTATATTAAAAAATGAGAGAATGATACATGTGTCTCTTGAGGAATGTCTGGTTTGGCCCCAACATTAGAATTACTTGTCCTCAAAGGAGGAAATTACTGTTCTAGGTTTCAAGGCCTGTTCTAGGTTACTGCTCTAGGTTTCAAGGCCTGTTCTAGGTTACTGTTCTAGGTTTCAAGGCCTGTTCTAGGTTACTGTTCTAGGTTTCAAGGCCTGTTCTAGGTTACTGTTCTAGGTTTCACGGACTCTCTTGATCCTTTTCTTCAGGAAGTGAAGATATTTGTCGGATCCACTTTTACCAATGACTTCCCCAAACTGCTGAGATGGTGAAATGGGTCTGCTGTTTCATTAGGCTGGGGATGGTTTGACTGGCAGGTACCAGTGGTTGTCAGGATCAGATTCTTGCAGGGCCTTAGGCCCATTCTGGGTCCGTCCAAGAGAAATTCTATAAGTCCTACACTGGCTTCTGTGGTTAGGAGTCAACAGCAGGGAATGAACAAACCCACAAGGCATATATATTATGGTTGTGTTATTCTTGATGTTGCCCCCCCCCCAAAAAAAAACCCCAGGAGGCCAATTAAGCCCCTGTTGGGCCTTCATCTCTGCCTGGTGGGCTGTGTCTGGTTTGGTTTGGTAGGTTACAAGTCGTGCCGGCTTGGGCTTAGACAGCCCACGGGGTCAGACAGTTCTGACAACAATTCTTATACAAGTGAGAACCAAGGAGAGCAACTGTTGGCAAGAATGCAGAGTCAGCTTAATATCCTTCAGTTTGAAAGAAGGGAGGGGGGAAAGGAGTTGGAGTCATAACTCTTTCTCTGGCTTAAGTCAAACCAGCACATAACAAAGAGGAAGATGTTTGTCCACTGGGACTTTGCACCGGCTCGTAGGCTGCTCGAAAAACACCAAACGAGATAATGTCTTTCTTCTGATCTGAAAAGCGAAGGCACATTCCCAACAGCTGACTGCGTTTTGCTACTTTAATGCGATACTACAGATGTTTTATTAAGTGAATTGTAATATCCTCTTACCTAGAAAGTAAAACATCAGGTGGTGATGTAATGGGAAGCCAGTCTTTTTATGTCTCTCCCGCTCCCTTTTTCTTGGCCTTTCTTCATTTAAGTGCATAGACAGGTGTTTTGAATAAGTCAGACACACAGCATTTTATGCACTTTGAATCTCACATTCCTTGTTCCACAGTTTATCCAGGCAATATATTAATGTACTTGGCATGTCTAGTCCCTCAAGGGGCTTGGGGGGTGGAGAACGAACTTAGAGTGAAATGTTTTGGTTCATGGCTTAATCTCTCTCATTTTTAAGGGTTCAATTTGCTGCTATAGATTCAGTTTCTGTTAAGATTTATTTAGAACCTCATTTGCTACTGCTCAAGAAACGTTTTGCTTGCGGAAAACTAGCATGTCAGGTTTCTAGACAACCCTTTCCCTCTAGCATGGAAGGAGTTTCTCGATGCAGGGAATTTTGCTATGGAGATAGGGGATTATATTCAAATATGTGATCCTTAGGGCTCATTCCAGCCCAACTCAGCACAAGTCAGGCACAATTGAGGCCCAAGTGTGGCGTAACTGTGACCTAAGATAGGGCTGAGTTAGGCTGCAACTATGCCTGAGTTAGGCAGGAGGCAAGAGCAGTGGGCCAGGATCGAGGCAACACTTACCACAGAGGCAGGCAGGCTCCTGTGGTGAGGTGTCAGTCTTGTAGAAGTGAAGAGCCCCCTCCTGAGCCCGTCAGTGTGCACCTACCACAGCTGCTGCAGCTTTCGCAGCAGATGGGCAGCCACAGGTGGGCCTGCAGGCACTGGGCATGCGACAGTCAGCTGAAGGGCAGAGGTTGTGCCAGTGCCAGCCGCCCCAGGGCACCCTGTGCATTAGCCACCTGCTGCAGGGGGGAGTGCCACTGCCCTCCCTCCTGCAGAAGGGGTAGCCACCCCCAAGCCACGTTGAGGCTGCACGTGGGAGTCATGGGGGGGCGGGGGTGAGAAGGGAAGGAGGGGGTGGGAATGGCACGCACAAGGGGGGGTCTCATGAAGTCTGGAACCGCCTCTGCCATGACATGCCCGTGCGCTGCCTGAAGCCCTGGGCCTCCAGGGCCGTGGCTATGCCCACAAAGAAGGCATCCCGGCATGCCTTCTGCTCCGTGCCCCGGCCAAGACCGAGAGATGCCTTGGGCTTGTCTGCTGCGAGCGGGAAGGGCTCACGCAGCTCATCACACCCCCAGATGGGGCGACGTCGGCGCCTCGCGGCAGGCGCTCTGGCGGCGTGGGGGGTGCCAGCGTCCATCATCAGGGAGTGGGAGGGGAGGCAGGCACACAGACAGGGTGTGCTGGGGAGGGGCACGGGTGGGTCAGAAACAGACAGACAACAAGGCTGGTGGGAGAGGGATACAGGGAGAGGGGTCTGCAGAGACCAATAGGGACACAGGGGTCACTTCGCAGATGAAGGCAATGCAGGAACGGGCGCCTCTCATGCAGACGGACCGAGGGCGGAAACGGACGCCATTGACGGGTGGAAACGGACGCCATTGACGGGCGGACCGAGGGCGGAAACGGACGCCATTGACGGGCGGAAACGGACGCCGTTGACGGGTGGACCGAGGGCGGGTGAGAGCCCCGGTTGCCGAAAGGGCTCTTCACGGACGTGGCGGACGCGAGCGGATCCAGTATGGGCGCCGTGTCACCTGTCAATGTTTGCCTGCCTGAGAGGCCCCCCAACTCCCCCCTCCCCTCTGAGCCCTGAGGGTCTGGCAGCCCCCCTGCTGTGGTCTTCCTGGGAAGGCAGTGGCAGTCCCTGGATGGGAGTCATGCAGGGGCTTGTGTGCTGGGCGCTGTCTCTGTGTGTGTGGGGCAATGCTTGTGTTACATTGAGGACATGTTGTTCAAGGGGCCTTTGCCCAAGGGACATATTTATTGTTCTGGAACATTGGCAGAGATGGCCAGGCGAGGCTGCCAGGGGTAGGCACAGCAGCCACTCAGAACGTAGCAGCAGCAGCAGCAGCAGGCGTGCCCCATGGACCTGGAGATGCAGGCTCTTCCCCTGTGGAACCACAGCCTGCTCCATAGAAAGGGGAGGGACAGCAAGTAGGCAGCCAGGGAGGTGGAGCAGCAGCAGCAGCAGCAGCTGCTGCTGCTGCTGCTGCTGCTGCTGAGGAGGGTTGCAGGGCAGGCTCCCAGACTTCTGGCAGTATCGAGGCAGACGACCGTGGGGCAACCAGACTGCAGCCCCAGGGGTGCTTGCAGGAAGGTAGGTGGTAGTGGACATTCCTGGGGAGACAAAAAACACGGGGGTGTTCCATGGCAGCTGCTGTGTGGTAGCAATCGCCATTGAAGAAATGCCAGTGTGCCGGTTGCACAGGCCTGCAGGGAGAGAAATCAAACACAGCTGAGAGGTGTGACACACATAGCATGGTCTGCGCTCCTTCCCTGGGTGTAAGGTGAGCATGATCCTGTAAGGGAAAAGGGTCAAAGAGAGAGACAACAACACAACATGTGGGTCACAACCATGGCAAACCTAGCAATACTGACCTGTCAGTAGACCCTGTGGAGAAAAGGGGGGGGGGACAGCTGGTGCCTACATAAGGCTAACAGTTCCACACTTGTGGCATTGTGTGCTCACATTACTACAGGCAGCAATCAGACACAACAGTGGTCAAGAGGCATGTATCCTATATATCATAGCAGGCAAAGCAGGCAGTTATCAGACAAGACATTGGTAAAGAGGCATATCATGGCAGGCATTGCAGGCAGCTATGAGACAAGACATTGGTAAAGAGGCATTTCAGAAAAGGCATTGCAGGCAGCTATGAGACAAGACACTGGTAAAGAGGCATTTCAGAGAAGGCATTGCAGGCAGCTATGAGACAAGACATTGGTAAAGAGGCATTTCAGAGAAGGCATTGCAGGCAGCTATGAGACAAGACATTGGTAAACGCCCCCCCACCTGCCGGATCCCAGCTTACCTAGTCCAGTGGCCGCAGGGGCATTCTGGCAACGGAGCAAGGGAGACTGGCCTCTGCGCCGGCCTTCCCTGCTCACGAGTAGTCGCGAACATGCCGTCGACGGAACACTCGTTCCGTTGCCAGCGCCCCCTAGAGGATTCGTCAACAGTGTCTTATTTGTCAGTCCACTTCAGCTGAAAGTGTTGCTCTCGGTTTTAGAAAGAGACAACATGGCTAACACATGGAAAAAGGCTTCCCGGTATTTTAGACAAGAATAATTCTACTCTAGGAAGAAAACAAGGATGTCATGCATTCTCTCTAGAAAGCTTTTGCAAGCGGCAACATGGAATTGAAAACAAAAACATGAAATGCAGCAAGTCAACTAAGATGACAATAATTATACTTTCTATAACTCATTCTACAGTACGATAAAGGGAACCTTTCACCTCCATTTACATTCTAATTTTCTCTTCAAATAGAGCTCCTTTCTTATGGTCCTCAGATAATATAATATATGCTTCCTTGGGAATAGTCAGAGGATTTTAAAAAATATTATTGAGGAAGAACGAAATGGAGTAACAAATGGTGCTAGAGTTAAATTCTGACAGAAACAAGTCGTCCTTGCCACTGTATTTTGGCTCATATGCGCAAAGACCTATGGCATGCTGAAATAATAGGACTTAGCACTGTTATAGTACTTTTCAGTATTCAAAATGCTTCACATCTTTTATCTTGATGCAATCTTTACAACAACCTTACCTGGTATGGTAAGTTAGGGCGCAATCCAATCCTACTTTCGCCACCATTGTAACCAGCGGCGCAGCGAAAACGGGAGGCCCCAGAACGGAAAGGATAGTCAAATCCCCTTTGAATTCCTCTTTTGGAGGGGATTTGAATCCCTTTTCCGTTCTGGGGCCTTCCATTTTTGCTGCGCCGCTGGTTACAATGGTGGCATAAGTAGGATTGGATTGCGCCCTTATTCATCTATTGGAGGTGGAGGGCTGAGGCTGAGTGGCGGGGGGGGGTGCAGGAGCGTAGGAGGTGGGGGGCAACCATGCTGCATCGGTGAAAAAGATGTGAGCGGGCGGGCAGTGGCAAAAAAAGACGCATGCTGTTTGACCCGCCCGGAGTCTTGGAAGGCCTTGAGCAGCCACGGTGGCGGTGATGTCACCTCCCGCGGGGGGGCACCACTTTCATTCGTGGCCCCCTCTCCCGCCAGGTGTAGGTACATCACTCTGTGTGTGTGTGTGTGTGTGTGTGTGTGTGTGTGTGTGTGTGTGTGAGAGAGAGAGAGAGAGAGAGAGAGAGAGAGAGAGAGAGAGAGAGAGAGAGAGAGAGAGAGAGAGAGAGAGAGAGATCTGAACAGAGACTGCTTGACCTATAGCTCTGTCTCTCCGCCTCTATGCTCTATCTCTTCTGTAGCTGCAAAAACACAGTCATTGTCAAGTTCCTGGCAGGCCACAATAAATACATCATTGGTGGGCTGTATTCAACTTGTGACATCACAAAGTGTGCAGGCCAGATGTGCAGAGAGAGACCTGTGCATGTCTGAAATAGACTGTAGAGTCCACTTCAGATTCTACAATCCGTTACAGAGTTTTGGCAGGCCTATGGCCTGAATCTGCTACCGTAGATCTGGAGTCCTGCAAGGACTGAAGTTCAGTTCCTCTTGGCAAAGCAAGTGAAACTGTCAAGGAACTCAATACTAGGATAAGCCCTGATCCCATGGTAGATTTAGCATCAATCTTGCCTATTTATCACCTGCCCCAGTTGCTGGCACTGCAACATTTGGAGGGAGAGAAGAACCGTTTGGATCCATTGCTCCGCAGTAGTCGTGTAGCTGGGACAGGTATTCCTAAAGTGGGAAAGAAGGCTCCACTTGCTTTTTATTGCTGCATGTCAAGCTGCTCTAATAAGGAAACAGGAGCGAGGCCAAAAAAAAAGGTCGCACTCCAAACCACGTCTCACTGATTTACTTGGAATTCTAATTCTTCATTCTTGATGTTGCTTTTGGCAAAGAAGTGGGAGGAAAGGAAAGAGGAGCCCTTGCCCTTGTCAAGGTGGCCCAACTCTGAACGCTGAAGCATGAGGATGATGCATTTATTCGTATAGCACCACTGATGTGATTAGCACTTTATGGAGTACATGAAAGACTGGTCTCTGCCCTGAGGAGTTTACAGTCTAAAAATGAACACGGGGAGACAAGAGAGGGGGAGGGGTAAGGGTTCATGGGGAATGAACCTGCATTCTGTTCAGCTACATGTGATTAAATATACTCCAATCACTCCTCTTTACCAGGGATTGTCCCTGTTTCCTGATTCCTCTCCCTGGTTGTTGGTTGTCTTTACTGTGGTCCCTCTTTTTGACTTACTGTGGTTCCTCTTTTTGCCTTTGGGGGATGCCTTTTCTCTGTGCCAGGTGCAAGGGAGTGACAACAGGAAACAGGTTATCTAGTTGGCTGTGTGCTCTCGGAGGCATCTGGTGGGGCCACTGTGAGATACAGGAAACTGGACTAGATGGGCCTGTGGCCTGATCCAGCAGGGCTCTTCTTATGTTCCTATGTTCTTAAGATGTTGTTCGTATGAGAGTTGTCATTCTTCAGGGTGCAGCTCCCTCTCCAGGGTCTTTAGAAGGTACATTCCTGAGTTGGAGGGGTATATGCATCTTGTCTCCAGTGTGCATGCATATAAATGCACACGCTTGAACACTACTAAGGCATCCTCAGGTGCACAGTCCACCATTTCACACACTGCAAATGCTGAGTTATGTTTTGGTCTGTAATAGCTGAAAATTAGAAGTTATCGTCTAACTTTCCAAGATATGCAACAAGAACAGACATTCTCTTGGTTTCTAAATCCATGAAAGGTGGGCTACTACTAAAAAAAGGAATAATGCCTGAACAGAAAGAAGAGGGGCTTCAGGAACGAGGCGGGGAGGACACTAATCTTTGATGTGAGGATAGAATTTGTTACATGCGAGTTCTGATTTTCCATCTGTTAAATATTGGTGGGTTTGTAGATTTAGGAAGGGAGGAAGACTTTGGGGTTATGAGAACTCTTAGTAGAATTGATAAGATTGCTAAGATGAACAGTCTTCTGGTAAGACCAGTATGTGCCAAAAATAGAGAGCAAAATGATCCAGCAACTATGGACTTTATGAACTATAACTGCATAGCATTAAGTGCTTATTTTTCCTTGGTGGTTAATATCTTAATAAAAAAAGCAATCTTGTGCACCGTGAAGACTTGCCTTTATCATGTGTGTGTCTTTGTAAAGTCTTGCTGCGTGAGAAGCCATTTCAAATCAATCATCGGATGAGTCGGACAGCATCCAGGAGTCTTGTTTTTATAGGCTCTGGGGAGATCTGCAAACAAATGGAGGGGTTTTCTTGGCAAGAGAGAGGCTACCAGTCCACTCATTTTAGACTTGACTCACAAAGTCATGCTGAATTAACAGCTCTTGCCCTTTAGGAGACGTTTGGCAAGCTCTAGCGGCTGAAGCCTTGAGCTTTGCATGGCTGTTGGGCTCGTTAGTCGCTTGCCTGTTTGAAAGAGGCGAACACAGACAGAGCCTCTGTTTGTCTCCATAAGTGGGTTCATTGTCTTTTCTCTTCTGTACATTGCAGGCTACAATCTGCAGCCGTTTGGCTCGGCAGTCTTCTCTGCAAAAATGTACCACCTTAATAATAATAATAATAATAATAATAATATTAAAAAAAATCAACTGACAGCAGCAAGCTCTCTGGTTTGGCACAGATGCCTTCAATTTCACCTTTTCTCTCTGTGAAATGGCATTTGAACATCTCTCCTGGGTGGGCCACCACCCAAAAAGCTACGGCGTTGATTCATTGCGTGCCGTCTCTTCCATCCAGTTGTGTTCTCGTTGCATGCATTGTTGAAACAGAGAAAGGATGGGCATCATGCAGAGTTTGCCAGCAAATTCATACAAAGACCCTGGTTATAGCTTGCTCTCTCGTTAAGGCGTGGCATTTAGCCAGACCACCCTGGTGAGAGATGGACCAGCCTTCGCTTCATTCTAGACAAACATCCCAAAGACTGGATATTCCCCAGGAGATTTAGGAACCAGTTGCAATAGTGCTAACTTTTAGGAGCCTTGAAACACAATCCTAGACATGTTTACTCAGAATTAAATCCCACTGTGTTCAATGTAAGAGTGTACAGGACTGCAACCTTATAGCTCAGGGATAACTGTTCTTATTTGCAAATTACTGTATAGAAATTGAGAAGACTATAAAAATGCAAGTGTATATTCTATTTATAAATGTTAATTGAAATGGATGCTTATTTTATATTGATCTTTGCAATTTGAACCACACTGGGGACATCATGCGTAAGAAGCATACTGATGTTGGTCATCAAGATTCTCCACAGACACCATCAAGACTACTAGCCTACAGACCTTTCCTTCTCCATGACTGTCCTGGAGGCGCAATAAGCGCATAAGCGCAATCCTATCCAACTTATGCATAAGGAGGCGCATAAGCGCAATCCTATCCAACTTACATCACCGGTGTAACCAGCGGTGCAGCGAGAATGGGAGGCCCCAGAATGGAAAGGGGATTCAAATCCCCTCCAAAGGGGGATTCAAAGGGGATTTAAATCTCCCCTCCCCTCCAAAGCCTCCCAACCTGCCCTCCGCCGCTGGTTACACCGGTGGCGTAAGTTGGATAGGATTGCACTGTGTATCTAAGCCCCTTTTAAAGCTGCCTAAGGGCCAAATGATATAATCAACACATTCGTTTTGTCCATTTTTTCCTCTTGTAAATAGCAAGGGGAAGCTGAAAGAAACCCTATGAAACTGCAGCATGGGATAGGGGGCCCCTAGCACTGAACCCCCATTGTGGTTGCTATGCCGTCTCTGCACACCCCCTATTTACAGTCCAGAGAAGCTTCAGTTGAAAGCCAATTGTTGCTTTTAAAAACCATGGGCCAAACAAACACATCTGTCATATAAACTTTGGTCCAAAGTGAGTGGCCCCCTCACCACCTCTTTTGGCAATGCGGTTCGTATTAGTGGGGACACCAGACAAGGATCCCCTTTCTCCATTATCATTTGCACTTTGAATCTTTTCTATAAGACAAGCATTTGGAGACAAAAGGGGTGACATACTAGAGATCATGAATAGAGACTTAGTTTGTCTGCCGACAATATGCACTGGTTTTAGATTTAAGTGATTTTAAAAAGTCAGCAGTTGAGTGAGATAAATTAATAAATATTTATGGGAACCTTTCCAACTATAGGCTAAATTTAGATAACACTGAAGTGTTGCCTTTTCAAGTCAATAAAAATGACATTTCCGATCATAATTGGTTATACAATCATCAATGGACAAACAACAACAACAACAACACTTGGGTGTTGTTCAAACAACTCAGTTTGCCACCTGGGTACTTTGTTTTTAAAAAGAAAACAAATATTTATTTTTTTTAAAAAACAGTTCTGCTACTGAAAAACATTCAAAATGATAAAAGATTTATGGTCTACTCTATATTTCTTCTTTGGAAGAATGAATGCCATCAATGTTGAATGTTTGACCTAGAGCAGGGGTTCTCAACCCCACAGCATGGTGTACCACCTCTTGGGTGGCCACCGCACTACGTACCACCGGAAGTAAGTGCTGATGATGTCATCAGCACTTCCGGGTTTTCGCGATGCCGGAGTCCGGTAAAGGTAAGCTAAGGGGCAAGGGTGGGCAGGTGGGCCTTTCCTGGCCATGGAAACCCACACACTCAAGGTGCTGGTTCTGAGGCTCCACCACAGGGCGGTGCGGGCACTCTTGGCAGCCAGGGACTCGCGTACCACTAGCTGGCGGTCTGCGTACCACTAGTGGTATGCGTACCACCAGTTGAGAACTCCTGACCTAGAGTATAGTTTCCTTTTCAAAATGTACAAATTCACATTTCTGAAAAAAAAAAGTTGCTATCTGAATGGCAGGCAGCCCAATCCTACCTAATTCCCTGTGTGCTGATGCACATGCTACATCCTGTGTGGGAGTGTTGAGCAGTGAAGGCTTCCTCAAGGTAAAGGAACATCTGTTCCTTTGCTCCGGGGTAAGCCTTTGCTGGCCCACTGGGTCTACTCGGACCTGCACCAGCTACTTTGCTGGCACATGTCTGAGTAGACCCAGGAAGGTGGATCAAGGCTGGGAAGGGGGATAAGATATCAGCAGCAGTTGCGTTGCTAGCCCTGTCACATGGGGTTTGTGTGTGATGATGCATTTTGCGTCATTGCCCCGCCCCCTGCACTCTCAGAAGGCTTCATTTGAAAAAAAATTGCAAAAAAACAGCTACGGAGCTCAAGAATTCCGCCGTGGCTCCTCCTCACGAGGAGACTGCGGTTGGCACCTGGGAGCATTTGCTCTTCCTGATTCTGTTATAGCAACACCACCGATCAACAGCGCTGCTGTCACTGATATTGCCTCCTTCCCAGCCTCCTCCCTGCTCCAGTCTCCTCCCCATTAGGATTGGGCCGAAAATCTTACATCTACCGTGATCAAAATAGCATGTTAACCACAAAGAAAAGGGAGGTCTGGGTATATGGAATATTACATTTAATAGATTTGCTTAGTTGTTACAGACACTGAAGGACGAAGATGGAGGTTTTCTGGTCCCTGGAGAGCAAGCTAGTATTAAGATATGCTTGAAAGAACTCATATCGTTAAGCAAACAGAAGAGGAAATTCTTGCATAGAAATGATCATTCCATAATTAATTGCTACTGGAAAACTGGGCCAAGTGCAAGGGAAATGTAGCTCCTTCCATTGCTCTGATTGTATCAGTCATTAGATGGAGATCTTGGAAATTAAATTACGGCAAAAACATGGATTAGACTGATATGATCTTCTTTATGTAAATAATGTGATACCTGCCAAAATACTGGAAGTGATACCACTGTTCTCCCAATATCTCCAAATGAGATGGTTCATAAACTCATACTTTCATCTCCCCATATCCTAGGTACATGTGACTGAAATAAACACATAGTCTTCCTGTTTTCCTTCCCTTTCCTCTGGCTTCTCTCATTTCCTCTGTTGTTTTGCTTCCACTGTATTTTAGATGGTAAACTCCCTTGGGCAAGGCCCCCCCACCCTCTTTTAACTTAGTAAGACACCATGCATATTCATGGCACTTTGTAGAAATAAATAATAATCTCCCAAAACAAAAGTACAACATCTTCAAAGTAGAAACGGAATATAAATACATGGTACAAATATTTTAAAAAACATGCTCTCTAAGATATAATGCATCATATTAGACAGGGAAGTACATTGGTATAAAACATTTATTTACAGCCCGATCCAGTGTATTATTTATTTAAAGAATTTGTATCCCGCCTTTCTCCCAGCAAGGGCACTCAAAGCATATTAAAAAAGTGTACCTTTAGAGTGGCAGAGTGCACTAAATTGTCACAAACTTGCCGTAAAGAGCGTTTGTGACAACTTTGAAGTAAGGGCCACCGGCGCAAAGGCTGGCAGTCCTTACTCCCCCGCAGTAATGGAGGTGGGCATGGGGAAGGGGGGCGATTGGCCCCTAGTGGCAGAGGGGCGGCAGGCACGGGCCCCAGGTGGTAGGCGGGCGGTGTAATGGCGGCTGGAGGTGCAGCAAAATGGGTCATTTCGTCAGCGCGAGCGGCAGCCGTGGCGATGGGTTTGGCCCTCCCACCCGCCTTGTGCCTCTGGGTGCTCTAAAACTGGCGGCAGTGGTGACATCACTTCCAGCGCGGGGTGGTCGGTTGTAGCTCTGCCACTGCTCCCCCGGCAGACTGCCCCTGCATCTGCCAGTGAAGGTAAACCCTGCACCAGCAGGGGTGTGGGGATGGTGGACCGGGCGGCAAGGGAGGGGGCCAATTTGCTGGCCCAGCACCAGGAGGGGGGTGGGGTTATCGGTGGCATGCTCCGCAGATATCCTAGGTCCGTTCCCGGGTCTGGCTGGCCTTACTCCCCTGGCTCGGATGCATGCCAGCTTCATAACTGGCGTGGGCCCTGGCCAGCTTGCACCCGAGGAAGGGGACGAACGTCCTCTTCTCCTGAGATGCTCCTGGGCTGCCTTGGGGCAGCCCAGGAATTGGACAGGATGCGGCGGCCAGCCCTTTAGGTCGGCTGCTGCATGTTACACAGGATTGTGCCTTAAATCATTGCCTGTTTGGTCAAGCAAGCAAGCTATACAAAAGATATTCACGTCTTCTCTTGATACTATATGGCAACATTTTTGTTATGCTAGAGGTGGAATCCTGAAGTCAATGGCTGCCAATCCAGCTGATGACTCAAAATACACCTGCTGTGTTTTCCTGCCGTGTGAATATTATAGCAAATGTTTCTCAATAAATATGAATAATTGAGCCTGGGAAACAGTTCTTTCCAAAATATTAAAAATTATGTCTATGGGGAAACAAAAACCATTTGAAATGAACTCTAGAGTTGGCAGGCAAGGAGCACAGCATCAACGTAAACTGAAAAATAATCACGTAAATAATTTACATTCCTTAATAATACAGACCGGGAACATCCACGCATGCCATAAGATGGTGTTTGTAAAATTTCCATAAATAATACCCGTCTGCAGCATCAGGCATGCAAGATGGTTTTAAGTGAAGAAAACGGTGACCTGCCACGAGGTCCTGACAAGATGCTTGTATAAAACGCTTGAAAGCTTTATTGCAGACTGTGCTAAAGTACATCAACTGTCCCTTGCACCGCTAGATCGCTGGGGCAGCTGAAAGAAATGACACAGGAGCAGATCATCTGCTTATTTATCTTGCTAGCTTGTGACAAATCATACTCATTTACCCCACCTACAGCGCAATCCTGTGCAAGTTGCAAAGGCCAGCCTAAATGGCTGGCCACTGCATCCTGCGCAGGACGCGGGCCACACCAGTGTGGCCCAGGCTCACCTTAGGGGAAGGGGACGTTCGTCCCCTTCCCTTGGTGTAAGTGTTGTAAACACCAGAGGCCCCATGTAAGGTCGGCCCGGCCCAGAAAGGAGCTTAGAATACTGCCCCCTCCCAGGCCGGGCTGGCCAATGGCCCCCTCCCCGGCCTACCCTCCCCACGCCCTCCCCCTGACCGGCCTAGGAATTACCTGGGTCGGCTGGCACAGGTCCTGGGCGATGGTGATGTGAGTAGTGCCAGCCTCCACACCAGCAGTGCCAGAGGACTGCACTGGCCCAGCAGCGCCAGTGCTTCGTGGGACACACTCCGGGGGAGGTAAGCTGGGGTGGAATAGGGTGGGGGAGAGCAGGGGGGGGTGTGACGGGGCAGGAATGGGTGGGTGGATAGGGCCTGGGAGGGGACAGGATCGGCAGCAGCGGTGTGCTCCGAATCAGTGTGAACCTTTTTTTTAACACAGGCCATTTTTCTTTATGCCGTCCTCCCGAACGTGCACCAGCAAAATAGCTGGCATGGATCTGCGGAAACCCATTGCGATGGCTGGAGCTTTACCCGGTGTAAAGGAACATAAGTTCCTTTACCTTGAGGAGACCTCCCACTTCCCAATTTCTGTGCAGGATGCAGTGTTTCCTGCACTGGCCTCGCTGCATCGATGCACAGAAAGTTAGTTAGGATTGGGTTGTTACATTTTTGGGAGCACACATTAGATCAGGCAGTAAACATTTTCACAAGATTTGGGAAAAAAAAGACCAAATCATTAGGCTTCTGGCAGCGTTAACCAATGATTTAGCCTGGTCATCCTCATTTTCTTCTGGAAGTTAAAATGCTCTCTTATTGAATTATGCTGAATAGACGTCAACATTATTTATAAAAGTTTTGCGCTATTAAGAGGCCGGCATGTGCATTTCTTGGCTCTCCAAATGGCAATCCGTTTCATGCAACCTTGCTTTGAATCCTCTTAACAAAAGGAGAAGCCTGATGACAAGATGACACTTGCGAAGTAGGGACATGTCATTCCACAGCATTTAATTATATCAGCATGTGCCTCCACCATGAAACATTGTTTTAGAAGAATCAACATTTTGAGCAGAAACTCAGTGCCTGTATTTATAGCAAAGTTTTTATAATAATTATAGCAAAGTTTTTATGATAAACAGCTGCTAAGGCAGAAGTGGAGCTGCAAAAAGAAACACACCATATGTTACAACGAAGTAATGTGCTAACGTTATAGACAGGGCCATCTTCGCTAAATCCATGCAAAATCTGGGACCTGGCACCAGTACTGTATATGGATTTGAGAAAGATTCGCGACTTTTATTTCTCAAAAATGTCCAGATATCTAGGACTCATGATTGCAGAAGGATGCTTGGACAACCTGCAGACAATGGTTGTTCTCCAAAGTTCCTTGGGGATTTTCTGCTCATGTTGATCTCTGAGGTCTTGCTCCATTTTTGTAAATCCTGAAACTAGTAACCCCAATGGAGGGTTGCAATATTGTAGTTTGCTAGATCTGGAGAATGCCAAATTCAAAATATATCTCAATTCTGCTGAAGTCTAGAGATAAGCTCAAGGGATACTCAGTCATGCTGCAAGCGATGTCTTATAAATAAGGAACCCACTTAGTGACCTAGCTGGATTTACTCGGGCTGTTCTTTTATATTTTACATTCCTGTTCTAATCCAATTAAATTAGTTAAACCAGATGTTCAGCTGCTGTGAATAGCAAAGCTTGTTGAAATCAATGGAACTGCTGTGATTTCCAGCATTTGAGAAGCTGGCTCCACGGAGCGTTGACAGAATGGCAGTGCTGGGGTTTCCCAAGTAAACGGCATCTTCACGTTATGTCGTTGACCCACAATCACTGTTTTGAATTTGGGAAGTGCTAGTATGGGTGATAATCCTGCCTCTCTTGAAGTGGGAAATAAACAAAAGAAAGCAAGACTCGTTGGTATACATCATCGATTTTCAACCACTATGCCGCAGTATATTGGTGTGCCATGAATAGTCCGCAGGTGTGCTGCGGGAGTTGGGGGGAGGGTCATTTGTTATTGGGGCCATTAGGGGATGTGGGCCCCCGCCAGCAGTGCAGTGTGCCTTTTTTATTGTCAAAAAACTGATGGTGTGCCTTGACAATTTTAGCGCCTCGCCAGTGTGCTGTGAGATGAAAAAGGTTGAAAATCGCTGCTACATGAAACAGTTCCTATCAAATATGAGACCACCTTATTTTGTTGTCCAGTACGTACCTGGTCTCTCCCACAGTGAGACATCAGATTCTGAAAAGCTTCTTCTTGAAATAAAATTACGTTCAGATCAGTTTTATTGTACCCAGGCTGTTACACTTGTACCATAACAGCAGATGTGAAATTGTGGGGTATGACAACACCCTTCTCTTACCCCACCATCCACAAGGACATTTCATCAGGCTTATACTCTTTTGGCTTCTTTTGGAAACCCTTTTAGGCAAAGCCTGGTGACTAGCTGAACAGATATAGAGTCACCTGAATTAGATTCCACTTGTCTTGCCTAACCTGTTTTTGGTTTCCCTCAGAATTCTTCAGCTGTTACTCCTGAGGAAGAATCTCCAAATTTGCTTTGAGTTTCACTTTAGGTGAAACATGAGAACCAACCTTCATAAATATGTTTCTATAAGTTAGGTAAAAAGCGTGGAAGTCATAGTGCCTCATAAGAACATAAGAAGAGCCTTGCTGGATCAGGCCATTGGCCAAAGGCCCATCTAGTCCAGCTTCCTGTATCACACAGTGGCCCCACCAGATGCCTCAGGGAGCACACAAGATATCCTGTATCCTGTCGCCACTCCCTTGTACCTGGCACAGAGAAAACCTACTTCTCCAACCAGGAGGTTGCTTATCCTCTAGGAGGTTGCTTATCCTCCTCTAGGGCAGTTTTAATTGTCATAAAGTTTATTATATCTACATTAGGTCATTAACTGAATGTTAAAGCACATTTTTTTCATGCAAAAGAGGAGATTTGGGGTCCTGAATTTGATGGTGCCACAGTGTCACATAGCCAATCATGTTTCGCTCCCTATAGATGCCCCCCCCCCACCTGAGTAAAGCTGTTTGAGCCAAAGTTTCAGGGTTTGTTGTAGTGTAGTGTAGTGGTTTGGGAGTCGGACTTAGACCTGGAAGATCCAGGTTCAAATCCCCGCTCAGCCACAAAGCTTCCTGGGTGACCTTGGGCCAGTCACTATCTCTCAGCCCCACCTACCTCACAGGGTTGTTGTGAGGACAAAAGGAGGGGAGGAAATATGTACACCACTCTGAGCTCCTTGGAGGAAGGGCGGTATTAAAAAATGTGGAATAATAATAATCTGATAATGTTTTAGGTGTGGGTTTTGTTTTTTGTTTTTGCTTTATCTGTGTTCGTGCTTTGATTCCAGATCATTTTTGTAAGCCTCCTTGAATGAAATGTCATAGAAATAAATAACTAAAATAATAAAATTGGCTTCATGGTATTGCATACAGTTATGGAGTTATCAAATAAATGTTCCTCGCTCTCATATACATCATGCATTTCATGTGATGCTGGTACACCTGATATATTCTTAGCAAATGCAGGTCTTGTCAATTGTTATATATGCGTAGCTTCTTAATAGCTTCCTTAGCTCAATAAGAATTACTCTCTGTCATTCATTTATTCATACCTTTATTTTTTACATCAGCCTTTTTCAGATAGATGATGGCCTATGTCCCTCAGGATTCACTATATCTTCCTAGTTCATACTGTTGCATTATCTATTTGGCCGGCACAGTACAGTCTGCTATCCTAGGAACGTGTTGGCATTTAGGGAGTGAAGGGCTGGCTCAACGTTTCTCTACTCTGCCTAATTGTGGTGTGTGATCACCTGCAAGACCCCCCCCCCAATCATGGCAAACGATTCTGATGTACGCTCTATTCCAGGGGTTCTCAACCCCTTCCTGGCTGAGTACCACCAGGCAGTGGCGTACCACCAGAAGTGACTGACTGGCGATGACATCATCATCAATTACTTCCGCATTTTCAGGTTTCCGGAGGCCAGCAAACGCAGGTAGAAGACTCTGGGCAGGTGGTAGGGCCCTTCTCAGCATTCCTAAGAGGCTCGGCCAAAGGCAGGAACCTCTTGTGTGCAAAAATGTGCCGCCGAAAGCGCCACATCAGAGTGGGGTTCCGGTGGTCCAGCGGTCTGAATACCATCATCAGTCGGCCAAAGAACCACTGGTGGTACTAGTACCACTGGTTGAGAACCCCTGCTCTATTCTGTTTGCATGTGGAGCTGGCCAAGTCATTAGTAGGATAACAGCCAGGATTAATGCACTGCTTCTGTAATGGTTAGGTCCCCACTTGACTTGTCAGTGGGGACCTAACCACTTGCTATGATGGTCCAACCACTGACCACTATGTGATGATGGGGAAACAGACATACATCCTGTGCATCATGCATCCCATCCACTCTTGGGTTCCTCAATGGACGACTGAGGCACTCCATGTCACCCTGACAGACATTGCTTTGTCCTGGCCTGACCCCTGGGAGTCGATTTGCTGCCATTTGGCGAGGTTTAAGGCTTCATTTCATGTCTTTCCGCCAGCCTAGGGTAGCCCATTGACCTAGTTATCTCTCAGCACTGAAGTCTGATACCAGAGGAGGGGTGACAACTGACCTGGCTACTTTGCTCCCTGCTTCTCACTTGCATTCACTCATGCACCCATGCGCCATGTCCTTGTTGTGTTTGGCCCAGGTGGTCTATTGGAGAGCAAGGAGGCAAGTAGCGCTTAGCTCTCTCTCTCTCTCTCTCTCTCTTTTTTTTTTTTTACCAGACAGATTTCTTTTAAAATAAGAAAAGGGTTTATTAAAAAGAAAAAGTAAAACCCAGGTCCGTGTGATCAGAGGCAATGCAAAATAAATTAAAAATGGATTCTATTTCCATGTTACCTACTCGAAATTCTGCATTGGGCAGATGCAGACTCTCCTCCATTATTGGAGGGCTGGTTCTCTTGAGTCAGATCACCTTGTTGTTCTGCAGAAGAAGTGTAGAGTCTCTTCCATTAGTGGATGGGCAGATCATCTTAAGTGGTTGACCCCTGCTTTTTAGAATGAGCACTGATCTCCCAGCCAACCATCTCTTTGTATGGGGTGTGAGGAGATTCAGAGGGAAAACCATGGCCTTTCCCCTAGGCATGGTCAGGTGGGTGGGTTCAATCAATGGGCAAGGCAACCAGAACCCGGTGAAATGTCCCTGTCATGGCCCTGGCCCTTTGTGTAGAAATGTACAGGTGTCAGATGTTTGTGTTATTTCATTGTCCCTTTTCCTGTTGGGCAACCTCACGGTGTTATCCTAGGGTTCTTGGCCAGAACATGGAATGGGAGGGTTTGAGAGTTCATAATGGTGGTGCTGCACATAAAGCCTACACAGTGGCGTCGCTTCGGTAGGGGCAAGGCCGTAAGTATCGCTCCGTCGTAATCCCTTTACCGAGCGAGCAGGAGGCGGCCCCGCCCCCTCACTGTCGGAGCCAGTCCCCTGCGGAGAAAGCAGCAGGCAGGGTCTCTTGCCTGCTGCTTTCTCCGCAGGGGACTGGCTCCGACAGTGAGGGGGCAGGGCTGCCTCCTGCTCGCTCGGTAAAGAGACTACGACGGAGCGATACTTACAGCCCCGCCCCTACCGAAGCGACGCCAGTGAGCCTACACCAGGTCAGCTCCATCTTAAACACAGACAAAGGCTACGAAGGTGAAGGGTTCCCATTTACCTCAGAGTGGATCCAGATTTTGGAAGTTGTGGAGCTGAAATGGTCATTGGTGTGTTCATGTTTGTGTATATGTGTGTGTGCGTGTGTGTGTGTGTGTGTGTGTGTGTGAGAGAGAGAGAGAGAGACAGAGAGAAAGAAACGAAGAGAAAGAGACAGGGTACAGGGAGTGAGTGAGAGAAAATGATAAAGAGAAGAACAAATTCAATGCCTATCCTTTCCCATTTGGGTAATACTGAGATCCTACTTGGTGTTGTTGTATTTCTTTGTCTTCTTTTAATGGAGCCGAAATGAGTCAGTGGGGAGACATCCATTGTAAAGTATCTTGTTAAGAAGAATTCTTTTTTTTTTTTAAAGGTTTCCTGAAATCCTTTCCTTCTGAATGCTGTTAATGCAGCACATTCTCGTCTCCGCTCTTTTACCACTGGAATAACAAGAATGACATAATGTGCATCTCACATTATCGGCTTCCTCATCACGGCTTCTCCAGTTTAGCTATGCCACAGGGGGCGAGACGTAGTGAGGCAGGATAAGTCACTACAAGATCAGTAAGTCAGACTGCATTAAAGTCTACAGTAATGAAGAGCGCTTGGGTAGCAAGGGAAAAAAAAAAAACGTCTTCAGAAAATCAGCTAACTCTTCCTAGGCTATCAGAGCCTTATTTATCTAAATCTTTCTGCCCAGCACTACATTTCTAATCTTGTCACAGTCCAAGTCTGAAATGTATTTTGTGTCGGGTCACCACCTTTTAAAAATGGACAGAGGTTCATCTGTTGTCTGTAAAGTGACTGTTTTGCAACAGGAATGGCTATTGGAGCTTCCTGTTTAGGGTAGGATGGCGGTGGCTGAAACCAGCAATGATTTGAGAAAATCTGAGAAAGGTTTGGCAGCAGCTTGCTCCTGGTTGGTGTCAAGTAGCTCAGCTGTCCTGTTTTCTTTTACGTTTTTTCTTGCTGTGGCAGCAGCCCTGGTGTGGAGCTTTTCTCGGCAGCTGGCCAGAATGCCCTATGGATGATGCTGTGTCCTGATGCAGAATCATTCTGAGAGGGCTGTTGGAGAAAAACAAAATGGCAGCTTCCAGGGCCTGAGACATTTCTTAGAATATCTCAACCTCTCTCACGGCCAAAATTGCTCTCGACCAGTTTTTCTGTCTGAGAATGGGGAGGAGAAAATGAGAGAGGACGTTTCAGTATTTAATATTTTTAGTATTCTTTGTGAGGCAACTCATATTAATTTGAACCATAATTTCTCAAAGGTTTTCATTGACTTTTGCAAGAACTATGTGTTGAGAGGGAGGGAGAGAGAGAGGGGGGGGGGAGAGAGAGAGGACTAGATCAAAACCCAGAAATAATTAATTAGAAGGGATGTTGGAGTCACAGACTCTCCTCTGGGTTATCTCATTGACTTATTTACTTTATTGATAGAACAATTCACAGATGTGCCAAAGAAGCTGAAATTCAGAGTTTCTCACAAGCCTCAAGTCCCTTGGCTGTCAAGCGAGTCTTTGGTATCAACATGTGTAGCAATTATTATTATTTTTTTCCACAGAGGAACTTTTGAGTGTGCAGCAATTTCCTTTCCATCCATCTTTGTATTCGTTAATTAAGTGTCTCATTGAGATAAGTGTGGCGGTAATCACTAACATGCACAATGGAAAAAGGAAAGGTAGGTTTGCATTTAGTTTAGAAGAGACATATTTGTTATTGATAGCAGGCTTCTCCTTCCACAGGTCCAAGGGCTACACTACAGCACTGGCACAAATCTTATACAGTCGGCCCACACATCTTATGCTGATGTCACTTGCACAAATTCAATTAAATGCGCTTGGAAAAAAGGAGAAAAACAACTGTTTAAATAGGATGATTCCACCTGTTTTTGTACTTTCTAAAATACATGCCCCGGAGGGAGCCTGGAATCATTCTCTGGAATGAAGCTGTTGTTCCCTCAGTTGGTCTCAGTTCCCATCTGCCTCACGTAGTTTTTAAAGAGACAGTGCGTATTTTTCCGCTGTAAGGGATTTTCAAGGCATTTTTGAGTATACACAATTTTGGCTTTAGGTGCTGACACTGGAATGTAACCCTCGCATAAGATGCGGGCTGACTGGCTTGGATTGGGCTTGTGGCAGTCAAACCATACATTGAGCAGTATGTGCATCGGGGGGGAAGGAAGGAAAGACAGAGGGGGCGGTAGAGAGCAGCATCAAGGGTTAGGATTGTGAATGGAGAGAGAGAGAGAGAGAGAGAGAGAGAGAGAGAGAGAGAGAGAGAGAGAGAGAGAGAGAGAGAGTATTGGGAGAGGAGATTCAATGGAGGTTCAGTGATTGGGATGCATGATGTGTGTGCAGGTTTAGAGTTGCCAGGTAGTCTACCACCTTCCATTTCTCATGCAGGTATTGTTGTTCCATTGGTGCAGACAATTATCCTGAACCTTCCTTTTGTCTGATTTTATCTGATTTAAAGCCACACTACATATTACGCTGGACTTGAGTAGCATTGTGCCTAAGAGACGGACGGAGCTACAAATCCGGACTTCTTCAATTCAGAACTTGCCTCTGCCATACATTCTCATTAGGTGGCCTGCAGTACGTGGATAATAATGCCGATTTACCTTAAAGGGTTCTTGTAAAGGCAGCATCAGGAATATAAGAACATAAGAAGAGCCCTGCTGGATCAAGCCAAAGGCCCATCTAGTCCAGCTTCCTGTATCTTCACAGTGGTCCCACCAAGATGCCTTCAAGAGCACACAGCCAACAAGATACCTGTATCCTGTCGCCACTCCCCTGCACCTGGCACAAAGAAAACCTACTCCTCCAACCAGGAGGTTGCTTATCCCCATCATGGCTTGTAAACTGTGTTGGACTTTTCCCAAGGACTAATACTTGGGAAGCACTTTGTATGCTCAGACGTGCTCAGACATACAAATGCTAAGTAGTCGTATTATTGGAACTCCCACTGTCATGTTCTTCTTGTGAAAGCAGCCGTGGAAGAGCTCCAGTTTGGATCAGGGTCGGTCGCCATGTGGGGGGAAGGGGAGTGAATGCTGGAATGGAGAGTAAGCCATGGCAAAGTCAGGCTAGCTAATCCCCACCTGAAAAATGTCGAGATAGACCTGTGTGTGGCCCAACTCAGCTTGGATGGAAAAAAAAGAGAGCATCTGCTAAGAGATGGAACAGAGTAGAGCAAGCTCATGGATGACTTTTTTTTAAAAACCCTGGAAAATGATTACTTGAGCTGCGTTATCTCACCTTCAGTAAATGTTGCCATGCCAATGTGAGTTCATGAGAGCACATGTCAAACTTGGCCCCTGTTCTGTTGGGAAAAAAAGCCTGCTTTGTTCATCCTATGGAGTTCGACACCTTTACATTGTGCAGCAAAGCGCTGGCATTATTGAACCGTTTTGGAGGTCCCAAGATTAAAATGAACAGATGCACCCGTTTTTACTGTGGCATTCCTGCCTTTGAAATAGATCCGGTTATAGTGCTTGGCTGCTGGCTTTTATCGAGATGTTCAAATGCCCCTTCTCTTTCCTGCTGCCATTTGTTAGACCCTCTCGCTGCTGCTGAAACAGCAGTGCAGCCCCAATTTCTGCTAGGGAATATTATAGGGGCCTCCTCCCTGCTTTGCCCTTGCTATGGAGAAACTTCATCTCACCCTTCCTATTAACAAGGTTTTTTAAAACACATTTTTGATTTCGGGGGTGGGGTGGGGTGTTAAGAAAACACTCCAGTTGATTGAATCAGAGAGGCTTGTCTACCAGAACTCAAATCCAATTCATTCTTCAGTCGTGGGTTTCCCACTGCTACATTCCAAAGAAGCTACCAAATGTAGATTTCAAATGGATTTTTGCAAAGGCATCAATAGCTAGTGAAAACTTGGTCTATGTCAAGCTTTGGAGAGAGTACTAAGGTCAAGGTATCCCCTGCTCGAAAGCCAGTCGTGTCCGACTCTAGGGTGCGGTGCTCATCTCTGTTTCTAAGGCCGAAGAGCCAGCGCTGTCCGAAGACGCTTCATTGGTCATGTGGCCGGCATGAATAACAGAACACTGTTACCTGTGCGTTGCCTTCACCGCTCGACTGGTTCCTACGGCGAGTGGGCGGGGCCACCATGGAACAGAGCAGTTACCACTGTGCAAGACTTACCGTTTAAGAATACTCATAGAGTTAAAAACAAGCTAAAACCACTCAAAGAGTGGTTTTATCAATATAAACATTTTTTGGAATCCTACATGGCCTTTTATCCCGTATGTGAACCGCAATCGTTGTACATTGAGGCACTTCTGTTCAGGTGTGCATTTTATGGGATGCTTGCTGAGTCTTGACTGCCCTGGTTTGTCAATTTGGCTGCACTTTTAGCTTTTGGTTTCCCTTTTGTTGCTGCTGCTGATCAATTGTTTATTAAGTGGTTTTCCTTGTGCTGATGGTTTTATTGTTTTAAATTTGAACAGTACGCCACTCTGAGGGCCTCACGGGGATGGAAAATGTGAGATTAAAAAGATACTTCTGTTAGTCAATTACAGTTGGATGGTGTTTCTGCTCCTACTCATCAGGCAGCTTCCAGAAAGTCGCACGGGAAGCCTGCTGCTCAACCCTTTTGTCATTGGCCTATGGGGTCCACCTTGTCCCCCATGCAATTTGACCTCTACATGGAGGTGCTGGAGACATTGTTCGGAGGTGCGGATAACACCCAGATCTCTTTCATTTCCATTTGATACTAGGGGGGCTGAGGAAGTCCTGAACAGGTGCCTGGCAGCTGTGAGGGATGGGGATGTAGGTAAACAAACGGAAACTTGATCCAGGCAAGATTAGTCGTCAGTAGGAAGGTCAGTTTTGGAGTGGGTTTACAACCTATTGTGGGAGGAATCTTTTTAGATCTGTTGTTCACTGATATTGTTGCTGTGTTGCATTATTTGATGTATTTGATATGGTTAGTTTTAATATTTATATTATGTTGTTGTAAGCCACCCTGGAGGTCCCTTTGATGGGACAGAAAGGTGGTCAACAGCTCAATCTTACCCCCCCACCAGCCCATAGCATGCAGTGCTGCCAATGGAGAGCGCACTGCATGCTGGGGGGGGACACCTCCACCTGAGTAGGAAGGTCAGCAGGGGGGGGAGACAGCAGTTCAGGGGAGGATCAGGGAGGGGATCGGGCCAAGCCAGGGTGGACCAGGGACAGATATCAGTAGCAACTGTGTCCATGAGATCCTATGTCCCCAGCCCGGAACCGACACATCTGTAAAATTTATCCCTTAGAAATGAAATCAGGTGCAAAAAAGTTGAAACAACATGAACTCTGCACAAATTCTGTGTAACTCCTACTTTTTTCATAGCATTTTGTGATCATAGTGATCATAGCATTTTGGAGTTTGCAAATGGATGGTAGCATAAAAGTTGTTTATTTCTAAGTATATTTTAATTGGTTCCATAATAGCAGGCGATATAAGAGCAACGTCATAGATGTACAAATAAAATTTAATTTAGCATTCATGAAATAACCAATATGCAAGAATATCTAAAATCACATAAAAGCATTAAGGGAGCATAAAAGATAATTATGACTTCATCGAAAAAAGGCACCCGAGGATAGTAAACTGATAGCCACTCTCAAACTTGTTATTTAAGATAAACAAGTACTTTAGATAGAACATTTGGATTAAATCAACAACTGTTCTGTGATAAAACCAAGGGACTAACAAGGCCTCCCCACAGCACTGTCTCAGCCTTGATAAATCGTCTCAGCTCCCAAGAACTCTTCCATGTATGACTCCTGACACAATAACAGTGGCATAACAGGGGGTATAAAGTTTCTTTGGGGCCCCTTCTCAAAGGGGGGAGGGGCAAAACAGGGCAGGGGGAGGGCAGTAATGGTTGGAAACGTCTCTGGAGCCCAGGGCAGGACTACCTGTTGCTTTCACCGCACGGAATGGCTCTAACAGCGAGGGGGCAGGACCTCCTCGTTCCGGATTATAAACTGGGACTAGGACAGGGCGCAACTTACAGTACCGGCCGTACCGTAGAAACACCTCTGGATTCCAGAACAATTGCAGGCATCCACTGTCATGACCGCTGCTGTGAACTCAGAGTTTGACCATGAGGAGTGGGGACAATCGGGTCAGAAGTACCAGTTCTGAACTCTTGCCCAAACTTCAGCCCCAGTCTGGAGCCTGGGTTGAGCCCATCAGCCAGAAGACCTCCAAGTCTAAAACACAGAAGTGAGAGCCAGAGTTAGCACCTCCGTCCTGAGTCAGAGCCCTGCTGGGGATGAGCCAACACCCTTAATCTCATGCTCCCCTGAGCCTTCTCTTTAGCACCAGCAATGGACCAGGAGGAGTACAAGACTTTAGGCCAGAAGACTGCCCCTTTAAGATCTCTCCTTTCTTCAGGCAGAGACACTGAGCCTGGGAGAGTTAGCTTGGCCTTGGAGCATTGAAGACCTCATTCCTCCTCTGTCTCTTGTCAGAACAAGTTGTCACTGACTTGGAACTGTCCAGTACCCGCCTTGCCTCCTGGGTATCTGCTTGTGGAGGTAGATACATCTCGGAAGTAGATACACGTGGAGGTAGGTACATCTACCTTGTACCTGCAGGATACATTATAAATACAGCCCGTCTTTCCCTTAGCCTGGCCCATTTACCCAGGCTGCATCAGGGACTTCTAGTGCATTCTTAGGGACGATTCACACTATAGTTTTCCCGGCGCGGATGGCCCTGCCCCTGCCCCTGCCCCTGCGTATGCGCTTGTCTATGCGGTTGGAGCTGGGGGAGTGTCTTGCCGCCTGTTGTCCCTCCTTCTGTCCCGCCTTCTTAAGAAAGCGCAGCTGTGATTTGGTGAACAGAAGTGCGCTCCTCCGATTGGTGGGCTGCTGTAGCTCCGCGAACATCCCCAGCGATGCAAGCACAACCGCCTCAAAAGTTGAGGGGAAACCAACTTTCCTGCCTCTGCGTTTCTGCTCCGCAAGCTGCTACGCAAGCATAAAAACAGCTCCGCACTACCCTCCGCAGATCTGCAACGAGCCGGGAAAACTGTAGTGTGAATCGGCCCTTACTTCCCCCCTTGGGATGATGCCCCGCCCATATATTGGCAGAGAGAGGTGGGTATTGACGTGGCATAGGGCCACCCTGCTCTAAAGGGGACTGAAAAATCACCCAAGTGGCCCCCACTGCTTTCTCCCTGTGAACAGGATGACAAAAGGTAGGTGCCATTTGGGCTTCACCATATACAATATATACTGTAAATTTGAAAGGATAGTAGATGTAGATCCCACCCATGTTGTGACTTAATGTTTTAATGCACACTTGAGCCCCCTTTGAAGCATGCTGTTGCATCCTGGCACACAACGTGAGCATCACAGCTGTAACAGACTCATAAATGGACACCAATGGATGCAAATCAAAGAGCAACAGGAACAGCAACAGGAACAGGCAGAAGAGTCTGGCTCAGTCGGGAGAGCTGCCGTCTCGTAAGCCCGAAGACTGGTGAACTTGACAAGTTAGAGACACGCTGCCAACAAAAAGCTGTAAAAGCCTCCTCCCAGCTGCATTGGTCGCGAGTGGGAGGCGCCAGCCAGCAGAAAAAAGCCAGGCTGCAAAAGGATACCACCTGGAATGTAGCCATTCATGAAAGATTGGACATTTATATATTGTAAAAAAAAACCCAAGGGGGGTTAGGACAGCCTGCCCATGTACACCGCCTTGGATTAAAGTCGGAGGAGAAATCCAATGACCAAGAAAGGCGGTATATAAATACTGTATATTATATTATTATTACTCAAGCATTTTAGCCGCTGAAAGTAAAGACCAAGGCAGGATGCCCGGCCACCCCAGGGCTCATGATAATGATGAACTGTTTCTATCTTATATAACATGGAGCATATGCAGGGTTTTGTTCTCTTGTGTATGTGCCAGATTTTGAAGGTGACCCTGAAAATATGGTGAGTCCCCCACTCTCAAGGTGACAAGATGGCCGATCCCTCTTGCAACACATGAACCACTGGGAAAAATAAATATATGTACACAGGGCAACAACTCTAACTGTTAATATGGAATCTGTATGTTGACCTCTCACTGCGGGATCTTTTTGTCATTCCTTTGGGAAAAGCTAATGGCCATTCGGTGAAAAAAATCACACAGCAGAAGTAGCAACATTTCAATTAGGTGAGAGGAGAGAAGGCGTGTCAGATAAGTACTGAACTAGCATGTCAAACCTCTCTTTTGTTTTTGTTTTTTTCAAATTAAAACCCTGTTTCATTCATTCAGTTCAAACTTCAGGTCTCCAATTAGGAACAACTGT
This sequence comes from Plestiodon gilberti rubricaudatus, assembly GCA_026170595.1. Taxonomy (NCBI): domain Eukaryota; kingdom Metazoa; phylum Chordata; class Lepidosauria; order Squamata; family Scincidae; genus Plestiodon; species Plestiodon gilberti. The sequence goes on from JANXHW010000003.1 coordinate 220,176,782, forward strand.
CTCCAAAGGAGAGTGCTGTTTAGCGGCCCACTTAGCTCTTAGTTCTCCCTTATTCATTCTGCAAGCGTGGTTGTAAAACAGTTAAGGCAGCCATTGAAATCCAAGCAACTCAGAGACCATTTGTTACAGAACATTAGAGCACCAAAATACCGGAGAACCAAGACGCAATCAAGTTGTGAGCTGAAAAATGACACAAAAATTTTATTTCCCTTTGGAGGGTTTTTGATAATTGCCACCTTTAAAAAATGAGTTTCAAAAAGTGCAACAAACAAAATGACATTTTTTTTAACACATGAAGGGTAAAAATAGGAACATACTGTATAGCAGAGTGTAGCAGTACCTACCAGTCTGGTATATTGCCTTAGCACAATGGACCAGGAATGAGGAATGAGCCTGGGTTTGAATCCTTGGTTTGATTACTGGGTGAATGATCACTGGATGACCATGGGTCAGTCATGTTCTCTCTCAGGCCTGCCTACCTTGTAGGGTTGTTGTGAGGATAAAAGAAGGGAAGAGAGCCATGTGTGCTTTGAGGAAGTGTAGGATAGGGAAGTCTGAGAATAGGATATGAAAGTATGAAAGATGATAGGAAAGTAATAAGAAATTTCTGATTGGAGGTGAATGAGTTAAAAGTCACAGAGATGAACCATGAAGCCATGCTGAAAGAACTAGGTTTATTTTGTTTTCATGCAGGCAGTGTCATGCTAAATGCTTTCAGATCTGTCACCTTTTTGATTATATTAGGGTTGGCTCCAACACTTTGAAGAAGCGAGAATCAAAGCGAATTTCAAGTTTCTTCCTAAGGAGAAACATCTGAGAATTTGCAACGGAAGCCAAACTATTTTCTAGAAGACAACTCACATTTCTCAGGGGTGTTTTTTTTGCACATCTCTGGGATTGGCCCCGAAGGGTTGGCTGCCACAAAACACCATCAGATGCAGTTCAGTCAGGGGACTCAGACAGAGTGGACTCTTAGTTTATGTGCTGATGATGCTCATTGTGGTAAGCAAGCCACTCACTCCAGGTTGCACACCGTAGGAAGAGGGAGTATTGCTGTCCTTGGTCCCAGCATGGCTCCACTTCATCATGTTTCCTTCTTCCAAGTTCTCACTGTGTTTCATCACTTTTCGGACAGTCTATCTGGTTCCTGACCTCGGCTCTTCTTGGCCCTGGATTTTGCTCTCCCTGGTCTTGGTTGCTGTACAGGTGGGCCCCCATATCCACTGATCTATTATCCATGGTTTCAGCTATCCACGGATTGCGGGGAACCCCCCCCCCCCAGGCTTTTACTTTTTCCCCAGTAAGCTTTTTTTCTTCCTTAAAACAAACAGGAGAAGCAGCCTCTGGCTGCTTATTGCAGGCAAGTAGAACGAGACTAAGTCCTAGAGAGGCTCTGCAAGGTTAACAGAAACCTTGCAGAGCCTCTCTAGGACTTAGTCTCATTCTACTTGCCTGCAACAGAGGCTGCTTCTCTGTTTGTTTTAAGGAAGAAAAAAAGCTTGCTGAAAGAAAAATAAGAGCTGGGGGGGGGCGCATGCCTTCACGCAGGGGAGGCAGGGCGGGGGCCCCTCAGGAAACCATGGAGGGGGTGTTCGCTCCTATCCACAGTTTCAAGTATCCACGGAGGGGCCTGGAAGATATCCCCAGAGGATATGGGGGCAGTATGGTACTTCATTATTTGGCGCCTCCTGACCTTGGCTTCTGTTCTCCCGAGGTATTGCTGCCTTGACTGGACTGTTGACCCAGTTCCAGACTTTGACTTGTGACTGACTCTGCTTCTGCCTTGGCTCTTCTGTAGCCACAACGCAGTGCTCCACCTGGCTCCCATCCCATGTGCTTGGCTGCTGACAGCTTAGTGCTGCAAAATTCAAATCCGGATCTAGACTTTGCTGCAAGGAGCGCACAACTTGTTGTCTGGATGGTCAGCTAAAAAGCAAACCATGTTTACTATGGGGCTTTATTACAGTCATAGCCCTCCTTCCATCAAAGAGACAGGCATTTCACTGCCCCTTCAACATTTCATAGAGGAATAAATAAAAGGGAGGCACTCTGGGGCACTTCTAATTAGTGAGGGGTGAGTTCCCTTTGCCTTGAACTGGAGTGACTCAGAAATTAGCTACCCTATTTTCAAAAAAGGTCAGGAAATAGCGTGGCTTATTTTCCAGCCAATCAGAAATAAGCCAAACCCTAACTCTCATGAAACCCAACTCCTTTCCTCCCCCCCCCCAATGATATACTCTCTAAGTTCTCCCTCCTCCTTCCCTTCTTGCTTATCTGGCTGATGTTGATGCACTGTGGAACTCCTTGCCACAGGATGTGGTGATGGCACCTGGCCTTAGATACCTTTAAAAGGGGTTTGGATAGATTCATGGAGGAAAAGACCATCACAGGTTACAAGCCATAAGCAACCTCCTGGCTTTAGAAGCAGGTTTTCTCTGTCAGGTGCAAGGGAGTGACAACAGGAAACAGGTTATCTTGTTGGCTGTGAGCTCTCGGAGGCATCTGGTTGGGCCACTGTGAGATACAGGAAGCTGGACTAGATGGGCCTTTGGCCTGATCCAGCAAGGCTCTTCTTATGTTCAGTAGCAGCGGCAAGCAGGAGGAAGGGAGATTTCGCCAGCATCCCCCTTTGGTGCCTGCCTGGGCTGCTGTTACACAGCACACAGGTTCAACAGCTCCTAGGAACCGTAGACAATGGCAGTAACTCTTGGGAAACTGGCGTTTCCCACAGTCTACTTGTGCCACTGGTGGCACTGTATAGCAGCATGCCAGATACTGGAGGAAGGAGAGATCTCCCTTCCCTCCTCCTGTTTGCTGCTTCTTGAGTAGCCAGCAACTGCCAGAAGCAAGTGGGGTTGGCACAGAGGCATTGTTAGGGTGGGGGGCCCCAAGGCGGTGGACGCACGTGGTGACGGGGTGTGTGTACTTGCCACCTGGTCGCCCCCTCCGCAGCCGCTCCCGTCGTTCTTTGTGCTTTGCTCGGTTCCGGCCTCACTTTTCGCCCTCCCGCCCGCCTGCCCTGGAGCCGTTTGGCAAAATGGCAGTGTGTGTGTGTTCCAAGCCATGCCGCCGTCACGCCCCCCCCCGAGGCATAGCTTGTGGCGGCACGTGGGGGATGTCGCATCGCCATCCCCCCCACACGGGGGGTGTAGGAATGCCACTGGGTTGGCGAGAAGGGGGGAGGGAATAGTTGATGTGTGTTAGCGTAACTCTTCCCTGGGTCAAATTAATATCAAAGCCAGAGAAGAACTTTGGGATTGTTATATTTGCTTTATGTTTGAGGCTCACATTATGAGCTCTTAAGATACGGATCCTTGAGCCTGGAACTCGGAGTCTTGGCAAACATGTCTATTTGCAATGCCCTGGTCCTGACAGTACAGATTAGCTCCCCGGCATGCCCCCCCCCCCGCTGTATGCTGGTATTCACTCACTCTTCAATAGCCTGTCTTGCTTTGGCTTCTGAAGTGGGGTATGTTAGAAACTGGGGTATGTTAGAAACTGGTATATTAATATCCTTAATATTAAGGATGTGTGAGAAGAATAGTCACTCTCGCTATGGATCTGATTGTGTTTACTGTAGGCTGGCTTCAGCTCTCATCTGTTCAGCAGTGGTTTCAGGCAGCTGGGGAAAGAAGATGGGAGGAAGGCACTTCACGAAGCGAGGCTCCATTTAGCTGCAGCATGGGTCTGCTCAGGGCTCCTACTGTTCAAAAGCAAAGGGTGTGTTTGTTCATTTGGCTCAAGTTATACTAGGGAAAAAAACCCCCCACACACGACAAAATCATATTGTGCTATACCAGTGTTTCTCAAACTGTGGTTTGGGACCCACTTGTGGGTCGTGACCTGATTTTTGGTGGGACCCAGATGATGGAAAGATCAGATAACTAATTGCCACAAGCCCTGAGGCTATTCAAAAATCAGATGGTTACTAATTGCCCTGCAAAGAGCTGAGCCCCTGCTGTTTGCAAGATAGCTGCTAATTACCCTGCAAGCAGCTGAGCTCTTGTAAATAAATAAATACATTTATTTATTTCTAGATCACCTTTTTTTTTAAAGTCTCGTAAAGCTAGGTGAGACCTAGGTGGGTCCTGATACAGTGTCATTTTAAAAAGTGGGTCCCGGTGCTAAAATGTTTGAGAACCACTGTGCTATACCATGGTTGCATGGTCCCAGCCTACCTGCGCAGTGAGAATGTGCAGTGAAATTTGCTGTGTTCTGTGGGCCAGCCAGGCATGTCAACACAAACAGTCCGAGGCCTTGTGTGGGCACCATTGGCCCAGAGAACCTCCCCCGTCCTCATCTGGAGTAGGTAGGTTGGCAGTGGGGGTGGTTCAGGGGTGGTTTGAGGGAGAATCCAAGCAGAACAGGGCAGAGCGTCCCAGGTCAGGGGAGGTTTGGGGGCAAGAGGGCAACGATTTTGTAGACAGCTGTGCACACGTAGATCCTATCCTTCCTTCCCAGCCTGGGCCTGCCCCATGAATCTCCCCAGACATATGCCAGCTAAATAGCTGGTGTATGTTTGAGGAGACCCACTGGTCGCCTATGGGGAGTTAAATAATGTTTTTTACTTACCTTTCTTGGGCCATCTGGTCGGCCCCACCCACCCACCCCAGCATGCAGTGCATGCTACGTCAGTAGTGCTGCGTACTATGGGCTGGCGGGCGATAGGATTGGACTCCCAGTCTCTTAGCCACTTTGCTACAGCAGCTTTATTCACACACCTGCTAAGAACTTTGTTAAAAATCTCAAAAAACAAAATAAGAAGCACGAGCAGTACCTAGAAAATAGGGACTGGTTCAGGTAAATAGGGAAAATTGCAGCATACGACTTCACCATCAATATGATAACAAGAGTCTTATATGTACGTAAAATATGTGATTATGTGGTTTTGGATTTTGTACCTAGGCTGTCTTGCATATCTTTGTTGAATCATTTCACTGATGCAAATATGCTGACAATATCTCTCTGCTGTCTGGACCCTGTATAAACTGCCGTAGCCACTATAAAGAACTTGTGTGAGAACGCAACAAGGCCTGTGTTTGTGATCCATGGAATTTCAGACAGCTTTAACAGACTGCTCTTGAGATTCATTCATACCAAACTGCATTAAATACACACACACACACACACACACACACACACACACACACACACACACACACACACACACACACACACACAGAGGAATGTAATGACTGAGCTGTTATAAACTCAGTAGCTTCCTATTATTTTTCAGGTATATTATGCTAAGCATCTTATCTCCTATTGATTCACCCAGTTATTAATCAGAAATGCCTGGCTATATAATCCCATTCAGTCTTTAGTTCCACGGTACTGACAGCTAAATCTGGCAGTTGGCTTTGTAGAAGAAACTCAAGAGGAAGGGGAAAAAGGGAGGGGGGGAAAATGAAGATCACGTTGCATTATTCATATAGCTCCACTACCAGACTCACAGGAATTTCATTAACTTGTGTTGGGGGTTTTCTGTGTGCAAAATTTAGGATAAAGATAGAAGCACTAATGGCATGGGCATAAATATGAAGGTGCATTGTGGTTGCGCCTCCTTCTCAACATCAAAAGTGGATACTGTGCTGAAGGCCTAACTTTGCCTAGTGATGATGCTGAGCATGATGTCACCCAAATGCCACATGACTTGAGCCTCATTAGGCAACCAGAAGAGGAGCTTCCCCATTGAAAGGAGTGGCCCCATTGCGGCAGCTGGGAGTTTACCTGGGGTAAATGTGGTCCACGCTGAATATCCTACACTAGGGGAGGATAGGATTGGGCTGCCCATTGTTCATGAGTGAGCAACTCCATTCTGTGAACATGTGACTGTATTGTCTCCTCATGGAAAACAACCTTCAAACAATTCTAAGTGACTTACAGCGCAATCCTATCCAACTTACACCACCGGTGTAACTAGCAGTGCAGCGAGAATGGGAGGCCCCAGAATGGAAAGGGGATTCAAATCACCTCCAAAGGGGGATTCAAAGGGGATTTAAATCTCCCATCCCTCCAAAGCCTCCCGCCCTGCCCTCCCCCGCTGGTTACACCAGTGGTGTAAGTTGGATAGGATTGTGCTGTAAATGCCCACAGAACACTTGAAGGTAATCTACACTAGTCATGAACACCTCAGCTCCTATACTTGAAGGTTTGTTCAGGCTCTGAAAGGCCTGGACAGGGTACTTCTCCTACTTGTGACAACTTTTGCTATGAAGAGGGCTTCCTTTGTTTCTTTAACTTCTTTGTATAATAAATAATTTTGTAAATTTCTGACATATAATTGTGCCGAAGTTTGCTGTCTATGCTGTGAAATTATTTATTATGCAAAGAACGATCCTGATAAATCTATTCCCTTCGGTTGCAATGTCACCCCTTGACGATTTAAAATTATCAGTCATTTCTGCCTTATCTGTGGTCCTGTGTTATTATTAATCAGGTCTAGATTATCCATCATGCCTTGGTGAAAAGTGCTTTAAAATCCTGACTTCATTCATCACTGCAGCAACCCTTTGGAAGAGGGGCATCAATATTCCGAGGGCATTTGTCAGTTTGTGATTGAGCAGGAATCTGAACTTCTGTTGAAACTCAACACTCTATCAACTGGACCACAGTGGCGATGAAAACAGCCAAGATTTCTTGTGTTCATTCAGACCCAGCCCTACCAGAGGCAGCAGATTTGACCAGGGTGGCAAATTAAGAGGCAACCCCGTCTCATGCACCGACCACCTGGAACAACAGGAAGCAGTGAGGCAGTTTCTGTTTTCTCAGTGAGAAGATCAGACACTTATTCTCTCCATGGTATGTGGAGGGGCATGGTGGTGGTGGTGGTGGTGGTGGTGGTGGTGCATTTCTCATGGAGAAAGTAGGAGCTGTGAAAGCCAACTTATTTCTTCCCAGTGGTATCTGTGAGAAGGGCACAAGCTATTTTAATTCATTCATGGTGCTTTCTCACAAAAATGAAAGGACTACCACCTGGCAAAAGATTGACCACTGGAGTCTCTGCAGGGGGGCGGAGCTCTAAGTTCTGCCGCGACCCGACCTTCCGTTACACCGATGCACGAAGTGGCCCCGCCCCCTCGCCTTCGGAACCATTCAAGGCGGTGAAAACAATGCACAGGAGACTCCCTGCGCATTGCTTTCGCTTCCCTGAAAGGCTCAGAAGGTGAGGGGGCAGGGCCGCTTCGTTCACCCGTGTAACGGAGGGTCGGATCGTGGCGGAACTTAGAGCTCTGCCCCCCTGCAGTGATGCCAGTGAGATTGACATCAATCTTCTATGATACGGATCGATCAGCAACCTACAGCCCGCAGGCTGGATCCTGCCACGCAAAGTCATCCGGCCTGTGCGGATCTTGGCTTTGCCTCCCACCCAATTTGCCTCGCAGTGGCACAAGGACTCCGCGATCCTGGGCAAGTGGCTCTGCTTTGCCCTGTCCGGAGCATGACAAATTGGGCAGGAGGCTTTGCTTCCTAAGCTGAGCTCCATGCAGCCGCGTTGAGGAGCTTGGTAACCCAGAAGTTCAGTGATGATGATGCGATGACATCACCGCCAAATATCTGGCCCCTTTGCCCCAAAAGGTTGCCGTCCCATGCTCTATGTCATCCAGAGGTCAAGAAGGAGGGGCGGAAAACATAAGAACATAACATAAGAACGTAAGAAGAGCCCTTCTGGATCAGGCCAAAGGCCCATCTAGTCCAGCTTCCTGTCATGTCAAGGAGTTCCACAGATGAATTACACGCTGGGTAAAGAAATATTTTCATTTGTCTGTTCTAACTCTCCTTCCACTCAATTTTAGTGCATGTCCCCGGGTTCTGGTGTTATGCGAGAGGGAGAAGAATTTCCCTCTATCCCAACAATCCCGATCTCCTTTCTAGTGAAGGAAGCGGCATAGGTAGTTCTGGAGGAGGGGTTAGGAGGCAAATGTCCCTCTCCCAACAAGTAGCTTGCCCCCCCCATTGTAGGTCCCATTACTGAAAAATAAACTAAAATGTTAAAATAGGCTGAAGTCCTGCTTGCTTGAATGTTAAATCCATCAAGACTAACAGGATTTACTTCCGAGAAAATATGTTTAGGATGGAAGTGAAGACGTGTGACAGTTATTTCATTCTCAGAAACCCAAAGTATGGACAAAGTTTGCTCTCCAGAAGAATACATGGCTCGTTCTGTGCCTCCTCCCAGTTTTTCTTTCTGCAGCCGCCATGGGAAAGTAGCATAGCCTCCTCTTCCTTTCCAAACCAGAGACAACAAAGACTATTATTGTCCTAGTCAGAAGAAGAAGACTTTATGGTCTACTGTATCTTGTTGGGGAGAGTCAATGACCAGCCTGGATGGGTGGAGCCGCTCCCCCACCTGAGAACCTTCTCTACTGTGGTAGTTAGACGGACAGTTGCAACACCGAGCCACCAACATCCACTTCCAACCTGACCCATCCTGAAACTGGGTTTAATCTGGGGCAGTAGTTTGCTGCCACCACCCAAGGTCAAATGAAACCAGACAGAAGGAAGCGCCCTTGAAGGAAGCTATCTCCCAGTATAATGGAGAGACCCACATTCTGTGGGGGTCCTCTTAAAAACGAGAAAGTAATGAAGGTTGCTAGTCTGAGAACACGGGGTAAACGGGGACCAAGACAGCTTAAAATAGAAACAATAAAAAGGGTGTGGACTTTTCTTAAAGGATGAACACCTAAGCAAAAAAGATAAAGATCCCAATCCTAACTAAATGCTGTCTGCAAGGCGCAGCGGTGTCAACTTAGGCTCCGTAGCATCCTGTGGGTGGTTGGGGACCATGCGGGGTGGAGAGTGAGTAAAAGATTTTTACTTACCCTATTCCACGCCTGCATGGCCTCCAGTGGGTCTACTCGGATTTGCACCAGCTATTTTGCTGACCTAAGCCCGAGCAGATCCAAGGGGGCATGTGGAAGGGCAAATGGTGCAGAGGCGTTCCTACGGTGGGGGCGGTACTGTGTTGCGCCCCATCCTAGTCCCCGTTTACAAGCTGGCACGAGGTAGCCCCGCCCCCTCACCGGCGGAGCCATTCCGTGCGGAGAAGGCAACGGGCAGCGAGGTAGGGCAGCAAAGTGCCTTGAAGGGCAGCAAAGGAAGATATTCATGAAGGCTGATGTTCTGCGTGAATACTTGGACAGAGGCATTGTTACGGTGGGAGCGGTGGGCCCCAAGCGGTGGGTCACGGGGGGTGTACCTTCCGTTGCTCCCTCCGCTGCTGGTTCATCTTTGTGCAGCCGTTGTCGGCTGCAGGTTTCGCCCTTCCGCCCTCCCGTGTGCCGTTTGGCTCTAAAAAGGAGCCGAAAAGCGCCAGAGGTGAGTGTTTCCGTGCCGCCGCGGCTCGCGATGATGACACCACGCCCCCCAGGGGCAGGGCGTGCAGCATCCCATGGGGGGCGTATTGTGTCCCGTGGGGTGTGTGCGTCACGGCAGTGGCCCCCTCCCACGGTGGGGTGTAGGGCCTCTACTGTACTTGGAAGCCAATCCCTCTGGGATGCACTGCCTAGTACACGTGTTTAAGATTCCAGCCTTCATTTGTGATACTTTTGTGATACAAGATACTTCCAGCAGAATGAACTGATAATACTGTACAATTAACGTAGAGGAGCGACTTCTGCTTTGAAAGCTCACCGTGCGACCTGTCACGGTGTTTTCATTATGACATTTACCACAATGAGGCTTTTTCAGGGAAAGAAAGCCCGGCAACTAAGACAATATCCTTGGAAGACAACCAGTGCCAGTGTTTGCAGCAGACAGTCTTCCTGGACAACTAGCTAAACACAGCAGGGTATCTGCAGATGTCAGGTTCATTAAGAAGCCTCTTCCTGAAGCAAGGGGGGGGAGGAGTACCCCCTGACACGGCAATGTTGGTGGGCAATAATCTCTTTTACAGAGCGGTATGAATCCCTGGAAGTAATTCCGGGGGTCCGTCTTCAAGAGCCAGATCTCACACAAGTGGAAAGGCTTCGAAGATGTGCGTGGGCTTTTCTAGGCTTTTCTAGAGCAATACATCCATGTCAGCAGGGCTGTTCCAGCACCAGCAGCAGTATGTACTGCGACTAAAATGGGGGAAAAACTACTCAGCATTTACGACGACTATTTTCAACAGTGCTGAAAAACGTTTCCCCCTTTTCAGCCATGTTTCGGCACTGGTTGTGGAAATGGTTGTTTACTCCAGATGGGCCATCATCACCATCAATCTCAGTGATATTTATTCCAGCACACACATACGGCCCCTGCTTCTCTCAATTCCAACTGCATTATTATGGCCCTAAATATGCAACAAACATCAGTTGGTTTTGTACCATGTTGTGTTTATGAAGCATCCCATGAGCCCAGTCAGGATTCCAGGCGTTTCAGGTGGTTTACTGGCTGAGCTCTTAAACATGCATTAACATGTGTGCACACGGGGGAAGCCATGTTGTGTGCTGGGTCCATGTGCAGTCCAGAGGCGTTTCTACGGTAGGGGCCATACTGTAAGTTGCGCCCCGTGCTAGTACCGTGTTTACAAACTGGAGCGAGGAGGCCCCGCCCCCATCGAGTCTCCTGCCCATTTGCCTTCACTGCGCGGAATGGCTCCAACAGCGAGGGGGTGGGGCCTCCTCGCTCCAGTTTGTAAACACGGTACTAGCACGGGGTGCAACTTACGGTAGGGCCCCTACCGTAGAAATGCCTCTGCAGTGGCCAATGGCAAAGCTCAGTGGTTTGGTGGGAAATGAAGAGGTAGGCGAGGGCAAAAGGTGCAACAGACACATGTTTATTGTGGGGATGATTTAACAATGATAGGGAAGGGGAAATAAAATAAAGCAATTAGACCAAAATAAACACATACACCACCACCAACACACACAAATGAGAATGATAGAAGCACTAAGGAAATGAGGAATGAGGAAAATGATAGAAGTGTCATCCATTTGATTGCACACAAGACAAACAAGGAAAGATAGAAGGGGGGGTTGTGCGTGGATGGTGGGGCTAATTACCCGTCCATTTCTGCTGGACAAGGTGCGATGCTTTGCAGGAAACCGTACAAGTGCCAAGACTGGGTGATTCTCCTGTTTTAAAAAAGAATTTAAAGAGAGAGGGTACATCAGCATGGGGCAAAGGGTTAAACCCCCATGATATGGTAACAGTCCAGGTTAGTTCCGTGGCTGCTTTTTGACAAATAAAAAGCCATCCGTCATGGAAATCTCATGTCATGTCTAGTTTGGCCCTGAGGTTCAAACTGTTGGAAAAGTGGGCAACTTCCGTCTGCTGGATACTGGGGGGGGGGGGGGAATGTATTGTGTGATTACCTAAGTGAGTCTTTGACCCCTCTTTGTCTTAAGGAAGGGGTGTGGCCCCAGACCCATTTTCCTTCTCCTTCACCTTCTCCACTTCTGACTACTGACCAGGGAAGATGTGCCATGCTGCCTCCAGCAGCCCAGAGGCCATCTTCCACCATGCCTCCATGCAGAGAGCCCTAGCTGTAGGAGGGCTCTGTCCTTTAAGTTTAGTATATCCTCTGATCCTAATCAGATGCTGTACATATGCATGAAACCGTGAGTAAACTTCCCTTTGCAACTTCAATCAACTATGCCTAGTGTGTTTTATCTAGCCAAGTAAGTTAAGCAAGTCTGCCACGTGGGTGGGGAGTAACAGAGTAGGGAGAGGGGAACGGAGCGACGAATAGCTACCCCCTCCCCCTATTTCCGACACAAACTGAGGACTTTTTGGTTTGTAGCTCAGTTTCTTAGCCACTAAACTATACCAAGAACGCTGCCCACCAGGGTGCCCTGAAAAGAGGAAATGACTGTTTTGCCAATGTTATGCCTGTATAGTGTGGCTAAGCCCAATGGCGCATGCCATGAGGGTATCCAATGGTATCTGCACCTTATCACTCCTCTTGGAAGTTTTCCTGTACTTACCAGAGTGAAGCTGGGAAGCGATCTTTTCCTCCCTTTTCAAATTAAGTTAATCTCTTTGCACATGTTTTGCTGTTATCACATAAACACTCAGGGAACTCGATGCCAATTGGCAGACTGGACAAAATGAACAGAAATGAAATGGACAAAAATGGAACCTTGTCAGCTTTTTTTTCTTTCTTTCAAAATATAAACATTAAAAAAAACTACCCCCAAATAAAATTTGTTGCGCTGAAGGTCAGGAGGAAGAAATTAGATGGTCAGAATTCAATAAAAAACATTTTTGAAAAATGTTATTGCATGGGTCTCTCGCTCTTGGTCAGCATCTTTTTAATGGGATGCTACAAGACTGTGGATGTGTCCTCTTGCCCTGAATGCTGCGGTTCCTCACATTAACCCTTTGTTGCAATAACTGGGGACTTTGGCCCAGACCAAACATGCAGCTATTCCATGGGAAAACAGATCCGTGGGTTTGAACTCACATGGGATTTGCACCACACATTCATCTCAGTCCAGGGCTTCATTTGAAGCACAAACTGCATCAGTTCCTCCTCCCATGCTGCCAATCATTCTTGGGCAGATAGAGATTTCCTGTGTCTGCATGTATCCTAGCAGCTCTTGCAAGCCAACAAGGGTGGGAAGTTCCCCTTGAAGTTTTGCCCTTTTGAGGGCAATAAACATCCTTATTGGCTTGCCAGTGAAAATAGAATTCATGTGCTGATTGCTTTCTCTGCCAGTGTGCACAGGCTGACTGAACCAAGCTGCCAGACACACCCATACATGCATGCACACACCCACACCCTTCCTGTGTCTTTTGCCATGTTTTGGAAGATGGTCTCTCTGTGAAGGGAACTCAGCGGGGTTGAGAGTGGGGAAGAAGACATGCTTGATGGAAGGAAGCCACATGTTTTATGCAGGCACTTTCAGCAAGAAGAATAGGCTTACCAGGTCTCCAACCGGGACAGAGTGCTAGACCTTTAGGAGAAGGAATGTGGGCAGGTGTAGCTTGTTAAACCTTAGAGCACAATCCTAGGCATGTCTACTCAGAAGCAAGACCCATCTTCTGAGTAGACATACCTAGGATTGTGCTCTAAGGTTTAACAAGCTACACCTGCCCACATTCCTTCTCCTAAAGGTCTAGCACTCTGTCCCAGTTGGAGATCTGGTAAGCCTATCTATATAACTGTGAAGCCCTTGCTGCTAGATGGTGTAAGATGAGATGACTGGTTTGAAACTGTCTCTCTCCCCCCCCCCCCATGATATCAGCGACCCATTCAACTCAGAAGCAAGCCCCATTGTGTTCAGTGGGGCTTGCTTCTGAGTAGACATGCCTAGGATTGTGCTCTAAGGTTTAACAAGCTACACCTGCCCACATTCCTTCTCCTATAGCACTCTGCCCCGGTTTGAGATCTGGTAAGCCTAAGCAAGAAGACCAATGTAAGCGAAGAAGTGGTAGATGGAGAGAGAAATCAGCAACCTCCTTATCAATGACTTGGGCCCAATCCTATCCAACATTCTAGCACCAATGCAGCCGCAATGTAGCCCCAAGGTGTTCCCTTACTTTGAGGAGGCCTCCATGACTGTCCCCCCCCCACAGGATCAGCACATGCCCTGTTGGCACAGCAGCATTGGCATTGGAAAGTTGGATAGGATTGGACCTAGGCTGCAATCCTATAACACTTTCCTGGGAGTAGGCCCCATTGAACCCAATGGGCTTACTTCTGAGTTTGCATACATAGGGCGATCTAAACAGATAGCAGCACCTTCTCCCCTGCAGCGGGAAGAGGACTGAAGCACTGCTGGTTTCCCCCTCGTTCTCCTCTCTCCTCCACTCCCAAGGAGACAGAACAAAAGATCAAGCAAAAGCCACTTTCACTGCTGTCTGTCCTACAAACCACAAACAAGGGGGAAGAGATGGCTGCCCTTTAAAGCTGAGAACAAGGAGAGGAGGAGATGTGGAAGGGAAGGTCTCCCCAAGAGGGCACCTACCAAACTTATGGATATCGAGATCCATGTGAGTTTTGCGACCATATGTTTCAAAACCCACGTGGAATGTTGCAAACTCACAGATTAAGAGGGGGATGAGTAGAAAGGAGATACTTGGATATTCTGTGGCATGAAACTCAGAAGGAAACCCATGTGAGTGTTGCTTACCAACATGTGCTTATTCCATGGAAAATGCTCATTGCCACATGGGTTTCTGCATGTTTGGTTTGGGCCTGACACATCCCTTCCCGGCAATCTGATGCAGTTCACTCCAGGTAAATCACATGATTCTGTGACACATGTAGATTGGCTCTTGTTTGATCACATTCTTCTGCAAGTTTCAAAGCTTGGTTTGGCTGGAGCGCAGGTGAAACACAATGCTGACCTTTCTCTCTGCTGGAGAGGATCCATCTTTGCCTTGATTTCTTCCAATAAAGCAATGTTGGCTTTTTTTATCCCAACCATGAAAAGCTATTGTATTTTCTTTACTGCTGCTTCAGATTTTTTTTCTTTTTGTATCAAATCCTCACCAAAGAAGACTTATTCTCTCCTCCAACTAGCTTTTCACAAACTTTTCCTTTTATTTATAGATCAAAGTTGTAGCTCTATCAAACCTCAAAGGCATGTTGTCAAGTCTTATTGACCCTGAATGTAACCTAGTCTAAGGTTATTGCTTCCCTTTAGAATTGAAAATAGGGCTTCTGCTCCTACCAGCTATAGATCTTCTGGGTTCAATAGTTCCTCTTCTGAGTAATTAAAAGCGAAAAACAGAAGGGGAGCATGTGTGGCGAGTGGAAATGAATCTATATCTTGGCTGCCTATTTGCAATAATCAGGCAAAGGGTTAGTGTGAGATACTCATCATTTGAGACTTATCTCCATGAAACAATGGCCTTGGTTTAAATTCTCTTGGATGCTTCTATGAATATTGTTGTTTGTTCCTGAATCATTTGGTTGTATGCCACTTTGTATTATAATGACACCTGCATCCAGACCTTTTTAATTTATGTGAGAATGGCTGTCTTCTTCTTCTTCTTCTTCTTCTTCTTATTATTATTATTATTATTATTATTATTATTATTATGAATATTTATATACCGCTTTTCAACAAAAAGTAGTTCAAAAAGTGGTTTACATAGCAAAATAACAATAACAATAATAACAATAACAATAATAATAAAAACCAGAATTTATATACCGCCTTTTCTTTGGTCATCGGATTTCTCCTCCAACTTTAATTCAAAGGCGGTTTACATGGGCAGGCTTTCTAAACCCCAAGGGGTTTTTACAATACAATAATGTTCTAATCTTTTGTAGAACCCTTCATTCTAGATGTTTCTTTCACACTTCAGCTCTCTCTCTCTCTCTCTCTCTCTCTCTCTCTCTCTCTCTCTCTCTGGCGTTCGCCTAACCACACTTCAGCTGACAGGGCAACCTTGACTCTCACTCAAGTGCAGCTGCAGTTCTACTCCCCTACAGAGGCTCTGCAACTTATCAGCTCAGCGTGCCAGCAGCGCTGTGACAGACACAGACACTTCCGGCCATCTTGAACTGCCATTCTTTAGATCTTCAATCAGGCATATATGAGACGATCGCTCTACCAACTGAGCCAGACGTCCTGCCAAATAAATCAATGTTGAGCTGAAGGAAAAGTCAGAGTCCCAAATGGTTCAGGTTCTATCTTTGTCCTCAGGCAGCTAGATGCAGTGGCATGTTTTCAGTAGAAGGGGGAAGATTCTGTGCATGATTGACAGCCCAATCCTATCAGAGGAGGATGCAAGTTGAACGTCACTTCGGCTGGTGAGTGCTGCAACGCCAGCAGTGCAATTGCGGGTGGCCCACTGGCGACGCTCGAGGTGGGGCGTAAAGCTAAGTTCTGCAGCGTTCCACCCCACCATTACTCTTCTGCACGAGGTGCCCCGCCCCCTCGTCGTAGGAGCCCGTCAGCAGAGAGAAAGCAATGCGCAAGGACTCTCCTGCACGTTGCTTTCTCTCCGCTGACGGGCTCCTACGACGTGGGGGCGGGGCGCCTCGTACCGGAGAGTAACGGTGGGGTGGAATGCTGCAGAACTTAGCTTTATGCCCCACCTCGAGCGACGCCAGTGGGGTGGCCTGGCATGTTGACCAGTGGAGCTGACTGCATCTGCCATTGTCAGTGAGATGGCGATGGGTGGTAGTGGGGGGGGGAGGAATGGAGAGTTTCTGGGTGGGGGGGACTGGGAGGGAGGCAGAACAAGAGAGGGAGAGGGCAGGTTCGATCACACTCACAGACGAATCCTATCCCTCTCTGTCTCCTTTTCCACCTCCCTTATAATTCCTGATCCTGCACCAGCAAAATAGCTGGTGCACGACTGAGAAATTATAAGAACATAAGAAGAGCCCTGCTGGATCAGGCCAAAGGCCCATCTAGTCCAGCTTCCTGTATCTCACAGTGGCCCCACCAGATGCCTCCGAGAGCACACAGCCAACAAGACAACCTGTTTCCCGTTGACACTCCCTTGCACCTGGCACAGAGAAAACCCACTTCTAAAACCAGGAGGTTGCTTATGGCTTGTAACCTGTGATGGTCTTTTCCTCCATGAATCTGTCCAAACCCCTTTTAAAGGCATCTAGGCCAGGTGCCATCACCACAGCCTGTGCCATCTCCAAATCCATAGGGAAAGACCCATAGGTTTACGCCAGGGCAAATGAACAAATTATTTTCCTTGAGGAGACCTCTCCAACAGCACCTCTCCACCCTAGGATGCAGCACATGCTCCATTGGCACGTGTCTGCATGAATGCGGGGGCGGGCATAAGGTTGGATTGGGTTGTGATCCTCCTATTCTTGTGGCTGGTATGCACAATAATTTTATTGCCCACCTGACCCATGTGTTCAAAGACATGGTGTACCCCTGCTAACTGGGCAAGAGGCACTTTTTCAATTGGTGCTCCTCTTATATTTAGCAGGGGGAGAGTAACTGTTCCCCTTTCACCCCAGCACAGTCTCTTTTCTGGTGACTGTTTGCTGGAGGTGTTCTGCATCTTTTTTAGGTTGTGAGCCCTTTTGGGACAGGGAGCCATTTGGTCATTTGATTTTGTCTGTAAACCGCTTTGTGAACGTTTTTTGAAAAGCGGTATATAAATACTGTTAATAATAATAATAATAATAATAATAATAATAATAATAATAATAATAATAATAATATGTCCTGCCTCTCTCTTTGTTTTTCCTAAGTCATTTTAATGGTGTGGGCGGGGAGGTTTATCCAAACCGCTCTCCTACATGCATAACTGCTTAAGATGAGGTCACCCATACATACTTACTTAGAGTAAGGGAGGGGCAAACAATTCTTTCCCTCTGATTTAGTATGGTTTACATGCCAACATTTGATAACCAAGTTGACACTGTTATCGAACACTTGGCTCCCCCACCCCCTGAGGAGGCTTCCTTGTAAGCTGGAACCATCTGGGATGCTCGATTTATTTTGGGTTTCCGGAAGTGAGGAGTTCTCAGATGACTGTGTGCATTTTGGGCATTTATTGTTCGTGTTTTTTTCCATGGCATTGTGCCAGAAAGCTGAGTCTCTTACGGGTTTCCTTCTGTTTCAACGGGCTCCAGTTTCTTTCGTTTTGCTTGGGGTGTTTGACCCGGACTGTATTTTATCTTACCATAGCAGCTGCCCTGGACATATTTGATGGCAACAGTTGCAGCAGTAACAGTCATTGTGGTCTCAAACTCCCATGGTGGGTGGTATGTATCAATAATAGGGGCGGGTGGCTTTTCCCCCTGCAGTTGAAGAACTAAATAACCTTGTTTCCTCAGCAAAAGGCACAATGAAAAAGGGAGGGAAGTACTAAAGAATGTCTAATTGAGCCTTTCCTGAAAAGTGTAGGCTCTCTTGAAAGAAGACAAGAGGAAGCATGGGAAAATGGCAGGCACCTGTTTCTCCACATCTTCTGACAGCACACCCCTGGGGAACGAGGCTCTTTCATGAATGCTGGCTTCCACAGAGCACGTTCCAGGGGCTGAGACCTCTAGCATATAAATAAATAAAAGGAACCGCCACCTGTTCAGCAGAGAAGAGAATGTGTTTCTCCAGAGGATTTCAATGCGTGGAACTTACCTTGAAATTGCCACATGACAGGCAGGAATTCAGGTTCCGGGAGAAACATATTGTACACATTCAAAGTCATCCAGTGAAATTTGGCAATAGGCAGAGTAGGCCCAAAATATTTTGGTACCTGAGGTGAAACGTTGAAATGATGTAAGCTTCTCTTCCACTAATTAACATACAGGCCCAATCTATTGGGGGAGTCCTCCTGCCAAAATCGCACTGAAATGAACAGCAATTATTATTTTATTGCAATTATTATATCTGTTTGATAGCCAGTCCTCAGTCTGAAGATTTTCAGAGTAGCATACAAGGACTAAAAATTACATTCAGCAATAAAATCAGCTAACCTGATTTAAAACCAGCAGAAACCTAAAAGATATCAGCAAAAGCAGCATATGGAAAGCGTAAAAGGCCTGGACAAACAAAAAGGTCTTCACTTGGCACCGAAAATACATCAGACTTGGCACCAGGTGAGCCTCCTGGGAGAGTCATCGAAAGCTATGGCAACACCAACAAAGAAAAGATCCTGTCCTTTCCTGCCCACCACCCACCTCTCTTTTGAAGGCAGCGGAACCTAAAGAGAGAGTCCTCTGCAGAGGATTTTAATTCTTGGACAGATTCATGCAGGAGAAGAAAGACCACATCTTTATCTGTTTACAATTTTAAAGGCGTGAGTCAGCACTTTGAGCTGGGCTTGGAAAGAGGCCAGCAGCCAATCCAGTTGTTTCAACATGGCTCCAGCGTTGTAGCGATACTGCCTCCCTGGTAACGTCACCATCGGAACTGACATCACCGCCGCTAAACATGCCTTCAGAGGCGCAGGGCAGGAGGGTGGGCCAAAACAATCGCCGTCTCTGCCGCCTGCTCCTTCCGCCAATGAAATGGCGCAATTGGCGCCCCCACCACCCACTTTGTCACACCAACGTGCTGCCCGGGCCTCCCCACCCCACTCCCCCTTCGCTGCTGCATGGCTCCCCCTGAGGAGGCTCCTGTTTCAATTCCCTTTGACTTGTCTCAGTTAGTAATCTAGCCACTCTAGTTTGTACCCACTGAAGTTTTTGTGAAGTTATGGAAGGGAGAGGTAGTGCTCTTGAGCATCTCCCATGCAATTCAACGCTGGTTGTGCATGAGAACCGCCTGATGCGGTGTGATCTATCTGCAAAATCTGTCCGCTTTTTCTAATATGCTGCCCTTAATGATACTCAACATCTGCCATTCAGGAGACATCAGGGATCAACCAGGAAGGGAATGGACCCCCGGCCAAGGGTTCGCGACCATCTGAGAACCACTGGCCTGAGCTGACCCTTGAAACTTGGTGACAGTAATAGCAAGTGTTGATGCAAGTCAGCTAAGAGACTTGTGCCACAACTGTGCCTGGCAACCTTGCATCCTAGGGCAAGACTGGGAGGAGAGACGAGCCTTTGGGTTGTTCAGCTTAAAAAAAGCCCTGCAGAGGCTTGGAAACCACATGGGTTCCTATGCAAAGGTAAAAACAGGAATTGGGGGGGGGGTTTCCTACTTTTAGAAAGTTTTTAAGTGGGCCCCCGCGGGTCCGGGATTCGCGGTGAGATAAGTCCGCGGATTCCAGATCCGCAGATAGAAAGGATCCACTGTAGTTTCACTTTGCATTTTATATACCATTTTTAATGTTGATCATGTTAGCCGCCTTCTGAGGTGCGGGGGTGAAAGGGGGGATAAAAATATCCGAAATAAATGAAACTAAATATCAACAGTGCTACTCATTGTTGGGTCTCAAGATAAAGCTCATTCAGCAGCAGATTATGTTGTGTGCTTACTGGATTCCCCAGAGATTTCACAGATGGGGTGCAACCCAAACCGTCCCGCCACATCTTTCTCGTACTGCTCTACTGTTGAGCCAAGAGGGCTCATTTCACTGTCTGTTTCCTGTGGATGTGCCTGGTAGCAGCAGTGCAGCTCCAGCCCGAGACATGAATATCTAACTTCTGCTTAAATCTTACCTCAAATCTCCTTGCATGTCCCCAAACTGAATTATAAGCATATGGAAGTCATCTAACCAGCATTCTCTACAAATGTGAAACTTTTATGTGGCTTCCCACACTATTTTGCCATATACTGCAGCTTGTCAGGAATTATCATATCTTAAGAACCTCATTTTAAAAGATAAATAAATAATGCAGTGCGTGTTAAAATATACACACACACCCTTCCTCCTTTGGCATGGAATGGAGATGTAGTTAAGAATATTGTGGAAAGTGAACCGTAAGTCTGACTATGATTGGAGGAACAGAGCTCTCCATTTCTGCCGTGTCTGAAATAAAAAATGAGCAAAGTAGCAACTATTTGGAGGAATTCTGAGTTGAGTAGGCTTGAGTCTAAACTACTGTATTTCTTCAATTCAAAGACGCATGTTTTTTCCCAATTAAGCATTTCAAAAAATGGGGTGCGTCTTAGAATCGAAGGTCTCCAAAAAGCACCCCAAAATGCTATCTTCTTACTTACTGGGGCTTGGTGGAGCTTCAGGGAGGCCTGTGCAACCCTCTGCAGGCCTCCCTGATCTTCAGTTCGGCAAAAAAACGGTGATTTTCATCCATTTCCGGTTTTCGTGAAAACCAGAAATGGCCAAAAATCGCTGTTTTTCGCCGAACTGAAGATCAGGGAGGCCTGCAGAGGGTTGCGCAGGCATCCCTGAAGCTCCCCCAAGCCCAGGTAATGAAGGAAATGGCACTTTCTGACGGGGCCAGAAATGCTATGCAAAGGCAGTGCACTCAGTCATCCTGCAGGTGACATGCTGGGGAGAGTTGGTGCTGAGCGGGAAGATTCAATGAAGGGAGGTGAGTCTTACAATCGATGGATCTTTTTCCCCTACTGGTGGTACTGAAAGTAAAGGTGCGCCTTAGAATGGATGGCGCCTTAGACTCGAAGAAATACGGTATTTACCTGCTCAGGGCCATTCATAGGAATTTTATCAGGGGGTACAAAGTTTCTTTTGGGCCCCTTCCCCACATATGAATTTGGCTCCTGGGCCCCCCTTTATTGCTCTAGGGCCCCCCTTTTGACCAATTTTTCACTCTGGGCCCGGGTACAAATTACCCCCTTAACCTCCCTCTCAGAGGCCCTGTACCTGCTTTTGTGTCACTTTTTGTCAACTGTGAAAGTTGTGGTCTGTGTCCTTTTTACTTTTTTTTTTAAACAACATAATGTTAGAAGGGAGGGGGGAAGCGAAAAGCTAAAAGCTAAAATCAGCTAAAGCCCCCCCCCTTCCTATGGTAAGATATCCCACCACCCTGGCTAGTTGCAATCAGTAAAACATACACAGGAGTAGAGGCTGGATAAGGGTTCATAAGAAATACTTTACTCACAGTTCATTGTTGTAAACATGCATCTTCTGAGGTGAATCAGAGGCTCTACTAGGTACGTTCTTAGATTCTCACGACGTGTCCAGGTTTTAGAGTTCAAAACAAACATTCTGCCGGGAAACTCTGTCGTATAATATCATTTTAGATTATAAGAGTAGGCTCTACTACTTTGGAACAGAGAACCTTAGAACCCTGTTCCCGTTGTGTGGGGAAAGTGGCTTGTGGTCTGCCATTCGTGGCGAAGGGGCTTGCGTAACTCAATGAAGCCATGAGCTATGCCGTGCAGGGACACCCAAGACGGACAGGTCGTAGCAGAGAGTTCTGACTAAAAGTGATCCACTGGAGAAGGAAATGGCAACCCACTCCAGTAACCTTGCCAAGAAAATCCCATGAACAGTACCAAAAGGCTAAAAGATATGACGCCGGAAGATGAGCCCCTCAGGTCGGAAGGTGTCCAATATGCTACTGAGGAAGAGCGGAGGAATATTCCAAGTAGACCCAGAAAGAGTGAAGCGGCTGGGCCAAAGCCAATAGGACGTCCAGCTGTGGATGTGTCTGAGGTTGAAAGGAAAATCCAATGCTGCAAGGAGCAATACTGCTTAGGAACATGGAATGTGAGGTCTATGAATCAAGGCAAGCTGGATGTGGTCAAAAATGAGATGATAACATTGAACATTGACATCTTGGGAATCAGCGAACTAAAATGGACGGGCATGGGCGAATTTAAGTCAGGTGACCATCATATCTACTACTGTGGGCATGAATCCCTTAGAAGAAATGGAGTAGCTCTCATAGTCAATAAAAGAGTGGGAAAGGCAGTACTGGGGTGCAACCTCAAAAACGACAGAATGATTTCAGTTCGAATCCAAGGCAAACCATTCAACATTACAGTAATCCAAGTGTATGCCCCAACCACTGATGCCGAAGAAGATGAAGTTGACCGGTTCTATGAAGACCTACAACACCTTCTAGAACTAGCACCCAAAAAAGATGTCCTTTACATCATAGGAGACTGGAATGCTAAAGTAGGAAATCAAGAAATAAACGGAACAACAGGCAAGTTTGGCCTTGGAGTGCAAAATGAAGCAGGGCAAAGGCTAACGGAGTTCTGTCAAGAGAACACGCTGGTCATAGCAAACACTCTTTTCCAACAACACAAGAGGCGACTCTACACATGGACATCACCAGATGGTCAATACCGAAACCAGATAGATTATGTGCTTTGCAGCCAAAGATGGAGAAGCTCTATACAATCAGTAAAAACAAGACCTGGAGCTGACTGTGGCTCAGATCATGAGCTTCTTATTGCAAAATTCAGACTTAAACTGAAGAATGTAGGGAACACCACTAGACCAGTCAGATATGACCTAAACCATATCCCTTATGAGTATACAGTGGAGGTGAAGAATAGATTTAGGGCATTAGACCTGGTAGACAGAGTGCCTGAAGAACTATGGACGGAAGTTCGTAACATTGTACAGGAGGCAGCAACTAAAACCATCCCAAAGAAAAAGAAATGCAAGAAAGCAAAGTGGCTGTCAGATGAGGCTTTACAAATAGCTGTGGAAAGAAGGAATGCAAAAAGCAAGGGTGAAAGGGAAAGATATAAACAACTGAATGCAGAGTTCCAGAGAATAGCAAGGAGAGATAAGAAGGCCTTCTTAAATGAACAATGCAAGGAAATCGAGGAAAACAACAGAATGGGGAGGACTAGAGATCTCTTCAAGAAAATTGGAGATATCAAGGGAACGTTTTGTGCAAAGATGGGCATGATAAAGGACAAAAAAGGCAAGGACCTAACAGAAGCAGAAGAGATTAAGAAGAGATGGCAAGAATACACAGAAGAACTATACAAGAAAGATCTGAATGTTCCTGATGACCACGCTGGTGTGGTCACTGACCCAGAGCCGGACATCCTAGAGAGTGAAGTCAAGTGGGCCTTAGGTAGCATTACTAACAACAAAGCTAGTGGAGATGATAATATCCCAGCTGAGCTACTTAAAATCCTAAATGATGATGCTGTGAAAGTGCTGCACTCAATATGCCAACAAATTTGGAAAACTCAGCAGTGGCCAAAGGATTGGAAAAGGTCAGTTTACGTTCCAATTCCAAAGAAGGGCAGTGCCAAAGAGTGCTCAAACTACCGCACAATTGCACTCATTTCACATGCTAGCAAGGTTATGCTCAAAATCCTACAAGCTAGGCTTCAGCAGTACGTGGACCGAGAACTACCGGACGTACAAGCTGGGTTTCGAAGAGGCAGAGGAACTAGAGATCAAATTGCCAACATGCGGTGGATCATGGAGAAAGCACGAGAGTTCCAAAAAAACACCTACTTCTGCTTCATTGACTACGCAAAAGCCTTTGATTGTGTGGATCACAACAAACTGTGGCAAATTCTTAAAGAGATGGGGGTACCAGACCACCTTACCTGTCTCCTGAGAAACCTGTATGCGGGTCAAGAAGCAACAGTTCGAACCGGCCATGGAACAACTGATTGGTTCAAAATTGGGAAGGGAGTACGGCAAGGCTGTATATTGTCACCCTGCTTATTTAACTTATATGCAGAGTACATTATGAGAAATGCAGGGCTGAATGAATCACAAGCCGGAATCAAGATTGCCGGGAGAAATATCAACAACCTCAGATATGCAGACGATACCACCCTAATGGCAGAAAGTGAAGAAGAACTAAAGAGCCTCTTGATGAGAGTGAAAGAGGAGAGTGCAAAAGTTGGCTTGAAACTCAACATTAATAAAACTAAGATCATGGCATCTGGGCCCATCAATTCCTGGCAAATAGAAGGGGCAGAAATGGAAGCAGTAACAGATTTTACTTTTCTGGGCTCCAAGATCACTGCAGACGGAGACAGCAGCCATAAAATTAAAAGACGCTTACTCCTTGGAAGGAAAGCTATGGCAAACTTAGACAGCATAATAAAAAGCAGAGATATCACCATGCCAACAAAAGTTTGTATAGTCAGGGCGATGGTGTTCCCAGTAGCAATGTATGGGTGCGAGAGTTGGACCATAAGGAAGGCTGAGCGCCGAAGAATAGATGCTTTTGAACTGTGGTGCTGGAGAAGACTCCTGAGAGTCCCTTGGACTGCTAGGAGATCAAATCAGTCAATTCTAAATGAAATCAAGCCTGACTGTTCCCTGGAAGGACAGGTACTAAGGCTGAAACTCAAATATTTTGGCCACCTAATGCGAAGAGAGGACTCTCTGGAGAAGACGCTGATGCTGGGAAAGATTGAAGGCAAAAGGAGAAGGGGAAGGCCGAGGATGAGATGGTTAGACAGCATCACCGATGCAACAAACATGAAAATGAGCGAACTCAGGAAGATAGTGGAGGACAGGAAGGCCTGGCGGGATATGGTTCATGGGATCACGAAGGGTCGGACACGACTTAACGACTGAACAACATTGTGGAGACAGAGCACACATTCCAGACATCCTTCTTCTGTGATGCTCTAGATTGGAAGAGGAGGAGGAAGGAAGGACCACAGAGGGGCAAGAACCATAGGTAAAGGTAAAGGTATCCCCTGACAATTAAGTCTAGTCGTGTCCGACTCTAGGGTGTGGTGCTCATCTCCATTTCAAAGCCGAAGATCCAGCGTTGTCCGAAGACGCCTCCGTGGTCATGTGGCCGGCAACAGTTAAAGAGCTCTCAGGTGACTGAACATTACACTGCCCCCCCCCCGAGTCCTGCAAGGCGGAGTTGCATCCAAATGCGAACACATAGCACTTGTGTGTTCCCAATATACTGTCTTGGCCCAGGTGACTTTCAGTGCACTCCTATGCATGTTTACTCAGAAGTAAGTTTCATTACTTACAATGGGGCTTACTCCTTTGTAACTGTGTTTAGGATTGCAGCCTTTGTTTCCTACACGTTAGCCCTGTAAGTACACTGCGCCATCCGCACAATAGTTTAAAGCACAATAGTTTCGGTGGGAAATCACATGATGCTGTTTACAGCTTGCCAGTAGCTTCTCTACCCCCTCTACAGTTAAGACCTTCCAAATGGACAGTGTTGGGTACAATAACAGATCCTATGGAAGGTTCTTGATAGGGCAGGGAGGATACCCTCTGCTCCAATCACTGTACCTGTTTTGTTGCAGGTAATGAAAATCAGAAGGGTTTTTTTTAATGGAGTTTTTAAGATTTTTTTTTCTTTTTAAAGTTTAAGGTGATCTGAAGCATTACAGGAAAAAAAGAGAAAACAAGTATCAACAATTTAAACCAAAAGCAATTTTTCATTTTTACAAGAAAATAATTTTTCCCAAATGAAGCACCGAACATTCACCAAACAATTCAGCCCTTACGAAAGAGGCCTTGAAAACTGAACATCATAAACCTCTGGTGTAGCACTAATTCTGAGCAGAGGTACTTGTAGATGGATGGGGTGAATGTTCTCTGTTCCAAATCACTACGTTTACTTATTGCAGGAAGTGAACTTTGTACAAAAGTTTTGTTAGGGTCAGAGAGTGACCTTCTGCTGAGTAAGATCATTGGGCCATCCAGCTCATAAAATTATATCAAAATATATAGTATATCACCAAACTCTCCTTCTGGAATCTCAGGTTTGGAGATGCAACCTGGAAATTCTAGCTACAAGTCCTGCCTTCAGCCAGCAACCAGCATAAAAGCTATCATAAAAGCCATCATAAAAACCATCATAAAAACCAGCATTTTTGCATACGAATAAAATTTTGATACAGTACTAATTCTGAACATAGGTACCTGAATTCATCTTTTAGGCTCAGTGTAAACATAACGCCAGGCGTACATAAATATTTACCCCCTGGCATCCCATGTACTACTCAGCAACACCAGGTCACGTCACCTCCATTGCATTATCAGCATGCAAGGGTTCTGTGGCCCAACCAGATGCTGCAATGGCCATGCAATACTGAGGGCTCGGTTTAAACATGGTCTGAAATGTGGGACACTCCAAAGGGAATTTTGGGGGCACACCTGGTGTCCTTAGGAAATCCGTCCTTAGGAACGAGTAAGGATAGGTGTGAATTCACGTGCACACACGAAGTCAAGGACAAGTTTAATTCCAGCCATTAACGAAGGGCATCTATTTATTTAACAAGCTGTCATACTTCTCCTCTGAGATGCTAAATTTGATCATTTGTCCATCTCCACAACTTGCAAAGATTTCAGAAGGTTTCAGAAGCCAACTCTTAATGACTAGTGCTCTGTGATTTTTCCAGCTGTGGATCCAATCAATTCTAGTTGTGATTAATGCATTTGTAATTAATGACTTTGTTATTGGCAATAAGCTATATTCTGTGATTGTTATTGGCAATAAGCTATATTCTGTGACATTACATAGGACCGAGTAACATACATGGAAAACTCAGGTGTTTGCGGGTATGGGAACAGTTTGTAGATACAGCTGTTGGAGAGATCCCTCCATGTTCTGCCTTCTCCATAGAGGGAGGACTAGAGATCTTCTTTCTCTGGTGGCGAATGCAACCTTTGTCTTTCCGTGCAGTATAAACCTCCGGGGAAATTACTCGGAGTCTGTTAGTGCTAGAAAACTAATAAAAAAGGTAATTTCATGGAAGCGAAGCCCTAATTAATTCCACCCTCTCCTGAAAGGTTTCAGCAATTGTAGCACATTATTATTTCATCTTAGTTTTTCTTCTCTTGATATGGGTGGAAAAGGCGAAAACATTTTTTTACTGAATATCAGGCTCATCTTGACAATTTGCAGTGCAGTAGAAACACTCCTCAGTTCTCCATCTCTGTAGCCAAATGATTAAGAGAATGAACAGTGGCGTTCCTGGCGGGGGTGCGGCACCATAAGTGGTGCAAGGCGCTGCACCACGACTTGCAAACTGGTGTAATACAGCCACTCCTACTTCCCCCCAGAAGGTGTTGCCTTTGCTGCCGGAGTGGGAGAGGCTGCATTACACCGGTTTGCAAGGCGCAGTGCAGCGCCTTGCACCACGTACGGTTCCAGTGGTTCACAGGTGTGCTGCAGGAGTTGGGGGGAGGTTGATTTATTAGTAGGGCAATTGGGAGATGTGAGCCCCCCCCACCGGCAGTGTGGTATGCCTTGTCAAAGAACTGATGGTGTGCCTTGACAATTTTAGAGCTTTGTCAGTGTGCCATGAGATGAAAAAGGTTGAAAATAGCTGCTCTAGACTTTTAGGCATACAGGACAGGACAACGGGTTTATCTGTAAAATGTGTTGATCTCTTCCTCTCTGCTCCCAAGAGCTCCAGGTGTAGTTGGGGAGCATTTCCTCTATGGCTGTGTGAACTAATCACACTGTGCTCTCTTAGCTGACATTAGCAAACATTGCAGTGCATGCATGTTTGAGCAGCTACTGTGCAGTTGCAGCTAGTAGGTGCCATGATCAGCTGTCTCCACACATATTTTTAGGTGTAATTCTTTTAGCTTTCAGAGTGGCTCTAATATGGGAAACGTCCATGTGTCAAACATGTTGGTAAACATGTGTATCATCCAAGTATACTCATCAGGGAACCATGATTGGCTGCAGTGTCCTGTGAGTGTACTCCCAAATACAAATCTGGGTAATGTGTGAAATGGCCCTTAGAGTTTCATGCTAGAAATACTGAGAACTGAATTACACCCTGAACTGCCTAGGGAGGTGGTGGACATTATGGAACATTCCCCCAGTGGGTCAGGCTATTGTCCTGGGTTGCAGTTGATGAAACAGTACTATATAGTGAGTGTGTGGCTTTGTTCAGTATATTTCTCATATGACTTCTAATCTAAATCCACTCCCTAATTTTGTGTGTGGAATAATTCCCATGAATCCCAATAACAAAAACCAGAAAATAAATTCACGAATCTGTCAGTAGCACCTTGGCACCTGCCATTATAATGCAGAGATGCTCATTACATGCGGTTGAGATAAATAGCTTGGCTGTGCCCCCTACTGTTGGAAAATACTTGCCTAGCAGCTTTGGCTGGCTTCTGCTTAAATTACCAGCCTCTGCTACAATGTGAGGTTTGAGGAAGAACATGTGAAGGTTTTTGACAACTGCCACGGACACTTGCTCCAGCCTTTGCAAACCATCCTGATTGTTAGGGCCAAATTGCACAGTGTATGAAATGCATCACATGGCTCTATGTGTTTTGTTTACTTCAAGGGCAGTATAAGCAAGGGGAAGGACGATCAGGATCCTGATGCATGGGGAAGGATATTTTAACCATTTCCCACCACGCAGCTGTCCTGACAAGAATTGCACCTCTAAAACTGCTTTTACCCCAGGAGGGAAATTTCCTTTGTGGCCAATGGAAGCTTGGCTTCTGACAGCGCAATCCTAGGTAGACGTCGGGCAACGGAACAAGTGTTCCATCGCTGGGAGATTTCGCAAACATGCCATAAAGCACATTCGTGACGACTTGTGAGCAGGGAAGATGCCTGCCTCCCTTGCTCCGGCACCAGGATGACCCACAACCTCTGAACCATGTAAGCAGGGATCTGGCGGGCGGGGGTGGTGTTTCGCTGGGCGAGGGAGGGGGGCCATTGACCTAGCCGGCCTGGGAGGGGGCAGGGGATGGCCTCAGCCATATCCCGGCCCTCGGCCGGTGGCTGGGCTGTTACACGGCCGCCTCCGACTTCTGCCAGCAATTTTGCTGGCGGAAATCTGAGAAGGCCAATCGGGCCTGCCCCGGTTTACACTCTGGGAAGGATACGAGCGTCCCCTTCCCCGAGTAGTCCTCCAGCCACCGGTGCACAGGATCCAGCGGGCGACCCTGGGTCACTGACCAGATCCTTAGGCAGGATTGCTCTGTGAGGGTAATAGGAGTTTTAAGGGTATGATTTTTATTGGGATTATGGCATGGTAGCAGGCGCGTCACTAGGCGTGCGCCTTCCCAAAGCGGGGCGTGCGCGCCGCCCTAGTGACCCCCATCCCCCCTCAAAAATTTTCATGCCGGCAAAGGCGGTGCAGAAGACCTACCCCCCTGGCCGGCTCCACACGTCCAAGCCGGCCGGCTGTCCGAGGCCCAATGCGGCGATACGTAATTTATAACGTTTTCGCGCATGCACACAACGAGAAACGTTCTGCGTATGCGCAAAAAACGTTATAAATTACGTATCACGGCATTGGAGCGTCGGCCGGGGAAGTCATTCCGAGGCCTTCTCCCGGCCTCGGAGCGTCCGGAGGGCGACGCGCGCAGCGTAGGTGACGTGCGCGTGGGTGCGTGCGTCACCCTCCGGCAGTCCGCCCCCCCGCACCTTGCTCTAGCGACGCGCTTGCATGGTAGAAAGTGTTGTGTAACCCCTTCCCATGTTCTACAGTCTTGATCCTCCTGTGGCTGATATTTAAGTTTAAGAAATACAGGGCCAAACTGCACGTTTAACATCATGTGTAGATTGAGCCTCAGAACTGCTGAAACCAACATGCTGGAGAAGCCGGTTCTGAACTCTGACAGTTGGCTATTGCTCATGACCTCTGCCTGAATGCGCACAACAGGCAATGGGGTATAATGTAGCTTAGAGGCTTAGCCAGCCACAGGTGTCACTGAGATATTCTGAATGCTGAAGACACAGACTTTTCACCATGAAATGCAGCACATGTGGAACTGTAATTGAGATACACTGGGGAAATCCTCAGCTTTCCCTTGAGCTCACACTTCCATCTCCATGCTGGGTTAGTGTTTTGATTTGAAGGCTGGACCAGCTTGAAGTGTACGGAATTGCTAACTGAGACATGGCCAGCTGACCTTAATAAGTCTTTTCCAAAGTGATGGCTGATGCTCTACTAACTATTTGGACTAAAGGTTTTTTTAAAAAATATTTCTAGAAGTCAAGGAAGCTGGAGTCCAATTCATTCACGCTCCTAAAGCAGACCTCCGTCAGCACGGTGGAGGAGCATGAATGCTTAGATGCTCCAAATCATGCATCAAGTGATACGTCTCATATGAAGAGAAGTGAGAAGTGCATAGTTCTTTTCCACCCACTGAGTGCACTACCCCTGCCCTGTCCCTGGGCCATGTACAGGAGGGATGGAACACCCACATGCCACCTCATTGCATGGTGGATTGCATGAGCAGGGAAGACCTGTCACCTGTGTACATTCCCTAATTTTCATCAGTGTCGGTGCTGCAACCTCAGCATTGGCACTTTGTCCTCAGCGCCAGTGCGAACTGTCGCAAAAGCTGTAAAGCACTTTGCAACGACCAGGGAATAAGTGGTGTTGGCGGGAAGGCCTGTGCCGTCCCGCTGGAGCCACAGCCAGAAGGAGCGCCTGACAGTGCTGGTAAGCTACCACCGGGCAAGCTGGTAAGCTACCAGTTGGTAAGCTACGAGGAGTGGGGCAGGGGGTGGGGAGAATGGGGGTGGGGAGAATGGGGGTGGAGAGGGGTGTAACAGGGTGGGGGAAGATCAGACCCACAAGGGCGGCAGGATCGGCAGTGCTGGTGCACGCCAAATCCTATTTCCCCTCCTGGACTTGGAAGTCCTCTCTAGCGTATCTACAAATGATGCCCGAATCAGATGAGTGAGGGTTCCGGGCAGGGATGTACTAGGGGATATTAAGGGAGGGGACAAGGGCATGGAGCTTTTGAAAGTGCAAAGTTTTAACTAATTTTTTAAATATTCTCTTTTTACGATTATTGACTACCGTGTGACGTCCATACACCATTCATACAGTGTGCATCTCTTTCTCTCTCGATACCACCTTATGAACCATTTGTTATTGCTGCTGCGTGTGAACACTGCGCATGCATCGTAAGTAGCCCATTCTGCGTTCAGCACTGTTTCTTTTTCATTATATACCATTGGTGAGAAATTATGTATCAATTATTTACTGCAGGCTATTCAGTTGCTGCCTTTGTAACTTGGAATAGGCCTGGTAACCAGTTGCTTTCCTATCTTTAATGAATTCTGCTCTGCTAATTGGTTTTACCTAAAGAATGTCGAATGTTTCCACACTGGGCATGTTGTATTTCTAAGTCCATGATTTATATCTTGCTTATTGATGCAAGAGTTAACAGATAAGAATGCACACTAGCCACACTTATCTTTTGCACAATGGCCATGTGAGTCGTCTTGTTAATCAGTCATCTTGCCTGTTTTTTAACCTGCTTCATTCCTTAGAGGATCAGTGGATAGTGATGATATTGCTCAAGATGGGAGAAAAGGGGGAGGTAGAAGTGGGGGACAGAAAAGTAATCAATTCCTAGTTTCTGTTTGTCTTCAAACACATGTTCCCATATGTTCCTTCCACCAGACCCTGGTTTACAAAGGACTCTTTATTTTAGGCATCTCCTGGCTTTGTTTTTCTGTGTGCAATGGCTTTGCTTACAATTAGGGATATGTTAGCCTTCTTCCCCACTCAAAAAAAGTTACTAGCCTTCTTGAAAATCTTGTAGCTTTCCTCAAAGTTCCGGACAGTGCAATCCTATCCAACTTATGCCACCGGTGTAACCAGCGGTACAGCAAGAACGGGAGTCCCCAGAATGGAAAGGGGATTCAAATCCCCTCCAAAAGGAGAATTCAAAGGGGATTTGAATCCCCTTTCCATTCTGGGGCCTCCCATTCTCGCTGCACCGCTGGTTACACCGGTGGCATAAGTTGAATAGGATTGAGCAGAGCTCAGCCGGTGGCATAAGTTGGATAGGATTGGGCTGTAAGTTATTTTGTCCAAGCAGAAACTTCTGCATTTGTCTCAAATGGCATTTTAGGTTAATTTAGCGTCAACCTATATTATTAACAGTATTTATATACCGCTTTTCAACAAAAAGTTTACAAAGCAGTTTACAGACAAAATCAAATGATTAAATGGTATGTGAAATGTTGCCAGTCCTACCAAAGGAATACGTAAGATATGTTAATATATGTTTCATTACTCCATTCATTTTCATTAATTAAGGGCCCAATCCTATTTGTGCATTGCCCTGCTGAAACTACGTAGCATTCCAGCAGTGCAAGGCCCTTTAGGGCGGCGAAAAGCTGGGCCGCTGTCACACGCTTCCAGGCCATTGCTGCAAATGGGCAGGCGGTGCTACACATACAGTAGTGGCTTGTGGAGGCTTCACCAGTGCTGGTAAGTTGGTGGTGGGGGCATGTTGTGGATGGGGAGGGGAAGGGCAGGAGGAGTTTTGGGGCGGGGAGGGGGAGGCCGGGGGCAGGGAGTGGGAGGAAGGGGTGGATTATGGTGACACCAACATGTGCCAGGATCCTAGTTTTTTGAATCCACCCCATCATTTTCTCTCCTTGGACTGTGCCATTTTGAATCTGTTGGTGCTAGAGGTCTGCTGTCCTTGCCAGCTACCACCACCAGTGAAGGAAAATCGGTGGCAGGGGCAGATAACGGCTGGGGTGGAACAGGCTGGGGAGCAGGAGGAACAGGGGAGTTTCTGGGCAGGAAGGGGGTGGGCGGGAGGCAGAACTGGAGAGGGAGGGGTAGATCTTGCTGTTCTAACCCTAACCCTGTTCCCTGTCCTCTTCCCTCGCCCTTACTCTCCTTGGGCTTGTGCCAGCAAAATAGCTGGCATAGGTCTGAGAAGAACTATTGGGGTAACGGAGCCCCAAACAAAAGTTTCCTTACCGTGAGGAAACCTCTGCAACTCCCCTCCCCCTTGCAGGATACAACAAACACTGATTTTGTGCAGATTTAGTTAGGATTGAGGATTGAATGACATACGTATATAATAACCTAAAATCCAATGAAAATAAAGAATAACAATAAAATTGCAGAGTAATGCAATTCCATTTTAGCACTAAGAGCAAGCATTACCACCGAAAGTATGGCCCAAGGGAAACTGGTTTTCTCCTGCTGTCTAAAGCTCACCAATGTTGACACCAGGTGGATATCTCTGGGGCAGTGTCGCAGAAAAAGCCCCACCCCGGTTTGCCACCTGCCTCGACTCCAAATGTGGGAGCGCCCAGGAACGATCTTAACGCAAGTTCGTATTGGAGTAGGCAGCGTTGATGTGTGAATGAAGCCTCACTATGTTCCGAGGAGTAAAATTTAGCCAAGAACAATGGAACGACATGAGCAAATTGACGAACACCTGGCAATTCCTTGGGGCAACTGCCTTTTGTAAGCAACACTGCATAAGGATACGTGTTGTATCCGGAACACAGAGCCAAACCATTTCTGATTAAGGCCATTTCTGCACAGGGTCTGTCTTGTCTGAAATCCCATTCAGTCTTTCCATTAAAGTTTTTTTTTTTTTCCTGTTCGTAAACTTAATCCCCAACCCTGGAATTTTTGACTTGCTTTGGGGGGGAGGGGATGATGAGAGGGAACAGCTGGTGTGTACCATGGATTTTGTTGACAGCATTCAGTTGTTACTCTTTTTTTGGTCAGACGGTGCCTGCGTCGCTTTGTCTGGCTACTGTCTGACATGTCAGCTTACATAGTGCTCCAGCCTCCAGCTGTTCTTTCCTTTCATGCTATGGATTGTGCTTTGCATTCAATTTAAACATGCTTTGGAAAGAAAAAAAAAATGTCGACGGAGCTGATCAGTTGCCACAGCAACCTATAAAATGGGAGAAATTTGATCCGGACGCTGCCAAAAACTTTGGAGGAAAGGGTTTTGCACACGCATACAAGCGCACACTTATCAGTCTGTCTCCAAAGTGATCGTAATAGCAGCTGAAGTGCCGCTACTTTGAACATTGAAAATGCAACAAATAAAACCCCTTTCACTAAAAAAAAAAAGACTTCAAAACCTCATCAAAGTTTTGATGTGCATTACAAAGACTTTGATAAGAGACTCAGTGCAATATGTTGCCTCAAAGGATGATGGGTGTTAGAAAAATGAAAGACAACAAATAAGAGGATTCTCTCTCAATTCACGCATGCATTATCGCTTAATTTCCCTTGACTTGAGGCCAATTTGGTGTTTTTTTTTCCACTGCAGCTACAGTTCCCGATTGTGCATCCAAATCATGGTTCTTTTATGGATTCCCAGAGCGGTGTGGGACTGCGCCACAGATAAGTGGCTCTGATGCCATTGTGGGTAAGAGCCCCTTCCAGAGTTAGCATAGTGGCATGGAAGTCACTGCCACAAGTGTCCTTGCCATACTTCTCCATCAGTGTCAGAAGCCACAGGTCACGATGGAAGAATCCAAGGCGCAAGTCCTTCCCACAGCACTGTTGTGGGAAATGACTACTTCATTGGATCTTCCAGTGTGATCTGGGGCTTCTGGTGTTACCAGAAGAACATGAATGATACCCACTACAGTGGCTCTCTAAGCGGTGGTTCCCAAACTGGGAGGCGCAGCTCCCGGAAACCAGCCAGGGGAGCCGCGGAGTGCCACGGAATCCTCTCGGAAAACAGTGCAATGCCAATTGGCAGGCATCAACATCATATAATGGGGAGCCACAGCCAATGGTCGCCAATGTTCAAGGGAGCGCAAGTTGAAAAAGTTTGGGAAACACTGCTCTATGGTATTGTCAGGAGGGGCCTTTGGTGTGAATTGGCTCTGATGGATTCCATGTTTGATGATTCTCAGCAGAATGCATGGACTGTCTCTGCTGAAATGCATTATGTTTGTGTGGCTGTGAGGTGATACAAAAGCTCTATCTGTTGTGAATGATTTGTGATGTTGTAATGATCAGATTTCATGAATATGCTTGTGTTAACTGATTCTAAGACAATCCTCTAAAGTTGTAATCCTATGCACACTTAACTGTGAGTAAGAACCATTTAACACAATGGGATTAAATGTGTAGAGCAGGAGTTCTCAGCCCCTTCCTGGCCGAGTACCACCTCCAGTGCCACTCTCCTGCAGCGTACCACCGGAAGTGACTGGTGATTACATCATTGCCAGTTACTTCCGGGTTTTGGGGTTTTGGAGACCAGAAAACCCAGGTAGGAGACTCTGGGCGGGCGGGAGGGCCCTTCTCAGTGCTCCTGAGAGGCTCGGCCAAAGGCTGGAGCCTCTTGGGAATGAAAATGCGGCACCGAAAGTGCCACATTGGAGCGGGATTCCGGTGGTTCGGCAGTCCAAGTTCCACCAGTAGTCGACCAAAGTACCACTGGTGGTACTAGTACCACTGGTTGAGAACCCCTGGTGTAGAGGATTGGGCTGAGTGTGTTAATTTGCACAAAGTACAAAAAAGCAATCCATCAGTTTCCATTTGAAAATTGACCTCCCAATAGCCACTGAAAACTCAGCAATACATCTAGGTAAAAAAATCATTGTTCTGCATAGCTTCAGCATCCTATGTACGAAAGTTAAATCATGAGTAATTTTACATTGACAACTCACTCAATTATTTAAAATCCCCTTTCCATCTAAGGGACTATGTTTCATGGCTTTTTAATATAGCCGGACTGTTCTAAGCAGCAACAAACACTTTCATTGAAGCTATGTGTACATAAATA
Source organism: Plestiodon gilberti rubricaudatus (assembly GCA_026170595.1). Classification (NCBI taxonomy): domain Eukaryota; kingdom Metazoa; phylum Chordata; class Lepidosauria; order Squamata; family Scincidae; genus Plestiodon; species Plestiodon gilberti. The sequence continues at coordinate 220,212,443 of JANXHW010000003.1, forward strand.
TTAAAAACAAGTTTTCCCCATCTATGTCAACAATTTTACCCAATAGATCATATATTATCTTTTTAGTGCTTTGAGTAGTACAACATTTTTAGAGGGACTATACTTTAAATAGAAATAGACATCAGAGAGAAAGTATTTTTTGAAACGGCTCTCCCAATATGATGTCAATATGTAGTCATTTAAGAAATGTTTTCCTTTTAAAACGTCTGCAGCAGAGCAAAGAGGAAAATGGAAGAGCTTTAACCTCATAAAACATCAGGCTAGGACCACAAACAGTTCATTAGTGCAAGCGGTACTTTTGCATACGTATAAGGAGTATGCAATTGAATGTGGTAATAACGATGCAAGACTCAGGAACTGAGATTTTATTGATAAATCATTTATTCATAAATGATCTACGATGATTAACAGTGCAATCCTATGCATGTCTGCTCCAAAGTAAGTTCCATTGTGTTCAATGGGGTTTACTCCCAGGAACGTGTGTCTAGGATTGCAGCCTAAAAAGCCTAATTAATTAAACCCTAAGCCAGTGCAGAAACCTACTAGGCTAACGCTAACCGAATTGCCCTGCGAACAGCTGAGCTCCTGCAGTTTGCAAGCTTGTCTAAATATAGGGAGATAATTGTTTGAGTGTCTCGTAAAGCTAGGTGGGTCCCGATAGAGTGTCATTTAAAAAAGTGGGTCCTGGTGCTAAAAAGTTTGAGAACCACTTCTCTAGACGATGGCAAGAAAAAAGAGGTACCCAAGGCAGCCATAGAGAGAATGTGCCTCAACCCACTCAAATAATACACAACATCAATTAGCATTAATGAGCGCTTAAATCACCCCATGCTGAGATGTGAATATATATAATGAGAACAGTGAGCTCCAGGAGAAAAATACATGGAGGTGAATCTGAATGTGGAGGCTATATGTGCACTACTAGAGATTTGTAGGCCTTGCTAATGAATGGCAGAGAGAGGCAGAGGCGTCGTCTGGCTTGGGGCGGTGGGGCGATGGGCGCCCGGGCGGGGGGCGGGAGGCTGGACGGGGGCGCGCGGAGGCTGAGCAATGATTCGAATTTGAATTTCTTGCCGCCGAATCGTTGACGATTTGAATTTGAATTTCTTGGGGAAAAAACGGACCGTTGCGGTTTGCCGCCGAATTTCGGCAGCAAACCGAGGCTCTTAAAGGGGAAAGAAGCTTTGCCGCCGAAATGAAACTTTGCCTGCGTGAAGTGTAGAAAGCAATGCTGGGCGCTTTAAGAGGAACGAGGCTGAGGAACGATCACTTCGCTCAGGTCGTCGTTGTCCTGGAGATCATCGCTGGATCGTCGCAGGAGACTGAAGAGGCCCGTGATCACCAACACAAGGAGCTGCTGGAAATTCATAGGGCTGTGGCAGATGAGAGTAGGGAGAAGGAAGCACTGTGCCGGTGGAGGATTACATTTTGAATGATCTAGAACTGATTTTGGAAAGGTAGGATCCTGCCAGTGTGCGAAAGAAGAGATATTTTCTTGCAGGTGTGGGGAAATCATCACTTGTTCACCTTTGTGGGGAAATACACCACATGTTTCAAGTTTATTCTGCAGAGCAAAATTCACAAAATTCACATCATTATGAATGCCTCATCATGTGTGCTGCTGGAAATGGGGACAGGAGGTACAAAGTGGACAAGGAGGCTTCCAAACTGAAATCAAAAATCCCAAAAATTTGCGGCGCGGCTGCGCCGTGGGGCGTAAAGGATTACGGCCGCACGTTTTTATGGGGGGGCGTCAAGGGTTTGGGCCACGGATCAAAAATGGTCTGGCTCCTCCTCTGGAGAGAGGAGAACTATTTAGAGGTGTCGTAGAGGATCCACATGCAGCTCTGGAGCCTCCAAGCCCACTGTCAGGGCCAAGCATCACACAGCACGCAGGGAATTTTTGTAGAGACCTCTGAACCTTCTTTGCCTTTTGGTCATGCTGGCTCCTTCACAGCATAGTTTCTTTTTTTATATATATATTTATATTTTATTGATATATTAAAACATAAAAACAATACATATTTCATAAAGTTATAGCAAGCGCGAAGCAATACATCCTACTAGCATACTATTCACTATTTTCTACATATAATTTCCAACTAAGCCAAAACAACACCCACATTCTATTCATTAAATCCGCATATCATCACATCATTCCTCTCTCTCTCTCTTAAAAAGTCAATAAATGGTTTCCAATTATTCACGAAAAAGTTAACTGACTTTTCCTTAATTAAAATTGTAAGTTTATCCATTTCAGCATAGTCCAAAACTTTCAGCCACCAATCTTCCAGCGAAGGTATCTCCGAATTCTTCCAATATTGTGCATATAAAATTCTTGCCGCAGCTATCATATATAAAAACAAAGTTTGAAATTTTTCGCCTACATGATCCTCCCACATACCCAACAAAAATGTTTCCGGTTTCATTTGAACCTTAATCTTTAAAATCAACTCAGTCTGTTTATGAATCTGAGTCCAGTACTTCTTTGCTTGTCCACCACATATGGTAAAAAGTTCCTTCTTGCTTTTTACATTTCCAACATCTATTCGTCACCTTCTCATACATTTTTGCTAATTTGCTTGGGGTTATATACCATCTATATATCATTTTATACATATTTTCTTTAATATTAACATTTAACGTAAATTTCAACTGTTTTAACCATAGTTGTTCCCATTGGTCCATTAAAATAACATGACCTACATTTTTCGCCCAATGAATCGTACATTCTTTAACCTGTTCTTCTGTTTCAAACTTCAAAAGCAATTTATACATTTTTGAAATTATCTGGTCTTCAGATTTTAATTGTACCTCCAATATTGATTCTTCTTCTACAAATCCATATGCCTTCTTGTCCACTTTAAATCTCTCCAAAATTTGAGCATATACAAACCATTGGCAATTAAAGTCTTCTTCCATTAGTTTTTCTCTTGACTTCATTGTACAGTCTCCTTGTGAAAAAATTAATAAATTTCTGTACAGTAGTCCTTTCTCTTTTGGCACGCTACTTCCACCAAAGTGTGCTTCATATGGTGCAACCCATAATGGTACTTTCTCATAAAACCTCATTTTATATCTATTCCAAATTCTCCATAATGCATGTCTAACATAATGATTTTTAAATTCTAAATTTGCTTTCACTTTATCATACCACAAATACCCATGCCAACCAAATCTCAAGTCAGAGCCTTCTAACTCCAATAATCTTCTATTTTGTAAATACACCCACTCTTTCAACCACACAAAACAACATGCTGCATAATATACTTTCAGATCTGGTAGTCCTAATCCTCCTCTCTCTTTTTGCATCTTGAAGAATCTTATATTTCACCCTTGGTTTTTTCCCTTGCCAAATAAATTTAGAAATGTCTTTCTGCCATTCTTTAAATGGTGCATCAGATATAATCACTGGTATCGTCTGAAATAAGAACATCAGTTTTGGCAATACATTCATCTTAATCACCGATATCCTTCCTAGTAAAGACAATTTCAATCTTTCCCATCTTAACAGATCTTTCTTAATTTCATTCCATACTTTAACATAATTATTTTGAAATAATGTACAATTCATACTCGTCAATACAATTCCAAGATATTTAACTTTTTTTTCCACCTTAAATCCTGTTTTATTCATCAGTTTCAGTTGATCTTGAATCTTCATATTTTTAGTCACTATTTTTGTCTTCTGTTTATTAACTTTAAATCCTGCAAGAGATCCAAATTCTTTTAATTTACTCATCACCAACTCTATATCTTTTAACGGATTTTCCAGCATTAGTACCAAGTCGTCCGCAAAGGCTCTTAACTTGAATATTTCTTTCTTAATCTTCACACCATGTATTCTTTCATCTTGTCTAATATTTCTATTCAAAACTTCTAACACCAATATAAACAGCAATGGTGATAACGGACATCCTTGTCGCGTACCTTTTTGAATTTCAAATGTCTTAGTCAGCTCACCATTCACTAATACTCTTGCAGTTTGTGTCACATAAATTGAATTTATCCATTTATTGAAGTTTTCCCCGAAGTCCATTTCTTGTAAAACTTCTAATAAAAAAGACCAGTTCAAATTATCAAAAGCTTTTTCAGCATCTATAAATATTAATGCTAATTGCTTATCTATACGTTTGTCAAAATGTTCCAACATATCTAGAACAATCCTTACATTCTCCCTCAAATGTCTTTTTGGTAGAAAACCACATTGATCTTCATGTATAAATTTTTGCAACATCTTCTTCATTCTCTCCGCTAAAATTGATGTAAATATCTTATAATCATTGTTAAGCAAAGATATAGGTCTATAGTTCTTTATACTACTTGAATCTTGTCCTTCTTTTGGTATCAAAGTTATGTTCGCCTCTTTCCATGAATCTGGCATTTTTCTATTTTGTAAGATATCATTCATTGTCTGTTGTAATGGAATACTTATTACATCTTCACAGCATAGTTTCATGACAAAGATTCCTTCTTGGTAGAAACACGCAGAGAAAACAGAGACCTTGTTCTCACCACGAGAGTCCGTCTATATCTGCAGGACCACGACAGACGGTGGAATAATTCTCCATAGAAAATGAAATTCCTGCACATAGAATACATGATGCCGGGGAGAGGAGTTCTAGCCTAGTCGTTCCCTGACATGCTAGTTATCTATGTTCAGGATATGATTGCATGGAGGAGCACTCTGATGTGAGGCCCCAACTGATGTGAGGCCCCAAATGCAGGAACTGACCAAGGGGGTGAAGCGACTGTTGCAGCTCGCATCACGTGGTAAGCTGTGGGGAGCTGCACAAAAACGTGGGTTCTTTTTACCCCATGTCTGCTGCTGCCTCCCTGAACTCCACTCCACTCCACTCCACTCCACTTTCCGCTCACTTTAAATTAATCAGATGGCCATGAACCTTCCTCCTACCCTCTTACCTTTCTCCTTATCTGCTGTCTCTTTAAACAAAACAGGAAGTGCAGAGTGCCACACTTCCTGTTTTATTGAAAAGGACCATGGAAAAGGGGAAAGGTAAGGAGGCAGGCTATCTGTCTTCTACACTCTGTGTGCGTGTGTGTGTGTGTGTGTGTGTGTGTGTGTGTGTGTGTGTGTGTGTGCAGCACAGGTGTTCACCTTCTGCCACCCCTGCCCACCTGCAGTCCAAACTGGTACACCACAGGCAGATCTTTACTACCTCTGTGAAGCCCTTTTCACATGTGTCTCAACCCCGCACGTTCAGCAGCCACATAGAGGCAGGAGCTGGATCCCATCTGAATGTTTGCATGCCCACTGACCCTGCCCCCTGACCTCCATGCATTTGGTGTAAGGTCTGAAAGGGGAGCCTGCACACACACACACACACACACACACACACACACACACACACACACACACACACACACACACGAGGCCTCCCCTGCCTCTAGTGACTGCACGTCCCTGACACACGCACACACTTATATTCCAATAGGGGGCGGTGCTGGTAGGCACACCAATGTTGGGATGGGACAGCATGTGTGATCTGCTTCTGTTTCCATTTTTATTTGTCGAATGCATAGGAATGATCTGGAAAAAGCATTTGAGAATTTGGCCTCTAAAGTCAGCATTTAGAAGAACCAACAGCCCAATCCTGTCTAGCAGGATGCAGTGGAGCAAATAAGGAGCCTGCCGCATCCTACGCAGGATTGGGCCTGTGCTGGTGCAGCTGGAGACCTCCTCAGGGTAAAGGGAGTAGAGACACAGCCATTGCAATGGTTCTACTCGAATGTGCGCTAGCTATTTTGCTGGCGCACGAGTGGCATAGCTAGACTGGAGTGGAGGCAGGTAGTTCTGCAAGACTCCGTTACACTGGAGTCAGCGACCCCTCCCCCTTGCTGTTGGAGCCATTCTGGCGGCAATGGCAACACACAGGACACTCCCCTGTCGCTGCTGGAATGGCTCCAACAGCAAAGGGGAGGGGCTGCTGACTCCGGTGTAACGGAATCTTGCAGAACTACTTGCCTCCGCTCCAGTCTAGTTTCACCTCTGTGGCGCACATTCGAGCCAGCCGTGTAACACTGTCCAGGCCTGGGAAGGGGGATAAGATTCGGCTGAATGCACTGCCGCTGATCCCTCCCCAATCGCAGGCCCAGTCGACCAATCACACCACCCCGTTCCACCCTCCCTCTGCTTATCCACCACCTGGCAGGGACTCCGCCATGGCGGCACCGGGGGAGCAGCACAAGCCTCTCCGCTGACACTGCTTACTTGCTGGGTGCCACAAACGTGCTTTCTGGCACATTTGTGACACCTTTGACCAGCGGGGCGATTGCTCCGTTGTAGACAGGATTGTGCTATAAGAATAATCGCATATAAATGCATTAAGCACAAGATAAGAGAGAGGAGGGGGGCAGCTGCATGTGATCCAGCAATATTATCTATCTATCTATCTATCTATCATCTATCTATCTATCTATCTATCTATCTATCTATCTATCTATCTATCTATCTATCTAATCATCTGTTTCCAAGTTCCGACTGCTGTGCCAATAGGAATGGAGTTAAAACAGGATCCCTGACAAAAATATGGAGGTTTCTGGGTAATCACTGAACTCTATTGGTGTGCAGGAGCATAAAGTTGTTTTTAAAAGCCTCAGAATATTTTGCATCCAAGGAAAGGCTAAAGAGAGAGTGTCTGCATTCCTAGAGTGACATCACATCACTATGATTTGGAACTTCCTGCTGAGTGGATAGAAAATAACTTTCATTTTCATTTTCATTTTCATTTTCATTTTCAAGGTTATTACAGCATGACTTGGAACTACAGTCCATGGTGGCTGACTATGTGGAAGACAGATATGGAGGGAGAGATTAAAGAGAGTGGGATAAGAAGAGAGGGGGAGAAGGAAGATTTGGGGCAGAGAGCAAGATAGAGAGCGAGAGAAAGGGAAGGCTAACTGTTCAATAACAAGTACTACGACTCAATCCCTACAACTTAACACTGCTATCCGAGGCATGTTTACTCAGAAGTAAGCTTCGTTGTGTGCAGTGGGATTTACAGGAAGATGTGTATAATGCAACCTTTTGTTGCAAGAGAGTCCAGGGCCGGAACCACGGTGGAGCGCGTGGAGCAGGAGCTCCAGGCGCTCGATCGCGGGCGGGGCGCTCGATTGTGGGCGGGGAACTCACCGTCTCCCGAAGCGTGGGCCCTCCCTCCCTCCCTGGAGCCAGTTTGGCTCCGAAATGAGAGCATACCGGGCGGGGGGGGCTGCGTCGACGTGACGTGACGCTGGCCCCGCCCCCACGCGCCCGGGCGCCCTCCCGGCGCCTGTCGCCTCTGCGAGAGACCCCTCTTGTTTACTAAGAAGCAGCCTGAAGTCACTAACCAAGAATTATTTGCCTTAACAGCTAGTTATGGAGACATAGACCATCTTGAGTACCTGAAGATGGGGACATTATTAGATACTTGTAGTTTGTTACTCTCTCTGTATTACTTCAGAGAATTTCTGTGTATTTATTCAATGTATTTTCATAATCCTGAGGGCAGCCACATTTTTGAACATTAACTAGTACGAGTAGTAGTTACTACGTCTAGTAGTAACCTTTTACTAATGTAAAAGTAGAAACCTAATGTGTGCTGATTGGAATGTTATAGCGGGCAGTTATTGGCTATATGAGGTATGCTATTCACATTGTCACGCTGCTTAGATATCTGTTTTGTATGAACAATTTCAAGATGTTGTAATAATGTATTTTATAATGTGTTAAGTGACATTGAAATTCATATTAAATACTGTTGTTGGATTATATGTAGCTGTTTCCTTATGCAGTTTCTTTGTCTTGTGCTCAATCCAGTTGTGTGCCGGGGAAAATTTCAATTCACGTTAACAAATTCTTGCCCATTTTGTGTATAGCATTTGGGAAAATACATGTCAAGACTTCTTATTTTCTCAGCAAATGTTTTTAGAAGTTACCATTTTGGGCCATATGTCTTCAGTAACTGTAGAAGCAATTAGTTCAATGGACTGTAAAACAAGTCATCTCAGATGGATTTGTTTTTTTCTCTTCTCATATTGTAGTTGTCATCCTTTGTTTTATTTTTGTAGCCACTCAGATATCTTAACATGAAATTGCTGTTCAGTTGGAGTCATTTCCAACATTTGAACATGGTGTTGAGAATGGCAAAATACTAGCTGTATTTTACACACGCACACACTTTCCCCACTCAACGCCTTTATCAATCCTCTGTTATTTTTCACGTTTTTATGTTGTCGTTGCCATTTGTGGAGCGGGGGCAAGCAATCGGTCTCAAATGAAGGGCAAGATGGAGACCCTGTTTATAGAGAAGAATGGAATCCATTTCTTTCAAATGAATGTGGTAGGTCTTATGGACAAGGGTTCCCTAGGACCATTCATCATCATCTCACAGTCATGGCTAGACTGGGTCACTGAATGTACAAAGTATTCCCTGCACAGCTTTGTACCTTGTAGGGGGTAATTGCTGCACCATACATATTCAATCCATTGTTGCAGCAATGCGCTCTCACCTGCATGTACCCAGGCATGCTTCTGCGGTCACCAGGAGTGGTGAGTTTCACGCATTGGTCCGTGCTGACCTGACCACAGTCACCAACCAGAAGTTGGGGTGCCATGGGCTAGCCGATCAGGGACCCAGGGCAGAAACCACAAGAGAACGATGAGGGGCCACGTTTTCAGTTGAACAAGCACTGAAGGGACTGTAATACTGGCCCCACCCACTGCCTTGCAAGCGGTGACATTAGCAAAGGGCTCTCTACCTTCCTTTCCCCAGGTTGAACAGTGAGAAGAGGCCTGGGGAGAGTCTTTCCTTCACGCACCTCAACTTGTCTCTTCCCTTGTGTGCAGGAATGAGTGCCTGAAGTGCATAATGAGGACCCTGCTGCCACAGCCTCTCTTGCTACTCTTCATATGGCAGGATAGAGCCCTTTGCCTGAGTCTCAGCATTTGAAAAGGTGGCTGAGATGCGTGATGATGTGTGTGTAGTAATGGAGTCTTAAGGCTGATCTACACCGACCCCTGTTGCGTTGCGCTTGCATGGTGTTGCGTTGCGCTTGCATGCGCTTGCATGGTGAGGCGTGCAAGCGTAGTGGACTGAACGCCCTGCTCGAAATGCTGTCCTGGGCTCCCACCAGTTTCTTCAACGCAAATAGTACCTCCTGATTGTCCCGCCTTCTAATAAAGCTCAACGCTGATTGGCTGAAACATAAGTGCACTCCGATTGGCTGAAAACCCCCTCATCCCATTGGTCTAACAATTAGCTCTGCGTCCCGTCCTCTCAAATCATGAGCATGGTCCATGGCCGATTGCAACGGAACATGGGAGAACACGGCTCTCCCGCGTTCCGATGCGATCAGATAAAACGGACGCCACACAGCTCCACACTCTCCGCACGCGCCCGGGACGTGCCTTTAGATGTCAAGGCTATGCATTGGGATGCCTTTGGCCACTTAATTTGAGCCCTTCTTGGGCTTCCAGTTGCCTATCCTTGGGATAGTTGGGTATGACGTGCCCTTGGATGTTTGTACCCATCAAAAAGACGGGAGGGGGAAGGGTGACTGTTTTTCTTGGTTACAATAATTTTGTTCATTTGGCTCATTTCTCGGGTTTCTTCCTCTGCTACAAATATTGAGCTGGCTGACAGAATGCCATTAAGTAGGCGAAGGCTTCTACTGATGTAAACCCTGGTGGAGCCATTGCATGTTTATCTCCTTAATGGCCCTGCAGAGTTGCCAGGGTTTACGTGTGTGCTGATCTTGCCGTGAGGCAGAATTTATTACTCCCCTTTTGAACAGGCAGCATAATTTTTTCCTTCTGCCAAGAGGAAGAAAACATGTTCACAAGAGCTGAAAGAGAATTTCTGCTAAAAATGGAAAAAAATTCTATTGTTGCTTTTCTCACTATCAGGCATGGGCAAAAGGTAGTTTTGGAAGTCATTTGGAGCTGTAAAGATAACAGTATGGACTTTTTCAGCTGATGGGTTGTTTTTTTTAGGTAAAGGTAAAGGTAACCCCTGACCCCTGTCAGAGACAAGACGTTCATGGAGATCAACCCCTGATTGGGGGTCTCTCCATTCTTCTGGGAGAGAGGTTTTCCCAAGGCAGATTCCTTCTGTCCAGTTTCCCTTGGCCTTGACTGGTGGGAGCAAGAACTAGTGTTCCAGTTTAAACCCAATTTCAAGACAAGACAGGCTGGCAGTGGGTGCCAGGTGCTAGGGCATTGTGTCCTCAACCTGTCCATCTAACTACCTTTCCTGGCCCTTTAATGGGTGGATAAAAGGTAAAGGTATCCCCTGACAATTAAGTCCAGTCGTGTCCGACTCTAGGGTGTGGTGCTCATCCCCTTTTCAAAACCGAAGAGCCAGCGTTGTCCGAAGACGCCTCCATGGTCATGTGGCCGGCATGACTCTCCTTGCCGCAGCGCGTAACATGCGGCTGGAACACGGAGCGCTGTTTACCTTCCCACAAGCGGTACCTATTTATCTACTCGCATTAACATGCTTTGGAACTGCTAGGTTGGCAGGAGCTGGCCAAGCAACGAGAGCTCACCCCATCGCAGATTCGAACTGCCGACCTTTCGATCGACAGCTTATGGTTCAGCGGTTTAACCCGCTGCGCCACCCGCTGGGCCCTCCCTAAATACATTCTCTGTGTGCTATGAATGTTGTTTGTATTTCTTTCTCAGTTGGACCTATGACAAGGCTCCTTCAAGATACGGAAACTGCATAGTAGCATGTTCCAACCTAGAGCCATGCTCACTTTACAAATGAGTAGTTCCATGTACATGAAAGGGCCTCCTCCATGGTGCTCCCTGCAGTGGAAGAGTCATTTGGTGCCTTTTCTGGTGAAGCTACATGCTGAAAAAGACCTGGATGAGACTGACTTATGGCCAGAGTCCAGAAGCAGACACTTAGGTTCTGGTAGCCACATCGATCTGAGTCAAATGGATGGATCTACCTCCTCAGCAGAACTCTCTTGAGACACTATCACCACCACACTTGTAACAGAGCCATTTTTTTTCTTTTAAATGATTTACAATGCCATTTTAATTTCATTTGGTCACTTTTATTCTCTGAAGACATTGAATGTTTTAGATAGTGAGCGAGCCCGTTGGGTCAAGAGTACTAACTTTTAGAAATATGATGTAGGCTGTTCTAAGCCCATGGAATACAGTGGGATATAAATCCAATCCAATCCGATCAATCAATCAATCAATCAATCAATCAATCAATCAATCAATCAATCAATCAATCAATCAATCAATCAAGAAACCAGATGGCACAGATCTGTGGCTAACTTCCATTGCAATCTGCCAGGAGAGATGGATGCTGCTTCTCCAAGAGCGTGAACTCAACTGCATATTTAAATAATAAAGGAGGCCCTCCTGTGTGCTCTCGTCCTGCCCCTTGTATGGGAATAAGTAAGGTAAGCTGGTAAAAGACACTCCAGCCACTGCTATCTAGGCATGTAGAAGCATGGCCAGATGTGGAAGAGCTGCCAAGCTGCAGATGATATGGTATGGTAATCAATTCCTATGATGTTCTCCATCACGTTACTCCCACTCTGTAAGATGTCTGTCTCCTTCCGAAGTCCATAAGTTTCCATTTTGGTCCAGACATGCATCATTGCACAGGTTGCTGTCATGGCTCAAGCCTACATCCTGCAAGCTCTTCAGACGCTATTCATGCCTACACTTTCCCGGCTGCTGTTAAAAACATTCTTGAGGCTTTCAGCAAAATCACTTTGACTAATTCCTTTAGGGCTCGTTCTCCTCTTTGAGCCAGCCATGAAAGGGGATAAAATGACGTGTCCTCCTTTGGCATGGAACATCTCCCGTTTTAGACATTAGGAATCCTTCCCCTTCTGTTGCTGAGAATACAGCAGAATTTCACAAAAGCCATTGTCAGAGAGAAGACGTTCATGGAGATCAGCCTAATATGGAATGGTGCATAATGGTACGCTTACAGTTGGACTTGCAAGCGATAATTAACTATAGGCTGTCATAATACTCCCCTGGAAATGTTATACCTTTACTCTAAACAGGCTGTCTACTTCAGCCTTCCACACCATGCCAGCAGCTGTCTAGGTTAGTCAAGTGTAGTGAAGGTTTCCCCCCCGCTCTGTGAAGAGGTGATCTTGTAGATAACCTTGTCTCGGCATTTGTGGTTACATTGCAAAGTTTGTATTGGATAGGTTTTCACTGAAATATTAATAACAGCTTTGTGTTTGACTGCCTAATTAAACCTGCCTCTCCTAAGTACCACAATTTCACATCATGTTTGGTATTACTGCGTTTCTACATGGGCACTAGCGTCGCTGCAGGGGGGTGGAGCTCTACGTTCCGCCGAGGCTCTGACCCTCCGTTACACCGGAGCACGAAGTGGCCCCGCACAGGCCTCCTGAGCAATCAAGGAGTCCTCTGCCACACCCTCCTCAAGGTACTGAACAAGGGGACAACCATCTCCAACCAGGGATGAACCATTAAAGGCCATTAAATCACAAAAGATATATATATATATATATATATATATATATATATATATATATATATATATATATATATATATATAGATAGATAGATAGATAGATAGATAGATAGATAGATAGATAGAGATATAGATAGATAGATAGATAGATAGATAGATAGATAGATAGATAGATAGATAGATATCGCCTTTTCTGGTCATTGGATTTCTCCTCTGACTTTATTCAAGGCGGTGTACATGGGCAGGCTGTTCTAAACCCCAAAGGGTTTTTACAATATAATAATGTTCAAGTCTTTCATAGAACCCTTCATTTGAGATGTTGCTTTCACTGTCCAGCTCTCTCTCTGGTGTTCGCCTCAGCACGCTTCAGCTTCAGATAACACAGGCAACCTTGATTGTCACTCAAGCGTTGCAACTGCAGCTTCACTCTCCCACAAAGACTCTGCAGCTATCAGCTCGGCGTGCCAGCAGCTCTCCGACAGACTTCCGGCCGTCTTGAACTGCTGTCCTTCAGATCTTCAGGCAGATTTATGAGACGAACGCTCTATGTCCTGAGCCAGACGTCCTGCCTCTATAACCTCTATACTGTATGCTGTCTTATAGGCAGTGGCATAGCAAGCAGGGGGCAGGCCGCCCAGGGTGCGAGGTTGGAAGGGGGTGCCACATGAGGCCCACCCAAGATGGCGGTGGGAGAAGCACCAGCATGGTTGCAGGTATGTTGCTGCCGCCTCCTCCTGTTTCAGCGGCTTTGCGATCTTGGTGCTTCCCCGTTCCTTCCCCTTTGGAGACTGAGCTGCCGAGATGATCACAAAGCCGCCGAAACATTTCAAAATCCGTACTCATTGCCATTTATTTTATTAAAAGAAACTATGTAGCTTATTTTCACGGGTTGCAGCTCTATCGTTCAGCCTTCTCTTTGTGGCAGCCATTTTAATTACCCATATGCTCTGGAACTCAGCATTGTCACAGAACAGTGCGGATTAAAAAAAAAGTTGCTACTATGAACAAATGACAATTCCTCCTGTTGCTTTAGGGCATACTGTGTTTTGCAGCACAGCTGGAATACCCTGAGTGTTCTGCCGCACCAGTGCATAGATGCTACACAGACCTTTGAATCTACAGCAGTTCATAAGACAGGTTGTTTTGTCTCACAGAAGACAATGAAACTTCTGTTCCGCAGTCTCTGGATTGAACCAATGTTGTATAGCAGGATTCCTTAAAGAGGTAACTTTTTCGCTCACAATTGATCTCATCTGCATTCCAATTAGTGGCTAAGCAGTCTCTGTAGGCCATTTACAATTCCCCTGTGTCATCGAATCACTAGAATATATTTTGTTTATAATGGATTATTGATCTGGTCGACTATAACAGCTTCCATGGCCATGTGTTAATCTAGCTCCCAAGCATGCCTGCTCGGGAGCATCGCTTCTGCATAACACTTATTAGCAATAATGGGAGCTACGTGCGCACATGGAGAACAAACATTCCTCGATTGCATGTCACAAATCCTCACCCCACCAATTTCAAGTATTAAAGGAAGAGCCGGTATTTATGACTGCTGACCAGTATTGAAGACGCAATAAATCTGGTGAGGAAAAGTGAAAATGAATGCACAGAAATGTCCTTCTTTCGATCCAGAAGCTGGGCCTCCTGCTTTTCATTCTCGATTTTGTTTGTGCTGTTATCCCTCCAGGTCTAATATTGCTAGCCACACTCATGGACACTAATGAATTATGGAATGGCTACCTCTGGGGGAATTGTTTTAGGGATTCCTCTGAAATTCTCCACGTCTGAATTTCTCCCCAATTTTGGAGTTTCAGCCACACCTATGCATGTCAGATGTTGAGGACAAACAGAGGAAAGTCACTACTTTTATGTACTGCTGATGAGCTTCTCATGGCCAATCCTATGGGCTAATTATGACAGTGGATCTCATGATCCACTGTAGTAAATGCTGCAGTATTATCATAAAAGGTGTGACAATGTTGTGCACTTTGGGGCCACAAGCGAAGGCCAGAGGACCCCCCCCCCATGTGAGGCAGCAGCTCCTGGACATCGCAATGGAGAAGATAAGGTGGCAGATGGGGTGGTTTGGGGGAGGATTGGGGTGGAGAATGGACTGAAGTGGGGATCAGTTCGAGGGTGGGTGGTTGTGGATCTTGGCAGCAGCAGTGCTTGCCAGATCCTATCCTTCTTTCCTGGCCCGGACATGCCCCTTTCCACTCCTTGGACTTACGCCAGCAAAACAGCAGTCCAATCCTAACTAACGGTGCAATCCTACTCCTGGTCAGCGCCATCGCTGTGGCCTCAGAGCCAGCGCTGACCAGTGCAAATGCGCTGTAAAGCATGTTGCGATGACTCAAGCAGTGCCGGTGGAAAGGCCTGCGCTGTCCTGCCGGCGCTGAATCCCAATGACAGTGCCGAGGAGCAGATAGGCCCTCCTCCAAATGGCACATGGACTGGGGGAGAGTGGGGAGAGGGCAGGGGTGGCCAGATCAGGCCCGGGAGGGGGAGGGATTGGGGATGCTTCCTCACACCATATCCTATTGCCCCTCCCAGGCCCTTTCAGCCTACACAGGGCTTCTCGGTTCTGCGCCAGTTAAAGAGCTGGTGGAGAACCAGGTAGCCCCATTGCGGCTGGGAGTTTATCCAGGGTAAGGGGCACATGTCTCTTTACCATGAGTAGATCTCCAGCTGCCTCCTTCCTCACATAAGATTCAGCGTGGGCTGAGCAGCCCACGCTGCATGGCCCAGGGCAGGAGAGGATACGATTGGGCAATAAATCCAGAGGCCCAATGCTACCCCAATGGATCTCCATAGATCTGTGCCAGCTCTTTTGCTGGTGTAAGTCTGAGAACATTAAGGAAATGAGAAGGGGATAGGGAACGAGGTGAAGATCCTGGAGCACGCTGCCAGGGTCCACCCCCTCTCTCCTTCGTTCCTCCCTGCCTGTTTCCCCCCTTTCCCACTCTATTCTGCCCACCCCCGTCTCCGCCATGGTTTACCTTTGCTGCTTGAGGTAGCTGGCAGTGGAAGTGGACCTCCAGCACTGCTGCCATTTGCTGCAGTGCCCTCAAAGTGGCCACCAGCAGTACACATAGCATGCCACCAGCAGAACTCTGTTCTGCTATCGTAAAGGGCTGTGTAGTCCTACTTAGGATTGGGCTGTAGCCAGTCACGTCATGACGATGCGCGTCACCCCAGAGCAGGGGCGCGCGTCGCCCTTAAGGGGAGGCTCCGCCCCCGCGCGTGACGTCACGCGCAGGAGCAGAGCGCCCTCCCCGCTCCGTTTTCGGCTCATTTTGGAGCCAAACGGACACAGGGGAGGGCGGGCGGGCCCAGCTCAAGCTCTAAACTGTAAGTGGGGGGGTGATCGCGCGACGCCCCCCGGCGGCCCGCCCCCCCGCTTCCCCCGTCAACGCCAGTGGCTGTAGCTGGTGTAGGTCCAAGGAGACCCATTGTTGACCAGGAATCAGTTGGCCCATTGTGGGCCAACTGATTGCATGGTGGAAGATGGTCGGGGGATACTTCTGTCTGGTGTGGGAATTAGGATGCGGGACAAGGCGGCGGATCTTTGGACTAATCCAGCTGGGCTCTTTTTAAATCCATGCTAAGCATATAATCCAAAACTACTTTTACTTTATTGACTAAAAGGTTAAAATAAAGACTTTTGCAATGTGAATTTCCATTCTTTTTTTTTGACACCTAGATTTCATTTTCTGCATTGAAATCAATCGTTTTTCATTGATCTGAACAAAAGTAGAGCTGAGTTCTGAAACAAAAGAAGCATGAAAGGATTTTTTTTAAAACAAACCCTTTTCTCAACCCATCCTCAAGCACAAAAATCTCTTCTTTGCTGCTGGTAGCCTCTATGCCGTGCTTTAAACTTCTTAGCGCTAGATAGATTTTACAGGCAAACTGTCAATGACAAAAACAAAAAGTGGGATTTTTAATGGTTGTGTGTTGCTGACATGTTTTTGAGAGACTGGGCCAAATGTAGTCCTCACACAAGAGCAGCTAAGGATGACATTCATGTATTCTATCTAAAATAAAGAAGTTAGAGGCAGGGCTTAATTTCTCCCAGGCTCCATTAGGACATCTCAGGTGCCAGAGTTTAACTCTGGGCCATATGAAGATGGAATAAAGTGCCTTTGAGCAGGTGCAAAAATTCATTTCTTTCACCATAGAACTACAGGGTGCCTCCTCATATAAGGGGTTACCGGCTTCCATATCAGACAGTGTCGTTTGTAGACAGAGCTGTGTACCAGCATTTCTTCCTCTAGAAATTAGAAACTGGTAAGGTGTCCATATAGTTCAGAGTTAACTAAGATATGTGAAAATTTTCAGGCATATTTTGTACATCTCGATTGTACCATCAACCAGAACTCAAAATATGGAGGAAAGGTGCAGAGGCGTCGCTCCGGTAGGGGCGGGGCCATAAGTTTCACCCCGTCCTAGTCCCGTTTACCAAGTGAGCAGGAGGCGGCCTCGCCCCCTCACTGTCGGAGCCATTCCGTGCGGAGAAAGCAGCAGGCAAGAGACTCCCTGCCTGCTGCTTTCTCCGCACGGGAATGGCTCTGACAGTGAGGGGGCGAGGCCGCCTCCTGCTCGCTTGGTAAACGGGACTAGGATGGAGTGATACGGCCCCGCCCCTACCGGAGCGGCGCCTCTGGAAAGGTGGGCCCCCAGTGAAATCCACAAGCCACACCTCAGTTTTAGACCAATCATGCTTCTTATAGCATCCTAACAATAATTGTGAAAGGGCGTATGTATAGGCTTCATTTGCAACCTCCTCAGGATCTGCAGAAATTCCCTTGAGGAATTTGGCTAACTTTATTTATGCTCTTTTGGATTCCCTCAAAATCCCTCCCATGTTCTGACCGAGGAGAAATTCTCAAACCTCATGTCAATGTTGCTTTTGGTGAAATTTCAGGGGCAATTCTAATCAATGTGAAAAGTGAAATCTGGAAAGAACTTTGGATTCATTCAGTGTGAAACCCACTATACTGATGAAAGAGTGCTATTAATATTAAAGCATCTAGTCTTGTTTGTAACTCCAAGAACATCATTACCAGAATCCATGAAGGTGGATTTCACCAGAACCTAATGCTTCTTTTGTCAACACGTTCTACTTAGCAACCGACCTTCAGTTCTTCTGGGAATAATTAACATCCGTGATGAAAGATATTTGTGTACTCAGAACCCAATGAATAATAGGGTGATGCAAGTTCCTGTCTAAATGTAGTGCAGGCACGTTTGCTCCTGCACAGGAAGAAATGCCAAAGAGCGATTACGTGTAATTTTATACAAATTAGATTTTGCTCCTCACAAATCGTTGGCATGCAGCGCCTGCTTACTTGGCCGTTACTTTGGGTTTTCTGGTAGGCCTTTAGGTTTCTCGGTCAATGAAAGGTCACTCTTCAACAAAAGTTGAGTGATGGGTACAAATGTGGACGGATGTCGGTAGTTGTCCTCTTGCCACACAGGAAACGAATGCATCTCTACAGGGCTGCTCAAGTAATTACCTATATGAAAGTTCCAACATGGATTCACAGCAACACATCAATCGTAGATGACAACTCTTTTGTCTGATATTGTGCTGTAGGTGGGTAGTGCTGGAGTGCCACTTTCAGAAGAACAGTGAAAACAAGACAATTACTGCATATCTTTTAAAGACGTGCTTAGAAGGACTACTGTTTTTTGTGTAATTTACAGACATTAAAATAGGTAGGTACAGTATCTGTCACTTTGTTTGCATTTTTACAAAAGTGTTGCCGATAGAAAGACGATATTTCACATCCAGCCAAAAGCCTATGTACAATGCCTGAAATACTTTTTCAAAATTTCAGCTCTTTCAATTAATTTTGCTTCCTTTAGATTTAGGAATGGGATATGCTTGATAATTATACCAATTGATACCATTGGTGTTCATGTGAAGTTTGGAGATGCAAAATATATTCATTTTACAAAATGCAAGCACATAAATAAATAAAAAAACACCAAGATTTCCCTCATTGAAATCAAACTATAGAAAACGTGCTTAACTATGAAAGGACAACCATTTGTTAAGACATATGAATTTTCTCTAATATTAATTAACCGTTACACCTAAAATCATTGAATTGTACTAAAATTACTGTGCAACACTGCGCAAGTCTAGGGTGGCAGAATGAGCGTTCCACCGCCCTAAGCCGTCGTAAAAGTGCCGTAAGTCACTTTTCCAACGACTTGCGAGCAGGGAAGGCCGGTGTAAGGCCGGCCTCCCCTGCTTCGCCAACGGAGCCATTGCCCGCCGGCTGGAGGACCCAGGTAAGGATCCAGCCGACGGGGTGGTGGTTCAGCGGCAAACGGCAGGGGCCAATAGGCCCAGCCAGCACAGGAGGGGGTGGGGTATGACCTCGGCCGAATCCTGACCCCTGCCGCGTGGCTGGGCCGTTACACAGCCTCCTCCGACTTCTGCCAACAATTTTGCTGGTGGAAATCCGAGGAGGCCGATCGACCCCAGTGCCATTTACACTCAGGGAAGGGTTGACTCTGCTGGGCGGGATCTGGGATCCGGCAGGCGGCCTGGGCCGCCCGGCAGATCCTTAGGCAGGATTGGGCCTTTATTTTTGTTTCCCTTGGCATTGCTATATGTTGTGTGGGTTTCAGGTGGTATCTTGCAAAAGACTACAGACGCAGGAGTGAAGGGATAAATGTAGAGGGAAGCCTAGGGGAAGCACTAGCCTTGTTGGAATTAACACTTCATTCCAAATCCCTGGATCGGCTCCCATAGAGATTTCCTGTAGCTGTTGAGCAGCATGGGAGACAAGATGGAACCCTTGAAGCTACTACAACCTAGCAATAATCCATCAGCACCACCTTCTGGAATGGACCCTAAGTAGGAATGGAACCACTGGCGTCGCTGGAGGTGGGGCTGAAAGCTAAGTTCTGCAGCTTTCCACCCCACCGTTACTTTCCGGTACGAGGTGCCCCGCCCCCTCATCATAGGAGCCCGTCAGCGGAGAGAAAGCAACGCGCAGAGACTCTCCTGCGCGTTGCTTTCTCTCCGCTGACGGACTCGTATGACGAGGGGGTGGGGCGCCTTGTACCGGAGAGTAACGGTGGGGCGGAAAGCTGCAGAACTTAGCTTTCAGCCCCAACTCCAGCGACGCCAGTGAATGGAACCACTGAAACACTATGCCCTCCATTACAGTATCCAACCCAGATACCTTATTGAAAGTTTACCATGGCTGGTGGTATTGAAAGCCACTGAGATATTGGCTTTGTTGGGTTTCGGCACTAGCAAGCATTCCAATTTCTACATTCTTTATTTACTTACTCATGCTATAATTTATACCTCCACCTGTCTACCGTAAAATCACACTCAGGGTGGGTTACAAGACAGAATGGATTATAAATTAACGTCTTCTGAGCAACATCTGGGTTATTTCAGAAGAGGCCTTTGAAACCTGTGACTCACCAAGCTGAACATAGCTCACTTGTCAGGAATGGCAGCCTACCAGTGGCTCCGTAAATGTCCTGTTTTTGCGGCCTCCCTGGAAGTCTAAAAACTGTGTATTTTCTAGCACCTGGGAGGACACAGTATGTGGCTTTTGGGCTGCCTTTGCTTTGACTGATCACAAGTTGCGTAGGCCTGTTTTTGAACAATAGTTATCATGAATGCTGAAGCAGAGTGACCTCAACAAAAGGAAACCCCCCCATCCATCTCCAATCTCAAATGTTCTTGCTACGCAATAATGATTCAGGGAATGCAAAGCAAATGGTTGTCCCTAAGGACTAAGGGTCAGAACCAGCCAGAGATTTAAAAATCAATATTTAATAACAATATTTACCCTCCGAGCTCTGTGGGAAAGGCAGCAGAGAGAAGGAACTGTATTGGCACAAGATGCTCTTTCTTCCTGAGCACATTTACATATCACCTCTCTGCAGATGCGCCCCGTGAACTGAGTAAAACTTTGCAGCTGGTTTTAAGTATGAACGTGACCTGAATGAGAACGTGATCAGGGGAAACCCACTCCACAGATATATCCACAGATATATCCACAGATATATCCACAGATATTCTGTGGGAGAAGACCAAAGGGAAAATGGATTTCTCAAAAATGTTTTGATGCCGCACTTTCCATCCCAGTGAAATCCCCAGGATGGCTAACAAGCCATAATAATAAAAATAACATAAAATAACAATATGAATATTTTAAAATAATCAAAGTACAGTACCTTGACAGAAAAGTACTAAAACAGCAGTACAGATAGATAGATAGATAGATAGATAGATAGATAGATAGATAGAGAGAGAGAGAGAGAGAGAGAGAGAGAGATCTGGATCCAGTGGCGTCGCTGGAGGTGGGGCAGAACGCTACGTTCCGCACCGCGCTGACCTCCGTTACTCACCTCGCCTTCAGAGCCATTCAGTGGGGCGAAGGCAATGCTCAGGAGACTCCCTGACGCAGACTCCCAAGACGCAGGGAGTCTCCTGAGCATTGCCTTCGCCCCACTGAATGGCTCCGAAGGTGAGGGGGCAGGGCTGCCTCGTGCCGGTGAGTAACGGAGGGTCACCACGGTGCGGAACTTAGCGTTCCGCCCCACCTCCAGCGACGCCACTGTCTGGATCAATCTGGAAGGTTGGGCAAGTTGTCATTTGGGGAAGTTTGTTCACCATGATTGACCTTTTCAACAAAGGAGTCTAGACAGGCTTCGAAGGAACAGCAGGTTTCTCTGGATATAGATTGAATGATGCTGAGTTAAGCCATCATAAGAGTTTTGGACATTGGATTTCATGTAGGTTTAAATCCACTGCACTTTGGCATCCTGGTTTCAGATCACAAAATGGTGAGATAAGATTCCTTGACTGGAGCATCCGACTCACCCTTTATCACAAGACTAGGGCCATTGTTGGGAACAGACATATATTTATAGCTCTGATGGTATATGGACGTTTATTCTCATATTTTCAGGAAGAAACATATACATTCACCAAGAAGTTTTCCAAGAGCAATAAAACACGTGGAGCCAGACCCACTGTTGTTTACATTACAATGTCTCATTGTGTTCATACTTTGTTGAGTAAACTATACATTGATGAGTTTGGTTTGCTCTGGTGTTGATGGCTGGTGGATTCTTTTGTGCTTTTTACAATGGCAATGTTATTTTTCACAAGTAAAACATGGGTTTCTAACTTCAAGAATTCCAGCTCCCCAGGATATTTCATACACAACATAGAAAGGAAATAAGACAAGTGTATGATTTTTTTTTCTGTACCTCCGTTTGTTGAACAAAACTGGCAGAAGTGGCAGTGAAGGCCTTTCAGAATGTTTTTCGGCCATGTCAAAGGCGATCAGCAATTCTGCAGAAGGAAGTGAGAGATTCCACACTTAACTGCAGAACTGGAGTAGGTTTTGCTTTCTTTTCATTTCTCATTTGTCTTTAAATGCTATTCAGATGTTTGGTTGAATGCATAGAAAAAGGGAGGTGGGATTATGACACTGTCCCTGTCCCTATACATGTTTGTTGTCATGTCTGTAAGAGCCTACGCAAGTACAAATGGTAGAAGTATAGTGGCCCCAATTCTTACTAACTGGCGTGCCGGCATAATGCACCCTATGCCGGGGCGCCAGACTTCCGTTTGTTGCAAAAGCACTGTAAAGCGCTTTGCAATGGTGTGGAGACTAGTGGAAGGCCGAGGTCTTACCATGCACACTGCCAATACAGAGGAACAGGTGAGTTCCCAACTGGGCTACGCAGGGGTGTGGGGAGGGCAGGGAGTGGGAAGAACGGGGCGGTGACAGGGGTGTGGTTGGGCGGATCAGGCCCAGGAGGGGGCGGGATTGGTGGTGCAAACATGTACCACATTCTATCCCCCCATCCCAGGCCTGATTCACCGACATGGGTCCACTCGGACTTGTGCCAGCCATATGGCTTCTGCATCAGGTTCGAGTAAACATGTTGCGTGGGCTGGGGCTTTCCCCGGGGCAAATGTCTGAGGAGACCTCCTGCCTGCTAAATTCCCCCACGGGATGCAGAGCAGCCTGAGCTGGCCCTGCTGCAACAGCGTGGGGGAATTTGCGCTGGAGGGGGAGGAAGGGTGCCGATAGGCCCAGCCCGCCAAGCGGCTGGGCCATTACACAGCCTCCTCTTACTTCCGCCAGCAATTTTGCTGGCGGAAATCCGAGGAGGCTGATTGGAGGCCGATTGGCCGGGCCTGGATTTACTCTCAGGGAAGGGGATGAGCGTCCCCTTCCCCAAGTATAAAAAGGTAAAGGTGACCCCTGACAATTAAGTCCAGTCGTGTCCGACTCTAGGGTGTGGTGCTCATCCCCATTTCAAAGCCGAAGAGCCAGCGTTGTCCGAAGACGCCTCCGTGGTCATGTGGCCGGCATGACTCTCCTTGCCGCAGCGCGTAGCATGCGGCTGGAACACGGAGCGCTGTTTACCTTCCCGCAAGCGGTACCTGTTTATCTACTCGCATTGACATGCTTTGGAACTGCTAGGTTGGCAGGAGCTGGCCAAGCAAAGAGCGCTCACCCCGTCGCGGGAATCGAACTGCCGACCTTTCGATCAACAGCTCATGGTTCAGCTGGCCAAGTGGGAGCCTGGCCATGGCAGAGCACAGGATCCGGCGGGCGGCGTGGGCAACATGCCTAAGATCTTCTCTTTGCTTTAACCTACTACTAGATTCATGGAGGAAAAGACCATCACAGCTTACAAGGCATAAGCAACCTCCTGGCTTTAGAAGTAGGTTTTCTCTGTGCCAGGTGCAAGTGAGTGGCGACAGGATACAGGTATCTTGTTAGCTGTGTGCTCCCGGAGGCATCTGGTGGGGGCCACTGTGTGATAAGCTGAACTAGATGGGCCTTTGGCCTGATCCAGCAAGGCTCTTCTTATGTTCTTATGGTTCTGTTTCAAAAAAATTTCCTCTACTTTTCTATGCAATATAAGTTCCACATTCCAATCTAGTATGGAAGTTCTGTATGCAGAAGCAGGCTTCCATGTGCATAGCTGATGCACATTGCTGATAACCCCATCCTCACCACGTTTGGGTCCCATTTAACTGACTGCGAGCACAATCCTATCCCTGTGAACTCAGAAGTCCCACTGAGTTCAATGGTCCAGGATCTTGCTCCCAAGTAAGTGTGTATAGCATTGCAGCCTGAATGTTGTTGTTTTAAAATGTTTATTTTTAGGATTTGTAGAATTTTTAAGACTTATAAAGTTTTGCATATAAAAGCAGTTACAAAACAAAAAGAAACATAAGAAAAAACATAAAGGACAGAAGATAAATCCATAAACCAGCTGTAAGCAGGCACTTTGTACCTTATGCATGCAACTATAAAATAGTAACAAAGCTATTAATAAGCAGGAATTGTTTTCTGGTTAATGGACTGAGAAACAAACCTAACAGAGTCTTTGGCAAGCTGAAGAAACGGTGTCCACATTGATAATAATGTATCCATTTTCTGTTTTCCAGTATTTACTCTAAGTTGGTTCATGATTTTTATCTACTCTTAAGCCCCAGACTTCTTCAGCTATAGGAGAAGGGAGGGGACCTCATTTTGAATATACTGTCTTTGGCTAAGGTGAATTTGGCAACCATCAAAAGAAAATATACAGGATCACGGGTGCAGTTGGACGGACTCCGCTGTCTGTGTGTGTCTTTTGATATGAATGGGAATGAGCAGACCCAACTGGGACTATTAATTGTTTCATTCAGCTTGCTGTGCATACCTAGAGCTGGATCAGGGCCCTAGACATATTCCATTTCTTTGTTTGCTCAAGTTTCTTTGACATTAATATAGGTCCAATTCCTCCATGGGTTTTAAAAGGAACCTGCGTAGACTTCTGCTAAGGGGCATTGCCAAAATAAACGTTTGCAACAAAAAGTTAGCATGTTAAATTTTACTGATGCTAACAGATCAAGATATGAAAACCTCTCCAGTTTCCTATGCTTGGCACGCCAAAGTTCTCACTGACATTGGCTGAACAACCTGGATGAATTTGGCTATGTTCCCAAACCACTGAAGAACCACAAAGAACAATCCAAATGAACAACTTGCTCCTAAACAAACACACAGCTGCAAGGTACAAAATGTAGCTGGAATCAGCATGGAGCGGCAATCTATGTTAGGCAATAGGGCTACACTGGCTGGATCACTGATGGTTGGCAGTTCATAGACTCAGTCTACAGTAAATACACATGCAGCAGTATGGGAGCCAATTCCTCATAGTGTGATACCACAACACTGTGGTAAGCATGGGAATACCAGACCTACATGGGCAGGGTCACGTCTGTTTTTTTTTTTTTTTTTGCCATCCTATCATCATTCCTCCTTCAAATGACCAGTACATAAGTGCAGAAAAAGAGCTCTGCTGGATCAGGTCTACTCCTCCAACCAGGAGGTTGCTTATCCCCATCATGGCTTGTAACCTGGGATGGACTTTTCCTCCATAAATCTGTCTATTCCCCTTTTAAAGGCATCCAGGCCAGGTGCCATCACCACCTCCTGTGGCAAGGAGTTCCACAGATTAATTACAGTAAACCTATACTGGAAATAGTTTTCCTTACTGATGTGTGACTTCCCCCGCCCCAGTACAATTTTGTAATAGTATCGATGCCATTTAACTTTCTCTCAAACTCTTTACTGGTGTTCTTGAGTAGAGTTGTCACATTCATTTCAGAACCCAGTTTAGTTGAAATTTGGTGGAAAGCCAGATATTTGCAGAACACCCTGAGAATTCTCACTGATCCTATAAAGATCGATTCAGCTTCCCTCTAAATTCCTACCAGTGTTTTGCTTGAGTGAAACTTTCACCATTCCTTTAAAACAAGGGTGGGGAACTGGCGGCCCGTGGGCCGGATCCGGACCCCGGAGCGATCCGGTCCGGCCCCCGCGAGCCTGGACCCGATTCCATCCAGTCCGGCCCGCGCAGGTTCGGACCAGAGGCTCCGGAGGCCGCGCTCACCTCATCCAACTCCTTTTCAAACCCGGCTGTTATAGACATGCGCAGAAACAGCCGGGTTGAGAAGGAGTCACGCAGAACGCATGTCTATAACAGCCGGGTTTGAGAAGGAGTCGGGCGAGGTGAGCGCGCGCGGGCCCGCTGCCGCCGCCAGTGGCGGCAGCTCGCAGGCTGAAGAGAAGGTAAGGTAAGGAGGAGAGCGATGAGGGTGGGGGGTGGAGAGCGGGGGGGGCGGGCGCTTGCCGGGGCAGGCGAGCGAGCGAGCGGTGGGTGGGGGGGTGGGAGAGCGAGTGGTGGGTGGGTGGGAGGGAGGGAGAGCGAGCGAGCGGTGGGTGGTAAATTTGCGGGGGGGGGGGGAAATCGACCGGCCTAACGGCCGGAAAATTTTCCCTATGTGAAAATGGTCCCCCACTGCAAATAGGTTCCCCCACCCCTGCTTTAAAATATGCTTTCAATTCAATAGTAACTCTACTGTCCCTCGCTATCTTATCACAGAAATAACATTGATGTGTTATATTCCAAATCTATTCCAAATCCCTGAACTGAAATTCAAGTTGCTCTTATGCAACAAGATCTATAGCTCAGGAAAATTCAGAAGTGAAAGAAGCACATATGATGGCAAGCCAAAGGGCCTTTCAGTGCCTCTTGGAGAATGGCACTGACTGAAAACTGAAAAAGGCTGTGGTTGCTCCTGTACGTGTTCCTCTTTGAAGTGTTTCACCACTAGTGGGGTGCACCATCTGTTAGATTGCTTGTCTAGATGCCATCTTGCCTTTAGCAGTCCCCTACTCAGTCACATTGCCCATCGTTTTAAGACAGGAGGCTGCCTCCCGACTTTGATGCTTGAACGACCCAAATATATATATATATATCTTTTTTAAGATCTCCACTCTACTTTTTTAACTCCTTCAATATTTCCCTATTTCTTTGTCATAGTCAGAAGCAGAGATTGAGCAAATATATCCCCATCACCCTCAGTGCAAACTCAGTCTCCAAAGTAGTCTTTAACCGAAAATGAGATTAAACGTTTACTTAATGTGTTTCAGAAGTGTGTGTGTGTGTGTGTGTGTGTGTGTGTGTGTGTGTGTGTGTGTGTGTGTGTGTGAGTGCGCCAGACAGAACAAAGAGACTGATCTGAGTTAGGGAACAGACTCAGAGATAAAGAGTCCCTAATTCTAAACCTCCGCTTTCCAGAGCATTGGCTGTTACTTTTCAGATGTGACAAGAATACCTTGAGTGAAACTGGCAAGGAACGTTTGCAGCGACATCTTCTCATGCCATTAAACGAAGCCTTCAGGGCCGAGAAACCTTGGCTTGCCTGCTATTGTGACTCTGTTGGAGAGGAACCCAATACTTGTCAATGCCCTACTTCCTGTGTATTTGCTTTTCTTTGGTGCACTGTGAGAGGTGTGCAGAAGAAGAGATGGAGCTGCTAAAGTTCATATAAGGATAAGGTTGATGAGATAAGGTTTTTGGATAAGGTCGGTGGGCTGGAGAGATCCAAGTTCAAATCTCCAGTCAGCTGTGGAGCTGACTGAGTGACCTGGGGGCAGTCACCATCTCTGAGCCTAACCTACTCACAGGATCGTAGTAAGGATAAAATCCGGGGGGGGGGGGAGAACATATGCAAACTTGAGCTCCTAGGACGACAGGTGGGATATAAACATCATAAATACCTGGTTCAGAAATCACACCTGCGCAGCTCATGTTGCCAAATAGGTTACAAAATGAGTGTCATTTCTAAAACTTATCTCTCACTCAGAATGTAAAGCAGGACTTGGCACTTCTGTGATCAGAGTCTCGGATAACCCGGCTGCCTTGTAGCTCCGCGCACAAGACCTCTTTAATGTTTTCCCCTTACTCTTGGTGAAACTTTCATTGATTGCTGTGAATCTATGTGAATCGATCACTCTTTTACAACTCATTCCTACTTGGACACGGCACTGATGGCAGCACAAAGACTGCCATATCCTCCATAGCGTTCCTATGACCGCCCCCCCGCGCCGGAAGTGACATAACAAAAGCAGCCGTCATCGCTAACTCAGAGGTGCAGGTCGGGCGGGAGGGTCAAACACACCAACGGCTCTCCTTGCTCGCCCTGGCGAACGGGACAATCTGCCAGCCGCCGGATGCCGTTGCACCCCCCACCCCCCTGCTGCCTGGGGCCCAATCCCGACACCCGGGGGCCCACCACCCCAATGCCTCCACCACTGACGATGCCACTGCATATCCTAAGCCTGTCCAAGCAACGCCATGCTGGCGGCGCAACCCTTGCAGTAATGCAGTAATGCCACCAGCATCCACAGGAACCCTGACAAGCCTGTTATCCATGGAGCAGCGTCCTGACATCAGCGTGATGTCAGTCCAAGGAGCCAATCACTGCATCCATCCAGCCCCATTGCCAGTGGCCAGAGAAGTACTGCCAGGGTGAACTGAGAAGGGCATGGGGCAGGGCCAATTAGCAGCCACTTCCTGGAAGATGCCCCCTGGCAGCCCCCGGAATGAGCATGGGGAGATGGCCCAAGGACACGACACCACACACACACACACACACACACACACACACACACACACACACACACACACACACACGGATCCCACAGCACCCCACCCCCCTACAGGAGCTACTATGGTGCAAGCAGCAAAGGGGAAGAAGCAGAGACCTCCTCAGGATCTCAGCTCCCAGCTTCCAAGACCCCTTCAGTTTTGCCACTGATACCTGGTGGGGCTGTCACTGCTCCGGTGTCCATGGACACATGCTGGCATATCGCGAGGATTGCGATCAGGCTGTTAGCTCTTTGCTGCACCATATTCATCCTGAGTAAAAAAAAAACAAAAACCTTAAAACTTTCTTCAAAATGCTTTGGGTGAAATCAGGTAGCAATTTTACTCCCACTCCTATTGCTGTGTGACTGTATTTCCAAATCGAATGCCCTAGTAAGTTTCCAGGGCAAGCAAGGAATGCTCTCATTTTGCTAATTGTGGCCGAACTGTTAGAGGACACCTGCCAATCTCTTTGTTTCCTTCTCCTGCAAAGCTGCTTTGAATAACAGTGCCAGCTTGGGGCAGGGTAGGGGGGGGCATTACTATGAAAAAAATTGCAGTTCTCTATCAGCGTCCCCATCTTGTGAGTGAACCTAAAATGTACAAGGAAGAAAACAGCTGACCTTTCCAAAAACCTCCCATACATGAGTGGCATCTTCCTTCCAGTCTAAATCTCCAAGGGTGTCATAACGTGGTACTCAAATCGCTTCTCAGACATTCCCAAAGGACCCGTTAAACAGTTCATGCTTTTTCTAAAGTCACCAGAGTCATCAAACTTGCCACACTTTCGTAAAAAAATACAGACTTTATCTCATCCTGCACCTTCCCTGTCAACTGTATGCAGCAATTTATCTGATATTGGAATGTTACATACATAAGGCTAGGCTTACCAAATTTTCCTGGTTCTAAACTGGGAAACCCCCCATCAATTAATTAATTGAGTAATTAAATAAAACTAAAATAAAATGATTTTTTAAAAAAATTGACCGCAAAGCGCCTATTTGCCACCCGAAGGGCCCCCAATTTTTTTATTCATTTATTTATTTTTTACTTAAAATAATTAATTAATTAACTGGCCTGTCCCGCTGCCACCATTGCCGCCATTCTGCTGCCGCCGCCATTGCCACTGTCTTCTCTTCGTCTGACGCCGTTGCCGCCATTCTGCTGCTGCTGCCGCCTCTTCGGACCATGGCCGACTGCATCCGAGCCGACCAGGACTCCTGTTGCCCTGTGTTGAAGCCTCCACCACCGCCATTGCCGCCATTGCCACCATTGCCACCGTCTTCTCATCGTTGTCCGCTGCCATTCTGCTGCGGCTGCTGCCGCCATCTTCGGAGCCTGGCCGGCTGCATCCGAGTCGGCCAGGACTCCTGCTGCCCCCCCCTCAGTGCTCCCTCAGAGCCTCCTCTGCCTTTAGGCTGGCCTTTAGGATGGTCTTTAGGATGGCCGCTGATAGGAAAAAAATGCCTTTTGACACTTTGTAGGCGGCAGCGGAGGAGGCTTCCACCGGGCCCAGAAAGCCTGGGACCGACCCGGAACTGGAGCCCGGAACCCGGGACGGTCCTGGGCGTTCCGGGACGGATGGTAAGCTTAATAAAGGTTGCAGTCCTTTACACACTTTTCTGGGAGTAACCCCCTTGAACACAATGGGAGTTGCTTCTGAGTAGACGTGGCTAGGATTGTGCTAAAAGTACCATATTTATCGGCGTATAAAACGCACCGGCGTATAAGACGCACCTTCCTTTTGGCCCTGGGTTTCAAGAAAAAAAGATTTAAAGCATTTTTGGGCCACTTGGCCACTTACTGCTTGGCTGCTTAATTAGCTAATTTACATAAATTGCACAAAAATACCAGGATCTCTTTTAAAACACACAGCAATAAGACACATGAACAAAATGCACCAGAATATAAATCCCAAGTACAAAAAAAAAAAAAACCCAGTCTCAACTCTTTTTCCCCCAACCTACCCATGCAGTTTCCAAAGTAAAAAACATTTACCCCAAGTAAAAAAAAACCCAGACTCAACTCTTTTCCCCCACCCCACCCCACCCATGCAGTTTCCAAAGTAAACAACATAAAAGTACAACCCCCCCCCAGACTCAACTCTTACCCCACCCCACCTATGCAGTTTCCAAAGCCTCCCCAACTAGGCCCAGTTCAGAAGCTTACCGAAGCTGCATTCAGTCCGAGGAGAGCTGGGAAGACCACGCCCTCTGCAGCTCAGCTGAACTGAACTGAGGAGCACAGCGCCCTCTGCTGGCTGCTGAGAAGCTCAACTCATGCACGTGCATAAATTAAACCCGACAAACAGCTGTAGATCGGATAGATTAGTTAGGGAAGAAAGCACAAGGGAGCTCTCTGGTTCCGGAAAAATGCGGTAAGCCCGAAAACGCTTTAAAACGGGCAAGGGGGAAAAAGGGATTTTTTAGTATTGGCGTATAAAACGCACCCTACTATTTTGGGTCACAAATGTAGACAAAAAAGTGTGTCTTATACACCAATAAATACGGTATATCAAATGCTCCTAAGTGATTTGTCGACAAGTCTTCGTGCAAACTGCCTTTTAAAAAAATGTACCATATGCATTTTGAATATGAACTCATGAGATTATGATACTTAATTTTGAATTGTTATTTTAATAGGCTTTTTATCTTATATGATTAGTACTAACATAAGAAGAAGATCCCTGCTGGATCAGGCCAAAGGACATCTAGTCCAGCTTCTTGTATCTCACCGTGGTCCCACCAGATGTCTCAGGAAGCACAATTGGCTGACATACCGTGATATATTAAAATTCCCACAAGGAGATTGTGTTTTAAAATTAAGAGAAGAATTACTATATGAGGGTCATGTATCTCAATGGTTTTCGTATTTACAAATGCAAGAAAGGTTTAAAGTAGATAACAGACTTTTTGATATTGAACAAACTAAATCAGAATTTGAAAGAGAATTATGTTTAAATGATGAAAAACGTATTGCTAAAATGTATAAACTTCTGTTGAAATTTGAAATGGAAGATGAACAAGTGAAGGACTGTATGATAAAATGGGCTCAAAATTTTGGTTATAATATATTAATGGAACAATGGATAGGTATGTGGGTAAAACAATTGAGATTTACGTTGAATGTTATTAATCTTAAAGAATTTTTTTATAAGATGATGTATCGCTGGTATTTATCACCTGTAAAATTTGCTAAAATGTATAACGTATCAGGAATGTGCTGGAAATGAGAACAGAAGGAAGAAACATTCTACTATATGTGGTGGACGTGTAAGATAGCTAAAAAAATTTGGATACAAATTCATTCGCAAATCCAGAAAATTCTAAGAATTAATATACAGTGGAAACCAGAGGTTTTTTTGTTAGGTTTGATGGATAATCAGTTGAAAAAGAGATATGGTACTTTGATTTTATATATGGCATCAGCTGCAAGACTACTTTATGCACAGAAGTGGAAGTGCTCCAATATACAATCAATAGAAGACTGGATAATGAAGATGTTGGAGTTAGCAGAGATGGCAAAGTTGACATCCTTCATAAGAGAAAAAACAACAGACCAATTTTTGACCGAGTGGAAGCCCTTTATGGATTTTCTGCAGAGCCTAGATAATAATGATTTGTATATTTGTGGATTTGGAGAATGAGAAAAGTTGGATTTAATAGAAAAGTATCATATTGTTAGTTACGTTTGGGGTGGAGATAAGTGGAAGTCATTTTAAATTTTGTTTTGTGTTGTAGTTGTGTCTTTGTTGTTGATGTATTTGTGTCTGTTATAAATAATAAAATATATGACATCGGATGTCTCAGGAAGCACACAAGACGAGTTACCTGTATCCTGTTGCCACTCCCTTGCACCTGGCATTCAGAGATAGCCTAGGAAAGGCAAGGAGTGTCCCATTTACTTCTTGTCCTCCATCTATCCTTCTTTTTGGTTACTTTTTTTTCAGCATATTGCTTACTCTGCACCCTTTCTTCAGCCTTATCTCTTAGCTTTCCTGTCTCCTGAGACCATGTCATCTCAGCCTTTCCCAGATAGTTACTTCTGTACCCAGAGTCTGTGTAAGTTTTAATTTTCAGACAAACAACTTTGCCTCTCCTCAAAGAAACTAGCCTACAAACATTCAGCTTCATACTCTGAGCAGCTAGAATGTTCAGAAACATTCTGTGTCATCACTTAGCAGCTTTGCTGATTGACTTAGCTGATCAGTGTCAGATGCTTTGTTGTTATAAACTCATCACAATATAGATGAGAGTTTTGTCATGGAATTCTGTGAGCTGAGGAGTGTGTCCTCGGACTGACATCCATATTTCCTGCAGACGCAAACTGAAATCCATGTCATCCATCTTAACTGATTTGTAGGTTGGACTGCATGTGATTTTATTTAGGCACTTAAAAAAATTCTATACAAATTTAATAGAAGGAATTTCTCCCAATAATGATTGCATCTAATAAGAAGGTGCATTCACATTTGCATGCCATTAGTGTAATATTTCAGTAATCACTGGTAATTATGAACGAAAGCTATTACATTTGAAATATAATTCCATATTCAATACAGAAAATGTTCCCTTGTGAATGGTTTCTGACTTTAATCTTCTTTGTGTGGCTCATCCATACCATTCACTCAACAAAGATGGCACATGTTCTTTTTCTACATTTTAATATGTAATTTAATTTCGTCTGAGTTATCAAAATCACATTGACTGCTATTTCCTCTGTTCGTTTCCAATACCCCTGGTTTCTACAGTTGTTCTAGTGAGATCTTAAATCCAAAAATTTCTCTAAAAGGGAGCAAGCAGAACACTGATCCTAGTCGAAAGGACGATCGTGAGCCAATTCAAGTGGACAGCAGAGTGTTGTTGGTTCTCCAGTGCCCTCCGCTCCTCTCCCTTCCCCTCAGCACTCTACAAATAATATTTTTAAGAGTCGCTAAGGGAAGGCCAGCGGGTGGCGCAGTGGGTTAAACCACTGAACTATGAGCTGTCGATCGAAAGGTCAGCAGTTCGAATCCGCAACGGGGTGAGCTCTCGTTGCTTGGCCAGCTCCTGCCAACCTAGCAGTTCCAAAGCATGTTAATGCGAGTAGATAAATAGGTCCAGCTTGCGAGAAGGTAAACAGCGCTCCGTGTTCCAGTCGCATGCTACGCGCTGCAGCAAGGAGAGTCATGCCGGCCACATGACCACGGAGGCGTCTTCGGACAACGCTGGCTCTTCGGCTTTGAAATGGGGATGAGACCACACCCTAGAGTCGGACACGACTGGACTTAATTGTCAGGGGTCACCTTTACCTTTACTAAGGGATGTGCAGGAGAGGGGTGGGAGAGGAACAGGGCATGCCTACCCTTATGGGGGTGACTTTGCACCCTGCCGTGTTCAGTGTAATTGCTGTACCTCCTCACCTGCAATTCCAGCACATTGACAATCAGCAATGCACAAAGAAAGAAGGTAAGATAAAAACAGCAAGTAGCTGAACTCTTCAAGTTAAGCGCTAGCTCTTGTTTCTCCTCCCTCCTCCCACGTTCCTCTGATCTTAAAGGGATGCTTTGCCGATTGATTCCACTCTCCTGACATTTTGCAAAGCATTCTTCTGCCTGAAAACACCACATAAGGGGCAGAAGGAGATAAATTACAACAGAGAGAGAGAGAGAGCTAAACGTTCCTCTTGCTTTTTTTGTTTTCGCTCTCACTGCCTTCAAAAGCAGCTTAGAAGCACTGCTTTGAACGGAAATGTGAAATATGCAATAAGGTGGCTTGTTGGCTGAGAAAGAACCGACAAAATTGGGGGGGGGGCAGCATAACATCCCAATCCTAACTAAATCCTCGCATGGTGATGTAGCGGCACTGGTGTGGGCTATGTTGCATCCCGCAGGGGATTTTTGCATGCTGGAGGTCTCCTTGGGGTAAGGTGACATTTGTCCCCTTGCCCTGGGGTAAGTCCCAGCAGTGGCAACAGGTCAACTCGAACCTGCACTAAGTCCACATTGATCCATGCAAGTGGATTGGGCCTGGGAAGGGGGTTTGGATATGGCGCACGCCAGTGCCATCGATCCAAACCCCCTCCTGGGCCCAATTCACCTACCCTCATCCCCATTGCTGCTCTCCCCTGTCCTGTTCAGCCCCTCCCTGCCCTCCCTCCGTCCTCCCCCGCCCCTGCACTGGACATACCTGGCCCAGCAGGTGTCCCGAAGTCCACCGGCACCAGCGAGAAGGCCCTGAGCTTCCCGCTGGCGTGACTAGGTCTTGTGCTGTTGCAAAGCACTTTATGATGCTTTTGTGACAGCTCGTGCCAGTGCAACTCACGTTCCGTCAGTGCAGCCCATCCATAGGATTGGACTGTTAGTGAATGTGAATGCTAAACTGTACATTTTTCTCTGGACTGATTTCAAAGTGTAATACATAGGCAGTCCAAAATGGTGTTTTCAAACAGCAGATTTGGGTGTTCTCCCAAAAAAAATTGCTGAAAGGGGTGTTATGTGTTTTTATTCCATTTTTAAAAATTATAACCGCTTTAATAATCGCTTTAAAAGTGTACTAGGGAGGTGATTTAGGTGGTATAGTGTCAGCAGATGCAGCCACAGTCATGCCCGATATGTAGAGGTGTTAGAAAACGGTTTTATTTTTCACAGATTTCAGGGGGGGGGGGCGTTGTGCAGAAAGCGGTGTTATGTGTTTTTATTTCGTTATTACCAAAAAGAAGTCTGCCCCTAGTAATAAGTAGTTTGGCAACCCAATCCTATGTAAGGATGCCCGGCCGGCCTAAAGGGCTGGTCGCGGTATTCTGTGGCCATCCCAGGCTGCCCAAGGGCAGCCCGGGAGAACCTCAGGGGAAGAGGATGCTTGTCCCCTTCCCCAGGTGTCAGCCGGCCAAGGCCCTATGGGTCTACTCAAATGTATGGCAGCTCTGAAGCGGATATACATTTGAGCCTGGGATGTAAGGGCGAACTGGGCCTGGAGAGGGCTTGGGCTATCGGTGGAGCTCGCCGCCGATATCCCTGCACAATCCCCGCCCAGTTTGGCCACTGGCTGCCCTCTCTTGCTACCCAGTCCACCCTCCCCCCGCCACTGCACCAGCCAGTGCAGGGCTTACCTTGCCTGTTGGGTGCAGGGACGGTCCCCCAATGGAGTGAGGGCTGGTGGCCTTCGCCCTAGCGGCCCTTATTCGCTGGGAGTTGCAAACGTGCTTTACGTCACTTTTGCAACACTCTAAAGCGGCGGAGCTGGGGTTTTTGACTCAAAAAAAATGCGAAGGGGGAGGGTAGGATAACAGAGCACTTTCTACCCAGTTGTTGATTTCTGAAAATATATTTTACATATTTAGGAACAAGCTGGGTTGCCCAGGTCATGTAACTCCCCCTCCCATGCTGCCACAGTGAGTTATGCAGACTTATCCAAATATCAATTACTGAGCTTCTCTGGATTTTGTTTCCTTCAAATAGTCAGAAGCAGTAGCATATTTTACTTGAATATTAACATGTCATTGCTTCAATCAGTCCTCTTTTCTTGCAATCAGTACAGACCAGGTAGGCCTCTTTACCCGAGCCAAGGTATTCAGGTATTCAGGTACACTCTCTCTCTCTCTCTCTCTCTCTCTCTCTCTCTCTCTCTCTCTCTCTCTCTCTGGTAATCTATCCTGCAATGGCTTTTACACTGATTTTCCTTCTAAAATGTCAGGTGTTTGTCTGAGTTGTAAGGCATAATGTCCACACCTCTTACAGCCCAATCCTATGACGGCTGCTGGACACCTGCATACCATGCAGAGGCTGTTTTATGGCAGTTGCAAAGCAGCCTTTACCAGTGTGCACTGTTGGGCCACTGGCGTTGAGGCTGGAGTGGCCTCCCATGTGGCAGCAGATGGCTAAAGACCTACCGGAGCAGGTAAGGCTGCTCTGGGGGAGGGTGGGGGAGGGCATAATGGATGAAGGGGTGGGCAGAACAGGGTGGTGACAGGGCTGGGAGGAAGGTAGATCAGGTCTGGGAGGGGCATGGATGGGACGGCACGCACGCCGAATCCTGACCCCTTTCCAGGGCCTGGTCCGTCTTCATGGATCAACTTGGACTTGCACCAGCGATCGAGCTGGTGCAGGTCCGAGTTGACCCATGACGGCTGCTGGGGGTTTCCAAGGAGGCCTTCAGTGACCAAAATTCCACCATGGGATACATTGGAAGCCACGCTGGTGCTGGTGCATCGCCATGCAGGAATTTAGTTAGGATTGGGCTGTTAAAATTACCTCAAAAGTCCTGCAGGTGTTTTATTGAGGAGGATTCTCCAGATTCACGTTTTGTTAAAGGTGAGAGTTAGCAGCAAGAGAAGGTGCATTTCACGCACTGTCTGGGAGCTGTGTGCTTTCTCTCGAAATGCAATGATGGC
Source organism: Plestiodon gilberti rubricaudatus (assembly GCA_026170595.1). Lineage (NCBI taxonomy): Eukaryota > Metazoa > Chordata > Lepidosauria > Squamata > Scincidae > Plestiodon > Plestiodon gilberti. The sequence goes on from JANXHW010000003.1 coordinate 220,248,802, forward strand.
ATCTTGCAAATGCTGGAATACTGCAGGGTAGTTGTAGCGTGCCGTAAATGTCATTGAAGCCATTATTACCCTCGCGCATCTCCTTGTCATCGTATTAAGGAATCCTTGATGCCTTTCAGCTGCCGAAGCAAGCATTTGTCTTTAAGGAAATAGGCCACTTCTTCTCATCAGTGTGGAAAACATTCTCAGACTCATATGGAGCTTTCCTAAGAGACCAATTCATGCAACAAAATTGCTATGATGAAAACGTGAGCTGAGTAGATCTGTGAGGCCTTGTGATTATTTCAACAAGTCACCCTACATTTACTGCAGCATGTAGGAAGCTCCCTAAAACTCTTGGGCACCTTATGGGAGCTGATCAATGAACAAAAGAAATAATGATAGTGTCCCTCTAGTTGAATGGTTCTCAAGTTTTAGCACCGGGACCCACTTTTTTTAAATGACACTCTATATCAGGACCCACCTAGCTTTATGAGACTTTATCTCCCTATATTTACACAAGCTTGCAAACTGCAGGATCTCAGCTGTTTGCAGGGCAATTAGTAGCTATCTGATTTTTGAATAGCCTCAGAGCTTGAGGCAATTAGTTATCGATCTTTCCATCACCTAGCCAGAACCCACTAGAAATCAGGTCGTGACCCACCAAGTTTGAGAAATGCTGTTCTAGTCCAATATTGTCTTCTAGGGGTGTGTGCACGAACAATTTCCATTTCAGAGCCTCAGTGTGGGGGGCTCCCACTGAGGTTCATTTGGGGACCATTTGAGTGACCGACAAAAGAGAATGTTGCCACACTCTTCAAGCCAATAGCCACAGGAAGGAGTAGCAGTCTCCTCCAGGAATCTCTAAGACCTATCTGCCAGGAAGGACCAAAACATTTTGTCTCAGTCCCATCCTAGCAAAGCAATGCAGTGGATACCATGGCTGACAGTCCGATCCTGCATAACTATAGGCCAGCGGAGCTCTCACATTACACAGGATTTAAGGCGGATCCACACCGCACGCGTCTTGGCGTGTATGTGTCTGGTGTGCGTCTGGTGTCCCGCCTCCAGGTTCAAACAATGGACTCTGATTGGCTGAACGTGAACACGGGCAAAGTGGAGTCCAACTCCACTTTGCCCGCATTCATGTTCAGCCAATAAGAGCCCATTGTTTGAACCTGGGGGCGGGACATCAGACGCGTAAGCACCGAGATGCGTGCGGTATGGATCAGCCTTCACACAGAAAGCACTTACACAGGATTGCGTTCGTCCCCTTTCCCCGGTGTAATTTTATATTTTATATAAATAAAATATTTATATTTTTTTTTAGATATAAAAAGAATATATAAAGAATGAGTAGTGCACAAAAAACTCCTCCAGTTGTCTTCCATATCAGCTGAATCCTCTGGGTATTATGATAATAAATTGTAATTTATTGTATACATAATTATGATTATGTATCATAATTATGAGTTCAGAATCGCTACCCATCCTAATTTTTAAGATTCAGAGAGGTGAGCATTGAAATGGGCAGGAAAGGCTTGTCCAATGTGCAGTGGCTTTAAAGTTCATGTGGCTGGCTAGACCTTTCTAATGCCACCTCTTTGAAAGGATGTTGCTTTCGAAACAATTAAAAATTCTCTCTTTAAACACACACGAGATTTAAAAATAAGATATAATTGGGTGTACTTGAGAAACACAGCAAGAATTACTTTGAAATTGCAACCCCCCCCCCCACACACCCTAGTTTGGGTTGCACAAAATGTAATAAAAGCATAACCTTAAAAGGATTGGTACTTAACACTTCTGATTCACAAAGCAGCCCTTTCCTTCCCCAGCCTGTGCAGTTTTGTCTGTAGTCACCAGTAAGCCATGCAAAATAGTACTGATGATAATGTGTTTTTTAATCGAATGTGCTTAACTCCAGGATCCTTTGGGGGCATAACGTTTTAGCAGGTCTTCACAGATGGTTGCAAATTCAAACCCGCCAACAGTGACTAGTTCACACAGCCCAAAGTACATTTGGTGGCTTAGTTAGAATGGCAGTTTGGGGCGGGGAGGACAGGGGGTGGTTCAGGGGCAGGAGGTGGCTGGATCTCGGCAAAGGTTCTATTGATAGGCAGGCAGCCTACGGAGAGGTGAGTAAAAATGATTTTTACTTACCTCTTGCAGGCCATGTGGTTGTGTCCCGCCACCATAGCATGTAGTGCACACTCCATCGGTAGCACTGCATGCTAATGCTATGAACTGATGGGGGACTGGATCGGATTGGGCCCTTAGACTCTCCCAAAGGTTGCATTTGCATTGCTTCCATGTTGTGGTTGTGCTCTTGCCCTGGCTGTTGCTCCTTCTCAGCCCCATTTCATTCCTCTTGTTCCTCGCTGTTGGTGGCTTCATTTACTTGCTAGTGTCAGCGCTATCCTAAGGCAGAGAGAGTGAGATGGGGCTCCATGAAAAGAGACTGTCTGAGATGGGGCTCCATGAAAAGGCAGCACCAGCACCGACATTTTGAAATGAAATTCAGGGTGTTCCCAAGGAGAAACATGTGAGAATTGGCAAGGAAAGCAAAACAAATCTCTCTGGAATTCATGAGTTTTCTTTGGATCTTGCTGGTCAGAAGAGATCACAGTATTCTGAAAGTATGATTTTGTCCACTGGAGGGCTCCCATATTTATCTCACAGAAATAAACAAATGAAAGGGGGAAAGTTAAGGTGCAGGGCAAGGAGAAGCTGCTGCTCCTGTGAAAGCCCCATAAATGCAATGTTTTGCAGGTTCTCCTTAATAAAGAGGTTTGCTCTTCTTTGCTCTATATGCAAGAAGAGTCGAAATCAAACAGGTAGCTAAAAATAAGGAAAAATAGCTAGACGCTTATTCATGGAATCCTTGGCAAAATAATGAAGGGCTAGCAGGTGCGTGTGGCCTTCCTATGATGTTGAAGAACACTGTATGAAATATTTCCTTGCAGAGTGTCCCAGTTGTGGGGCACCAACAACATCTGGTAGCCAGGGGCAGCCATGCCCAGATTTCAGGTTTGCAAGAGCTGCTTTGTGTTTTTTTATTAGAACCCCAAACATTCATCAACCAGAACCAGTTGTAAAATGATGACTCATTGGGATGACATCAATCAATCAATCAATCAATCTAGCTAGCTAGCTAGCTAGCTAGTCTATGACTCACTTTCCTCCCCCTGGAATGGCCAGCCCACCCACCCCCACTCCCTCTTACGGCATTATAAATGTCACACCTCTGTTGTCCACAAATGGCCAGAGGCTGTGTGCACCTACCAGAGACAGACCCAGCCCACATCAGAGCAGGTAAGGTGCTGACGGTGGCAGGCCATGGGTGGTTCGGGGGAGGTTTGGGGTGGTTTGGCGGCAGGAGGAAGGGGGTGGATCTCAGCGGCAGCAACACACACCAGATCCAGTTTTCCTGGCCCAACACGACCCTTGCCTCTCCTCAGACTTATGCTTGCAAAATAGCTGGTGTAGGTCCGAGGAGACCCATTGACAGTCAAACGGCCTATGGAGAGGTCCTCTCCCAGATTGTTTGGTCGCGCCCCCCCCTAGCATGCAGAACATGCTCCATCAGCACGACTGCATAGTGCAAAATGGTGGGGGGTAGGATTAGGCTGAAAGACAGTTGGAGTACTGTATATATGGCAATGTTTTCCATTCTGGCAATGTGATGTTGATCCAAGTTGTGTTGTGTAAGTACACTTTGTACTTTCTGTGAGTACACTGTGAGGAACTCTAGTGATTAAGTAGAAACAACTTATGGTGGTGGTTCCCAAACTGGGAGGCACGGCTCCCAGGGGAGCCACGGAGTGCCAAGAATCTCTCGGAAAACAGTGCAATGCCAACTGGCAGGTATCAACATAATGTAATGGGGAGCTGCGACCAACGGTCAAGGGAGCCGCAGGTCGAAAAAGTTTGGGAAACACTGACTTCTGGAGTTAGGGGAACAAATGCAGGTGCATAGAAGTAGAAATTTATTTTGATTGGTTTTGCCAACCTGTTCCTTCGGCATACAATAGCAAAAGTGGATTTTAATTTTACTTGCTTCCTTTCCTTCTAGGCTCATTGCTGCCAGGTAACAATGAGTGGGATCCATTTTGCAACCAGAAACGGCTTACAGTTGCAAGCAGTTTTCTAATGCCAGCTTATCAGAGTCCCTTATTAATACTTGCTCGATTATAATTTAGCTCTAGGTGTTCATCTGTTCATGAAAACTGCTATTAAGTATCTTCATAGACATCATTGCCTATCAGTCAATGCCAAAGCATAGATGCATTAGCACTTAGAAAGGAACTGTGGAATTCAATTAACTTATTAATAAGACATCAAGATGTTTTAAAGCTTGCTGTGGGGTATGATCCACGCAGATAAATCTTCCGGAGTATATACATGGCAAGTAAAATGAATCTTCTTGTAAATGACATTGACACACACTACTGGAGCTGTTTATTCATTCACTCATAGTAGGACCTGGTCATCTTCTAGAAGTGGCCCTGGTAGGACAGAATTTCTGTAGTATGCATGGCCAAAGCTGCAAAAAAAAAAAAAAAAAAAAAAAGGAAGGTGGGGGAGGGGACAGGGAACACTGGAGAGTAGGAGAGCATTACTGCACCTGTGTTTCGGACCACATGTAAATATGTCTCATGAGCATATTCTGTCAAATGCAGGCCAAACTAGATGAACTTCTAGATCTGGGCTAGCGCATGACCTCCTGATGCTTTAGGCAGCATGCCAAATACTGCCCCCTTACCTGATGATGTGCCAGCCCCTGCTCCTCCCACTGCCAGCGCTCCCCTCTACATTTCCTTTTCCTCTCTGTCCCTCTCTTCCTTTTACAATCCAGGGAGCAGAAGGAAAAGGAAGAAGAGCAAGTGGGAAGACAGAGATGGGCACTTCCTGCCAGTGTACTGCCTGAAGTGACTGTTTCAGTTGGCCTCATGGATGGGCCGGACTTTTTTCTGGATGAATATTCAAAGAAGCCATGCTGTAGATTAGTAAATCCCACTGTCTGGGTGCCTATTTCACTATTGCCTCTTCTGACAAGAAGAAGATTCTGACATTATGCCTATTCTGACTTAATTCATAATTCCATATTAATTATGGAATTCATAATTCTATATGAATTATGGAATTCATAATTCCATATGATTTATGGAATTCCTTGCCAGGGGAATTAAGAACTACCCCCTCATGGCGTTTCAGCAAGGGCTCAAAACGCTTTTGTTTCGTCTAGCGTTTGGGTGATGGGTTGATGTCACTTCTGGGTCTCTCTCAGTCTTGCTCCACTGCTTCTCTGCTCTGTATTGTGTGCCCCCCCCAGAGGATTTTATTGTTTTTAATTTATCTTATTTATTGTTTTATATGCTGTGTACTTTTTATTTTTTGATTTCTGTAAGCCACCTTGGGTATTTGCTTTGGCAATGGATAAGGTGGGTATAAACAAACAAACAAACAAACACACAAACAAGTGGCTCTCTAGGGTTTTAGAACATGGGTTTTCCCCAGCCCTACCTAGATATGCCAGGGACTAAACCTTTCTGCATGCCAAAGCTATGGCCTGTCTCCCTTTTGGCCAATTCAGCAAGATCCTGTCTGGAAGCCATCTTCAGTAGCCTCAGCTATTTCTCACTGACCTGACACTCCTAATGGTCAGCATTCTTGGGAAATGTAAGAGCTAGTTCATACATATGGAGAGCTGATTCTCAAATTAAGTTGAGGGTGGAACTCATGTAGAAAAATCACATGGTGCACATATATACATATTGAACCAGCCCCAAATGACTGGCAAGTGAATTGTGAACTGTATCCATTGAAAAGCGTGTTGGGAATTAAAGGAATAGTCTGTGATTTTGAGTCGGCTATAGTCTACTCTATGCACACATGCAAGTCATCACTTGCTTATCCAATCCTGCCTCCGGATGCAGCCGGTGTGGCTAGGGCTCACCACGAGAAGGGGACATTCTTCCCCTTCCCCCGGTATAAGCCTCAGAGGCCCCAATGGGCAACCTTGGATGCAAGTCAGCTCTTTTGCGACTTCTTAGCCTGGTGGATCAAGAGCTCTGCTGGCCTAAAGTTGGGTAGGATCAGGCTGTTAAAGAGGGCATCGATCTTTGCCAAATCCTATGGAAATGAGTTCCAATGATTCAGGGTTCAGCCCCAGACCACTCATCGTAAAATGTTAATTTTCCAGGTTGTGCTCTAGATCTCATGTTATGCATAGTTATAAGCTTCCATTGTTGACTCCAAGAGAGTAATAGTAAATTATTAATCACATTTTTTCGTGCTGAAGGGGAATTTGAATGATCGCCAGCCACCCACAGAGAAGAAACTTTCTACTGCAGACGACTTATTAATTATTATCGTTATTGCAGATTCACACATGCATTTTCTCCCACCGCATACATTTTCAACTGCATTAAAACTTTAAATATGCCAGTTTATTAAGAAAGTCCAGACTCAAAAGAGTTTGAAGAAAAAATATGCAGGAAGAGGAAATATTCTTTATTTAAAGCTAAGGAAACCTAAGATTCCCCACTGCAACTGGACGGCTCATCTACTTTTCATTATGTTACAGAGTCGTGCACTTGGAGAAAAGCTATGCTCACATTTTATACTAGAGTTCTTTCAAATTTAAATGCAACAATAACCCATAATTCTTCCCATCAATTACATTTAAGTGCCCTTCAATCAAATGACCTAACTTTAAAACACATGAAAATGGTAGGTAACTGTGTTGGAAAAAAAAAAAAATCCAAAACCAATGGCTTAATGATTTCGCTTGTTTCTTTAGATTTGTTTTTCTCATATCCAGAGATCTCAAGAGAGGCTAAAATGCTACATACAAAGAGGTAATCTTTATGGGTTTTTTAGCCATGTGAAAACAGCTCTTAACTTGAAGAAGTAAAAGAGTTCTTACACTTAGTCCGTTGAGATTCCTGTCCCTCTGATCCTACCGATGTTAGAAAGCGGGCGATCTGAGTGGATTCTCCAAACCCATAAAGATTACCTCTTTGTATGTAGCAACGAGCCATGAAAATCTACATTTGCATCTAAAATGCTACCACAACAACTCCTGATTTCTAAAGCACGTTAAAGTGTTGAAAATGCTTCACATACTTTCCACTTAAGTCATTACAGGCGCAATCCAATCCTACTTTTGCCACCATTGTAACCAGCGGCGCAGCGAAAATGGGAGGCCCCAGAACAAAAAGGGAATTCAAATCCCCTTTGAATTCCCCTTTTGGGGCCTCCCGTTTTCGCTGCACCGCTGGTTACAATGGTGGCGTAAGTAGGATTGGATTGCACCCTTAAAATGTTAATTCATGTTCTCTAACAGGTTGGAAAGCTCCACTATCAAGCATTTGTTTTTGTTTTTTACCCTTCCCTGTGTTTCTTAAAACACCAATACTTATTATTCATTGTTTCCTAGAGCTTCAATCTGATAACTCTTTGATACCTTATCTGTCAGATAAGAATGGTCAATACATTTATACAAACCAAATAGTGCTGCAAAACTGCTCCGCATCTCACATGATGTCAGCAGCATATAGAATTGCTGCTGCCTGGCTCCTTTCGGTAATCATGGGAAAGATCTCTTCCTGAATAAGTATTTGTCTCCTCTGATAACAGTTGTAAATGTGATGAGCAGAGGGGGAGAGGGGTTAAGGCTGATCTACACCTACCCCTGTTGCGTTGCGCTTGCGTGGTGAGGCGCCCCGCTCAAAACGCTGCCTTGGGCTCCACCAGTTTCTTCAATGCAATAGTCCCTCCTGATTGTCCCACCTTCTAATAAATCTCAACGGTGATTGGCTGAAACACGTGCACTCCGATTGGCTGAAAACCCCCTCGGATGATTTGACATTGGGATGACAATGGTCAAATAATTAGCTCCGTGTCCCACCCTCTCAAAATCATGAGCATGGTCCATGGCCGATCGCAACGGAACTCAGGAGAGTTTGGCTCTCCCACGTTCCGATATGATCAGATAAAATGGAAGCCACACAGCTCTGTACTCTCCGCACGTGTCCGGAATGCGCCGGAATTCGTGCGGTAGACGTCATCCTTTAGAGTGCATTGCATTTTGCCCTCAGGGCACAGGGCAGGCTTTGGGGAGATTGGACCAATTTGGTCTAATTGGGCCCCACACAGCTGCGGAAGCCCACGGAGCTGGGGGGCGGGCACACTCAGCGGATGGCGAAGCTCTGGGAGTGTTTCTCTCTGCCAGCTCTCCTGCCTTTCCTGGCTTCCAATTGGCCTGGAATTGTGGCAATCTGGAAGCAATTGACTGTGATGCAATAATGTTACAACGTCATTACGTCACTGCCAAAGTGCTCCCGGGTGCATCCAATCAGGCCTCGCATTTGGTAAGGCCAGCCCTGTTTGCCCTGGTACCCACCACAAATCACACAAGACAAGGTGACTTGCAGTTAAATGGGCTATATTTATTGAATTATAAAAATGAATTAACTACTTACAACTGCAGTAACTTACAACCCTATCTACATAAACTCCTTCCCCCTTTAGTGTGGGTACTTACTCTGGAGGAGAAAGCTACCCTGCCCGAACCCCTTTTGGTGAAACCATCCTGGCTCCAACCTGAGGTTGCCTCTCAGTGACCCCAGCTTTTCAATGCCAACTCCTGGAAAGGGGTTCAAGAAAACTGAATTGTCCCACCACCCCAAGCCTGATAGCTTTTGAGGTAGACATCGCAATTCAAGTCTGCAGGTTTACCAGCCTGCACTCCTGAGCCAGAAAGCATCTTGGGACTGTTTTTTTTTTAAAAAAATTGTGTTTTATTCTATTTGATGGCTATCTATGGGTATAGTTCCACTATTTTAATATCTACGGGTATTGTTCCACTCTTTTAATATACTTCATTAATCTTTGTAAGCTGCCTTGAGTGCCCCAAATATTGGGAGAAGGTGGTATATAAAGCATTTAAATGAATGAATGAATGAATGAACACCTCCTTTCAGTGCACTACCAGTGTGGTCAGAAAGAGAGTTTTCAGAACAGTGAAGACGGTACCGTAAGAAAGGGCTGGAGTGTTGCCAAATGTGAAAAGACAGTCCTGCAGTCCTTAGACCAATGAGAAAAAGAGCTTCAAACTAGGAGGATTTGGAACTCCAACAGATGATTGCAAATGATGTCCTTATCCAAATGTTTTCTGTCTGCAAGCTCTGAAGGAAAGGTCTTACTTTTTTTGGCACTGAAAAACGTTGGCCCAGCAGTATGGGGCACCACTCTGAGTTTTTCAAATGTTGTGCCAGACTCTTATCTTGCTCCATTTGCTTCTCCTGTAGCATCATCCAATTAATTTCCTTAGGACATTGGTTCCATAACAATGAGCCTACAAAGAACATCTTTCCCAACTGCCTATGCATTGAATACGTTCATGTCCTTCTACTCTCAAACAACATAATGATGCTGTATTTTTTTAGATTCTGCTGACTCAGGTGAAATCTCTCACGCATACTGATCAGAAGAAGCCATCATTCAGGTCATTTGATTTTAATGTGTGCCTCACAATATGGTTAACCTTTCAGCGTTCAATGCATGCATTCTCTTATTGCAGTTCAAATTGATTGCACAAGGGCATCAGAGAGTGAAATAGAGAGATTTTACATGAAGCAAGAAGGGCTCATAAGTAAATAGACAGATGGATTGTTTACGGAGCTTGGATTTAGGTCTCCTGAATATTTCAGCAACGAGTTCTGATTTACTTGCTTTCTTTTCTGGAATACTCTCCTGAGTCTGTCTTAGAACTCATCGGTGTAGTCTAAAAAGCCAAAGCTTCTTTATGACATCCGAGTGTGCAAATCAAGGCATCAAAAGAGGTTGTGACATACACATACATATGTGAAATTGTGACTCCGGGTGTGGGCAGTTACTTGGGGCCAAACTACTGTATATATTACGTTAAACCCATCCTTAGAGTGGATGGGCTTAACTTTTCTTTCTTTTCTTTTCTTTAACTTTTCTTTGCGGTTGCAAAGCAAGCATGACTCACACAAGCGACTAGTGGCCACTTACCACTGGTCTCCCTAACAGCCCCGGCACCAGTAAGTTGACATGGGGGGTGGGTGAAAGGGGAAGCAGTGATGTAAGACTTGAGTCTATTGACTCGGACTTGACTCGTCAATGACTCGACTCGGACTTGACTCAGCGATTGTAAAAGACTCAAAAGACTTAACTCGAGACTTGGAGCCTTTTATGACAAGTCCAATTTTATTCAGGTTTGAACCCGTTTTCCCCATTAAGTAGATAGGGACTCGCAACTCGCAAACAAAGGCTCAGGACTTGGGGGCAAAGACTTGGGACTTGACTTGAGCCTTGGACCCAGAGACTTGGGATTTGACTTGAGACTTGGACCCAGAGACTTGATCCACATCCCTGTGGGGAGGAGAGGTGAGGAAAGTTGTGGAGACCGGGGCGGGGAAGAGAGTGTGTTGAGGCCAGGAAGGGGGTGGTATTGGCGGCAGCAGTATTGCCCATATCTTATCTCCCTTTCCAGCCTCGATCCACCTTCTGGGTCCACTTGGACTTGCACCAGCAAGATTGCTGGCGCAGACCTGAGTAAGCTCATAAGGGCAGTGGTGGCTTACCCACAGGCAAGAGAACAAATGTTCCCTTACCTGGGACACCCCCCCCCCCAGGGTGCAGTGCATGTTCCAGTGGCACAGCTGCATCAGTGAGAGGGTTTAGATAGGATTGGACTGTTAGAATCACATTTCCCTTCTTTGCCGCTGCATCACACTGTTGTATGTACAACTGATCAAACAAGTGTCCCCAATCTTATATTTGAGTGCTTCTGACTTTTCCTACCCTATTGAAATGTGTCTTGTTTGCATTTGCCCAATTTTCCATCCTGTCAAGATCATGCCAGTTACTTCCAGGTCGCTGAGCTGCGCCTTTTTGTTTTGTTTTGTTTTTGCACCTTTTTGTTTTTCTCCACCTACCTTGCTGAGCTAAGCTCATTCTGAGCTTTAGCTCTTCTGTCCGTCTCCCCGTGCTTAATGATATGCTTTTGTCTGTTTGAACCTCCTTTCACTTCCTATACATCTCTCTCTCTTATGTGCCATCTTCTCTGAAAGCTCCTTCTGGAGCCAGCCTGGATTTTTTAGGCACCATTTGAAGTTGCTCCTTCAGGACCTCCCTTTCAAGAAACTTCCTTCCACCCTGAGCCCCCTTCTCCTTGGGGGTCTCTGCCCATGGGATTTTGCCCAGCATTTCCCTCATCCTTCCGAAGTCTGCTTTCCTAAAGTCCAGGGTCCAGCTCCATTCGGCTTTCCCTGATCTCCTTGAATCCCAGGAAGACATGGTCGCTTCCTTCTCCTAAGGTTCCCTCTACCTTGAACCAGCTCCTCCCCAATGGTGAGGATAAGGTCTAAGATAGCCAGTCCCTGGGTCCCCCTTTCCTGTTGCCCAAATGCAGCCTAGTCAGAAATCTTGGATGCTATGAAATGACATGCTTGGAGTAATCACGATTAGCCTTTGGCTTCTTGTCCAAGGCCCCACAACCAGACTCCGACAGAGCTGGGATCCAGCCCAGAAATCTGTGTTGTGTTTCTGAACCTTCTGTCATGCGTTTAGATAAATCGTCAAGACACCAAAATGACAGCTGGAGGCTGGAAAGCTGTTTTGCAGAAATCCTTTACAAGGAAAACAAATCCAAGGACTACATTGGATGAGATGGACTCCGTGAAGTCTACAACTAGCAGAGGGGACTGACTCCGTGAATGCCACAATGTCTTCAAACTGCGAAAGGGTAGCGAACAGAGAGATGAGGAGGTGGGGAAAGAAGACACAGAGCAGAAGCACACGATGAAAACGTAGAACGAAAACATGGAGAATTATGCCAAGTGTGATTCTGTGTGGGCTGAAGTTGCTCCATGAGCAGCTTATATACTGATGAATGATTTCGAAATCATATCGAACTGCTGTTAGCTCAGGCATAATAACAACCTTCCAGACTTACTAAAATATGTGGCTATATTCAGCTACATCACAATGCAATGTGCCGCAATGTGCTTGGTGACAATATGTTGACAAGGAGACTGACAACGACGACCAATATGGCAAGGGCTGCCTCCAGAGTATGCTCATCTTTCCCTTGCAATGGTGGTGTGGGAAAAAAATGGATCAAAAAAGAAGCGTGAAAAGAATCAAGGACTGCAATGTTTATTGAATTATTTACCTTAATAAAGTGACTGGTTAGATTAACGGATTGCAACAAATTTAATTTGCAAAAAATGTCCCAAAGTAATTAGGTAAGACATACAACTATATAGTTGTATCAGAGCACAATCCCATGTAACCTTAAAATGGAGGAGCGAGCCATTCTAAAGTGTCGCAAACGTGGGTAAAGCACATTTGCGATGACTTTAGAGTAAAGGCGGCCGGTGCGGAGGTCGGCAGCCCTTACTCCACCACCAGATCGTCCCTGCGGCTGCTGGAGAAGGTAAGGGATCCCCAGGTGGGCATGAGGGCAGTCTGGGCGATGAGGGAGGGGGGCCATTGGCCGAGCCAGCCTGGAGGGGCAGGGATGATGTCCCGTTCCCGGGCCGGCGCAGCCAATACACGACCTCCTCGGACTTATGCCAGCTAAACAGCTGGCGGAAATCTGAGGCCCACTGGGACCTCCCTGCGCTACACCAGGGGAAGGGGACGAATGTCCCCTTCCCCTGAGTAGACCTCTGGGCCGAACTGGGATAGGATCCGGCGGGCGGCCCTGGGGCCGATCCCAGATCCTTAGGCAGGATTGCGCTGCCCGTATGGCCATTTAGTGTTTGACAGCATCCTTCTGGGACCAATAGCCTCCTTGTTTGCAGCATTGTTTTTGAGATTGGTTTAAAATGAGAGTTGAGGCATGCACAATTTTCACTTGGGCTCCAAAAGGCAGGGAGAGATGCAACTTCTGCACCACGTAAGCAGTAAAGGCTTTATACAGTCACACCTGTTATGCTCACTTACCAATTAGGATCCATGCACCCATCTTCTCTTGGTTTTTCAGTTCAACATTAGGCTAGTGGAGATGCACCCAGGCAGAAATTCAACATGCACAAGTTTTCCAAACACGGGCCACATCCACACCTAATGAATTTCTGCCTGACACATTTGTAAAGCTCATAGTGCTTCCCCACTGCAGCAAAAAAGTGAGGCGAATAGCAAGGCAGAAATTCTCCTGTGCAGCTTCCCCAATCGCTTGCTATAAATGCACCTGATATATATCTGCCTGATGCATCCATATAAGGCAACATTCTTCTCCATATTACACCTAGTGTAGGCAATGTCCAGATACAATTTATTCATTTGGCATATTTTAAGTACACAAGGGTGGAAGCGAGAGTACCCTTCAATGGGAGGAGCATAATTGCAGGATTTATGGAGGGACCACGGAACTTCTTTCCATTAGGAAAATGAGCCAGTGAAAGGGAAAGGTGAGACATTTGATCATGAGAAGCATCAAATCAGCAGGAGTTCTGTGGCCAGCTATCAAAGAGTCCTGAATTCTACGGGATTCTATGGAAATGTGGATATTTTACATTTTGCGTGTGTCAAGCAAGCTAGCATTAGAACTGTCAAGTCAGGGAAGTGCAATGATAGGATGCATCTCTCGATGTAATGTGTTGTGCTGGCAATAATCTTATATTCAAGCCCGTTTAGGTGTGAAGAATTCTTGGCCTTAGAACTCCTCCATGTCAGGACTCTGTTAATAAATAGTTGCAGTGTGATGACTGTTATTGGCAGTCTTTTTTTCTTCTGTTCCTGTCTCTTGTTTCTTGCCAACTGTTTCAGAAAGTACAAAGACATTTCCCAGCCATGAAATTAGTCTGTTTTGCTGACATATTTTCGGTGTCAGAAGTCTTGTCTGTGTAGAAAAATGGTGTGAGGGAAGGTTCATCGCCAATTCTTTGCTTCTTTAGTGGGTTTTTTTTTGGGGGGGGGGAAGGGGAGATATTTGCAGGAATTTTCCACGTAGAATTTTCACAACTGGGATGGGAAAAGGGAAGGTTTTGGGGAATGTTCAGATCAGATGCTACAGTCAACACCGTGGACATTTCAGGACTGAGCTGAAAATGTTTTTGTGCTCATGTTGTGGGTGTCGAAAAGCTCCTTGTGTTTGGGGGTGAATTTTGGCATGTGGTGGAGCCATGTTCCCTTTGTTTTGACGCTGTTCTTCTGGATGCCGTTTCCCTTCATTTTCGTTACCCTTGTGGTCCTCGCCCTTATTTTGCTTCCACTGCCATTTAATCCTGCTGCTCTTGGCAAGCCATGCGATTTCGGGGATGACATCATGACAAGTTAATGTTATGGATAATTATAAACAGTGTTAGGTAGGTTGTCACAACCACTTTGGTTCCATTCCATCTTCAGCTGATGACAGGAAGGAAGAGGTGACCCCGCCAGGCTTCCTCTTGCTGAGCTGGTTGAGAACAACTTCCATTTGGTTCCTCCCTCCCAGAATTGTCTCCTGCAGTGACCATTCTTCCAGGTCATATTATGTCACTTCCGGCCTGTTCCTATGGGCCCTGCGGGCTGATGTAGAGGCACGTATGACAGTCGAGCACGACGCCAGTGGCCATTTTAGAACTGCCACTGAAAATGGCATTGGTGGAGACGGCGTGCTGCCACAGCCAGAAAACTACTCCAGCAGGTCAGCCAGTGAGGGGGGCAGGCGATGGAGGGGAAATGAGGCGGGTGATGGGTGGGAGGGTGGGAGGCAGATCAGGGAGGGAGGGGTCATTCCAGTGGCACAAGCATAAGTGGGAGCCTATCCCCGTTCCCTCTCCCTTACTCTCCTTGGACTTACACCAGCAAAACAACTGGCAAAGATCCAAGGAGACCCATTGTGGAAGCAGAGGCTTACCCCAAGGTAAGGGAACAAATGTTCCCTGACCTTGAGGAGGCCTCCATAATTGCTCCTACACCGTAAGATGCAGCTTGCAACTCCATTGACACAGCTTCCTCAGCACTAGGGGATTTAGTTAGGAGTGGGGCATTCATTATATAATTTTGGGCAGTTCAGATTATATGCCCAGCAGCCCAACTAGTACTGCCAACCATGCAATGAGGGTGTGCGAGAGCATGTTCCAGCCAGCTCCTTCCATGCCATGCTGCTGTGAATAATTCCTTGAGGGGCAAACTGTCTAAATCACCCATACATGCGATTTAAGTATTACTTAAGTAGTGTCAGAGTATGTGCTGGAGGGTGGAGGGTAAGTCCTGGAGGGTGGGATGTGTGTTCTCACACCCCCTTAGTTTGTGTTGGGTGGGGCCAGTTGGATGTACCATCTGAAATGACCAGTACTAAAAGAAATGGTACCTCCATTTATTTATTTTCCTTTCCCCGCCCTACTCCTTTTTTCTTTCTATCTCACCACTTAGCGTTATTATTATTATTAATAATAATGAGAATATTTATTTATTGTTTTTCAACCAAAAGGCATTCACAAAATGGTTTACATAGCAAAATAATTCAATAAATGGCTCCCTGTTCCCAAAGGGCTCACAACATCAGCAACAACAACAGGCAAAACAGATGCCAGCCACAGCCACTGAAAAAGATGCCATACTGTGGTAACGAGAGACAGTTCCCCCCCAACTAAATATAAGAGGATACCAGTTTGGAAGGTGCCACTTTGCCCAGTTAGCAGGGGTTGAAACACATATCATGTTAAATGCGTTTTCACATCTTTTTTTCTTCTTTTTCTGCAGAAGCGGAATCAGAACTGTGACACTGGAGTGTGAGTGTTTAAAACCCTTCCCCCTGTTCTGTAGCCTCAACAACAATTTTACAAGATTTTTGCAAGATTTTGCAAGAACAAGCAAGATTTGCTCGAGGAGAGAAGCTGCTAGGGACACAAATAGCAGCTTTCCACTTGGAGCAAAATAGCTTTGAGTGGGATTTTCACTGGAAACCATGACAAGGGGGAAAGGGATAACACCCTTTCTACGCCATGGTCCCAGTTCGGATCTGGACTTCTGCAGCTGGTATTTGAAAACACACACACACACACACACACACACACACACACACACACACACACACACACACACACACAAATGGAACTGTGAAGATGTGTAAGGCAACATGCAGTTTAGACTCTTCGATCATGACCTATGATTTTCAAAAGTGGAACATAAATGTAGAAAGCCAATAAATAAATAAATGGTAGCAGACTGCCCCTAGGCAAAGGAAGCTGCAGGCAGTGAGGGTGAAGAACGAGAACAAAACGGCAGCAGCTGGAAGAGCAAAAGGGCACCAGACAGCATCAACACAATGCAAGTGTTCCGCAAGCTGAGTATTTATTTGGTAGCTTGTTCAGCTACATTGAATGCACTACTTTCAAACACAAATATTGAAATTAGAGAATACCTGGCACAGCCCCAATCTAAATAAGCAAGACTGTGCGTATGCTACTCATTTTGATTGCTGCTAGAAAGACGATTCTTTAGCTTGAATGAGCTGGTGGAGCTGCCCTTCCCAGAGATTCTTCTCCCTCTCGCACAACACCAGAACCAGGGGACATGCACTAAAATTGAGTGGAGGGAGAGTTAGAACAGACAGGAGAAAATATTTCTTCACCCAGCGTGCAATTCATCTGTGGAACTCCTTGCCGCAGGATGTGGTGATGGCGCCTGGCCTAGATGCCTTTCAAAGGGGTTTGGACAGATTCATGGAGGAAAAGACCACCACAGGTTACAAGCCATAAGCAACCTCCTGGCTTTAGAAGTAGGTTTTCTCTGTGCCAGGCGCAAGGGAGTGACAGCAGGAAACAGGTTATCTGTGCCAGGTGCAAGGGAGTGACAACAGGAAAGAGGTTGTTAGCTGTGTGCTCTCAGAAGCATCTTGTGAGGTCACTGTGAGATACAGGGAGCTGGAATAGATGGGCCTTTGGCCTGATCCAGCAAGCCTCTTCTTATGTTCTTATGAGATGCAGTTTTATGAATGCCCCATTTCCATAACGGATTACCAACTTTACCAAGAGAAACGCAGAGGATTTAGCAATACACCAAAGACTGCTGTCCTACACACAAACCACATTGAAATGGATGGAAATTGCATCGTAGGTTTGCCCAGCTTGTGATGCAATAAACTCAATGCCACCCATCTCATCTACTGGTTAAACACTGAACTCCCCAGATTGAGTGTTTGCCAACCGAATCAAGGTAAACGTGACTGCTCCTTGCAAAGGTTCTTTTTCATCCTTTTGCACTCAAACTTTTGTGAATGGTCAGTGTTGCAACAGTTTGACCTTTTGCCGGCACATTCAAGCCTTTGTGAGAGATCAAATTGATGGTTTGCAAAAGAGTGAGCTTTGGCAGATGTTCACTCGGTTGGAAGAATGTGTGCAAAACCTTGACTCGGTTTCAGATCGAAGACTGGAACACTTGCTTATCGCTACTGGTTTCAACCTTTTACAACTTTAAATATTTTGGGAACATTATACTTTAGCGCCACATCCTTCCTTATGAACCTTGCCAGGGCATGACATCTCCTGTGACATTCAGGTGACAGCCTCTCTCCCTGCCTTTGGTCAGAAAGTGAAAACATTGCTCTTCAAACAAGCTTCATGGAGGAAAAGACCATCACAGGTTACAAGCCATAAGCAACCTCCTGGCTTTAGAAGTAGGTTTTCTCTGTGCCAGATGCAGGGGAGTGACAACAGGAAACAGGTTATCTGTGCCAGGTGCAAGGGAGTGACAACAGGAAACAGGTTGTTAGCTGTGTGCTCTCGGAAGCATCTTGTGAGGCCACTGTGAGATACAGGGAGCTGGAATAGATGGGCCTTTGGCCTGATCCAGCAGGGCTCTTCTTATGTTCTTATGTTCTTACTTACCTGCAGAGCTTGGCATTCTGGATATTCGGGGGTGATGTAACTTTAGAAGTAGGTTTTCTCTGTGCCAGGTGCAGGGGAGTGACAACAGGAAACAGGTTATCTTGTTGTCTGTGTGCTCTCGGAGGCATCTGGTGGGGCCACTGGGAGATACAGGAAGCTGGTCTAGATGGGCCTTTGGCCTGATCCAGCAAGGCTCTTGTTTTTATGTTCTTTCTCTTGGCTTCTGTTAGGTGATTTTGTTGCTCCTGGGTTTTTGCTGATGCTGCTTATGTTGTTTGTTCATTTAACTGGTTTTATGTTGGCTTTTATTGTTCATGTTTCCACTATGATTATTAACCACGCTGACAGCCCATTCCAACCCAAGTGCTAAGCAGCCCAAGTCAGACCTAAAGTCAGCCTAAGTCGTTTAGGTCGAAGTTAGGTCTGGAATGCAACCATTTAGGGCGAAGTTAGGTCAAAGTTAGGGCAAAGTTACGACCAACGGACTAAGAACAGCCCATTCCAACCCAAGGGCTAAGCAGCACAAGTCAGACCTAAAGTTGACCTAAAAGTGGGTGGAATATGGGCGGACCGTGGGTGTAACGGGGGTGGCAACCAATTAACGTTGGATTCCAGACCCTGGCAAGCACAGACACGCCCCCTCCAACACAAATGCTGACACAAAATTTAGGTCGACCAAAAAGGTGGACCCAAATTCGAGGAGACCCATAGGAGCCATTTTACCTTACCTAAGCCAGCCCTCTCCTGAAAATTTCTAACACCCTACTCCTGAGTTAGGTCAGAGTTAGGACGGAGTTGGGCCTGCTAGGTCTGGAAACCGACAGAGTTATGCCTAAGATAGGGAGCCTATCAGCACCCAGCCCCACCCAGCCTCATTCCCACAAAAGCCCAGCCCCAGACCTCCAGTCACTCTCTCTCTCTCTCTGAGCACGTGGCGTGGGGTTCTGTCCCTCACAGCCACAAAGTGGGACTTTGTCGGTGGAGGGCAAAATTCACAAACACCCCACTTCTCTCTTCTCCTCTCTGCCTCCCTCTAGGGCAGAGAGGGCTGTTCTGGCTGTGGCCAACCTGTTTACAGCTGTGCCTGGGCAGCTGCCTCCATGCAAGTGTTTGCTAAACCATGTCTTTCTCCCAGCCCCTCTCCCCCCCCCACAGGCAACAACACCAGCAGGTAAGAGCAGGGTTTGTGCTGACATGTGGTCTGACTGCTGCCTCTTTGCATTTAGAAATATAGGAAGGATACATGCCTCTTTACCAATGTGTTGTCTCATAGCTGCCTGCATAGCTTGCCATGACATGCCTCTCTACCAATGTCTTGTCTCATAGCTGCCTGCTTTGCCTGCTATGATATATAGGATACATGCCTCTTTACCACTGTTGTGTCTGATTGCTGCCTGTAGTCATGTGAGCAGACAATGCCACAAGTGTGGAACTGTTAGCCTTATGTAGACACCAGCTGTTCCCCCCCCCCTTTCTCCACAGGGTCTACTGACAGGTCAGTATTGCTAGGTTTGCCATGGTTGTGACCCCCAAGTTGTGTTGTTGTCTCTCTCTTTGACCCTTTCCCCTTACAGGATCATGCTCTCCTTACACCCAGGTAAGCAGCTCAGACCATGCTATGTGTGTCACACCTATCAGCTGTGTTTTATTTCTCTCCCTGCAGGCTTTTGCAACCGACACACTGGCTTGTCGTCAATGGTGACTGCTTCCACATACCAGCTGACATGTAACTCCCCCTTGTTTTTTGTCTCCCCAGGAACGTCCACTATCACCTACCCTCCTGGGAGCACCCCTGGGCCTGCAGTCTGGTCGCCCCATGGTCGTCTGCCTCGATGCTGCCAGAGGTCAGGGAGCCAGCCCTGCAACCCTCCTCAGCTGCCGGCGCTGCTGCTGCTCCACCTCCCTGGCTGTCCTACTTGCTGTCCCTCCCCTTTCTATGGAGCTGGCTGTGGTTCCACAGGGGAAGAGCCTGCATGTCCAGGTCCATGGGGCAGGTGTGCTGCTGCTGCTTTCTGATTGGCTGCTGTGACTACCCCTGGCAGCCTTGCCTGGCCATCTCTGCTAACGTTCCAGAACAATAAAGATGCCCCTCGGGCAGAGCCCCAGTAAAAACATATGTGCCCAGTGTTTACACAAGCATTGCCCCACACACACACAGACAGCCCCCAGCACTGAAGCCCCTACAGGAGTCCCATCCAGGGACTGCCACGGCCTTCCCTGGGAGAACCCAGCAGGGGCGCTGCGCGACCCCCATGGCACAGAGGGGAGGGGGGAGTCAGGGGGGCCTCTCAGGCAGGCAAACAGTGACAGGCCCGTAATGCAGGTGCCTCCGTTGAAGGTCCGCCCATAATGCAGGCGCCTCCGTCGAAGGTCCGCCCGTAATGCAGGCGCCTCCGTCGAAGGTCCGCCCGTAATTAAGGCGCTTCCGTCAAAGGTCTGCCCGTAATGCAGGCGCCTCCGTCGAAGGTCCGCCCGTAATGAAGGCGCTTCCGTCAAAGGTCTGCCCGTAATGCAGGCGCCTCCGTCGAAGGTCTGCCCGTAATGAAGGCGCTTCCGTCGAAGGTCCGCCCGTAATGCAGGCGCCTCTGTCGAAGGTCTGCCCGTAATGCAGCCACTTCCGCCCAAAGTCTGTCTGCATAAGAGGCGCCTGTTTATGCATCACCTTCATCTGCGGAGCGCCCCCTGTGTCCCTATCGGTCTCTGCAGACCCCTCTCTCGGAATCTGTCTCCCACCAGCCTTGTTGTCTGTCTGTCTGTCTCTGACCCACCCATGCCCCTCCCCAGCACCCCCTGTCTGCCTGCCTGTGTGTCTGCCTCTCCTCCCACTCCCTGATGATGGCTGCTGGCCACCCCCCACCCTGCTAGAGCCCCTGCCGTGAGGCGCCGTCGTCGCCGCATCTGGGGGTGTGATGAGCTGCGTGAGCCCTTCACGCTTGCAGCAGACAAGCCCAAGGCATCTCTTGGTCTTGGCCGGGGCACAGAGCAGCAGGCATGCTGGGATGCCTTCTTTGTGGGCATTGCCCCGGCCTTGGAGGCCCAGGGCTTCAGGCAGCGCATGGGCGAGTCATGTCAGAGGCAGTTCCAGTCCTCATGAGACCCCCCTTGTGTGTGACGTTCCCACCCCCATCCCCTTCCCTTCCCTCCCCCGCTCACCCCCCAGTGCAGCCTCAATGTGGCTTGGGGGTGGCATCGCCTTCTGCAGGAGGGAGGGGACGGCCACTCTCCCCTGCAGCAGGTGGCTGATGCACAGGGTGCCCTGTGGCGGCTGGGCTCAGGCACCTCGCTCACCTGCCCTGCGCCCACCACATGACTGGCGCAACCCCCCTGCCTGCGGTTAGCCCCTTTGTGACCGGGCTGCGACAGACCCTGCGGCAGCTGCCATGGATGGACGCTGACACATGCAGACAGAGGCCTGCACATGCCTGAGCCAGACACGGAGCCTGCCTGCCTGGGAGGTAAGTGTTGCCTGGATCCTGGAGTGGTGCTGGGCCACAGAAACTGCAGCCTGCCTAACTCAGGCATAACTCTGACCTACCTCAGGCATAACTTCTGCCTAACTTAGGCTGCACTTAGGCCACACTTATGCCTGACTTGGAGAGGAGTTGGGTTGGAATGGGCTGTGAAGGTCCTATTTTCTTGGACAGCTGGTCAGGATCAAAATTTTTGAATACATTGATAAATTGAGGCCTTCCAAGTGGTTGACAACCCACCTGTTTGTGTAATCCTAGGTAGACACCCAAAAGCAGTAGGTTTTTTGAGCCTGGCAAAGAGGGGATAGGATCTCATCTATTGGAATGCATTCAGCCTTCATGATCACAACATGTCAAGATCTGATTTAGGCCCCAATCCTATCTAGTGTTCTGGTAGTGCAAGGCCCTTTATGGCAGCTTGAAAGCTAGGCCACTGTTGTGTACTGGTACTTCCAGGCTGCTGCCAGAAACAGGCAGCGGTGTGGCGCGCACAGTAGCAGCTCTAGGGGTCTCTTGTCGGCACCAGTCAGTTTACGGTAGAGGCATGTCATGGGCAGGGGAGTTTTGAGGAGGATCGGGGTAGGGCACAGGGTTGGGGAGGGAGGGGGTGGATTCCAGCAGCAGCAACTTGCATCAGGAACCTGCCCCTCTTTCCTAGGCCACCCTGCCCCTTTTCTTTCCTCAGACCTATGTCTGCAAAATAGCTGGCATATATCTGAGCAGACCCATAGGTGATCAGGCAGCCTACTGGGGGGGGGGGTAAGTAAACAATAGTTTTATTTACGTCATGCTGATTCCCCCCCCCCCCCCGGATGTAGTGTGTGCTCAGTCAGCACAGCTCCATTGGGGGATAAGCCTCCACAGTGCGAAAGGAAATTGCTGGCGCAGGTCCATGAGGATGCATGCTGCCGGATAGGGTCTGCCGGATAGGTGGCTAGGATTTGGTGGCTGCCGCCACCACTGAACCCGCTCCCTTTCGGACTCCCCCTGCCCCTTTGCCACCTCCCTTGCTCTTGTTCTGTTTTCCTCCAACCCAACCCACTTCCTCTACCAACTTACCTACATCGGCGGGTCACAATGTTCCTCTGGCATGCAGGGGAAGGCACTGGCCGTCCCTCTAGTGTACTGGCAGTGTGCGTCTTCGCACGCTGTTAGAGTGTCTCTTGTGACTACTGCAAAGCAGTTAACGCTGGTGAAACACACGTTCTGCCAGCGCTAAAGCCCAATAGGATTGGTCTGTTAATTAGCTCTGTGGATTTAGCAGTACACCGAAGACTGCTGTCCTACACACAAACCACATGGAAATTGATGGAGATTGCATAGTAGCAGAGTTGCTTGAATTGTTTCCTCTTTTCACTAAAATGCCTGTAAAATTGTCCTCAAGGAGGAATTCTTCACACACGGTCCAATCTTATCTGATAGGAAGTGTCAGGATACAGGTGGAAGTGCCTGGATCCAGTGTGTATCGCTGCGCATGACATTGATGCGTCCACCTATTCTGCCAGTGTGCGTGATGAGCCTGCCAGGGCAGTTGCTGGTGACTGCGTGACTCATTGGTGGCAAAGACACTGTCCGCCATTGCCATGTAAGGCAGTGGTGGGGGCGGGCATCGGGATGGATGGGGAGCGGATTAACAGAGGGATTTCTGAGTGGGGATGGGGGTGGAGAAGGAGGCGGAATGGGGCAAGATCGGTGGCAAGAGTGTGTGGCCATATCCTATCCCCCTTCCACCTCCCTTTCCTTCTCCATTACTCTCCTTGGTTCTGTGCCAGCAAAATAGCTGACGCAGAACCAAGGAGACTCATAGCAAAAGTGGAGGCTTTCCCCAGGGTAAGGGAACAAATGTTCCCTTACCTTGAGGAGTCCTCTGCAACTGCCCCCCCCACCAGAGGATGCTGTCCACGCCTCCTTGGTGCATGTGCATCAGCCAGGGGGGATTTGGTTAGGATTTGACTGTCAGTAGACTGTTCCTGTTTTTATTTCCAAATTTTGTACAGATCGCTGTGCATGTGTAGTTGGCTGCAGTTTTCCACCTCTTCTGTTCATTTGTACTTTTCCTCCTCTATATTATCAGTGCACATGTGCACACTGATAAAACCCTGCAAAAAAGGGAATCTTGATGTGATTGTACATGTGGCTGTATCAAGATTATTTTTGCATAGTGTTCTCCAATGCTCAGGAGAACATGCATGCATCAGTAAAACACCACACAAAAAGAATCTTGATGCAACTGAATGCACGATCTGATCAATATTATTTTTTTCTTAGTGTTTTATCATGTACATTGGTAGCACAAAAGGAAAACAGGAAATGAACCTAAGGAACCAAAAGCTGCAGCAAACTATGCAGGGTTAATTTGTAGAAATTCTCCAAGTTAAACCAGAATCCAGGAGCAATGAAATGCAGGGCAAAACAGATCCTCTGAACAATAAAGAAACAAAATGGGGAAATCCTTACAAAAAAGGCAACATCTTCCTCTGTCACTGTTGTCCCTGTCTAGGAATAAACAATGTCTCCATTTATAACAATATTATTTCTGATATTGGGAGGCAGGGATGAATCTCAGAACCTATACAAACAGGTACGGTTGCAATGTGCAAAGATCTCGGATATCCAGGTTTAAAAGCCATGTAAAAAATTGTTTATGTTGTTACATGACTTTTAAAAATTGCTACATGGCTTTTAAACTCAGATATCCGAGATCTTTGTACATTGCAAGAAGCCATTAAGAAAACGTTCGATTGTTTTTAAGGTACGGTTGCCTTAAGGTACTTTTTAATGCTTCCTTCGCTATAACTAGGTTTGGAGTAAAATCTTTTGTGTGCATTTTAATCTTTCCCTGCTTTGGCATGAAATCATGATTATTTTTCCCCCAAGATGCTGTCTAAGCGTTTTGAATTCTTGGCTTCAACGTGTATTTCTAGTGCCCTTCCTGCTTGTAAGGATCATGTGAAAATGGAAATCTTGCATTCACCAGAAGCATACGCCACATGAAGAAATTAACAAATCTAAGGTGTTGCTTTGGAAATTAACATATTTTTTCTCTCATTGCATCATCTTAAGACCAGCTTGTCTGTGCGCTGTGCTCCGCCATAAGGCTCTGAAGGCATTTAGTACCGTATTGAATGCTGCTCTGAAAGGGATGTTCGTTATCCAAGCCCATGTTGACCTTTGACATCCTTTTGCAAGTCAATTCGAAATAGCATAAACATATTATCTCCAAGGCTGCCCTCTGCATAATACAATCAATATTCTTTAATTAAAGGATGATACTATTGATTCTAATTAACCAAAATTGCCTGCCTCATTCATTTACAGTTCATATGTGTTCCGACGGACAAGATGATTTAGTACGATTGCTTCAGTTTGCCACATAGGGGGAGAGACATGCCTGCTTTAAAAAAATGCTCTCTCAGACAGTCAGCTTCTGATACATAATTTCTCCTGTGACAGATGGATTATTTATTGTGTATAAACATAATGTAAAAAAAAATGTGTAAGTGGTTGGCCTGAATGTGCAAACCTAGGATTTTGGAGAAAAAAGCGGAATTTTAAAGTGTAGGAATCATTAGATTACAGTAGGAACCTGGCCACATTAATTCCACATGTTAATACATCTTGTAAGTAATATTTTTCACTCTAAATAAAATGTCAAGGAATCTTATTTTTTTTCCTCTTAAAGGGTGCTGCTTGTGTTCAAAGGGTGTTAAGCATCGAGGCTTATGAGCATATCCATCAATTTATTTGAAGACAAGAATCCTGGTTATATTGAAACACTAATCCATAATGTATAATACAATCTGCACTTGGAAATCATTTTTCACTGACTTTCTTGCTAATGTTAAACTGCAGGTAACTGGGGATTAATGGCCTTTAAAATCTTCAAAAGGCTGCATATTAATTTGTATCCAAAGTTGATTTTTCAAAACAGCCACACAGGGAAGGATTTCTCTATTAACCCCTGAGCTGATTGCACCCTGAGCATGGTATGTTTAATTATTTCCATTTTAGATGAAGAGGCATTGCACTGTAATGAGCCAACCATGATGTACACTTCAAACACGCCTATTTCCAAAAGGCAGCATGCAGAGGTGCGCTTGAAACGAAGCGCATAAGTGAAACCCTAGCTGGAATTCTTCCCTATTCATTTGCTGATCAGTTCCAAGATCTAACAGCCAAATCCTGTGCATGTCTACTCAGAAATAAGTCCCAATGAGTTCAGTGGGAACTACTCTCAGGTAAATGTGTACGGCATTGGAGCCTAACTGCGCAATCCTGCAGATGGCGCCGGCGATGGAACGAATGTTCCATCACCGGTAGCAGTCACGAACGTGCTGTAAAGCACATTTGCGACTACTCTGGAGCAAGGGAACGGCCTGGAACGCCCGAGCGGCCGCCGGAGGAGGCAGGTAAGGATCCGGCGGGCATGGGGTGGTTTGGTGGGCGAGGGAGGGGGGCATTGTTGTAGCCGGCCCGGGAGGTAGCAGGGGATGGCCTCGGCCATATCTCCGTCCCCGCTGGTCCGGCTAGGCCGTTACACCAGTTGGGCCAGCCTGAATGAGTGTCCCCTTCCCCGAGTAGACCTCCAGCCTGGCGTATGCCAGGCAGCCTGGGCTCAGGATCTGGCAGGCAGTCCCAGTGGCATCGCTAGCGCTAACTCTATAGGGGGCACCATCCTCGAATTGGCGCCCCCTCCCTTCCACCCCCTTTTAACTCCCCGGTGGCGCCGCTGACGCCGCCGGCAATTTCTAAGGGGGCGTCGTGCATCACTAGGGGGCGCGCCACCCTGTGGCAGGGGGGCGTCACCCCCCCGCCCTAGGGCGACATCGCGCATCACCCTAGTAACCCCCCCGGGCACATCCCCTCCTCCTCTGCGTCACCCTTCGGAGGAGGCTCTCTGAGGCAGGGCCCGGGAGAAGGCCTCGGAATGTCCGCCCCGTCCAGTGGTCCGAGGCCTTCTGAAGGCCCAATGCGCTGACACGTCTTTTATAGGTTTTTCGCGCATGCGCAGAACTTTTCTGAGGGCAAGGGCTGCCCATTTGCCCTCAGAAACATTCTGCGCATGCACAAAAAACCCTATAAAAGACGCTCGGCGCATTGGGCCTTCTCAGAAGGCCCCAGACCACCGGACAGGGCGGTGGCTCCGAGGCCTTCTCCTGGCCTCGGAGAACCTCCGGAGGGTGACGCGTGCGTCACCCCGTCTGTGCGCGTCACCGGAGCCTCGGACTCATCTCGAAGAGGAAGTGTGCCTCTCTAGGCGCCTCCCCAGTCTCGCTGGTGAATCACCAGCGAGACTGTCTGGGAGGCGCCTCCTAGAGAGGCACACTTCCTCTTCCTCCTCTTCCATCCAAGACGAGTTGTCCGAGGCTCCGAGCTCCGCAGCGACTCCGACTCGGGCTGGACTCCGGCCCGAGTCGGAGTTGCTGCTTTTCGCCCGGCGGAGCCCCCCCCAGAAGCTGGTGCCGGGGGCCCTGTGCCACAGGGTCCCCCATCTAATGACGCCACTGGGCAGTCTTGGGCTACCGGCCGGATCCTTACACAGGATTGCGCTGTGATTTGTATAACGGAGAAACAGGCATGGACCCCTTGCTCCACCTCACACATCAGTGTGTGGAATGGGTACTTTTCATGGAGACCCACACCCTGTCATGGCAGGAAAGAAACGTAACAGTTCAGATCCCCGTGTGAATTGGGGCATTTATATGGAAAGAGGTATTATAGAATTCCTCTCTTCTTGCCAAAATTCATGATGAAACGTGTGGTTCTGGAACCTTCCTGCCCCCCCAGTGGATCAGATTATATACATTATGGCGATATCTATGACTTTTATGCACTTCATGCATTTGTGGAAAACAGTCAAATCTGTCCATCCCTATTCACATACACCTGTCTGAATGGGTGCCACTCTGCCACCCTACCTTCTCCATATCTACCCTACTATTGGAATTTAAACTGTAAACTCCTTGGGGACACAGATCTTTCTTTTTTGTTCATGAAACTCTGTAAAGCACCACATACGTTAATGACACTGGAACAACGACAACAATGGATTACGTGGGTCCTCTTGGCAGACAGAATGTGGCATCATGGTACTACAGGTGGTTCTGAATCTACATTTGAGTAGGAAGCAGAGACCAGCTCCTGGTTGAGGACAGGCATTGTTTGCTTCTGAAGATGTCCTCCCACATACGACAAGGATTAGGGAAGGATGGCTGAATGGGAATGGTGATACATATCATGAATTAAGAACTTCAGAAATATTCTAATGGCCCAATCCTATCCCCCAGTGGTGGCATAATGTGCTTTCCGGCTGTTGCAAACGTGAAATGCCAGAGAGTGCGGCCTGGCTGCTGCTGGAAGATGCAAGTGGCCGGGTCATGGCAATGGACCAAGGATGCTTGTAGCCACAGGTAAGACCATGCAGGGGGGGGGGAGGAAGGTGGGGAGGGGATGGAATGGGGTGACATGGATGGAACAGGGAGGTGACAGGGTGGGGAGAGGAGGGTAGATCAGGCCTGGGAAGGGGGTGGGTTCAGCGGCATCTGCGTCCACCAAACCCTCCTCCCTTCCTGGACCCGATCCACCTTCATGGGTCCATGCAGACTTGCACCATGCAGACTTGCACTAGCGATATCGCTACCGCAGGTATGAGTAGACCCAGCAGGCTGCCATGGGCTTACCCTGGGGCAAGGGAACAAATGTGAATTACTCATGGTTATTTGTACTTCATGGAGGTAGGCTTACCAGATCTCCAACCGGGACAGAGTGCTAGACCTTTAGGAGAAGGAATATGGGCAGGTGTAGCTTGTTATGTCCTAGAGCACAATCCTAGGCATGTCAACACAATGGGGCTTGCTTCTGAGTAGACATGCCTAGGGTTGTGCGCTAAGGTTTAACAAGCTACACCTGTCCACATTCCTTTTCCTAAAGGTCTAGCACTCTGTCCCGGTTGGAGATCTGGTAAGCCTACATGGAGGTAACATTGACATTCTAAGATATTTGATGTGGTGGGAAATCCACAATGGCTGCTCCTCTGCCACAAGTGAACATGGGTGCAACCTGCCAGGAAGTTGTCATGTGAAAGCATCCATGCACTGAAGCAGAACCTGTTGGAGCAGAGTAAAGGTCAGGCTCCAGGTACTCCCTCCAGGTTGTCAGCCCAAGTGGGCCATGAGCTGGAGCAGGGTCGAGTTCCAGAGCAGCAATCAAGGACCAGAGGCTGGTGCAGAGTCAAAACCAAGCAGGTGTTACGGTCCAAAGTAGCAGAGAAAGGGAAGCTTAAGCAGTGTTCTGACACCAGGATCAGGTCACTCAACGCCTAGAGCCTCCTTGGACTTGGTGCAGTAGCGTCACTGCAGGGGGGGCAGAGCTCCAAGTTCCACCGGGCTCTGAGCCTCCGTTACCCTCGCCTTTGGAGCCATTCCGGCCGAGAGGGGGGTAAAGGGGGTAAATTGTACCCAGGCACAGGGTCAAAAAGGGGGCACAGGAGCCAAAGGAGGGCCCCCAGAAATTTCCTGGGATCTCACTTGCTTTCGTCGGCCGGAATGGCTCCAAAGGTGAGGGGGCGGGGCCGCTTTCTCCCATCGTGTAACGGAGGCTCAGAGCCCGGCGGAACTTGGAGCTCCGTCCCCCTGCAGTGACGCTACTGACTTGGTGGCGCAGATTGGCTGTTCTGGTCAGGTGACCAAATGATTGCACAGGCGGATACTGCCACCTAGATGGTACCTTCTAAGCAGGGCCTCTGAGAGGAATTTTATCAGGGGGTACAAAGTTTCTTTTGGTCCCCATCTCAAAGGAAAGGGGACAAAGCAGCGCAAGGGGAGGGCAGCAACGGGCGGAAAACTCTCCGGAGCCCAGGTCTACTAGGCTTCTGTGGCACCCAGGTCTGTGCACTGTAGACCTGGCCTCCCAGTTGGCCTGGCCTCTGTCTTTCACTCTCCATGAAGCCAGCTGAGATCCCAGGAAATTTCTGGGGGCCCTCCTTTGGCTCCTGTGCCCCCTGGGTACAATTTACCCCCTTTACCCCCCTCTCGTGAGCCCTCTCATGAGCACAGTGCACAATGGCCCAGGCTTCTGGTAGAATCGTAGCAGGGGTGGTGGAGTGTGTCTTCTGAGAGTGCTGACTTGAGACCACTCCCTGGCACCATACAGTACTGTCCCATTTCAAATGGGCTTGGGCAGGGGCATTTCCAGGTGAATTGTGGTCTATCTCGGTACCAGTTTTCCCTGAGGCAGCCACCTTGCATGGCCCCATGCTCGGGCAGCTCTGTTGAGTCTGCAATCGAATGTTGTGGCTTTAATGCCTTTTCATTTTCCATCTACCCATCTTTTTTTGTTGCCAGCCTTTGTGTCTGTGGCACGCTGCAACCATTTAGCTGATTACTGAGATGAAAGGAGAAGTGCGGCAGTGAATTTCAGTCGCTCATTGATCTTGCTGGGAATTAGTAAAAAAAAAAAAAAAAGCAGGGAAAAAAATCAATCGGAGAGCCTTGGTCACTGGCCAGAAACATAGATTTAAGCAATGCAGACTTCACTGCATGAGGAGGTCTGTTTAAAGGGCGCCATTGATACCTGACATGATAGAACGTAATGGGTATTGTGGAGAAGCAGTTATAATATTGACAGAAACACACATGGGCTTAGATAAGAAAAATCCAGATAAAGACGTTCACTGAAAGCCAGGAGAGAAAAGAGAAGAGCCATAAATGGCTCTGAACAATATTTCCCAGGTTGTGCTGTTGTATTTTTGTAACTGAATGGCACTGCCGTTACAGCCAATTGATTACTTACTCTGTCTGTTGATAATGAGGCTCACAGCCTGGGAAAAAGATATGGAGTGCAACTCATTTGGGGCAAATTGCAAAATCATTTGCTATTGGGAGTCAAATCACGGTAAATATAATAACCCCTGACAGGACGTCGCTGTGGTCCACACAGGTCGAATGAAAGAAATCGGAGGAGTCATGTCAGACAGACATTGCATGATAGTGTGTTTTACATTTATTTCTCGAGTCAGCCCCGTGGAATAATGAGCCTCACTCTGACACTTTGAATGGGGGTCGGAGCAACACGGGGAGGAGGATCGGGAATGCAGTAGTAGCAGGCTCTGCCCTGACCACTGTGCATTGATGGACTCAGTATGATCAGAGTACGCTTGCATGCAGCTCCATGTGTTTGGACATTACTTTCTCTGAGTCACTCCCCCAATGGGTGGCGGGGAGCAGAAGGACACCTTACCTTCTCGCTCACCTGGGACAATTGTTCCACCTTCAGTTCCACCAGCCATTCATTCAGGGATGCAACATTCCAATGGAGCTTATCCACATGCAATCCAGCATGTATAGGCCCACATCACAGGGCCAGTTTCCCAGATAAAAATCCAGGAATCATCCATTAAATCTGAGCCTTTGAGCATAGTCTCCATTAGAACCCAACATCCCTGCGTGAAAGGCTGAACATAAGAACATACTGTAAGAAGAGCCCTGCTGGATCAGGCCAAAGGCCCATCTAGTCCAGCTTCCTGTATCACACAGTGGCCCCACCAGATGCCTCAGGGAGTACACAAGACAATAAAATACCTGTATCCTGTCGCCACTCCCTTGCACCTGGCACAGAGAAAACCTACTCCTACAACCAGGAGGTTACATATCCCCATCACGGCTTGTAAGCTGTGATGGACTTTTCCTCCATAAATCTGTCCAATCCCCTTTTAAAGGCATCCAGGCCAGGTGCCATCACCACATCCTGTGGCAAGGAGTTCCACAAACCAATTACACGCTGGGTAAATAAATATTTTCTTCTATATAATTTAGGCTGGTGGCGTCTGAGACAAGGCAGGCATGCCAGGTGGTCTAAGAGGTATGACACACTTGCTTCTGCTGCTTACAATGTAAAGGGGACCAATTGCAAATAGTATCATCATTTGATCTAGCCCTCTACAAAATGCAGGGTACCACATCATGTATACAGATCTTCATCATTGTGTGGAGGTTGGGCACAAGGTCAGCAGGCCTGATCCTGGTTCCCATCCATTTCTTCATACGTTGATTTTACTTATATTCCAAATTTCTGAGTGGAGTTGATGCTTGAACTTCAACAAATACGCAAAGTTTCATTGTCATATCTCAGTGCTCAAGGGAAATATTATCACTTTACACTGCAACTAAGCCAAAGTATGTGTGTATGAAATAGCCTATTCTTCCTCTGTTCTTCCCCCTCCTTGACTTCCCTCCCCTTCCTCTGTTATCTCCTCGGTGTTTCTTTTTAGATTGTGAATCCCATGAGACAGGGAACTGCATTCTCCATTCTTCTAAAGTGCCGTGAATGCAGATGGCACCATATCATCAAACGAGACACTCTCCAGTCTTTAAAACAGGTGTGGGGGTCTGGCTGCTGATTTGAATTGGAAACACAGAAGGGTCTTCGAATGTACACATCGCCTCTCATTCTGACCTCGCAGTCTTCAAGACCGATATCATCACACTTGAATAGATTTGGCGTTCACCTCCTCCAAATGGGTATGCAATTCCTATGGGAATTCAGGGCAAAAAAGCTGGGACACAGACCTCTCATGGCCACTATTTGCACTCTGCTGTTGTCCATGCTCATCATGGATTGCTTATTGGCCCACTGGTGCGGTGTCAAGCTACCCAAGGACTGCTGTGCCAACTGGCACACAGGACAGGTATCAGACCACTCTCTTCCTTTCCAATCTTTCGCCCTTCTTCCCTGCTCCCTCCCTTCCCCTGAGTGCTGCTCCAGTGCCTGCTGAGCCACCTTTCTTTTGTAAGATGCTCAAGCATCCACTGAGATGCATCTCAGTGAGAGCCAGGATGGTGTAGTGGTTTGGGAGTCGGACTTAGACCTGGAAGATCCAGGTTCAAATCCCCGCTCAGCCACGAAGCTTCCTGGGTGACCTTGGGCCAGTCACTATCTCTCAGCCCCACCTACCTCACAGGGTTGTTGTGAGGACAAAAAGGAGGGGAGGAAATATGTACACCACTCTGAGCTCCTTGGAGGAAGGGTGGTATAAAAATGTGAAAAATAAATAAAAATAAATAAATAAAATCTCAGAGAACTCACTTTCCCTGGAAGCAGCGGTGTGCCTGGGGCCTGCAGCACAGGTGCTTCTCAAGTACTGCCCCTAGCCCAACCAAGTTTGTTTTTCATGCTCCTTTCTGCCTTTCTCTCTGCCTTTGCGAGCAGAGATCACTGTATTTTGGCAATCTCTGCAACACTTAAACTGCCTCAGCAGATATGGATAGGTAAACATGTTATTTGGAGCGGTTTCAGAAGAGACCCAAAGATTAGCTCCAGGATCCCAGTTGGGGACTCGTTTAACCATCACAGCAGTTGCCTGAACCACCGGGCTGCTCAGTAGAGTAGTGTGAATCTCTTTCAGCATCTGCAGTGGCATTAAGAGGAACTGCCCAGTGGGAGAGACTAGCCCTCCCACTGCAAGTGAGTAAGGTGATTCCACATCTCACTGAGGGTCTCAGTCTATGGCTCTGGTTCCTCAGCCCCTATTGCCTCTGGACAACCCTCCTGACTTCCCAATGTCCTGCTCTCCCTCCTTTCTCCCTTCCTTGATTGCACCATTATTTATTTATTTATTTATTTATTTATTTATTTATTTATTTATTTATTTAATGGATTTAATGGATTTCTACCCCGCCTTTCTCCCAATAAGGGCAATCAAGGTGGCTTACAGTTAAGAACATGTTAAAATACATAATACACAATAAAAAAATAATTAAAAACAAGTAATTAAAACAATTAAAACAGACAACCCTAGTGGGTCACCTATAATTACATTTGTTAAAAGCCATTTGTTAAAAAGCCAGCCTACCATGTCAGTCATCAAATGCCAACCTAAATAAAAACGTCTTGAGGCCCCGCCGAAAGGTCTCTAAGGAGGGAGGTATTCTTAATTCCAGGGGGAGGGAATTCCATAATTGGGGCGCCACTGCTGAGAAGGCCCTATTCCGTGCCGCCATCCCCCTCACTTCCGTCAATGGCGGCACGGTTAACAGCGCTCCCCCTGATGACCTCAGAGTACGGGTCGGATTATAAGGAAGGAGGCGGTCCCTCAAATACCCTGGACCCGAGCCGTTAAGGGCTTTAAAAGTCAAAACTAGCACTTTGAATTGTGCCCGGAAACGAACCGGCAGCCAATGTAGCCGCCGAAGCAACGGTCTGACTGAGTCGAACCGACAGGCCCCGGCAACCACCCGGGCCGCCGCATTCTGCACTAATTGCAGTTTCCGAACAGTCTTCAAAGGCAGCCCCACGTAGAGCGCATTGCAGTAATCTAGTCTAATTGTCACTAGGGCATTGGTCACTGTGGCCAGGTCTGCACGATCCAAGTACGGTCGCAGCTGGCGCACCAGCCGAAGCTGGGCAAAAGCCCCCCTGGCCACCGCCGCCACCTGGGAATCCAGGAGCAGCTGCGCATCCAGGAGAAACCCCAATTACATGCTTGTAAGGCATCTAAGGATTCTCCTTGCAAGGATTTCTTCTCTGAATTCAAAATTCTCATCTCCAGGTTTACAGATTGTTTATTAATAGAACAATTCAACAGTTAATAATAAACTATCTGTAAACCCAGAGATGAGAATTTTGAATTCAGTTATCCTTAACGATTGTGGTTAGCCTCAAGATTTCTTCTCTCTTTTCCTTTCTACTCAGAAACCACTTACTGGACATTTAGGGTTGTTGCGTGTATGATTGCTGAATATATTGCATTGCATAATTGATCCTCCCCCTCCCCATTATCGTATGATTATCCCCACTATAAAAGCTATCTATTTTTGCACCACTAACCTTGCCTCCCTCCTTTTTTATTCCAGTCCACTGAGTTGTGCCATTGGTCCCTGCCCACGCAATACATTTTCCCCATATGTATGTGTTACATGTACCTTAAAAACACACCCAGTAACAGCGGCTTCCACTGGAGAGAAGCGACACAGTCATTGTTTGCTTTGGTTTACATTCTGACAGATCTGGATCCACAGCAGGAGATCCACAAGGTGTTAATTAAGCCAAATGAGAGCATGTAGGCACATGGAACAGAATCCAAGAGAGAGCCATTGTCAGAGGATTTGCCCACAGGAGGGAAAGCAGAAGGAGTGAAAGGACACAAAGAGGATGCACAGCTCGCCCAGGATACGGAGCCAACAACCTCCAGAGTACAGTAACTGCTCTATGGTCCAGCTGGTCTTCAATGGAATTGACGGACTTCTCCCTACCACTGAAAAGCAATGTTCGCTAACTTGTAAGAGAGAAAAAAATATGAAAAAGCAAAACACCCCGTTTATAGAAACAACATTTTGTTCTGATAAAATATAGAATGCATTGGTAAAAACATAGCAAATGCACTAGGTGCCAATGAAAGTCATCCTATGAACTGACCCTACGAAGTCAGACTGTGGGACCATCATCTAGCTCAAGAACATCTAATGGGAGCATCTCTCCGGGGTTTTGGGCCAGGGTCGCATTCATTCATAAAAAACTATCATCTCCTCCTTTGTTTTGTAATGTTCAAGGTCATTTACAGCATAAGAAAACAATTAAAATTAATATTTTAAAAACCTATATAAGAACATAAGAAGAGCCCTGCTGGATCAAGCCAAAGGCCCATCTAGACCAGCTTCCTGTATCTCACAGTGCCTTCGAGAGCACACAGCTAACAAGATAACCTGTTTCCTGTTGTCACTCCCTTGTACCTGGCACAGAAAAAAACTACTTCTAAAGCCAGGAGGTTGCTTATGGCTTGTAACCTGTGAAGGTCTTTTCCTCCATGAATCTATCCAAACCCCTTTGAAAGGCATCTAGGCCATTGGATTTTAAAGGCACCTAGGTAATTGGATAATCCAATTATGTAGCTGGGCAGCCTGGATCCAGTCAACTCCACTTGTTGGTGGGAACACTACCCTTCTATTCATCTTCAAAACACTTTCTCAGACCTGAGGTGAGGTCTGCCTGAGATGGCGTCGTTCCCCCCCCCCCATGCCTGGTGATGTGTCAGACTCTGCTCCTCCCATTCCTTGGAATGGAGAAAAGAGGGACAGAGTGGAAAGAAGAAACAACAGTGGAAATGGAGGGGGCAAGCGGAGGTGAGCGCCCTCTGCCACTGGCGTCACTACGGGGGGGTGGCGGAGCTGTAAGTTCTTCCGTGATCGGAGCCGAAGAATGAAGCGCCCCGCCCCCATGCCTTCCGACCCATTCAAAGCAGTGAAAACAACGCGCAGGGAGTCTCCTGCGCATTGTTTTCACTGCTTTGAATGGGTCGGAAGGCGCGGGGGGGGGCCTTCATTCTTCCGTGTAACGGAGGTTCCGATCACGGAAGAACATACAGCTCCGCCCCCCTGTAGTGACGCCAGTGCCCTCTGCCAATCTACTGCCTGAGGCAGTAATCTCAGTTGATCTCATGGTTGGGCCAGCCCTGCCTTTTCTCTTCAAACAGAGGAATGGAATTTTAATGCCATACAAATTCTCCTCCTCTCCCTCTGGTCTGTTCACATTAATTAGCCTCCGGAGAGGCAATCTTCAGAAGAAAAACAGGGCAGAGGTGAAGAGTTAAATACCATCTACCTCTGCTCTGCAGTCCTCATCCAAACTGCAGCCCCTGCATACAAATACGTCTCAAGCATGATGGACATGATTGAGACGTATAAAATTATGCATGGGATGGAGTGGATAGCAGGAAATTCTTCTCCCTCTCGCACAACACCAGAACCAGGGGACATGCACTAAAATTGAGTGGAGGGAGAGTTAGAACAGACAAAAGAAAATATTTCTTTACCCAGTGTTTAATTAATCTGTGGAACTCTTTGCCACAGGATGTGGTGATGGCACCTGGCCTAGATGCCTTTAAAAAGGGTTTGGATAGATTCATGGAGGAAAAGGCCATCACAGGTTACAAGGCATAAGCAACCTCCTGGCTTTAGAAGTAGGTTTTCTGACAACAGGAAACAGGTTATCTTGTTGGCTGTGTGCTCTCAGAGGCATCTGGTGGGGCCACTGTGAGATACAGGGAGCTGGACTAGATGGGCCTTTGGTCTGATCCAGCAATGCTCTTCTTATATTCTTATGTTTATGTTTAAGATTACAGCACAATCCTATCCAATTTACACCACAGGTGTAACCAGCGGTGCAGCGAGAATGGGAGGCCCCAGAACGGAAAGGGGATTCAAATCTCCTCCAAAGAGGGATTCAAAGGGGATTTAAATCTCCCCTCCCCTTCAAAGCCTCCAGCCCTACCCCCCTCCAGCCCTGCCCCCCACCGCTGGTTACACCAGTGGTGTAAGTTAGATAGGATTACACTGTTAAGCCTGCAACTACATGCTGACATGTATAACTTGACCCTACCCAACCATTAACATCTTCAGATGAAGAACTGTTCCATGTCCCATTGCCAACAGGTGTGGGGACACAAGAAAGAGAGAACCTTTTCAGTAGTAGTGTCCAGGTTCCGAAACTGGCTTGATGATGCCATAGACAACTAACTTGGCTTTCTCCTCTTCCTGTGTTCAGGAGTAGAGTCAAGATGTGAACGTTTCCAGAGAGCATTTGACTTAAGTGGTGTTTGACAGCCTGTTCTGGGAGTGGTGTCTTATTGATTCTCGCTGCTGTTATTATTTTCTAGTCTGTTGCTGTCCCCAATCAATTTTTTTGGGGGGTTATTTTGATGTGGTGTTTTTATCGTGATAAAAAAGGTGGGAGAACCTGGGTCAGAAAGGTGAGTTAAAAAAATGTTACATGTGAATTCCAGACTCCAGGATAATCTGCTCTCTGCCACAGCACTAGTGGGTGACGATATTTCCTTAAGGATTCTTATTACTGACACTGATTGCACGCGCGCACACACACACACACACACACACACCCCCCGGAAGGGCAAGATACCATAATATGGGGCACTTCCAGGAGTCCACGTAATCTGTGATATGATTTCCCTAGTATATTCTCTCCGTTTACTATCTAGGGTGTAACATGAACCAACGTTTATATGTGTAATTGCTGTAATAGACATAATACAATGAGCTATGGAACTGTTCATTAATTACAACTGATCTATAATAAGATCAGCTTTGCGGAGGCAGGATAAATCTGTCTCTCTTGCTCAGCCACCAGGAGTAGCATTCAGAACTGGAGGGCCATTTTTCATCTCGTAGTAACCTTTCAGTTTAATGGCTGGGCATCCAGGGGGCCAAATCCACGGCTCGTGTAAGAGAACGGCTGTCGATGGAGTTGCGCCCAAGGATGAATGTTCTCAATTTTTTGTTCAGCCAAGTGTTGGAAATCTTGTGTGTTCTGGTTTCTCTGGTGTACAATAGGACGCTTTCTTTGCAGTTATGTGGCAAACATTATCTGCTTGGCATTTGAAGCAGAGTCTCAGCCTTCAATGTAACAGCCGATGACCTGAGTTATGTTTCAAGTCATGTTTTATATTGGATACTTCTCAGGCTGTGCAAACTCTGACTGTGTTGCTTCATTCACTGACTGTTGTTCTATGTGTGGATCAGCCTGGGTCAGTATGTTCAAACAGGGTCGTCCTTGAAGGAGGCAGCGTAAGTTGCCTGGGAGCGATGCAAGCTATTCCTCGAGAGACAGTGTAGTGTAATGGGTAAGAGACCAGCCCGTGAACCTGGAAACCCTTCTGCCATAAGCTCCTTAGGCAAATCAGTCTTTCATCTCAAATATAGGGATAATAATATTGGCCTACTTTACAAGGTTGTTGCAAGATTTTACTGAGGGTGTGTTAGGGATGGTCTAACTAGATCTGCCACCTGATACTGCCACCGCCACCCCCCAAAAACCCTAGAAAGAAAAAAAAAGTATTTATTTATTTTTTAAAAATTATACCCCACCTTATCTTATGCCAAAGCAAATGCCCAAGGCGGCTTACAACAAGGATTAAAATACATAACTTGAAACAATACATAAAATAAATTAAAAGCAATAAAATCCACTGGGGGGTGACAATATGGAGCAGAGAAGCAGCAAGGCAGAACATCTTGAGACACAGGAGTCAGACAACAACCCATCACCCAAAGGGTAGACGAAACAGAAACGTTTTGAGCTCTTGCCGAAAAGTCATGAGGGAGGGAGTAGTCCTCAAGTCCCCTGACAAGGAGTTCCACAATTGTGGCACCACAACAGAGAAGGCTCGCCCACGTGCTGCCATTTCCCTAACTTAAGACAGAGGTGGCACTCGCAGTAGAGAGCCCCCTCAGATGACTTAAGAGAGTGGGCCAGAATGTATGGGAGACGGCGGTCCCTCAGATATCCTGGACCCAAACCATGAAGGGGTTTAAAGGTCATTACCAGCACCTTGAATTGGGCCCGGAAATGAATGGGCAGCCAGTGCAGCCGCTGAAGCAGCGGTTCAACAGAGTCAAACCGCCTAGCTCCAGTGACCACCTGGGCCGCCGCATTCTGCACTAATTGCAGCTTCCGAACCGCCTTCAAGGGCAGTCCCAGTTATCTTGCTCCTTCCCGTGCAGTCATTGACAAACAGGAAGTGTGGGCCATGCTGGGAACTTCCCCACATTTTCTGTTTTATTTAAAGGGACTGCAAGGATCAAGCGAGGTAGCTGGCGTTTCTTCTAGCCTTGCTTGCAGGGTCCCTTTAAGTTTTTAAACTTCATTTCTCCTTTCTGAACAGGAAATGACCATTGCTCCAATATAAGCTGCTTCTGAAAATGCAAATTACTGACAAATTCTGCAATCCTGACGATTTTTTTTTATTTTTCCTCCCTCAAGAGGATCAGCAACCCGTTTGCAGCGGTCTATGGGCATAAACCCTATGCCCCTCCCCCTTTGTACCTTTTAGATGTCATGTAGCCTTTTATCTGGCTGTCAATTCCA
Source organism: Plestiodon gilberti rubricaudatus (assembly GCA_026170595.1). Classification (NCBI taxonomy): domain Eukaryota; kingdom Metazoa; phylum Chordata; class Lepidosauria; order Squamata; family Scincidae; genus Plestiodon; species Plestiodon gilberti. Next base: position 220,287,980 of record JANXHW010000003.1, read on the forward strand.
TTCTGCTGCAGTTTTATGCTATTTTTATATTTGTTTTGACGATTGAATTTGGATGCGTTTAAACTGATGTTAGCCTCACTGAGAGGCGGCCGCTCAAAGTAGCGGGTAGAAATCCTCGTAATAAATAATAACTAGTTCAATAAAAAGCCTTCCACAATGTGTAGTAATTTGGAGGAGGGAAGTGAGAGGCCTCAGCAATAAACCTTAATGAGGGAGTCGGTCTGTACAAGTGCTACAGAGTGACCCTTTACCTGTGAAATGCTGGAGAAGATTATACATTTTTTTTATCACTGAAAGCAATATTAGATGCTATTTTGTGTTTCTCTCTGATATAGAGCCCATCTAATTGTCCCAAAATGGCTTAATTATTTCACAAGAACAAGCAGGAAACAAGCCCTACGATTCCCCCCTCCCTCTCCCTTTTTAATGCCATGGATGGAGGGGAGCTGTAAACTCTGACATATGATACTAATACCGTTGATATGATATGATACCGTTGCAAAGAATAAGAAATGTTGACATTTGGAGGCATATATAACAACCTTGGGGGATATAGGCCTATTATGTGTAGGCTGTTGTATACCTTGTCAATGCAACTGACCTTTGGAACAAAGATACTATTGTTATCTCAGAACATTTAAGATGCTCTAAAATGAGCAAGAACAGTTCAGCTGTGCACATATCATCAGACCCTGTTTCAGCAGTGGAGAAATCCTCGCTTCCCCCTTTCTATGCAATTGCCCAAGTACCCCAAGACAGCTTCTGCGAACCAGGCCTGAGTTCCTCTAGGACTCCCACAAGAGGAGAGATACACGACCCAATCCTATCATCAGGTTGCGCTGCTGGAACTCATGCTCTGGCAGCACAGTTTGACTTATGGCGTTGCAAAATGCAACACACTATGACACTGTGTATGCAACACAGTGTATGGCATAGTGTATGCAACGCACTATGGCACTATGGCAGCACAGTTTGACTTATGGCGTTGCAAAATGCAACACACTATGGCACACTAGGCCAGTGGGTGGCACAGCGGGTTAAACCGCTGAACCATAAGCTGTCGATCGAAAGGTCGGCAGTTCGATTCCCGCGACGGGGTGAGCGCTCATTGCTTGGCCAGCTCCTGCCAACCTAGCAGTTCCAAAGCATGTCAATGTGAGTAGATAAATAGGTACTGCTTGCGGGAAGGTAAACAGCGCTCCGTGTTTATTTATTTATTTATTTATTTCAGGAATTTGTAGCCCGCCTTTCTCCCGAAGGCATTCAAGGCGGCTTACAACATATTAAAATACATAACACATTAAAACAATTTAAAAACACATTAAAATAATTAAAACACTTAAGTTAAAAATAGACAACCCCAGTGGGTCACCAGCATATACATATATTAAACCAATTGTTAAAAAGTCAGCCCACCATGTCAGACATTAAAAGTGTTCCAGCCGCATGCTACGCGCTGCGGCAAGGAGAGTCATGCCGGCCACATGACCATGGAGGTGTCTTCGGACAACGCTGGCTCTTCGGCTTTGAAATGGAGATGAGCACCACACCCTAGAGTCGGACACGACTGGACTTAATTGTCAGGGGATACCTTTACCTTTTTATGGCACTGTACCTGGCCATGCAGCACTGGACTTCCTGCATCCTCCGGCATTGGTAACTCATTGGCAAGGGTGGGCCGTGGGTGGGGAGGGGGAGGAACGGGGCACTTTGGGGGAGGGACGGGGTGGATCCGGCAGCAGTCACGCACACCAGATTTTATCCCCCCTTTTAAAAACTTCTCCACCCCTTTTCTCTCCTTGGACACACACCACCAAAATAGCTGGCATATGTCAGAGGAGACCCATAAGCGGTCTGAGGACTTTCATTTCTGCCCTTTCTGCCCTTCGGGGAGAAAGGCGGGATATAAATAAATATCTCTTACTTATTTCCCATTCACCTTCAGGTCACTCCTCCACCATTGCATGTAGCGCACACCTTTTTGGTGCAACTGCATGCTATAGCATGGCAGGGGATAAAAGTGGGCTCTTAGGGCCAAATGAGTCACGTCGAGCTACCATATAAAGGTGCCTTATGACTGTGTTTATATTAACATTTGTATGCTGCTTTTCAGCTTGTGAGGCCTCCAAGGTGCATAAATTATTGTCTTTTGTTTTTATATAGAGCCCATCAGTGTACATGGAACTTTACACAGATTTGGAAGGGCGTGGGGACTAAAGTGAGATGCCAAAGGGTTCACAAAAAAGGTAGGTTCCCAGTAGGGATTCAAAGGTTGTGAGGAAGCCTCCCACAGATGTTCTGAGAAGTGGTTCAAAGCATAAGACGCAGGAAGTCATTTGAGGGAACCGGAGACATGAGGGTGGTGGACCTGAAAGAGGGAAGGACATGGGCTGGAGTGCAGTGGGATATATGGGAGCTCAGCTGAGAGGTAGGGAAGGGCCAGGCTCTGGAGGGCACGGAACTGGAGCTGGTTCTGGTGGGACCTCTAGGGTTGCCTGTTTGCAAAAAAAAAAAAAAAAAAAGACCTTTTTTTTTCTAGGTCCCCCCTTTTTTTCTCAGATGTTAAAAAAAGTGGCAACAAATGTTAATCTCAGGCCATTTTTGGATGGCTGCTGGGTCCTGCCCTGGCACAAGAGATGTCCCCTAATTTTTCAAGGGCTGGCAGTCTTGTGACATTAGCAGTCCCCAGCTCAGGAATCTCAGATTTTGGATGCATCGAGCCTGGCAGCCCTAGGAACTGCACCGTGATGGGGTGGGGTGGAAGAAGACGGCAAGGGAGGGGGGCCTCTCGCAAACTCAGGAATTCAGGGGCGCAACACAAATTCAGGTACGATCCATGGGCGTCACTGGGGCGTGGCGGGGGGGGGCAGGCCGCCAGGGGGTGACGCGCGTCATGGGGTGACGCGCGCACCCCCTCGCGCGTCACCTCCGTGACGCGCGTCGCCCTCCGGACGCTCCGAGGCCGGCCCGGGAGCCGGCCTCGGAGCGTCCGACTCCATCGGCGCTCCAGGGCCTTCTGAACGAAGGCCCAGGCAGCGCGTCAATCCGGGTATTTCCCGGATTTTCGCGCATGCCCAGACCCGTTTTGAGGGCAAAAAGCCCTCAAAACGGGTCTGCGCATGCGCGAAAATCCGGAAAATACCCGGATTGACGCGCTGCCTGGGCCTTCGTTCAGAAGGCCCTGGAGCGCCGATGGGGTTGGACGCTCCGAGGCCGGCTCCCGGGCCGGCCTCGGAGCGTCCGGAGGGGGGGCGACGCGATGCGGGGGGGGAGCCGGATGGCCCCCTCCCCCCGCGCCTATAACGTTGCGCCCCTGGGGGGGGTGATGCGCGTCCCCGCAACAGGGTGACGCGCGTCTAGTGACGCCACTGGTACGATCATAGCAATTTATTGTGGGTTTATCTTTCCCAAGGAGATCAAGGCAGAGGACATGGGTCCGTCTGTCCCTACAAGTTCTCACAACACCACAGGGAGGGAGGTTAGAGAGAGTGACTGACCCAGGTCACCTCTGTTTTCAAGCAGGGATCTGATTCTGATCAAGCTGGTGGAAAGTATTTCCCCATTGGTTCCCCCACTTCCCAAGTGGCTACTGCACCCTGCTTCTTCTTCCCAGTAAGAGCATGCAGAGGGGAAAAGGTTCAAGTACCTCCTTGAGCCCAGGAAGGAGTTGAAGCTCCTGGGTTCATCTTTATTGCTGCTGGCTAAATGCAGGCAGAAGAAATGCCCCCTTTTTCATGGTGATTATAATTCAATTCCATTTCACACCAGTTCGCAGCCAGGGGCTTGACCACCTTCTGCATTGTTCTCTATTATGTAGGGCCAGGAAACTGTTGAAACTATTCGCAGCCCCTCCTGCTGGTTTGGGGCAATTCCCCAGATATGTGAAGAGAGGATTATCGCTGCGGGAATAGCGAATCACCGATAATTGTTTCACTCCTAAGTTCAGCATCCTCATGATTGTTTATGGGAAGAAACAATACCCAGGCAGTGTCTCTTCCTACGCCTGTTTGCACGTTGTCAGCTGCAACCGTGCTGTGAGAAATGCTGGCTTCTCTTTGCAAGCTTCCATTTTGGGCTGTATAAATTCACAGCCGTGTGCATCACTTTCTATTTCAGATGGCACTAAATGTTAGCTGGCTGTGTAATGTAGCAGACCTGGGCAAGTCCGGACAACTTTAAAAAGATATTTAGAAGATTTATATATTACTACTTTTCCTCAACCATTGTTGAAAAGTCCACATAGCAAATGGTGGTTTACAAACATGTTCAAATGATGTTAGTCTCAGTGGTAAGGCAAAGAATACCCCCCCCCCCCGGTAAGCAACTCCCCCTCCAAACCAGTTTTGGTGGCATAGCAGATAGCAGTGTCTTTCTGGGTCAGGATATTAGGGATGCTTTGTTCTGCAGTTCTTCCGACAACCTGTGATCCATCAAGCCAAATGCAGCTTGTAGTCAAACAGGAGTCAAACAGGTATGACTACCCAGTCTGAAGCCTCAATAGACCTTCTGTTTTTGCTGCCCGACTCTCTTGACCTGCAGAAATCAGTAACTAGCAGGTCCCCTCAACTCAATTTGGAATCAGCTCAATATTTACGAGTTTTCGCAGTGAGCGTTTGGAAAAAGATCCTCTCGTTTCCGAGAATTCTCCCCCAGTTTATGATGCTGGCACATGCCTGCGCATTATCTAATTACTTGGAGCGTGAGAGTGGGAGGGGCTATAGCAGCCCCACAGCAGAGCAGAAGACCCCAGGCTCAATCCCTGACAACTCCGGGTAGAGCAGAGAAAAAATCCAGTCGGAAGCTCTGGAGAACCGCTGCTAGTCAACACTGAGCTAGATGGACCAACAGTGGTCAGTATAAGGTCGCTTCCTACTTCCTGGAAATAGTATATTGGCCGGACTGAGCTTGGAATGCTGGTTATGTTTGAGTAATTTATTTGTTCAGATAACATGGTATTGCTCTGTAAATTAAATGCCCATTTAAAAAATGCATGTAGATTCACAGCAATCAATGAATGAGAGTTTCCATTAAACAAAAAAACATAGCACAAAAACCAGAAAAAGGTGAAAGGGTGAATCCTCTTACACCTCTGTAAGCCTCCTGCTTCACAATGGGTCTCCTTGGACCTGCACAAGCAAAATCACTGTCTTACAAAGTGTGCAAACCTGCCTGGACTACTGGCAACCTGCCATTTGAAATGGCTTTGCTATGATGGCCAGATGGAACTTTCAGCTGGAGACAACTGAATTCCACTTGCTGTGGATCAACAGCGAGAAAAGGCAATTCCCTTCACGTCTTGCCTGTGGACAAGAAACCTGAACACTTCTGGCTGGCCACTCTGTGAAGCAGGATGTCGGACCAGACGCACCTTTGGTCTGATCCTGCAGGGCTCTTCTTAGGACTTCTGTTTTATCATGTGAGGTCAGTTCGTATGAGATTGTTGAGATTGTTCCATGGAAAGGGAAAGGTGTAGGTGGATGGGCTGGGCCAAGGATTGGCATGGAGGATTGGCATGGATTGGCATGGCATGGAGCAAGCTCAAACTAAAACACCAATATGGCTAACTGGGCACTTTCCCTGTTCTAGGTACTCACACTAGTTCAGGATCTTTATCTTAGCACCCAACAGCCAGCTTGGCAAGCAGGCAATCTCTGTCACTGCACCCAACTGGATGTGAGACCCAGGCAAATGTGCAAATGGGAGGTGTGTGACCCCACTTCTTAAACCTGTGGTAATTAACCAGACTTTACCTTGGAGGTTGGATACTGGGGGGGGGGGGGGACCTGAGCTCTTAACTTTCCCACTCTTGGAAATTATTATTTATTATTATTTAAAGAATTTTTACCCTGCCTTTCTCCCGATAAGGGCAATCAAGGCGGCTTACAAACAAACCCAGTGGGTCACCTTATGATTGCATTTATTAAAAAGCCAGCCCACCATGTCAGCCATCGAATGCCAACCTGAATAAATTGGAAGCCCAGTGGGCTTCTTGGTCCAATGAGTTAGCTCAGAGCCAGGTCCTTTGTGAAGAAGAAGAAGAAGAAGAAGAAGAAGAAGAAGAAGAAGAAGAAGAAGAAGAAGAACAACAACAACAACAACAACAACAACAACAACAGAGCAGGAATGGTTGCTATCTTGGACTGACTCAACAACCCTTTCAGAATGCTGCAGTTCATACAAGAACCGCTTAGGTGACAAAATAGGCAAAATAAAGAAAACCAGAGGTTTTCACCACACACCTGAATGAAAAGTGGGACACGGAAAACCCTAGAGTAGAAGGTGAAGAAGCAATTTTAAATGTTGCCTAGACCCAATGGGCTTTTCAAACAGACTTTGTAGGTATGGATTAGATTACTGTTTCTGGAACCTTCAGAATGTGCAATTTGGATGAGGGTAAGCCTAGAGACGTTCCTGCTTAACAGCAGAGAGCTGGACTAGAGAGTCATCAAATCATTTTGCATTCCTTTGATTTGATGCTAGAATTTTTCTAATCTGCTGGAAGGACAGATGATGGAGCAATAATTACTGAGGGGTGTACATGAGCTATTGCTTCATTTTCAAAGTCATTTAAAGTTGAGCTTCTCTAAGTATGTGTAAATATCACTGTTCTCTCTTCAGATTAATTTAGCATCAAGTGCAAGATCAAACTTTCAGGCGGCTTTTAATTTAAAGGAGAGTGTAATGAGCTAGAAAACTTGCATGTATCATAAGAAGCACAGCAGATCCAATCTTAGGAACTCAGAAATTTAGGGATTTGTTTTTGAAACATCAGTTGCTCTTGCAGTGCACTAAATTCAGAAGATTGTGAGTGAAATCTTGTACCTTCTGTGTATGGAAAGCAGGATGTAGAATAAGGTTCTAGGGCAGTGGTTCCCAAACTGTGTGCCGTGGTGCCCCAGGGCACCATGGCAAATGCACAAGGGCACCATGGGAGCCCTCTGAAAAAAACTTCTTACTGGCTCTCCTGGGCACTACCATCTTGGCCAGGCCGAGATCTTGTGAGAACCGTGCAAGATCTCGTGAGAACTTACGAGATTTTGCACAATTCTTGTGAGATCTCACAAATTCTCGTGAGATCATGACCTGCCCACGATGGCAGCATGGTGCCGCTATGACATGGCACCATGGAAGGTGACATACCAGGTCACTGACAACACTGTGACCACAGTAAGTTTGGGAACCGCTTGTCTGCAGTTGCTAGCCTGGGCTCAGTCAGTGTGATGAAAGAGGTTGTTTGCTTGCGACTGATCACTCCCTGTGTCTCACTCAGAAGTATCCAGTAGTCTGCTTTCCCCCCACAAGCCTTGTGCACAGGTTACTTGAAGCAGAGATGGAGTGATGCATGGTAGCCTGGGAAGAAATCTACCACTACCACTGCCATTATAAAGTGGGGAAGCAAAACACGACGGGTTGGAGCACTAAATTTCCCACTTACAATGCTCTAAGTCCATCTCCATAAGGGCAATCAAGATCCAATAGGACCAATGTAGTCTCCCTTTCCAGTTCCCAGCACAAGCCATCAACGAGGGTGAACAAGGTCATTTTTTCATTCTAAATTCTAGCCAAAAGCCAGATTGAAATGGGTCAAGATAGTCTCACAGAGGAATCGCTGTAGTTGAGTTGCCACCATGTGCTTGGGAGCACCTTGCGCAAGAATGAGCAGTCGCAGACTGAAGTTTGGAATAGAAATTCGTGAAATTCCCCTGACCTGTCTGCCAATAGGGCGATTAACTGAACAGAGGTTGGCAGGGGCGTCGACAAAGGGAAGCGCGTGGGGCGGGCCGCCTGGGGGTGACGAGTGCACAAGGGTGACCCGCGTCCCCCCGGCACTTACATTTTGATGCTGAAGTTGGGCCCTCCCGCCCGCTCGCCCTCGCGTCCGTTTGGCTCCAAAATGAGCCGAAAACGGCGCGGGGGTGTGTGCTTTGCTCCTGTGCGTGACGTCACGTGCGGGGGCGGAGCCACTTCCTTAAAGGTGACGCGCGTCCTAGCGACGCGACTGGAGGTTGCTGAGGTGGACCAATACAATCTTTGCTTAAATGGTATCAAAGGTTGCTGGCAGCAATAAGAAGCTGCACACAGATGCTTAACTTTCGTTCAATTCTAGAAGGAAATTAACAATCCCCAGGTGGGAAAGCAGATGGTTGGTTTTCTTCACAGAATTTGAAAAGTTCTTGTGACTCAGAACTGTTAATATTTTGCAAGAGACTACAGCTTAATGTGGCACGGAATGCTTAGCCATTCCCCGCCTTGTTCTAAGCAGGTATATTCTGATGTCTTTGTGTCAAAGGGCTTAATTTTGGATGATAATCTATCTCTCATTCATAGGAAACTGCCTTATGTTGAAACAGACCATTGACCCATCTAGGTTGTTAACACAGTTTGGCCATAAGAAACACAAACTTGTTAACACACAGTTTGGCCATAAGAAAAGAATGTTGTTGTTGTTGTTGTTGTTGTTGTTGTTGTTGTTGTTGTTGTTGTTGTTGTTGTTGACAACAACAACAACAACAACAACAACAACAACAACAATATTCTTTTCTTATGGCCAAACTGTGTGTTAACAAGTTTGTGTTTCTTATGGCCAAACTGTGTTAACAACCTAGATGGGTCAATGGTTAACAACAACAGCAACAACAACAACAGCAACAACAACAACAACAACAACAGTATTTATATACCACCTGTATACTGTATATTTATATACAATATAAACAGTATTTATAAAAGATGGGATTCTTGCCCACTCAAGGCAATAACTGCACAAGATAAGGACTAGATGTACAGCAATCCTATCCAAATTACACCACCGGTGTAACCAGCAGTGCAGTAAAAACGGGAGGCTCCAGAACAGAAAGGGGATTCAAATTCCCTTCAAAGGGGGATTGAAAGGGGATTTAAATCTCCCCTCCCCTCCAAAGCCTCCCGCCCTGCCCTCCCCCGCTGGTTACACCAGTGGTGTAAATTGGATAGGATTGCGCTGTTAAACTGGGTCATATTTATTGACTTAATGTTAATCTCAGACTAAACTGTAAACCTTGCAGCAGCTCCTGTCTTTCAGCATTCCTCCCTCCATTAGTGTGGGCAGACTGCACTCTACTGTCTATTCCGCCTTTTGCGTTCCCACCCTGACTCAAAGCTGCAGATTGTCTGCTGACAATCAACACTTCTCTCTGCCAACCCCAAATGGGGTCAAAGCAGCTGAATTTCACCACCTCCCCTAATCCAGGCAGCCTTTGAGGTTGACATTGCAATCCAAGCCCAAGTGATGACCAGCCAGCATCCCTGAACCAGACTGCCTCTTAAGATCAGTTCTGGCTCCCACCCACCATCTGTTGCTTACCGCAGGGTAACTCTTTTCCCTGTCCTGCCCTATACATGACAGCTGTGACCAACCTGGCTAAAAGCCACCACACCATATACCACAGTCCACGGTAGGCAGGAAAAAGACCCCAACGATGGCCAATCAGGTGGGAGGCAAAACATTCCTACCTGTCCCCAAAGGGTAACCTCAGACTACCTAAGGGGGGTGGGGTGGGTGGGATGGGGTCTGATGAAGGCTCAAAGCAGAATGAGTGGACGGTGGTGAGGCAAGCCCAACGGCGGCTTCTCAACCCGCCGCTGAGTATCGCATGCTCAATTGGGTGTGGATTTCCCTCTCTTGCCCGTGCATGGGCGAGGACAGGCAAATACGCCCCTGTCTTAATCCTAATGGTGTGTGTGTGTGGGGTGTTTTCGGATCACTAGAGGCAACCCTCAACCAGCCCATTCATCTCCACCTGTAACTGCATTTGTTCATATTTCACCTTTGTGTACACTTGTCTCTCCCTTCTTTGACTCTCTTTTGTACCTTCTTTCCTTCTCATATAAATTTACATTGCAGCTCCACGGGCTGGGACCTGTCTTTTGCTGATGTAACTGCGTAATGTGCTATGCTGACTAATGGTGCTATATAAATAATAATCCTATTAAGCACTAAGAAGACCAATGGTCCACCAACAATTCATTAAGGAGACACTGAACCCATGGCTTTCTACATGAATATCATGCCTTCTTCCTGTGAGCTATGGTCCCTTCGTCCCACGCTGTTAAACAGAGGCGAGATGGGGAGATGGGGAAGTGCATTTGCTGAAATTACAGTTTCTGCTTGAAGTGGAAATCATTAATGTTTATCATCAGCGTGGCATCTCTGAGCTGAGATAACTTCTGTTCTGTTCATTGTGCTCCCCGAAGTACCATGAAGCGTACTTGGAGTACGACTGATTCATTTATAACCACCTTTGTTCAAAAATTATAACCTCATTAAAACGGAACAACGAAGCAAAGATGACATATTAATTTTAATACTGAAAAGAGGGAAAGGAAATTGATCCTCACTTGAGTGGTAAAAAGACAACATTTAAGAGGTGTGCTCAAAGGGTAACAGGTCCTCATCACAGTCCTGGCTTCAGAAAAACGTGCTGAATAGCAACTGCGAGGGGCCATTGGATGAAGTCTGAGATGGCATTAATATTCATATACTGCAGGAACACATTATCATACAGGTGAAATTGTATTTTGTATTGTAGGCATTGTGACGGAATGTTGCCTAACGTGAAATTGCAAGGTGCATTTGTAGGCTCTGCACAGATGAAACGTTTGAGGGACTGTGAGGGAGGCAAGATAGTGAGACATGGGACAGAACAGAGCTCAGTGCTCCAACATGTGCTCCGTATGGAGAAGGTCCTCTGCTCAATCATCTCCAGTTTGAAGGATCTCAGCAGGACTTTGCCTGATAGTGTGGGGAGCTTCTGCTAATCAGAAAAAAAATGTTACTGGGCTTTCTTATAAGGCATGTTCATAAGATATGCAAAATTTGCCAAGGAGATTTCGTGTGTTCCTAGATCTCACCTGATAGGCTCACTTCGAAACAAATTTAGAGCTTCCTGCCCAAATGGAGGAATGTTGGGGAAATTTTGTGGAAGCTGTTCCCCACATCCAATCCACAATATCCACAGATGACTACAGAAGGGACAGTAAATCTTTCTTGTCCTGCTGTGCATGCTCCATCTTCCTCCCCAGCCCAGCCAAATTTTGGATTAGGCATCTCCAGTACAGTAGCAATGGAGGCTCTCAGCTGCATTCCCTGGCCAGCTCTCCCAAATTTCCAGTGGCATCTGATGTGGGCTCTATGTCTCACTAGGGGCAATTCAAGTCAGGACAGCTCACCTCTGTGGGTGATCCAGGAGATTTCTCCACATATGAGAGCAGGATCACAAAGAGCTATTCATTTTGATGACTTAGAGCCTGCCTTTCAGTCAAATGATCACCAGAGTGACTTACAACAGCTTAAAAATGATACATGCATAAAATACAAAGTAATTACGTTGCAAAATCAAACATGTCTTGAGTGAATCTCTGTCCCAGTTTTCTCGGTTGCTGAACGGGAAAGGAAAGGATTGAGAGTTTAGAAGGAAGGAGGGATTGAAATAAATTATATCCATACATCTGTTTAAATTCAGTGCTGAAGGCATGTATCATGTATCGTTTTCTATGGAGAGGGACGCATGGGTCACCCTGTCTCTGAGTCATCATAAGACTGTTGGTGATGATGAGAAAAATTGGCATCAATTTGAAACAAGTACATGCTTTGGGTAGCTATTACAGCTGAGATTGAAGCATTCAATTTTACTCAAATTTTACTTTTCAGCAATGTTCAGCCTTCGAAAATATTTAGCTTATTCAACGAAGTGCTTTACGGCACATTTGTGACACCAAGGAGGGCAGCTACTCCGCTGGTTGAAGACTGAAGATGTTTGCGCTGTCAATGTAACAAGAAGTGGATTTTCTTAACTCAAACCTGACTAATGAGACTGATTGTTCCGAGAGTCAAAGTTGGCCACTGTTTTTTTTGTTGGTTACTGATTTGTTGGGTGGTCTGTACTGTTATATAAGAAAACTAAGTTAATGGGGCTGACGCCATGGAGTTAGATGCTGCTGCATCACAAAACAGCCTCAGCAGATCCTTTCTCAGTTGAGTTTCTGTAGGGGGCAGGGGAGGCATGAAGTTTTTCTTGGGCCCCTTCCCAAAGAGGGTGGGGGAAAAATGGGGCAGGGGAGGGCAGCAACAGCAGGAAAAGTCTGGAACCCAGGTCTACCAGGCTCCCCGATGTGCTCTCCAGGTCTACCTGCCCGGTAGACCTGGCCTTCCGGTTGACCTGGCCACCGTCTTTCACTCTCCATAAGGCCAGCTGAGATCCCAGGAAACTTCTGGGCCCTTTCTTTTGGCTCCTGGGCCCCTTCCTTTGGCTCCTGGGCCCGGGTACAATTTACCCCTTTTCCCCCCCTCTCATGGGTCCTGGTAGGGGGTTCTGCGCATCCCTAGGTGTAGAGGATACTAGGAGAAAGTTGGACTCTCAAATGACTGGGAGCTTTACAGGGAAATGTTGGCGAGCACGTCTATGACTGCAACAGCGACTGCAAAACCAGCCCTGATGCAGAAAGGGGGCATCATCTGAGCCCATTCTAAATGTGCACAACTAACTGTAATAGGGATAATGACCGACTTCACTGCCATTTGCCTTTCTTTCTTCCCTGCAGTTGGTCATAGGATTTATCCTGGCCTTTGTTCTGAGGCGCATTCCTGATTCCCTGGAGGCAGCTTGGTTGCCTGTGAGTGCCATCTATTTAGAAACACCTGCTGTTAGTTTGTTCTTGTGCTGTTCGCAGCGAGAAATATTCCTTTGTGAAACATTGAGATTAAGCTCAAATGGCAAAAAAATATGGTCCCCGTAACCAGTGAGATTTTAATTCATTGCACAAAGACAGAATTTATTGTCAGTTCGATAACAGCCTGATTTCTCCAGGCTAATTTTGATAGCATTCACAAAACTTTGGCTGACATTATGCACCTTTTTGTGTGCTGCTGACTACAATTATGGTCCATGATTGGTTTTATGGATTTCTATAACTGCTTTCTGTTAAGCTATAAGGAGCGGAGGTACTGCTGAGGGAAGATCTTAAATAGATGCAGCAATGTTGTCATTGAGTCTGTTGCTGTGGCTTGTAATGCCAAAGCTATACAGTATCTGTCTTGCATAGTCTAAGGAAACTGCTTTCTCTGTAAAGAGCATCCAAGTTGATTAGGGGCCAGACTGAATGATACTGTATGTCCCCGAATGTGCTTAAGGCCGAAGCACACTGGGCGCATCCCGCGAACAGCGCGACAAACGCGGCAAAAGCTGGGAATTGCCCAAGGGAGGCGTCAACGGGAATGGAGGGAAGTCCCACTAAAAGAACACAGGGGAAGCTGGCCGCAATGTGCTGGATGCACATGGGATGCGCCTGGTGTGCTTCAGCCTTTATTCTGTTCTAGGGACCCCCCTAGACCAGTATCACAAGGGGTAGCAGACAGACTTGACAGGGGTGTAGGCTAGTTCATGGGGGTTCAGTACCTTGGTCAGCTCACTTTGGAGCTGGTATCAGAATCAGGCTGGATAGAGGGCAACCCAGAGCAGTGAGTTTGGAATATTGCTCCACTAGTAGCCCGGAGCCAACTGCAAGCTTTCGTAGTCCTGCAGCCAAACTGGTTAACATAAGAACATAAGGCGAGCCTTGCTGGATCAGGCCAAAGGCCCATCTAGTCCAACTTCCTGTATCTCACAGTGGCCCCACCAGATGCCTCCGAGAGCACACAGCCAACAAGATAACCTGTTTCCTGCTGCCACTCTCTTGCACCTGGCACAGACAAAACCTACTTCTAAAGCCAGGAGGTTGCTTATGGCTTGTAACCTGTGATGGTCTTTTCCTCCATGAATCTATCCAAACCCCTTTGAAAGGCATCTAGGCCAGGTGCCATCCCCACATCCTGTGGCAAGGAGTTCCACAGATGAATTACACGCTGGGTAAAGAAATATTTTCTTCACCCCCAGATGTCTGATTCCCCCCACCAGAAAATCCCCCCACATGTCTGATAGCCCAGGAGTATAGCCAAGCAACTCAAAACATTATTACAGAACTACTGTGATTTGAAGAACACATATATTTTGTGGTGGGAGAGATGCAGGAGTTCCCCTTTCACACATAATCCAGAAGCATGGAATGAAGATGTTATCAGTCACTCACTAAGATTGCATGGCACCATGGGTGATGTAGTCATTGGTATGTATCACAGCCTAGTAGTCTCCAGGGAGGCCAAACATTGCCTGGCAGAACAGGGGATCCAAATTAGATCAATAGAGAATTTGGCAGTCTCCCTGATCTCTGTTTGACCAGAGGACACCTATATCTGAACTCCAGTGATAACCGTAATCTATAAGCAAATGGTGGGTATGGAGATTAAGGAGCACTCTGGGTAGTATTTTCTTGTATTAGGTTTGTTCAGAAGGTTCAGTCAGGGGCTGATTAGCCCCTTCTTCTGAACAAGCAAAGACATCCCAGCTCCTGATTTCATCGTCTCCTAATCTTTAAACCAGCAGTTGTTAAAGGGCATTTTGTAATCTTGCAAGTGCTTCTTGCCCTGAAACTGACACTCGCCCTTCAATGAATAGTAATCTAAAGTGAAGTTCCCAGGTCCACAGTCCCTACATTAAATTGAGAATGATTCTATGTAATAATTGAAGGTTGCAAACCCTTGTCAGTTTGCATCCATGTCAGAGAATTTGCCATCTGCAGAATAATCCCCCTGGACGTTCAAAGGTACTTAGACATGGAGGTTGCACGAGTGAGTTTGTGTAATGCATTTGCTCTGCATCAGCCATTATTTGCTCTTTTCATGTCACTGACAGATGGATTTGTTTAAGCAAAAATGAAGGGGGCATCCCTCCGCAGTGCTGTCATTGGAAAATGTGTTACAATGTAGTCATCTCTTCAAGGAGTGGATTTTCCCTTTTGGTGCAAGCTATCCCCCAGCTGACTCTATTTTTAGAAACCTCTAGCTCTTTGAGTACCAGAGGGAATAAAATAAGTTAATGGAAGAATTATTTTTTTTTAAAAAAAGACTACTGATGTCCACTACAAATAAAAGACTAAAGGCAGCGTTCTTCAGTGGTTGTTCATACCATCTTTGCAGGTTTGCTGTTTACACCTGGAAAATGACTTCAGATTAGAAGTCGAAACGTTGGTTCCTGTAAATATCGGACTTCTCCACTCTCATTCTTTTAATTTTCTTAACGGCTGCTTGTTATGAGTGGCTCTTTTTGAAGATTTTACACGTGTGTGCCTGGAGTTCTTTGTATTTTATATTTTAATTACATGGCTACTTCACCCATAAAACTTGTGTCTTGTAATCTAAAAGACTAAAGCTTTTGATCGTATGAACCTACCTTCTATTGAGCCAAGCTACTTGCCTGTTTAGCTAATATTTCCACTCTTGACCTGTGCTGGCTCAGAAGGCTTGATGTCAAGATCTTTCCCAACTCAGCGACCCGGGCTGATTCTGGGGACGGCATCTAGGACTGTATGCATGCAAAACATGAGCTGAGCAACCACCTCTCAACCAAAAATCAGTTTTCAGAGTTGCACAGAATTCAGAAATGGCAGTGATTCTAGAGCTGAGCCCCAAAGGGACACTGTTTTGCAAAGTTCTTTATCAGCATTGAACAGTGTCCTCCTCCTGTCCATTTTTCCAGGGATTCTTAAGGTCTGTGAAAGTGTTTGTTAGATTGACCCATGATTGTCTATGATTGCACATGTGGTCAGTTTACCCTCACTCTAAATGGGCTTACAGTCCAATCCTATTGGGCTGCCTCACTGGCGGAATATGGGTTCCGCTGGTGCTGGCTGCTGCAAAGCAGCCATGAATCGTAAAGCGTGTTCTGGCAGCCGGAGCCTTCTCACTCACGCTGGTGGATCCGCGAAGACCTGCCGGAGTGGAATGGTGGAGGGGCAGGCAGAACAGAGAGGAGATGGGGGCAGGGAGGAGGGTCTATTGGGCCCAGGAGGGGGGCAGGTTCAGCAGCAATGGCGCCCACCGAATCCTAACCCCCTTCATGGGTCTGATTTGCCTTCATGGATCAATGCGGACTTGTGCTAGTGATATTGCCGGTGCAGTTCCGAGTTGACCCATAGCAGCTTCTGGGGCTTACCCCAAGGAGATCTCCAGCAGCCACAACCCCATGGGATACAGCTGTGTAGAAAGTTAGAATTGGGCCATTAATTTGTTCTTAATCATATCACACAACCATTTCTGATTGGCTAAATTTTCATCATGATGTCATTAGTATATGATCTTTGATTGGTTTGGCTCACCCAAGGAGGAATGGTACAGAGAAAATATGGCATTGAAACAGCTGTCTGTAGACAATTGTTTACCAGCAAGCAAAAGAAAAGTTACCATTAAGAATCTGGGCGTCGGTCCCTCTCAAATTGCTTCTTACAAAAGAAAGATAGTTTTCAGAGTTGCAAAATAGTATTTGCTCCTGCCCTAGACGATTCATAATTCTAAAACAGTGAGATCTTGATAGGATGTGGATATAGGGAGGGAGTACATTAAAACAAGCGCTCTCCAGGATGTACTGTTTTCTCACAGTGCTTTATTAACAATGGAATTCACTGCTAGGAGTTGTGATGATGGTCACTAGATTAGATATCTCAAAAATAAAGATTAGAGACAGTTGTGGAGAACAGATGTTTCAGTGGCTATTAACTATGACAGCTAAATGGAGCCAGAATGAACAGAGGCTGCCTACCACTAAGTACCAGATCCGAGGGAGAAACAGCAATCAAGGAATGGCAATCATCTTCATGCCCTACTTATGAATTTAGCATAAACATCTGGTTGGTGACCAAAGGGTTAGGATTAGGGTTAGAGTTAGGGTCAGCAACTCCTACTGCTGGACCAGAAGGCTCTTCAAGACATTTCTTTTGTTCATCCTTTTGTGATGTTGGCATTGACCTCCAAAGTCTTACAAGGCCTGTGGCCACCATAGCAAGAAGTGCCTTCAATGATGAAGGAGTACAAGTTCATGAAATGCCCTGTTTAGGAAGGCTTGCTTTGCTCCTGCACTGAAGCGTGCTACTACATTTGCACCTTGTAAAATTCAGACTGCATGACTGTTCTGATTTTGGTCTCACCAAGGAATTTAAAGGTGTTTTTTCCGAAGGGAAAAAGAGAAGTTCACTTGTGATGGTGAGTCAAGAAGAGAGAATCGCTAGCTTCACTCCGCATGCTCAGAAATATTACCTGTGTCAAATAGCTGCTTATCTTTAATTGATTAATCAGTTAAATGCAAGCCAGCTAAGTGATTATTTTTTGCAGTTGGTGGGCAGCTACAGTTCTAATTTATGCTGCTTCCCTGTTCACTAGACATGCACTCTTTCCCCTCCTGATGTAGGTTGTCTAGTTACACACAGGAAATCTGCTTTGCACATGTTTTTATGTGGATTTATTATTGGTCACAAAGGTGTCAAATTTTCCTCAGGAATCTGCAGCAGGGACTTTTGAGCCTTCTGGCCTGGTTTTTGGTCAGTTGGGGTCAAGTGCTAGGCTAAGCCCTCCGTGTGGCAGGTTGTGTGCAGGGTGGGTAGGTAGAGATGCATTCTGAAGTAGCAAGGTCCAAGACTGTTCAGACGATACGTACCTGGGTTGGTGAGGCTGGCTGGCAAGCCCCTTTGGCTGGGTAAGCAAAGACCACCTAGGGGGGAATCTGTACTGCCCAGCTGCCTCAACCCCTTCATGTTTGACTGTGATCAGCTTTCCCAATCTATGAATGGGTAGAGCTTGGAATCAGAGCGTCATGCCCGCGGGTAGCAGGGGGAACATACAGGCAGCACCATTTCCCCCTCACCTCGTGCCCGCACTCTGGGGGATGCTATAGTTTCTTTCCCAGCTGCAGATTTTATATGTTTATTAGAATTTAATAGAGACCCTTTATCCAAGTCTCTGTCGAGCGTGTTTATTTAGGAGGTTTCACAGGTAAGAACCGAATCATGAAGTAGTCCCAAGAACAAATAAGCGTCCTCTATCGAATAAGAAACACCCCTTTTAACTTTAATGCCCTTTTTACCCCTTTAGGGGTGAAATTTAAAGAAACCGTTAAAATGGTTTCTAAAGATTTAAAAAGACACCCATGTGCCCAAAAAGCATGTTAGAACTCCACAAACACAGCAGATACGAAGGGTTCTATAATTGACCCCCCCCCGAATCTCGATTCACCCCTTTAGGGGTCATTTAGGGCAAAGTCCTGATATATGTGTTTAAGCATTTGTATGGACAACCTCAGGGGCGTCACTAGACGCGCGTCACCCTAGTGCGGGGACGCGCGTCACCCCCCCTAGGGGCGCGACGTTATAGGCGCGGGGGGAGGGGGCCACCCGGCTCCCCCCCTGCATCGCGTCGCCCCCTCCGGACGCTCTGAGGCCGGCCCGGGAGCCGGCCTCGGAGCGTCCGAACCCGTCGGCGCTCCAGGGCCTTCTGAAAGAAGGCCCAGGCAGTGCGTCAATCCGGGTACTTTCCGGATTTTCGCGCATGCGCAGACCCGTTTTGAGGGCTTTTTGCCCTCAAAACGGGTCTGGGCATGCGCGAAAATCCAGGAAATACCCGGATTGACGCGCTGCCTGGGCCTTCAGAAGGCCCTGGAGCGTCGACGGGGTCGGACGCTCCGAGGCCGGCTCCCGGGCCGGCCTCGAAGCGTCCGGAGGGCGACGCGCGTCACGGAGGTGACGCGCGAGGGGGTGCGCACGTCACCCCATGACGCGCATCACCCCCTGGCGGCCCGCCCCCCCCGCCATGCTCCAGTGACGCCAGTGGACAACCTTTGTGAGCAAAACCCAAGTCGATCTCTCATGGGGCCTAAGAGATCTTGAGGAATCTGTGAAAATACATTGCGAGCCCAAGACTAGGCATGTCTACTCAGAAGTAAGTCCTGTTCTAGTCTATGAGGCTTACTCCCAGGTAATGGCAAAAAGATCACAGCACCCCTTTTCACCCCCTTAGGGGGGGAATTTCTAAAAATCCCTTCTTAGCGGGCACCTACGTCACGGAAGGAATGTACTCCCCGAATTTCACGTTTCTAGGCCCAGGGGTTGGGGCTGGGCGGTGATGTCATCCCTTTTTTCTTTTACCCCCTTTTTACCCCTTGAGGGGTGAAATTTCAAAACACCGTGAAAACTGTTTCTAAAGATTGCACAAAGACACCCACCTGCCAAAAAGGAATGTTATAACTCCACAAACACAGGAGGTATGAAGGGTTATATCACTGACCCCCGAATAGAGGTTTGTCCCTTTCTGGG
Source organism: Plestiodon gilberti rubricaudatus (assembly GCA_026170595.1). Taxonomy (NCBI): domain Eukaryota; kingdom Metazoa; phylum Chordata; class Lepidosauria; order Squamata; family Scincidae; genus Plestiodon; species Plestiodon gilberti. The sequence goes on from JANXHW010000003.1 coordinate 220,307,189, forward strand.
TTGATTAGGGCAAAATCCCAAAATATGTTTTTCAGCATTTGGACGGGTAACTTCTGTAAGCCAAAACCAAGCGGCTATCTCATTGGGACTGAGAGATGTTGAGGAATCCCTGAAAATGCATTGCACCCCTTTTTACCCCCTTAAGGGAGGAATTTCTAAAAATCCCTTCTTAGTGGGTGCTTACGTCATGGACAGAACGTGCTCCCCGAATTTCACGTGTCTAGGCCTTGGGGTTTGGGTGGGGCGGTGATGAGTCAGTCACAGCGCAATCCGACTTAACCTTTGTGCAAGTTTAACCAGCAGCGCAGCGAGAACGGGAGGCCCCAGAACAGAAAAGGGATTCAAATCCCCTTTGAATTCCTCTTTTGGAGGAGATTTGAATCCCTTTTCCGTTCTGGGGCCTCCCATTCTCACTGCGCCACTGGTTAAACCGGCACAAAAGTTAAGTGAGTCAGGACTTGTTCTTTTATATGTAGAGAGATATATGGATGGTGCTAGTTTGTGCTTGCTACTATTTCCTCTGCTAGGAGGAAATTTGTGCTGTATTTTATGGCTTTGTTAGAAACTGACTTGGATTGCTTTTTTCCAGATAGCTGAGATATAATGTTTTAGAAAAGATGAAATAATCATGTGGCCAGTTCAGATACATGGATCATCTGCACGGCATAGCTTATTCCTTAATGGAAAAGAGAAACCTTTCCTCAGTGGTCACTACATGTTTGCATGCAGAAGGTCTCAGATTCGATCTTTGCCATCCCCGAGTAGAACTGAAAAATGCACTTCTCTGAAACTCTGGAGAACTGCTACCGGTTGTTGAGGACAATTCAGAGCTTAATGGAACAGCAGACTGACTTGGTGCAAGGCAGTTGCCTATGTTTGCATTTTTGTTGGTAGAGTTTGAAACACAGAATGGTCTTTCTTCCGAATAAGGACTACTGTACTTATGTAAAGAATAGAATATCCACACTGAAATGTGAGAATTACTGGTAGAATAATAGAAGAAACAGTCTGGTCCTGAACAGTTTGGTGATGGCCCCAGGTTCTGGCAATCATAGAAGCAGCAGACACCTGGTGCTCCTGGCGTTCAGCCTTGTCAAAATGAGCTACACCAGAAACCCTGAAGGTGGATTTGTATTTGGAGAGCTAATATTTGAACTCCAGCCTTCTCACTTTGCTTCAGATGTCAAAAAAACGAGCTATCATGAGGGTTCTTGAACTCATGATGTGTATGAGGATGACAACAAAACTGCTTGGAGTGATTTCATGCAGGTGCTGTTGCAATTTTACTCTAGTGAAAACAACCTCTGTGAATTTCAAGATGCCCAAGATTGCCTTCCCCTTCCCCTTGGCCATCTGTCCACATTTACATAGGGCATTATTCTTTTACTCTCTGGACCAAACTAGATGTGATCATGCAGGAACTCAGATGTCGATTTCCCCCCTACAAACAGCCCAATAAATTGTATTGGGGTCATGGTGTGAGGGGAGGAGGAAGTGGCGTCGCTGGAGGTAGGGTGGAATGCTAAGTTCCACACCGCGCTGACCTCCGTTACTCACCAGCACGAGGAGGCCCCGCCCCCTCGCCTCCGGAGCCATTCAGTGGTGCAAAGGCAACGCACAGGGAGTCTCCTGTACGATGCCTTCGTCCCACTGAATGGCTCTGAAGGAGGGGGGAGGGGCCGGTGAGTAACGGAGGTCAGCGTGGTGCGGAACTTAGCCTTCCGCCCCACCTCCAGCGACTCCACTGGGAGGAGGGTCTAGCTAGCCCTTTGCCCCCATGTCATGGCCCTAACTTATTTATTTATTTATTTATAGAATTTGTACCCCACCTTTCTCCCACAAGGGCAACCAAGACGGCTTACAATAAAACATTAAAATACATATATACATTTAAAAACAGGAAATTAAAACAGTAAAAACAATTAAAACAAACAACCCCAGTGGGTCATCCCCATTTACATGTTAAAAGCCATCTGTTAAAAAGCCCGCCCGCCATGTCAGACATCAAAAGCTAATCTAAATAAAAACGTCTTAAGGCCCCGCCGAAAGAGCTCTAAGGAGATCTTAGATCACCCATGAAGTTGCAACTAGTTGTACGGGGGGGGGGGGAGAGAATTGTACCCATAAGTTTTTCCTTCTCTGATCAAAAGCAAGTTCAAATGGAACTGAATTGAGGTTGCAGTGCAGGGGCAAAGGAAAATTAGAACTGCCCCCCCCGTACCACAGCTTCAGTCTAAACCAGCCTCCCCATGGGAAACAAATACATCAGACATTCCAAACACAGAACTTCTGCATCATGTTGACTTACAGCTTTGTTTTCTGTTATTTCCCCTTCAGACTTTTGAAACAAGATTTTGTAAAACATGCATATTTCATAGCTTTTAGCTGCCATGCTCAGGTTGTGAAATTTAAAATAAAACACAGGCTCTTTCCCTGAGTGGGCGTAATGTCTAGTTATTATAGATGGAGAAACCTTTCTATGCACTTTAAAATAAAGCACAATGTGTGGAGTTATCATAGAATCATAGAGTTGGAAGGAACCCACATGGTCATCTAGTCCAACCCCCTGTGTATAGCAGGAAATCCTCCCAGAGCACCTCTAGCAGGTGCCTGTCGAGCCTCTGCTTGAAGATTTCCAGTGAAGTAGAATCCATCACCTCCCTCGGCATATAGAAGAGATTTAACATATAGGTTAAATCTCTTCTATCGAACTTAGTGGGCTGAAGAGTGTCAGACCTAACTCTCTTGCCATACAGCAATCTTGTAGGCTGGGGAAAAGCGATATACAAATCTTGTAATGAAGATGCATGGACAGAGCCTATCAAATAAAATGGGATGCATAACGAAACCACACAACTTTTATCGGACCCCTGTGCTCGTTTCTTTGACTGACACTTCCTTTGTTAAAAAAAGAAAACGAAAATGGAACGGTGCCTTCCAGACAGGATGGAAGGTCTCCAAGATTTTGCTCAGAACATACACACTACACATTCTCAATTATCCTCCCTGTCCCTTCATGGCTTCCTGCCTCTTGCAGCCACCTGCCGGCCTGTGATCTTGTTCAGGATATTCTACCATCCTTCCCCCCAATTTTTCGGTACAGCATTCTCATTGCCAAATATTGAAGTACACAAGGATAGGTATTTAACAAGGAGACACAGCTAAGAGAAATATGCTTCTTACATTTGTTCAGGCAGATGAGTGTCTGATTTATTTGTAAGTTTGAAAAAGAGCAATTCCTTCACAAGGAAAGATTTCATGCTAGTCATTCCAGGGTGTGTGTGTGTGTGTGTGTGTGTGTGTGTGTGTGTGTGTGTGTGTGTGTGTGTGTGTGTGTGTGTGTACTAGTTGGATCAGAAATGAAGTGCTTTCTGGCCACCATTATATTTTTATCAGTAGCCTCTTTGAATAGAGCTGAAATGAATTTGCACTCTAAAATAAAAGCGTGCGCACGCACGCACACACACACACGCACGAACACACATACACACACACACTCCCCACGTTTCTCCTTTATGAATGTTGATGGTGAATAGTCTTCAGATATTCTGTGACTATCTACTGAATATTTGATGTCTGTATTTGATATTTTATGTTGATATTTGATAGCAGGCAGTAAGTACTTTGTGTCTCATATGCTCTGGTATATAGTAGATATACTACAAATCTGTGATGATGCTTTATAGCTGACATGTAATGGTGTTAGTGTTTGAATGTAGTTGTTAGTTGACATGCAATGGTTGGTAGCATTTGACAATATTTGATCATTGGTAGCACACAAAAATTTTGAATTTGAAATCATATTAAAAATTGAAGTGAACAATGGGAAAATTTGGAAAATTTTAAGTGAGTCTGGGCAGGCGGCTCTGACGTTCACTTTGACCAGTGTGCGTCAAATTGGGTGGAAGACTCTCACCGCCCAAGCTGAATTCCATGCAGCCACTTCCGGGGGGCTCGGCAACCCAGAGTTCAGTGATGACATGATTACATAATCGCTTAATGTCCAGCCCCTTTGCTGGAAAGGATGCCAACCCCTGCTTTAGATAAACTGTGGCAGATGCCATATCCTATCCTCCCTCCCAGGCGTCCAGCTCCGACATGGGGCTACTCGGTCCTACACCAGCTAAAGAGCTGGCATAGAACCGAGTAGTCCCATTGCACGGGCTCGGGGTCAGTGGCGTCGCTGAAGGTGGGGCGGAATGCTAAGTTCCGCACCACTCTGACCCTCCGTTACTCCGGTGCACGAGGTGGCCCCACCCCCTTGCCGTTGGAGCCATTCAGTGGAGCAAAGGCAACGTGCAGGAGACTCCCTGTACATTGCCTTTGCTCCACTGAATGGCTCCGACAGCAAGGGGGCGGGGCTGCTTTGTGCACTGGAGTAATGGAGGGTCAGAGTGGTGCGGAACTTAACGTTCCGCACCACCTTCAGTGATGCCACTGCTCGGGGTTTACCCAGGGGTAAGCAGGCAAATACCCACTTAACCTGAGTAGACCTCCAGCCATGGCCTTCCCTGGAAAGGATTCGGCATGGGCCACACGGTCCACGCTGAACACCCTATGCCATGGAGGGTAGGATTGGGCTGCCCGTGCTGCTACTGCCACCTATAGTGGCGGGAGAAACAATTAACCTGTCCACCAAGGTAACCCACCAAGGTAACCCCCAGTGTGTCCCACTAAGGGCCCTTCTGCTGTGTAATTTGTGATAGTTATTTTTTCACACATGCAGGTCATCACTTCTTGTTGCAGCCCTCAAGTGACGACTCTCTCTCCTCGTGTGTGTGTGTGTGTGTGTGTGTGTGTGTGTGTGTGTGTGTGTGTGTGTGTGTGAGAGAGAGAGAGAGAGAGAGAGAGAGAGAGAGAGAACTTCACCGCCTTGATTTTATGGAACTGTCTCAAGACCGGGTTAGGAATGGTAGAATATGATAGAATAATTGCAATAATTCTGGGAGCTTGGACGCCTGTATTGTCATGCCATCAATTTGCACATTTTATTTATCTTGCACAAATGAAGATACAGCCTTCTGGCGCCGGGTCTGTTTCCAGTGTTGTCCTCTATGCTTAGCAAGTCGTCCACCTCAGTTTAGCCTGTTCTGCATAAAAGTAAAATAATAAGAGACAGATGTTACTGAACCATTCAGAATCAACATCGCAGTTCACGAAACGCATCAGAAAACCAGCTGCAGAGGATCTTCCGTTGGCAAGAATGTGGAATGAAGACAGCACCCTCGATATAACTCAGCCCGTGACCTTGAAATATCTTGAAGCCCCAGTCACTGAAGCGACGTTTCCTTGATTTAAAGAGAAACTCCAGACTGGCTGGCCCTCTTGGCTGCCTAGCAAACACCCGCAGATTTTGCATAAGAATCGCAACATTTCAAAAGTCATTAATCAATGCCTGAAACAGTCTGAGAAAAAGGTATCTTACAGACAATCCTGTCTGCTGCAGTGGGCAAAAGCATGCTGTGCCAAATCCTATCCAGGATTGGGCCAGCGCAGGCAGAGGTCTCCTCAGAGTAAAGGAATGTTACTTGGTCTGGGTAATGACCCAGTCACCCCAATGTGTCTCCTCAGATCATCGGTAAAATGGCCAGCATAAAACTGGGAGGTTCATGTAACGCCGGCCAGACCCAGGAAGTTGCTGCGGGGGGGGGGAAACTCTAAGTTCCGCCGAGGCTCCGACCCTCCGTTACACCAGAGCACGAAGCGGCCCCGCCCCCTCGCCTTCGGAACCATTCAAGCAGCGCTTTCATCGCCTTGAATGGTTCCGAAGGCGAGGGGGCGGGGCCGCTTTGTGTCGGAGCCTCGGCGGAACTTAGAGCTCCGCCCCCCTGCAGCGACACCAGTGAGAAAGGAGGATAGGATTTTGTGGAGTGCGCTACCGAGGATCAGTCCCCCTTCCCAGGCCCGGTCTCCCAATCCATCCTCCTGTTCCACCCTGTTCTGTCCTCCCAATACCCCCTACCGCCCGGCGCAGTCCTTATCTGTGTCCAGCGGCGGCCTGTGTCTGGGGTACAGTGAGTGATGCTGGGCGCAGCGTCACTTACTCTCCAGGCATTGAAAATGTGCCTTATGGCATGTTTGCGACACCTGGCACACAATCTTTGACAGAATTCATTGCGCTGTTAGAAGACATCTCCTTCCCTACGAAGCTCTCTGGATTTTGAGATCTTCCAATGGGGCCTTGGTCTGGGTGCCTTAACATCATAAGTTATTTCTGCAATAGTTCTTTTGGGAATCAAGGCATAAGTTAGACTGATGGAAGCCAAGAGGAAGGACTTTTCAGCCATATAACCTTTCCCATGGAACACTTACTCTCAGGAAATCCAGTAGGCTAGTTTCTTCAGAAGATAAATCAAAGCTTAAAAATTATCACCAGGGTTTTTGGAAGTAGAGTCTCAAAGGTTTTCTTATAATATGTGCTTTTTGGGGCACATACAATATAAATTGCTATGAGCCACTTTGCAGGTTCTCAGAATAGAAAATAGATAAATATATCAGACTTTTGCCATCAGGACTTTAGCCTCAGGAATGCAGTTAAAATATCTAAATAAATAACCAGAAAAAGAAAAGGAACATAGAAATGCCCCGGGTCTCAGGTTGCCAGCTAGACTTGTATTTTGAAGGGGAAAAAAGTCTCCTTGCTCATTGGTTGTCTATAGAACCGACAAATTATTGCCCAGGAGCTCCCATAGTGATGACAGACCAGAATGAGACAAACATGGCAGACCAACTTGGGATTGGCAGAATGGCCATTGGTTGTTTTGTTTTGAAAATGTGACAGTCGGAAGCTTCCCTGAGACATTTTACTTGTAGAATGCATTTTTAGTGATTGACTTGTTGGGGAAACATGATGATGACACCACAAGCACCGTCTCTATCCTTTTATTCTTCATAGAACGTGGCTAAGACATTGACTGACACATTTATACAATAGAATATCCATTCATTAAGCTCGTCGGACAGGTATTGTGGAAGAGAAAAGGCTTTCTGTGTGGTATATATTTCACAGGTATCATGTGTTTGCTCTCCAATACCGATATCTGTATTTGTGCACTGACAAATATCAGTTGGCAACTTATCTAAGCATCACTCTGTTGCAGTTGCGCAAACGAAGGCAAAAGTATGTTATCCCCCCCCCACCTGAGCCATGGGACAGGATATAAGAACCCCTGTTGGATTGAACCAAGTCTTGGCTCCAGATCTGAGGGGGCCCTCGGTGAAGCATCCTCTGTGAGCCCCCCCCCCCGCCTGGGTGGACCCTGGCTGGCTTCGATGTGATGGGAAGTGGTTGGCAGATTTTCTCCTGCTGCCACAGATGATGGCAGCAGTAAACCTCCTCTGGGAGAAAAAAGTGAGTCTTATACTCAGACCAATACGGTAATTTTTTTTTTAAAAAAAATCTATACCGTTTTTGAACAAAAAGCCCTCAAAGCGGTTTACATAGCCAAACAAACAAATGATGGTTACCTGTCCCAGAGGACTCAAACACTTTAGAAAGGCACACAGGATACGCCAACAAACAACTGCTGGAAAAGACAACATGAATTGGGTGTCTGGAAAAGACGCCAAGAACTATCCCATGAATTGGGATAGTTGTTCTTCCCCTGCTAAATATAAGAGGAGCCCCACTGAAAAGATGCCTCCTAGCCCAGTTAGCAGGGGCAAGTTGTGCAATCCATATTGCCACTTCAGCGTTGCCCTTCCCACTTGTGAATGGGATCTCCCAGAGGCCCCTGTGATGACATGAAGACCTCTGGAGGAGAAAGAAAGGTGGAAGGAGTTGACAACAGCCGAGAAAATGGTGCTGCTGTCACTGCAGCACAAATGTGAGCTGTGACCTAGTGTTGGACACTTTACAGATTGTGGGGGCTGGTGGGGTGGAGGATAGAGCAACTGCCCCCCACCCCAGATGCCCCTCTGTTAGGCCAAGTCTGGGACTGGGGAAAGCTGGCTGTCAATCCCTTTGGGCCAGAAGCTGGTGCCTGGTCACGGACGGTTAAGGTGCCCAGAGCCAGCAGACACACCGCTGTACTTCATGTCATGCCAGCTACTTTGTAGGCACATGTGCAAAAGCTTGTTGAAACCTCGCTGAGACTCTCAGTGATGGCTCTAAACTGTATGACCAGAAATCTGGGTCAAGCAGCCTTTTATTGGATAAGTATCTTCTCCGCTGGAGTCATTTCTCTGAAGTGTTTCTTGTAAACATTTTATTTATTTATTTATTTTATTTAAAGAATTTGTAGCCCGCCATTCTCCCGAGGGCACTCAAGGCGGCTTACAACATATTAAAATACATATAAACACGTTAAAATAATTAATAAACACATTAAAATAATTAAACCATTTAAGTTAAAATAAACAACCCCCGTGGGTCACCTGCATTTACATATGTTAAAAACCATTTGTTAAAAGGTCAGCCCACCATGTCAGACATTAAAAGCAGTCCTAAATAAAAATGTCTTAAGGCCCCGCCGAAAGGCCTCTAAAGAGGGATCCGTTCTTAATTCCAGGGGGAGGGAATTCCACAATTGGGGCACCATAGCCGAGAAGGCCCTATTCCGCGCCACCATCCCCCTCACTTCTGTCAATGGCGGCACGGTTAACAGCCCCCCCCCTGATGACCTCAGAGTATGATTCGGATTATAAGGAAGGAGGCGGTCCCTCAAATACCCTGGACCCGGGCCGTTAAGGGCTTTAAAAGTCAAAACTAGCACTTTGAATTGTGCCCGGAAACGAACCGGCAGCCAGTGTACAGGGGCGTCAGCTGACCTGGGGCCTGGGGGCGGTGGGCCCCAGGGCATAAGGGCTCAGAGGCTCCTGGGGGGGCGGGAGGCTCCGGAGGAGAGCGGGAAAAAATTGAATTTTTCCCGCTTTTTTGCCGATTTTCGGCGATTTAAAACCTAAAAAGGGGGTATTTTTAAAGTATGTCTGCTTTGCGGCACTTAACTGGTGTATAGGAGCCTCCAGCGAAGCGATCGGCTCTCTCCAGCGACGACGTTCTCTTCCAGGGGCGCAGATCGGCGATCGGAGATCGCTCCTCTGCAGCCCATGACTTGAACTGCTCATCGTAAGCTCATCCTTTGAGTTTAATTCACGCATGCGCGAACTCAAAGGATGAGCTTACGATGAGCAGTTCAAGTCATGGGCTGCAGAGGAGCGATCTCCGATCGCCGATCTGCGCCCCTGGAAGAGAACGTCGTCGCTGGAGAGAGCCGATCGCTTCGCTGGAGGCTCCTATACACCAGTTAAGTGCCGCAAAGCAGACATACTTTAAAAATACCCCTTTTTTAGGTTTTAAATCGCCGAAAATCGGCAAAAAAAAGCGGCCGGAAAAATTAGCATAATTTATGCTAATTAGTTTTATGGGGGGGCGCCGAGGACCCGGCCCCCCAGCTGGCTACGGCCCTGCCAGTGTAGCCGCTGAAGCAACGGTCCGACTGCATCAAACCGACAGGCCCCGGCAACCACCCGGGCCGCCGCATTCTGCACTAATTGCAGTTTCCGAACAGTCTTCAAAGGCAGCCCCACGTAGAGCGCATTGCAATAATCTAATCTAGATGTCACTAGGGCATGGGTACTGTGGCCAGGTCTGCACGATCCAAGTACGGTCGCAGCTGGCGCACCAGCCGAAGCTGGGCAAAAGTCCCCCTGGCCACAGCCGCCACCTGGGAATCCAGGAGCAGCTGCGCATCCAGGCGAACCCCCAAGCTGCGGACGTGCTCCTTCAGAGGGAGTACAACCCCATTCAGAGCAGGACGATGATCTGAGTCGTAGACTTCTGGACCAGAAGAACCTCTGTCTTATCAGGATTTAATTTCAGCTTGTTAGCCCCCATCCAGCTCCCAACTGCCTCCAGACAACGATTCAGGACATCGACTGCCCCCTTGGAGTCAGGTGGAAAGGAGAGAAAGAGCTGGGTGTCATCTGCATACTGCATCCCCACCCCAAACCCCCGGATGACCTCTCCCAGCGGCTTCATATAGATATTAAACAGCATGGGGGATAGAATTGACCCTTGTGGCACCCCACACCTCAAGGGCAAGAGTGCCGAACAAGCATCCCCCAGCACCACCTTCTGGGATCTATCAGCCAGGAAGGAGCGGAACCACCTCAGAACGGTGCCTCCAAGCCCCAACCCAGCCAACCGACCCAGGAGGACACCATGGTCAATGGTGTCAAAAGCCACCGAGAGGTCCAGCAGGACCAACAGGGACGCACTCCCCCTGTCCAGTCCCCGGCGCAGGTCATCCACCAAGGCGACCAAGGCCGTCTCTGTCCCGAACCCCGGCCTGAAGCCAGACTGGAATGGATCCAGATAATCAGCTTCCTCCAAGACCCTCTGGAGCTGGGACGCCACTACCTGCTCGATCACCTTGCCCAGAAACGGGATATTCGAGACTGGCTGGAAGTTGTTCAAAATAGTGGGATCCAGGGAGGGTTTCTTCAGGAGGGGGCGCACCACCGCCTGCTTCAAAGACGGCGGCACCACCCCCTCCCTCAGAGATGAATTTACCACCCTCCCTGTCCACTCGGCCAGCCCCGCCCGGGCAGCTCTAATCAGCCATGCCGGACAAGGGTCAAGTGGGCAAGCGGACGGTCTCACACTCCAAAGAATCCTGTCCACATCCTCAGGTTCTACAAGCTGAAAAGAATCCCAGGAAGGAGAACAGACAGGTGCCTCAGGGACATCATTAGATACTGCTAACGTGGCGTCCAAGTCATGCCGAATCCGATCGACTTTGTCCACGAAGTGCTTTGCAAACTCATCACAGCGAGCCACCGTGTGTTCCGCCCCATCTACTGGGGGGGCCAGATGGAGCAGGCCCTGGACCACACGGAAAAGCTCAGCTGGACGGTTCTCCGCAGACGCGATGCCAGCAGAAAAGAAAGCCCTCTTTGCTGCCGCCACCGCCACGGAATAGGCTCTGAAGTGAGCTCTAGCCCGTGCCCGGTCGGAGTCAGCACAAGTTTTCCGCCACCGTCGCTCTAGACATCTACCTTGCCGCATCATCGTCCGCAGCTCCTCAGTAAACCAAGGGGCCGCTCTGACTCTGCAGCTTGGTCGAGGACGCTCAGGAGCGATCAGATCCAGAGCCCTGGTCATTTCCCCATTCCAGAGGTCAACCAGGGCGCTGGGTGAGTCACCGACTCTGGCAACAGGAAAATCTCCCAGAGCCCTCAGGAATCCATCCGGATCCATCATCTTCTGGGGGCGGACCATAGAATGAGGTCCCCCACCACTGCAGAGGCGGCAAGTTGCGATAAGCCTAAATCCCACCAGGAAGTGATCTGTCCATGACAAAGGAGTGATGTTAATGTCCTCCACATCCAGATCGCCATCCACCTGTCCAGCAGTAAACACCAGGTCCAGCGTGTATCCCGCATCGTGCGTCGGGGCAGATATTCTCTGAGACAGACCCATGGTTGCCATGGCGGCCATGAAGTCCTGAGCCGCAGCTGTCCTCGGGGCCTCAGCGTGGACATTAAAGTCCCCCAACACCAATAGGCGAGGGCACTCCAACGCCACCGCCGAGATCACCCCGGTCAGCTCAGGCAGGGAGACTGTTGGGCAGCATGGTGGGCGGTACACCAACAGAATCCCTATTCTGTCTCGCCCTTCCAGCATGACATGGAGGCATTCAAACCCAGTGGGGTTTACACAGCGATGGTCTTCCATCCAGATCTGAAATGCTCTCGTTTCCAGGTGTGATCTTTTTTGGGGGGGAGCGACGACGACGACGACATGCAGTTGAATTTAGAAAGTTGAATTTCTAAGCAGCTCTCTGCCATGGCAGGTGGCAGGGGACAATATGATAACGCTCATGTGCACAGTACCATTGATGTACATGCACCAACATTATGAAGCAGGAGACAACTGGTAGAAAACATAACTTTTTGTGTGTAATTGCTCATAATTATTGAGTCAATCCTGCATTTTATTATTTTTCACGTTTTTGTACCGCCCTTTCACGTTTTTGTACCACCCTTTCATGTTTTTGTACCGCCCTTTCACGTTTTTGTACCACCCCAAGCTCAGGGTGGTGTACATTGTTCCTCCCTTCCTTTTGTCCTCACAATGACCCTATGAGGTAGGTTAGGCTTAGAAATAATGACTGGCCCAAGGTCCAGGGGCATAGTAACACGGCCCCCTACCAGGGGCCACGTGCTGCGCTGCAGCCCCCGTGGAATTTTCGGACAAAAAGGGTATGGTCTGAGGGCATTTGTGGGTTGCAGCTTAATGTCCTCCAACCCATTTGATGTTGACACCCTTCCATCAGATACACGGCAACCTCTCTGACTGCAGTGATTGTTGTGCCTTAAAGCATGGTTCTTTCTGTGTGATTGGCAATGCATTGACAAACAATGACTGAATATCAAGAAAGGAGTATCATGAGAAAGGTCTCGCCCACAACCCTGGGTCATAGATTATTATTTGAGTTCAGCTAGTTTGAATATGTTGTTAGTAACTGTTGTATTTTCCCTATTCCCCCCTTTTTTTGGGGGAAAAAAAAAATCCTGGCCACAGTATTTGACTTAATGATCTCCTGTAGCAATAAATTCTAGAGGTTGGCTCCAGGCAACATAAAATAGCATTTGTTCTAAATTGGCTGCCCTTTCATTTAATTGAGTGTCCCGTTGCTCTCCTGTTCCAGGGCAGAGTAAAAAGAAGTCATCGAGATGAGTTTTTGCTGATGCCCCTTTACAATTCTGAATACCCCTGCTGTTCTCTTGCCGTCCAGGCTAAATCAATGGAAGTCATTCTGACTTCAGCAATCTCATCCCAAGCACTTTTATTATCCCCCCCCCTTTTTTGGCAGTATCTTTTCAATCAGTGGCATTTGGCTTCTGGGTTGTTTAGAAGCCCTGTGGGAATTAACGTGGCTCTTCTTCACCGACTCATTTGCTGTACTTCCCAAGTGCTCTCCAGGCATCTCAGCTCCGCAATCAGCAGCAATTCAGTCATTTGTGGGTTTTGTTTCGGGTACAAGAGCACAAGCAATCCTTCCGTGCTGAGTGTTTTAATCCATCTCAGAAGCCCTCAGTGTTTCTGGAATGCATGTTGGCATCTAGGGATTCCTCCAGCCTTTCCATTTCCACATCTGTAAGGGATGCCAACAGACCAGGAAAAAAAACACACACCCTATTTTTGGGTTTTGTTTAAAGACTGATCTAGAAGATCTCCCCTATGAATCTTTAGGCAAATTTGGCAGTCAAAATGAAGGGGTGAAAGGGCCTCATCTCTTCAGCATTTTGCAGGGATAGTTTTGGGGGTGGGGAGGATGTGGTGATGGCAGAATCACCACAGGATGTGGTGATGGCACCTGGCCTAGATGCCTTTAAAAGGGGTTTGGATAGATTCATGGAGGAAAAGACCATCACAGGTTACAGGCCATAAGCAACCTCCCGGCTTTAGGAGTAGGTTTTCTCTGTGCCAGGTGCAGGGGAGTGACAACAGGAAACAGGTTATCTGTGCCAGGTGCAAGGGAGTGACAACAGGAAACAGGTTATCTTGTTGGCTGCGTGCTCTCGGAGGCATCTGGTGGGGCCACTGGGAGATACAGGAAGCTGGACTAGATGGACCTTTGGCCTGATCCAGCAAGACTCTTCTTATATTCTTATGAGAAAGGCCCTTTTAGCTGGTAGCTGCCATTTTCCTAGAGTATCCTGCAAGAATGATATATCATGACATAGCATCCATTCTGAGGGACATTCTGGGGAAAAAAATAGTAGCTGCCAGCTGAAAGGGGCTGGGAGAAGCAGAAGCGTCGCTCCGGTAGGGGCGGGGCTGTAAGTATCGCTGCGGTTACAGTCGCTTTACCGAGCGAGGAGGAGGCAGCCCCGCCCCCTCACTGTCCGAGCCAGTCCCCTGCGGAGAAAGTAGCAGGCAAGAGACCCTGCCTGCTGCTTTCTCCGTAGGCGAATGGCTCGGACAGTGAGGGGGCGGGGCTGCCTCCTCCTCGCTCGGTAAAGCGACTGTAACCGCAGCGATACTTACAGCCCCGCCCCTACCGGAGTGACGCCTCTGGGGAGAAGCAAAAGTAAGTTTTGCTCCTTGGCTCTGTGCAGAGTTGCCCCGTGAGGCGAGCCCCATCTACATCAAGACTTCCAGGTTCTGGGTTGGCTACTGCACCATCTGGCTCCACCTTTACATAGATCCTGTTGTCTTGGCACTGCCAATATGATATGCAAAACCTGTTGTGTAGTTCAACCTCCCAACAATCTGACTGGCTTTAAAGTTCAAGTGGCCCCAGTTAAGGACAAGCCGAGGGAATCTGCTGTCACCTTCCTTCTTCAGGTAAGTGTTTGTCATTGTTGGCAAGCACACAGGCTACAGAAACTGGGAGGCCTTGATCATACAGCCAAATAGGCTGGTACATAGCAATGTTGTGACAAGCAGTCAATCCAAATGTTTCAAGAACTTTGTGAGCGGGCAGGTAGGAATTAAAGCAGACAAGAACAATTTGTACTTTCATCTGGAGTTACACAAATCACACACCATGCTTAATAACCTTCCACTAACTGAACATCAAACCGCAAAATGCCAATTGCACAACGGCCGTCGTAGTGAAGTTGCCTATGTATCCTTCAGACGCACTGCCGAAGGACGTGCTGGAAGTTAACACTTGCTTTTGCAGTGAGAATTTGTGTGTTACGCAGGGTGTGAGATAACAGACAGCCTAATACTGGGGGGCCTTCAGCTGGCTTTTCGAATGCAAATTCCAACTGTCAGTTCTTAATTAAAAAGTACCATTCAGCACTATTTAACAAGTGGAAGGGAACTAAATGGTAGGTTGGTCGGGGTGGAGGAAAAATATGCAACATCCAAATTCGGTAGGTAGGATGACAGGTATGTAATTAGCATCTGATCAAGAGAAGGACAAGAATCTGACTGCAGTTCCTGAGCAGGCGGAGCGCTGGCAATACTCACCCTTTGCAGCAGAGGGTTCTGCAGTGTGTCTTCATTCCCTTTCCAAAGGGGAATTCTGTCGTTCTTTTCCAAAGAAAACCTCCTTCTATGCGGAACATCCCCAAACCTACTAGGACAAAAATGACATTTTGCAGAACGAGCTTTTATAGGAGGAAGGAAGTCAAATGCACACACTTCCACCCATTGCTTGCTTCAATCAGATGACATCATTCTCAGCTGTTTGGTGGCTTTTGAGCTGTGGGTTGTCCAACACCCAGGTGCATTGACTTGGAGTGAGTCCCACTGACTATTTCGAAGTAAGCCAGTGCATCAGCAGACTGCAGGAGTGCTAATGCTCAAACAGCTCTGCAGAGAGGAAGGCAGAGGAAGGTGTGTGCGCGCAACGTGCTTTCCAAAGTAAATACAGACATGCAGACTCTCATGTATGCTAATCTATTTGTTCTTCATTCCCCCCCCCCTACACACACATCTCTTCACAGCTCTGAACAGATTGTGAAAGGTTTAATGAGCCCTTGGAGCTTTGTGTCCCACCACGAATTCCAACCCACCCTGAAAAGCTCTCACCACCACCACCAATCAGCTCTCACCACCACCACCACCACCACCACCGGTTCCAAAACTGACGGCCCAATCCGATTGGGCCTCACCACCAGCAGAACGGGCTGCATTCCGTGGGCAGCGGCTGCCCAAAAACGGCTGTAAAGAGCACTCTGAGTAGCACGCTGCCTGAGCACTAGTGGGAAGTGCCTGCATCAGGGGACCAAGAAGGACCCGCCAAGGCAGGTAAGATGGTGGGGGAAGTGGGGAGGGAAAGGGGTGGGGAAGCTGGAATGGGGCGGGGAGGATGAAAAACTGGTTGGGGAGGGAGGAGGAATGGGGGCAGGAAGGCTGCAGAAGGGGTGGATCCGGTGGTGATGGCACACATCTGATTCTATCCCCTCTGGCTGCAGCCTCCCCATTCCCTTTTTCTCTTTGCTGGCACAGGTCCAAGGAGACCCATTATGGGGCAGGAGTCTTACAGAGGGGAAAGGGGATTTAAATCCCCTTTCCCTTCCAAAGCCTCCTGCGCCTCTCCCCCCTTCCTTTTTGGCATGGCTGCAGCGGCGGGGGGGGGGGATAGGATTGGGCTGTGAGAAAAACAGAACAAAAGTCCCATGACTGGAAGCTGCTGGAGCCACTGGTGTCACTGCAGGGGGGGCGGAGCTCTAAGTTCCTCCGTGATCCGAGCCTCTGTTACACGGAGAAATGAAGCCCCCACCCCTGCACCTTCCAAACCATTCAAAGCGGTGAAAACAACACGCAGGGAGTCTCCTGCGTGTTGTTTTCACTGCTTTGACTGGTTCAGAATGTGCGGGGCGGGGCGCTTTGTTCCTCCGTGTAACGGAGGCTCGGATCATGGAAGAACTTAAAGTTCTGCCCCCCTGCAGTGACGCCAGTGGCTGGAGCTGTGCATACCTGGCCTAAGCCATAGCTCTGACCACATCCCTGCACCCTTGGAGCCACAGAGCACACGCAGAGAGGAAACCTCAACCTGGCTTCTCTGGTTTTGGGCAACTGGGTAGAAATGAACAGCCCTCAAAACCTAAAGCCACAAAGAGGCAGGCAGCAAGTTGTTTTCCCCTCCTCTTCATTTGGCAGCCCTGCTGCTCCTTGTAAGTTGTAACCTGTGACCTGAAGCCGCTTGCGACATGATAGGAATCGCCCAATACACCAGATTTGTTCAAGGAGAAGTCCACCTTTGACTGTGTAGGGCGGGTTCTTGGCTCCCCGGATACCAGACACTTTCTTTTATCTCTTCCAGCACCAGAGGACAAATCTGCTTTTCCCACTCATACCCTCCCCCCTAGTCCGATTATCCACCCCCTCTCTCACTGGTTGTGGTGAACAGGATTGCAGGTGTGCTGTATAGCAGGTAAGGGAAGGGGTGAGCCAGGGACTATGGAAGCAGGGACCATGCTCTTTACTCCCCAAGTCACCCGGGCAGCTCTCAGGCAGAGGGAACTATTAGCCTGATCTTTGCTGCACTGCCGTGGCACGCTGGCTGCTATTTTTTTATTTTTATTTTCTCCCCCAAAAATGGAGTGCCCGGGGTGGCTTACAGAATTTGTTGAATACAATAAAATACAATAAAAGTAAGAAGCAAAGGTCAGCATACAATATTAAAAGACAAAAATACATTAAAAGCATAGCATAAAAAAATAATCCCAAAGGCAGCAGCAGCATTTAAAAACAACATAACGACATTAACAGCCAAATATATTAAACCAAACCAAAACAGAAGACCAAGCAGTATTCAACTAGAAGGAGGGTCAACCAAAAAGGAAAGGTCTTTAGCCTCCACTGGAAGGGAGGGCACAGTTCTCTGTTCTCAGTTCTACTGGGAAGGAATTATGTAATATTGGCGCCACAGCAGAGAAGGCCCTACCTCTTGTTGCTGCCAACCTGGCTTCAGCCAGGGATGGCACCAGAAAGAGGGCCCCCTTGGATGACCTCAGTGGATGAACCGGTTCATATGGGAGAAGATGGTTCCTCAAATGCCCGAGTCCCAAGCCATAAAGGTCTTCAAAGAGGAGAACCAGCACCTTGAATTGTGCCCGGAAACGAACTGGCAGCTGGTGCAGCAACCAGAGCTGTAGTCCGACAGAAGCAAATCACCGAGCTCCTGAGACTACACCGGCTGCCATATTCTTTACTAATTGCTGTTTCTGGACAGTCTTGGCCAGATCAGGGCCAGAAATGGTACTGCAGCTCATCAGCTGAGTCCGACCAAGTGTACAGGGGAGCAGCAGGGGGCCCGTTTGGTCAGTCTTCTGTAACCATTATTTCAGTCTTGCTTCTTCAGTCTGAATACCTGATTGCTGAATTAGCCGTATGTCTGTGGCTCTCCTCAGCTCCCTTCCCCTGGACTGCCTTTCCAAATGGGAGCTTGTCTGGCCCTTGACTCCAGCCTGACCTGAACTGCTTTCAGGGACCCTGCAGGACACTGAGAAGGATTGGAATGGATGGGAGAAACCATGGCGGCCTTCTCTTCCGCGGCATCAAGAGATGGAAAGGAATATGTCCAGCCTGCAAGTGGCAACTCTTCTCTTTGCCAATGAGTGTAAAGGTCCTGGAATGACTGACAAGCACTTGGTATTTATGTTTACTAGGATGGTTTGTTAAATTATGTTTGATCGGACATTTTAATATAAGAATATGAATGGACTGTTTTTGCTATTTTTGATTGACTCATGATGGACACCTCCAGTACATCCTTAGCTTCCATGTCCCTCACAATATTTTTGGCTATGGGTCTGTAGGGGAATTTCTATTCCATTCTATTTCCAGAAACTGAAATGGAATGACAAGGGATAGATCGCTTTATAATGCTGTTGTTTCCTGACAACTTCCTCTGGGCTCTGTCAAGGAAAGACGGCTGGGCTACTGGGACGATTAGCTTGACCCGGCACGACATTTCGTCTATTCTTGCAGTCCGTTGTGAATTAGCGACTTCTTTCCTTTGATCTAGTGAAGTGGCAATGAGAATGCTGCTTGAAGTTGGGAGGCCAACTCCATCGTGGTAAGATACTGAAAAATTGGATGGACTTTATAGCAAAATAACATACAATTACATTTTGACTAATGAGGGATGAGTGGAAGAGCTAAAACAAAGCACAAACGACCCTTAGGAGGGTGGGAGCTGAGTGGAGAACAAGTCATTAAAGAACATAATAACCAGGGAAGGAGATGAAGAATATTAATTGCTCCAGAAGGGTATAATTATGAGTAATGGGATGATAACATAAAAGGGAATTGTTTTAAGCCCATCAACTAAAAGAACCATTCTTGCCTTTGTAGGCAAAGAGAATACTATAAATATAAATATCTGCATTGGTGTAATCTTTTTCAGACATGTAAATTTGTCACCTCTGCATATAGCTAAAGCTTGATAGAATTGAAAAAGGAGCCTTCCGTCAAATATGGATAGGAAGGTTCATTTGCAAAGAGGGGCGTGGAGGAAAAGACAGTGATTAAGGCAATTGCCCCATCCATTCAAATATGATGCTGCAATATCCAGATAAGGCAATGCTGTTCCGTACATGGACAGCCGACCTGTGACATGCATGCTACAAGTAGTAGGGGGTTGTGGCATGTCTGGGTAGGAGCAGGAAGAGTCATGGGGCTGGTTATGGCCAGGGCTTGCCTTTGCATAAAGCTGACTGGGGCAGTTGTTTCAGGTGGCGGATTGGGGGGGCACCTGCCCCCTGCCTTTGTCTACTCACATTCACCTATATCTAGCCTTACCAGCATCCCAGAATCGAGGCTGGCTTCGGCCTAGAGTGGACCCGAGCCGCTCCCAAGTGTGCACTGAGGCTGCCCAAAGGGGTTCCGGCTTCCGGAACTTCCGGTCAATGACACAACACAAGCTGGAACCCCATTAGGCAGCCGCAGTGCACACTTGGGAGTGGCTCGGGTTCGCTCTAGGCCAAAGCCAGCCTCGATTCCAGGATGCTGGTAAGGCTACCTATGTCTAGTATTCTGCTGGGTATAAAGACCATGGTCAACGGTGTTGGTTTGTTCTAACCTTTCGCCCTCCCAGGTTGAGGACATTGTCAAAGGATAAAATCACCTAAAACTTTAAAAGTTAAAACTTAAAATTCAGCTGAAATTAAAAGCTCTAAAATGCGGGTTAAAACCAGACTGAGACTAAAACTTCATAAAAGCTAAGCTAACCCCCCCTAACTCCAACATCAGTTCAAGCCCAGACTTCCTAACGAGAGCTTCAGTCTTGGATGTCCTGCAGAAAGGACTGAAATATATGAGGGAACACCTTCAGATGTACAATCTCCTTCAATCAGCTAAATGATTAGTATCAAAAGACTTCACTGAACATCCCAATTGGCCAGCCCATCAGTCCCACCAGGCACCTGTTCATCTCTTATTCCTCTCTTAAAGGCACCTACCACCTCCATATTACATTCTTATGTCCATCCCATCTGTTTGCAGCCTCTCAAGCTGCAGCTAACCTGCCTCTGAGATACCTGCTTGCTAGCAGCTTGCACTGACTGTACTATATACTATACTGTACTATACAGCAGCACAGTCTCCTACTTTCAGTTTGAGTTGCACTTGCTTAAAATGATGATCACTGCTGGCTTAGAAGAATCCCTCTATGATGACTATGACTGACAATTTCATTACGAAAATGCTTTCAGTTTTGGGAATACTGGTTGATCACTGGAATATAACCTGGTTGCCCCTATGTGATTGCTATACACAAAATTCTAGATGAACTGAATGAATGAATACTGGGTTCTGTCTCTTTGTCACACACTCTAGTGTGACCAAGAACCAGAATCAGAGAATGCTATGTAGGTAATGGCAGGCATAGTTCTCAGTGGGACAGAAGATCTGTTTCAAATATTCTAGCCCCTGCCCCCCATGAGTAGGCTTACCAGATCTCCAACTGGGACAGAGTGCTAGACCTTTAGGAGAAGGAATGTAGGCAGGTGTAGCTTGTAAAGTCCTAGAGCACAATCCTAGGCACGTCTACTCAGAAGCAAGCCCCACTGAACACAATGGGACTTGCTTCTGAGTAGACATGCCTAGGATTGTGCTCTAGGACTTAACAAGCTACACCTGCCCACATTCCTTCTCCTAAAGGTCTAGCACTCTGTCCCGGTTGGAGGTGAGCATACTGAACACCCCAGGGTTCTGGTTGTATAGAGGAGTTCTCAACACAATAAACATACAGGGGGGCCACGGTATCTGCAGGGGATACGTTCCAGCCCCCACCGTGGATACCTAAAACCGCGGAAAGGGGCGAACATCCCCTCCGCGGTTCCCAGAGCCCCCCACGTCCCCCATGGGCCGGCGACCCCCCGCGCCTTCCACAACTCCCCCCAGGCACGTACCTTTAGCCGGAGCAACCTCCGTGTTTTTCTTCAAAAGTTACGAGGTTGTAGCTGCTTTGCAGGCTTGACCAACAAGACTTAGGTGATAGCTAGAGCCTCGAGGCTCTAGCTATCACCTAAGTCTTGTTGGTCAAGCCTGCAAAGCAGCTACAACCTCGTAACTTTTGAAGAAAAACACAGAGGTTTCTCCAGCTAAAGGTAAGTGCGGGGGGCGGACGCGACCCCCCGCACCTTCCACAGCCCCCCAGCCCCAGGCACTTTTGTTTAGAAACCTCCGTTTTTTTCTTCAAAGGTTCCTGCAAAGAACCTGCAAACTCTGGACTTTTGAAGAAAAAACCCGAGGTTTCTCCTAAAAGTAAGTGTCGGGGGGGGGGCTGTGGAGGCTGCGGGGGGAATTCCTCATCCGTGGATAACTGAAACCCTGGATGAGGAATCAGTGGATACGGGGCCCCCCCTGTAATAGTCCTTAAATAGAATGAAAATGACTGAAATCTAGGACCCAGTTGTAGAGAATCCCTGTAGAACAAGGGTGGCCAACCTTTCCACATGAATGCTCCTAGCCTGGCCCTTTCAATGGTTGCAGCGGTGAGGGCATTTCAGCAGGTGCAGCTGCTTTAGCAGCACCATCAGCACTTGCAGCTGCCCAGATTCTGTCTTCTACGCAACTCTTAAGAACGCAGAGGCCCCAATGGTGGAAGGTTGGCCACCCCTGCTGGAGAGGACACTGAGTGTAACATATCAATGGACTCATGATATTATTATTATTATTATTATTATTATTATTATTATTATTATTATTATTATTATTAATTGAGAATATTTGTATATTGCTTTTTAAGAGTAGTTCACAAAGCAGTTTAAACAGTAAAACAAATCAATAAATGGTTCCCTGTCCCCAAAGGGTTCACAATCTAAAAATAAAATAAAATACAGAAGAGACACCAGCAACAGCCACTGGACAAGATGCCATGCTGGGATGAAGAGGGACAATTGCTCTCCCCCTGCTAAATATAAGAGGACACCACTTTGAAAGGTGCCTCTTTGCCCAGTTAGCATTGATTAATAACCCTTGCTGGGTTAGTAACGATAATAATTGGTATGACACTTTTAATACACAACATGCTTTAAAATCCTTGTTTCTTTCAGGTATACGACACTCCCTGTGAGAGAAATTCTCTAAATTCCCATTTTTGGGGGAGTGGTACACAAGCAATTGAGGCTGAGAACAGTGTTCCAGCTCACTCAGCAAGTTGAAGACTAACATGGGATTTAAGCCCAGACCTCTATTTCCACATCTGAGCCACATCACTGGAAGCACCCACATGTGCACATGGTCACTGTCATAAATATGAAAATTTATGTCTCCTTGAGTTTAGCTTTTCAAAGATGCTTGAAACCATTAGAGTTCTTTATGAAGCTCAGAGAGCTCACAACATGAGCAATTATTGAATCAAAAATCCCTGCGCATGCTGATGAGTGGAAGTTCATTACAAAGCCTTGTATTGGACAGTGTATTTAATTCATTTCCATACCCTTACTTACTTAAATTTAATCAGTTCATTAACTGGTTGACCCAAAGGCAATCTCTCCAGATGGAGCCTTTGCACTGATTCTAACTTTGTTCTGTTGACTCCTTGGAGGAAAAGGACATTCCCTTTAACCCTTTCAGTTTTCCCCAAGCAGGCAGCCAAATTCTAGTATGTTCTCCTGGTTCTAGGAGAAAGAAGGTGTAAAAATGAAAATGGGCAGCTACTGTCCAATCAGCAATCACACAGATGAACTCATGAAACTCTTATTCTGAGTTAATCTATTGGTCCATCTACTCCATTATCTATGGTGGCTGACAGCATCTCTCCAAGAGGTTTTTCCAGGGATGTGGATCAAGTCTCTGACTCCAAGTCTCGAGTCAAGTCCCAAGTCTTTGCCCCCAAGTCCCAAGTCTTTGGTTGCAAGTTGCGAGTTCCTATCTATTTAACTATTTAATTCGACTTGTTGTAAAAGACTTCAAGTCTCGAATTGAGTCTTTTGAGTCTTTTACAATTGCCGAGTCAACTCCGAGTCGAGTCATTGACGCAACTTGAGTCCAACTCGAGTCCGAGTCAATAGACTCAAATCTACAGCACTGGGTTTTTCTAGCCCCTGATCCTTTTCTAGATGGTTCTAGGTAGAGATCTGAATATCTGAATGGGGGACCTTCAACTTGCAATGCACATCTTATACCGCTAAGCTATGACACCAACCTATTCTCTAGTAGTCTCCAGCACCCCATCCTCCATTATGCCAGGCCACAGGTGCCTGTGTGACCCTCAGCACTAGTAATAAGAGAGGCATGGAGTGAAACCGATGATTCCTTTATGTGCCCCTGCGCCAGCATCCTGGCTCCAATCTAAAAGAAATTATATAGATTTACTCACCATTTTAAAATCTATATAATATGCTTTAGTGGTGCTTAACACCATCTACATTTCTGGAATCTATCATTTAGACGATGTGAAATATTGGAGATGCAAAAAAGAAGCCAGCAGATTTTAAGCCTATACGGCGCTGCTGTGACAAGACACAGCCTTATTGGGAAAGATTTATGGAATTAATTACAGAAGTGTTAGGATGTGAATTACCACAGGACCCAGTAGCGTTGCTGTTAAACTATTTAAAGAGTAGGACCGAACTGTGTGATGTGAAATGTGCTACGACTTTTTTTATGTGCGGCAGGCAGCAAAATGGAAGGATAATGAAGCATTCACAAATGATGATTTTCCAAAAAGAATCGGGCAGATCACAGAAGTGTTCCTGTTAATTAATTTCATCAGAATACCCCCCCCAAAAAAAAAAAAGAAAAAGAAAAGAAAAGAAAAGAAAAGAAAAAAGGACAACAAGAGGATAAATTCTTTGACTGGCTAATGTTTATTCCGGCTTAGAATAACAAACATAATGGTTCTGTGCAGCATTATCTCTTCTTTTCTTTCATTATGAAGATTTCTGACAGCGAAATCCTACTCTCCGTCAGTGCTGGTGCTATGACCTCAGCACCGGTGCTGACTGTCGCAAATGTGCCGTAAAGCATGTTGCGGAACCTGGAGAGCAAGCAGCGCTGGCAGGAAGACTTGCACTGAATCCAGCTGGACCATGTGCCAGAGCAGGTAGGAGCTCTCCGAGTGGTGCAGGGGCTGGGAAAGGGCGGGGAGGGTGGGGACAGATGTAATGGGGCAGGGGCGGGTGGAGATGGGGGCGGGATCAGTTGTGCTGGCATACACAAAGCTTCTCAGCTCTGAGTCAGCGAATTAGCAGGTACAGATCCGAGTAGCCCCATTGCGCAGGCTGGGGCTTTGCCCGGGGAAAGGGGATGAATGTCCTCTTACCTCGGGAGGAGACCTGTTCCACTGTCATTAGCCCTGTGATGCAAAGGCGTCGTTCCAGTAGGGGCGGGGCCGTAAGTTTCGCTCCGTCCTAGTCCCGTTTACCGAGCGAGCAGGAGGCGGCCCCGCCCCCTCACTGTCGGAGCCATTCCCTTCCAGAGAAAGCAGCAGGCAGGGTCTCTTGCCTGCTGCTTTCTCCGCAGGGGAAAGGCTCCGACAGTGAGGGGGCGGGGCCGCCTCCTGCTCGCTTGGTAAACGGGACTAGGACGGAGCGAAACTTACGGCCCCGCCCCAACCGGAGCGACGCCTCTGCTGTGATGCACCAGCTCAATCGTAGTTAAGATTAAGCAAGTTAGGATTAGGCCTTCAGAGTGTGAGTATGAGAGAGTCATGAATATTCCTAGTTTAAATGCACCATAGCTCGATGTAATAAGTTTTTAGATTTTGTCAACATTAAGCCACTGCTACATTAATTCAGTGCCAATTTTATTTTTAACTTCAGCATCTCACTAAGATTTGAAAAGACAGATATAATTCAGAAGTGACAGAAATTAAAAAAAAAACACCTTTCCCTTTCTCACTGTGATTCATTAACCTCTGAAAACAGAAAGGGGCTAGAAGTTTCATCTTTCATGATAAAAGTGTAATACCTTAGGGGAGTGGAAAATGTGTATTTTGTCACTCGCAAAGAGATCTGTTGTTGTTGTTCAGTCGTTAAGTCGTGTCCGACCCTTCGTGATCCCATGAACCATATCCCGCCAGGCCTTCCTGTCCTCCACTATCTTCCTGAGTTCACTCATTTTCATGTTTGTTGCATCGGTGATGCTGTCTAACCATCTCATCCTTGGCCTTCCCCTTCTCCTTTTGCCTTCAATCTTTCCCAGCATCAGAGTCTTCTCCAGAGAGTCCTCTCTTCGCATTAGGTGGCCAAAATATTTGAGTTTCAGCCTTAGTACCTGTCCTTCCAGGGAACAGTCAGGCTTGATTTCATTTAGAATTGACTGATTTGATCTCCTAGCAGTCCAAGGGACTCTCAGGAGTCTTCTCCAGCACCACAGTTCAAAAGCATCTATTCTTCGGCGCTCAGCCTTCCTTATGGTCCAACTCTCGCAACCATACATTGCTACTGGGAACACCATCGCCCTGACTATACGAACTTTTGTTGGCATGGTGATATCTCTGCTTTTTATTATGCTGTCTAAGTTTGCCATAGCTTTCCTTCCAAGGAGTAAGCGTCTTTTAATTTCATGGCTGCTGTCTCCGTCTGCAGTGATCTTGGAACCCAGAAAAGTAAAATCTGTTACTGCTTCCATTTCTGCCCCTTCTATTTGCCAGGAATTGATGGGACCCGATGCCATGATCTTAGTTTTATTAATGTTGAGTTTCAAGCCAACTTTTGCACTCTCCTCTTTCACTCTCATCAAGAGTCTCTTTAGTTCTTCTTCACTTTCTGCCATTAGGGTGGTATCGTCTGCATATCTGAGGTTGTTGATATTTCTCCCGGCAATCTTGATTCCGGCTTGTGATTCATTCAGCCCTGCATTTCTCATAATGTACTCTGCATATAAGTTAAATAAGCAGGGTGACAATATACAGCCTTGCCGTACTCCCTTCCCAATTTTGAACCAATCAGTTGTTCCATGGCCGGTTCGAACTGTTGCTTCTTGACCCGCATACAGGTTTCTCAGGAGACAGGTAAGGTGGTCTGGTACCCCCATCTCTTTAAGAATTTGCCACAGTTTGTTGTGATCCACATAATCAAAGGCTTTTGCGTAGTCAATGAAGCAGAAGTAGGTGTTTTTTTGGAACTCTCGTGCTTTCTCCATGATCCAGCGCATGTTGGCAATTTGATCTCTAGTTCCTCTGCCTCTTCGAAACCCAGCTTGTACGTTCGGTAGTTCTCGGTCCACGTACTGCTGAAGCCTAGCTTGTAGGATTTTGAGCATAACCTTGCTAGCATGCGAAATGAGTGCAATTGTACGGTAGTTTGAACACTCTTTGGCACTGCCCTTCTTTGGAATTGGAACGTAAACTGACCTTTTCCAATCCTTTGGCCACTGCTGAGTTTTCCAAATTTGTTGGCATATTGAGTGCAGCACTTTCACAGCATCATCATTTAGGATTTTAAGTAGCTCAGCTGGGATATTATCAGCTCCACTAGCTTTGTTGTTAGTAATGCTACCTAAGGCCCACTTGACTTCACTCTCTAGGATGTCCGGCTCTGGGTCAGTGACCACACCAGCGTGGTCATCAGGAACATTCAGATCTTTCTTGTATAGTTCTTCTGTGTATTCTTGCCATCTCTTCTTAATCTCTTCTGCTTCTGTTAGGTCCTTGCCTTTTTTGTCCTTTATCATGCCCATCTTTGCACAAAACGTTCCCTTGATATCTCCAATTTTCTTGAAGAGATCTCTAGTCCTCCCCATTCTGTTGTTTTCCTCGATTTCCTTGCATTGTTCATTTAAGAAGGCCTTCTTATCTCTCCTTGCTATTCTCTGGAACTCTGCATTCAGTTGTTTATATCTTTCCCTTTCACCCTTGCTTTTGGCATTCCTTCTTTCCACAGCTATTTGTAAAGCCTCATCTGACAGCCACTTTGCTTTCTTGCATTTCTTTTTCTTTGGGATGGTTTTCGTTGCTGCCTCCTGTACAATGTTACGAACTTCCGTCCATAGTTCTTCAGGCACTCTGTCTACCAGGTCTAATGCCCTAAATCTATTCTTCACCTCCACTGTATACTCATAAGGGATATGGTTTAGGTCATATCTGACTGGTCTAGTGGTGTTCCCTACATTCTTCAGTTTAAGCCTGAATTTTGCAATAAGAAGCTCATGATCTGAGCCACAGTCAGCTCCAGGTCTTGTTTTTACTGATTGTATAGAGCTTCTCCATCTTTGGCTGCAAAGCACATAATCTATCTGGTTTCGGTATTGACCATCTGGTGATGTCCATGTGTAGAGTCGCCTCTTGTGTTGTTGGAAAAGAGTGTTTGCTATGACCAGCGTGTTCTCTTGACAGAACTCCGTTAGCCTTTGCCCTGCTTCATTTTGCGCTCCAAGGCCAAACCTGCCTGTTGTTCCGTTTATTTCTTGATTTCCTACTTTAGCATTCCAGTCTCCTATGATGTAAAGGACATCTTTTTTGGGTGCTAGTTCTAGAAGGTGTTGTAGGTCTTCATAGAACCGGTCAACTTCATCTTCTTCGGCATCAGTGGTTGGGGCATACACTTGGATTACTGTAATGTTGAATGGTTTGCCTTGGATTCGAACTGAAATCATTCTGTCGTTTTTGACGTTGCACCCCAGTACTGCCTTTCCCATTCTTTTATTGACTATGAGGGCTACTCCATTTCTTCTAAGGGATTCATGCCCACAGTAGTAGATATGATGGTCACCTGACTTAAATTCGCCCATGCCCGTCCATTTTAGTTCGCTGATTCCCAAGATGTCAATGTTCAATCTTATCATCTCATTTTTGACCACATCCATCTTGCCTTGATTCATAGACCTCACATTCCATGTTCCTAAGCAGTATTGCTCCTTGCAGCATTGGATTTTCCTTTCAACCTCAGACACATCCACAGCTGGACGTCCTTTCGGCTTTGGCCCAGCCGCTTCACTCTTTCTGGGTCTACTTGGAATAGTCCTCCGCTCTTCCTCAGTAGCATATTGGACACCTTCCGACCTGAGGGTCTCATCTTCCGGCGTCATATCTTTTAGCCTTTTGGTACTGTTCATGGGATTTTCTTGGCAAAGTTACTGGAGTGGGTTGCCATTTCCTTCTCCAGTGGATCACTTTTAGTCAGAACTCTCTGCTACGACCTGTCCGTCTTGGGTGTCCCTGCACGGCATAGCTCATGGCTTCATTGAGTTACGCAAGCCCCTTCGCCACGACAAGGCAATGATCCATGAAGGAGGCAAAGAGATCTATTTAGTCTTAATTCACAGAAATGCAGTCTGTACCTGACAGTGCAGCCGAGATTCATTCTGCCAAAATACAAGATATTATATCACTTAATTCGAGTTCAAAACACTCGTCAATATTTATTTTTATTTAATTTGTTTAAAGAATTTATACCCCGCCTTTCTTCCAGCAAGGGCACTCAAGGCGGCTTACAATAAGAACAATTAAAATACATATATACATTAAAATAATTAAAAACAAATAATTAAAACAATTAAAACAAACAACCCCAATACACAACATTTATGTCCCCTTCCTTCACCAGAAACTGCGTCTCACTCATCAAGATACAAGGGCTGAGCTCCAAAGAACTACTGGTGTATATCCAAGGAACTAATAATGGCTTAGTGAGATTTCTGAAAAACAACACCACCTTTTTGTTTGACTATTAAACCATTCATCTCTCTTAAGTCTGGGTCAAAACCACCCCATTTTGCAGTCCCACTAAATCACTATCATTGAAATTATTCCTTTGTGTTGCACAGAAACATGTGTTGTGGGTGCGGCAGGTGAGGCGAAGAGTTGCATCCTGATCTGGAGATGGTGTGCACGCTACCAGCTTGCACCCACGTAAGCAGGTAGCGTGAGAGCAATCTCCGGACCAGGATGTGGCTCTCTACTGGGAACTACGAGGGGGCAGGGTTGCCGCACCTGCACCACACATCCCTGGTGTCGCACTATATTTCTATCTGAAAATGACAATACAGAGCAGGGGCGTCGACAAAGGGAAGCGTACGGGGCGGGCCGCCTGGGGGTGACGTGCACACAAGGGTGACGCGCGTCCCCCCGGCACTTACATTTTGATGCTGAAGCTGGGCCCGCCCCCGCGTCCGTTTGGCTCCAAAATGAGCCGAAAACGGCGTGGGGTGTGTGTGCTCTGCTCCTGTGCGTGATGTCACGCGCGGGGGGAGGAGCCGCTTCTTTAAAGGTGACGCGCGCCCCCGCTCTGGGGTGACGCACGTCCTAGCGACGCGACTGATACAGAGTTGTGTGGACAAGGATCACAGTAAATCCTGGCTGGAAGGGTGATGGTCTCAGACTGGTGGGTTTCTATTTCTCTCACACTGAGCAGATAAAGTGGACAAATCACAAACCTCTGCAAAGAAATTGGAGGATCTCTGTCCAATATGTTCAGCTCCCTGGACTAGTTTCTGCTACTTTCTCATTGAAAGGAACTTCTTCTCCTGGTAAAGCAAGAGCCATTGATTTGGGATCAACTATTAGCTTGACTGATTCGCTTCATGTACGTACACCAATCCACAGCCCTGCCAAACTGAAGATAAAGCTTGATTTTACCTTGACATTCTTAGGATGCACTACTTTACACCAGGGGTTCTCAACCTTTGGAGGCCCGGGTACCCCATATCATGGTCCAATTTTCTGAAGTACCCCCTGCTAATTAACTGGATTAATCAATTAATTAATTAGGTAATTAATCATTAAAAAGTATTAAAACAATTTTAAATGTGAAAAATGTCTTATTTAACTCTCTCTCTCTCTCTCTCTCTCTCTCTCTCTCTCTCTCTGTGTGTGTGTGTGTGTGTGTGTGTGTGTGTGTGTGTGTGTGTGTGTGTGAGGGAGAGAGAGAGACACATGCAAGGATCTCTTTTTTTCTCCAAGTCACCCCAAAATCAGCTCCTCCCTCCCCCACCCCACCAAAGTACATTTTCCAAAAGTACAAAAATAAGCCCAAGACCAAAACCAGAGAGACAGAAGGGCTCCAAAAATAATTACAATTTAAAATCCATGTTGATTAACACTTAATTAGCTGCTGATGGGGCAGATAAAGGGCAGGGCTTGGCATACTCCCAGCAAGAGGTCCGTGTACCCCTAGGTGTACTTATACCACAGGTTGAGAACCCCTGCTTTACACATTTCCCTGGGAGTAAATACAATTGAACAGAATGGGACTCACTTCTGAGTAGACACGCCTAGGATTGTGCTGTTAGAAGCAATCTATAAATATTGTAACTTTTATGTTCCTTGATCTATAATGTTTAACTTCTTGTGCTAAGTGAACGCATTAGCTAAGTGAAATGTAAAATGATGTTTTAAGTTTTCTTAAACCTGAAATTATGTTACACAATTCTGAACAAATTTTATATTTGTTTAACATGTTTCAGTTGTTGATGGTTTATCCAAAACCCAGAACAAGCTGCATAGTCTTAGGGTGCAATCCTGTGTATCTCTTGCACCAGTGTAACAGTTGATCCCCCAGTGTAAGAGCACTTATGCCAGTGTAACTTGCCATACTCCGACGGATGCAGGATGGACACTGGCATACCCCTCCTCAGACAACTCACATGTGCAGTTCGGATGCGGAACAGACACCGGCACAACTCTGTCAGCGCAGGGGGCATTCTGGGGCATTCAGACACCCCTGGAATGCCCCCTGCGCCAGCAGAGTTGCGCCGGTATCTGTTCCGCATCTGAACTGTCATGAGAGGCGTCCGAGGGGGGTTATGCTGCGTCCGTCGGAGTACGGCAAGTTACACTGGCATAAGTGCTCTTACACCAGGGGATCTATTGTTACACTGGTGCAAGAGTTACACAGGATCAGTGGTGTCACTAGGGCGCGTGCGGCCCCAGGGTGGGGCCGCGCGTCACCCAAGTGACCCCCCTCCCAGACACACCCCTTCCAAAAGTATTGGCGCGGCCGTCAGCATGGACTGGGAGGGGGCGGGGATATTGGCGCTGATTTGCGTTGATATCCTGTGCCCCATCGCAGCCTGGGCCGGCCTTACATGGCCTACCAGGTTGTGCGCCAGCTAAAGTGCTGGCATGCATCCAAGGAGGTACATTATGGCCCACGCTTCTTACACAGGGGGAAGGGGATGAACATCTCCTTCCCCCAACATGGCCCCGTGCCATGCCAGTACAGGCCGCAATGGGCCTAGAATGCAGCGGCTGGCCCTTTAGTCTGGCCGCCACATACTAGGCAGGATTGGGCTGCGCATCCGGCTTGTCTTTAGCAGCACCATCAGCACGTGCAGCTGCCAAGATTCTGTCTTCTACACAACTCTTAAGAACACAGAAGCCCTCATGGTGGAAGGTTGGCCACCCCAGATCTAGCCCATTGCTCTCACCATATGTTGCCAGTTGAACCTTGATTGCTACGTTCAAGCTCCGCACCTGTGTTTGTGACTTAATTGGTTTGCCAACAAATGCAGGTTGCTGGCAGGGCTGTTCAACATCATGTGCTGCAGGGATGCTCTTAGTCTGAAAGGTATTGCAATGCGCCTGAACAGAATGCATGCAGCAGCTACAAAACCCTCCCTGTTTTTCAGCTAGAATAGATAAACAAGCCAGTGACTCATGCTTTTTATGCTTTATTCTTCAACTCTTTGGCATGTTGCTTTTTTCTTATGAATATATGCCTAGTGTGTTTTCCTTTCACAATGCATTACAAAACATTTAGGGTAGATGCCTTTTCATATTTGCTAAAGCAAATTTACAAAAACTGATCCTAAAAAGTGGTTTTGTCCTCGACGTGTGTTTAAAAGTCTCTTTAAACAATATTTCTTTGATGGGTAGTGTATTAATTTGTTAGGATCCCTTTGGAACATTTAGCAGAAGGGGGGGGGACACATTTCATTTGTTGTTTCATATTTGGAGCATTTGGCTATAATCAAGCAGGGACTAAAGACAAATGACAGTGATCTCTCTTTTGCTTGTCATCTTCTGGGAATGCCAACCAGACTTGATCATCAACAAGATTCACACTTCAAACCTTTTGGCACGTTGTCATATTTGAAGTCAATTCCCTTGAGAATTTCTCCTTGGTTCATTTTGTCTTGCATGACATGTTTTTCTAGCACCATGTGACACCCCCCCCCCCCCCGGTAATGTCCACAGACTGTTCTCAGCATCCTTCTAGGCTTGTCAGTCTCCAAAGCAGTCTGCAATGACTTTTTTTTTTTAACACTCACAAGTGAAACTTGGTCAACCAGATTTCACACTAGGCTCAAGCCTAGTAGTTTCACACCAGCCTCTCCCTTCCTTTGTAACCAGTGGGATGGGGGTACCTTAGTTTGCCTGACTGACAGTCCAATCCTGTGTAACCCTTGCACCGGTGTAACAGTGGATCCCCTGGTATAAGAGCACTTATGCCAGTGTAACTGGTTTATCCAAAACCCAGAACAAGTCGCATAGTCTTAGGGTGCAATCCTGTGCAGAGGTGTCACTGTTGCGTGGCCAGGTGGGCAGGGCCCCCCAGGTGATGCGCGCACGTGTGTCACCTCCCCTGCGCACATACACGTGCATCGCCTCCCCTGCACACACACGCGCGCATCTCCTCCCCCACGCGCCTCGCCAGGCCGGGAGCCGACTCCGGGGACATCTTCCCTGGCCGGCTGCCCAGGGCCTTCTGAGGAAGGCCCACTGCGCGAACGTTATTTATAACATCTTTTGCGCATGCGCAGACCATTCCTGAGGGTACAGGGAGATGTACAGGGAGAGAGTGCAGCTCTCCCGCTTTCTGATGCGATCAGATAACAAGGAAGCCACACAGCTCCGCACTCTCCGCACGTGCCCAGGGCGTACTGGAATTCGTGCAGTGGAGGTCAGCCTTTACTTCTGCATCTTGCAAGTTTTCATTGAGGTTTCCCAGGATTCTTCAAAGGCTGACCCATTTTAGGGGATACTGTATATGAACTACTGAGCCAAAGACTCAGAATGTGCTTTGACCTCAACCCACGCACTATCCTCAATCCTCCTGTGGAGGGGACAAAGCTAATATTTGTGTTGCTAGCTGAAGTACTTTCTTACCTAGAATTCAGGGGAAATGACTCAGGATATTAAATTAGATTTCTAATCTGCTAGGACGTCTAGCTACAATGGAATTGTGAAATGTAATAGCACTGTTTCGTCAGCCTGCTGCTGAAGACATTTCCATAATGGAAGATCCATGATAGGCAGAGAATGAATATAATCTCATGGTACAAGGCACCCAAATAATGACTGTATCACCACCAGGGCTACTCTCCCTGTATGTTTACCTGAGACCAGTGACGTCTTAAATTGTGGTGACCCAAACTACAGTCTGACATGATGAACACTACCGAGGTTAAGGAAGATATGAACCTAGCAGTCCCAAGAAAAGTAAGGTTCTAGGCTGCCATGGTCAGGGACTCTTGTGGAGTGCTGGCTGTTTCTCCAACTAGGGCAGAAGCAGCTGGTGTGGACCAAAACAGAGAGGTGTCAAATTCCAAGGCAGCAATCAAGGATTACAAGGCCAGAACCAGGTGGCTAGTCAGAACAGGCAGGGATCAAATGCTGAGATCAGGGAAAAGGAGGTTTGTCAGGCACTGTCAGAGGAGAGGTGAGCATAAGAAACCACTAAATTCTTCTTTGCAGATGAAATCTCCCTATTGTATTCAATAAAGTCTCCATTGATTTCAACAGGGAGTCTGGGATCGAAAACATTCAATGATAATACCAGTGTGTGGCTGGCATCTGAAACAATGCTTCTACCATTGGAAGCTCAGTCTGCAAACTGCACATTCCTATGTGAATGGAAGGAGCATTCCGCTCACGGAAGAGGTTCTTGTGCTCTGTCTATTCATGGAGGAAGCCCTATTCATGGAGGAGGGTGGAATGCTCTGTCTATTCATAGAGGAAGCTTCCATTTGCAAATAGAGTTCCTGACAGCAGAACTGCTAGTCAGGGTGCATCATCATCATCATCATCATCATCATCATCATCATCAGCAGCAGCAGCAGCAGCAGCAGCAGCAGCAGCAGCAGCAGCAGCAGCAGCATTTTTAAAGTGGCTATGAAGTTTACAAAACAATACCATGCTGCATGAACTGGTAAACCAAGGAATGTTTAAGCTACAGAAGTAGTACTGAGCAACCTAGACTACAACTCTACACTACATTGTGATAAAGTGCCAATATTATGAGACAGGGAAGAACTCTCAGAAAATACCATAGTTTACTCAATGTTTTTTTCTTCTTCTTCATATTTTTCTCTGGAAGAAAGAACTTCCAGGTTGCTGAGCTCTGTGCTGTGTGGAGCTTGACTTGGAGCTCTGCGACTGCATGACCGTGCAGCTTATGGAGAACCCTACCTGTCACATGTACATCTCCCCAAATGAGCTTCAGAGGCCAGGAAACACAGAGCAGAGCTTGGTCAGTGGGAAGATGCAAGTGGGGTGAGAGCATCCCTCCAATACCCTGGTGTCACCCCGCAGCACTGGGGGGAGGAAGAATGGCCGCTGGGTGATGGCATTGCAGCGGCTCAAAGCCATAAGGGGTTGCTTGGATGCGAGGAGCACCTCGCCGGGAGAACAGAGCAGGGAGGAATGGTCCCACACAGGGAAGACTTGCTGCAGGGGGGCCTGGGTGCTCGGGGGAGCCAGCTGGGGGAGGCTTGGGCCTCTGAAAGCGATAGCCGACCACGCTGGCTCAACGCGGGCAACAAGAGTGAGGCCGGGCATGGCACAGAGCTTTATAGCCCCATAGTGAACAAGACAAGGGAAGTCTTGCGTGAACGAGACTTCAGGGAAACCCCACCCCCGGAAGGGGTGGGGCCAGAGAGAGCTAGCTGCAGGCTCATAAGAGAGAGGGCAGCCGCCGAGGAAGGAGGCTGGTGGGGACAGCTCTCGTCGTGGAGTATCCAAACTCCTCCCAGGGTGCCTGAAAGGAAGGAAGAGACGCCACCACATGAGAACAGGAGGGACAAGCTGGAGGCAGAGAGCGAACCAAAGGAAAGGAAGGGATCCTTCACGGCCCAAGAAGCCCATAGCCCCTCGTGCCTGTGAAGGCTGTGGGAGTGGGGAAAAGCCAAGGTGTGGCAAAGTAAAGGTACTTCTACCCCTACCTCAACCTCTCCCGTTCTCCCAACTGGGGCTCCTCATGCTGTAAAAGAAAAGCCATACTTACCTGAAAGAAGGAAGGTGAATGCTGGTTCTAAACTTGGTGGCACCGTGTCGGTGGGAGAAAAGAGACGGAATTCCTTGTAATATAGATGGAACACAGCTTGGGAGCCTGTGACATAACACAGTCCCAAATGAATGTAAAGACGTTGTCTAAATTAAATTGCATCAAGAAAGCAGCACGTAAGTCTACGTTTATATTGTCTCGGGACCCTGGGAACTTACCGGTACCTACCTTGAGTGACCACTTCACTGCCAGACGACCCCCGTTAGCCCACCCCAGGGGTATGGATGTCACACCTGGTCGCTAAGAAAGTAAATATTGAGCCAAGTCAATTCTGATTTGGGACAACTAGATTCTGGTTTGGGACAAGGTTTCTTTATGCTCTTGTTAAGGTCCTTGAAATAATATCAAAATGGGTGTACATGTATTTTCTGAGTGGGGCAAGGTTGTCTGTATGTCATCTACGGACTGGATGTCTCCGAGGTTCTAAGAATGGATGTCCCTCTTACTGCATCTCTTCTCTAGTAGAAGTGGTTTAATGCCATAAAAAGCCATTTCCCATTCTTAAGACACAACTGGTGGAAGGGAATAATATTTATTGCTCAATTTATTCACCTCATCCTGCAATAATGTCTATATACATTATTCATTGGATTCTCAACCCCCGTCCCTTTCCATTATTCACAAATGTTTACAGAGCTAATAATTGGTGAATATTCATTGTGCAACTTATTCACCCTATTTTTTTCCGCAAAACTGTCTCGGATAATAACAGCAGGGGAATCATTTTTCATTATCCATCCAACTTTAATGAAGAAAGTAAGAAAATGATACCAGGTCTGGCGGCGGTTGTTGTCTTAAGTGCAATATTAATTTGCAGCTGTACTCTCACATTGATACTGATAAATGTATAAGCATAAGCAAAGATTCAGGCATAAGCAAAGCTATCCTGGCAGCATGCAGTCCGCACGAGCCACTGAATCTCCACACTTATTCTGCATTCTCCTGAATGATGGCCTCGCTAGGGCCATGTTCACACAAACGGTGGCTCCAGTTGAGCAAATACACATTCTGCTCCTATGAGTAGAGTTGGGCAGGGGACAGCCATCAAGGAGACATCCCACACAATGCCCTTGCTATCGGGTCTTCGTTCGGCCCCTTCTGAGGGCAAGGCTTTGAGCGGCATTGTGCACATGTGCCGCTCAAAGCCTAACCCGGCCTATTCAGAAGCGACTGAGCTGCCAAGGAAGATGCGGCTCGGCCTGCCGGCTACGGGAATGACGTGCCGGGATGGGATGAGTACTGGGGGGGGGTGTTGACATAGTAGTGGGGGTGGGTGACACAGCTGGGGGTGGGTGACATGCCTGGGGGGGTTGATGCGACGGGGGGGGGTAATGCTCTGCCAAGCTGGCTGACCCCCGCACGGGGTGACGTGCCGGCTCGTGACACCACTGCTTAGGATACAGCCCTGTATCCTAAGGGGTGACCCCTTTTTTTTCACATTTTTATACCGCCGTTCCTCCAAGGAGCTCAGAGTGGTGTACATATTTCCTCCCCTCCTTTTTGTCCTCACAACAACCCTGTGAGGTAGGTGGGGCTGAGAGATAGTGACTGGCCCAAGATCACCCAGTAAGCTTCATGGCTGAACGGGGATTTGAACCTGGATCTTCCAGGTCTAAGTCCGACTCCCAAACCACTGCAGTGCACCGGAGTTATTGTGGCAGATGTCAACATGGAAAGTGTGCTCGCTGAAGACAGAAAGCTTGAAAACCACTGTGATAGTATATCAAAACCAAGACTGTCAAAAACTAAATACTATTGAATATCAAATATCAACTGTCTGATATCAAATGTAGAAATCAAATACTATCAGTACCATGCACACATACCATACATTCAGTGAATACTGTATTAACAAATGTTCACGTTTGCAGAGAATGTCTGAAATGTATTCGATATAGGTATTTCATATTGTTGATACGTGTGGAGGACAATTTTACAGAGAATTTTGAGAGCAAATATCTTGCAAAACTACCATAGATCTTGCTTCTTGGACCAAAGCAGACTGATAGTATATTTCAAATGCTAAGCGACAGCACTGCATGTGAGCTAGAGAATATTCAGCAAGCCATCTGACCATAAAGAAGAACTAGACCATGAAATAATTGTAGAACACACAACAAATAATTCAATAGAAAAGCTATAACTTGGGGAAAACAACATATTTGATTTTTAAAAGAATGCAACAATACTGTGCTTCAAGAAGATGTTAGATATAGTGAATATTGTGAATTACATTAAGTGATAATGCAGATTAAAATAATTTTGTGCATAGAGGTTTGTTTTGTAATCAGACTAGGGAATAAAGCAAAGCCAGAGTGATGAATAGGAAGGCTGTAAAATGAGCAGGAAAATCAAATCAGCTCTTCTGGAAGTCTCCAAACATCATAGCAGGGGCACAACAATGGGGCTGTGCAGTGATAATGGAGAGTTGTAAGAAAGGAGGTGTGCATTTCAGATGTGCTGAAAGAAGGTTAAAAAGCAACTGTGGCTTAATCTCTTCACCAAGATGGTTTTGGAAATGAGAAGCTATCCAGCATCTGAGCTCCGTATCATGGTTTCTGCCAACCTCCTCGATCCATGGCAAAAATTTGGCCCAAGACAAAATCCAATGTGAATTTGAAGGTTTCTGCTCAGTTGAAGCACCCAAGGAATTTCAAGGGAAGCCAAGCAAGTCGGAGTAAGACTAGGGAAACTTCTCAAGGTACGTACATTGAGCGAAACATCTCGGGATTTGGGTTATAAAACTTCAATTTATAAAATATCAAAATGTAAAATACATCAGCAAAAATCAGTAAAAACACAAAGTAAGCATATAATGCTAAAACCTCATGTAACAAATACTTTAAGATCACTGAGTAAAATACAATAAAGACATTTAAAAACTGCAAGGGCATGACGTTTCGTTTACCAATCTGTAAACTTTTTCAAATGCTAAAAAAAGAGCCTAAGTAGGCAAGAAGATGTTACAAGTACACATCGCAGTCTTGCTGCTTAAAAAGGAAATTTGGTGCACATTTTACTAACACAATTAACCGGAAATCAAGCAAACCTGAGCCAAATCCTCAATGACCCTACTATACTGCCATCTAGTGGTGGCCTAGAACATAGCCCAACTAGCATCAATACTATTTCTTATTGCTTTTATTTATTGCAGGGGTCCAGACTCTATTTATAAGTGATAATTCCTGTTTCCTATTCAATACTTGAGATCCATGTTTAAATATTTCAATGGCCTCCAAACTCAATCTGGCCCTATAATTGTTTTCATGCCCTAACTTTATAGTGTCTTCAAATTTAATACCATGGCCTGACTCCATCTTATGCTGGGCTAACGCAGATTTCTCTATGTGGTTAAGCCGGCATGCCCATTCATGCTCTTTGAGCCTGGTATTTATAAAGCGTTTCGTGGTACCTATGTAAACTTTTCCACAGCTACATGGTATCTTATAAATCCCAGGTGCATTCAGTGGAGGTCTCGGGTCTTTTGGGTTCCTTAAGAGCTGGCTTATTTTATTGGTAGGTTTAAAAATTGGTTTAAAATTATATTTACTCATCACCCTGCCAATTTTATCTGTCGTTCCTTTAATATACGGTAAATGCACTGGTGGCCTGATTTCCTCATCTGTGACTTGTTTAACTTCTTTCCCATTTTGTTTAATCTTACTTTGTTTCTCCCATGCTTTGTTAATTTGAGTTTCTCCCATGCTTTGTTAATTTGCGAAGTTATATCAACATTGTTTGACCTCTACTTATTTCTTGTGGAATGGGGCCTTCCGGGAACAACGGGATGGGGTGGCAATGGGGAGCCCGCTTAGCCCAGTGGCAGCAAACCTCTTTATGGAGAAGTTTGAGAAGGAAGCATTGAAAACTGCGAGATTAAAGCCAGAATTATGGTTAAGATATGTTGACGATATTTTCTGTATATGGGAACATGGGGATGAAGAGCTAGAGAATTTTTTAATACATTTAAATTCTCAATGCCCATCTATACAGTTCACAATGGAGTCTGAAGTAGAAAGAACTTTACCATTTTTAGATGTTTTAATTACTAGAAATGAGAATTTTAAATGTTCATGCACTGTATATCGTAAGCCAACACATACTGGGCGCTATCTTGATAATAGATCCAATCATCACCCTAGCCAGAAAAATTCTGTAATGACTTCCTTAATATACAGGGCTCTGAACATCTGTGATTCCAACTCTCTAGCACAAGAAAAAGCTAAGATATTTGAGACTCTACTGAATAATGGTTATACTGAAACTCAAATTAACAAAGCATGGGAGAAACAAAGTAAGATTAAACAAAATGGGAAAGAAGTTACAAGTCACAGATGAGGAAATCAGGCCACCAGTGCATTTACCGTATATTAAAGGAACGACAGATAAAATTGGCAGGGTGATGAGTAAATATAATTTTAAACCAATTTTTAAACCTACCAATAAAATAAGCCAGCTCTTAAGGAACCCAAAAGACCCGAGACCTCCACTGAATGCACCTGGGATTTATAAGATACCATGTAGCTGTGGAAAAGTTTACATAGGTACCACGAAACGCTTTATAAATACCAGGCTCAAAGAGCATGAACGGGCATGCCGGCTTAACCACATAGAGAAATCTGCGTTAGCCCAGCATAAGATGGAGTCAGGCCATGGTATTAAATTTGAAGACACTATAAAGTTAGGGCATGAAAACAATTATAGGGCCAGATTGAGTTTGGAGGCCATTGAAATATTTAAACATGGATCTCAAGTATTGAATAGGAAACAGGAATTATCACTTATAAATAGAGTCTGGACCCCTGCAATAAATAAAAGCAATAAGAAATAGTATTGATGCTAGTTGGGCTATGTTCTAGGCCACCACTAGATGGCAGTATAGTAGGGTCATTGAGGATTTGGCTCAGGTTTGCTTGATTTCCGGTTAATTGTGTTAGTAAAATGTGCACCAAATTTCCTTTTTAAGCAGCAAGACTGCGATGTGTACTTGTAACATCTTCTTGCCTACTTAGGCTCTTTTTTAGCATTTGAAAAAGTTTACAGATTGGTAAACGAAACGTCATGCCCTTGCAGTTTTTAAATGTCTTTATTGTATTTTACTCAGTGATCTTAAAGTATTTGTTACATGAGGTTTTAGCATTATATGCTTACTTTGTGTTTTTACTGATTTTTGCTGATGTATTTTACATTTTGATATTTTATAAATTGAAGTTTTATAACCCAAATCCCGAGATGTTTCGCTCAATGTACATTGTTGCGGGTTATAACAGTCTTCGATCACTTCTCAAGGTACATGTGGGTAGATGGACTGCACATTCCTAGCTGCTGCCTGTGCCGTGGTGGAGATTGGTTTATTTGGGCGGTTTCTAGGCTTTCGTTTTAGAAAAAAAACTATGGTCCTTCAAGTCCGGTCCATGATTCTCCTAGAACCTTTCCCCTCATAAATGACAGATCTCTGTGTACACTGAGACTGACCTTGGAAGCAGCATGTCACATTCTCTCGACCAGAGCTTTAGATCGCATGTCACACATAACCTCCCTCTTTCAAATGTAAATGGAGTCCCATGAATGTCTGGTCTCCACAGAGAACAATAGCCTTGACCAAAATCTTCCTGGTTCCCCATTGGGTTTGACTCACACCTGGTCATTGGTCCAGTTTGCTCACCTGATTTAGGAGTGGGAAATTTGAACATCTGATAATTTCAAACCAGCCTATCAGAGCTTGGCTGGCTGGGTGTGTTGTGCCTTGCAAGATGCCAGTCAAGCCAGATGAAAACCATGATGCAGTGGTGTAGCTAAGGGGGGGCATGGGC
Organism: Plestiodon gilberti rubricaudatus; assembly: GCA_026170595.1. Lineage (NCBI taxonomy): Eukaryota > Metazoa > Chordata > Lepidosauria > Squamata > Scincidae > Plestiodon > Plestiodon gilberti. The sequence goes on from JANXHW010000003.1 coordinate 220,348,087, forward strand.
CATGGGGACCAGGCCTCTGGGGTGCCAAGGGGGTGCCATTTAATAATAATAAATTATTATTTATTATTTATTGAATTTATACTCCACCTTTCTCTCCCATAGGGGGACCCATTTTTATTAGGGTGTGTACTGTACTGTAAGGATCTTGGGGGATGAAATGTTACATTTCTGGGAATGTTTTGGGATTATTATTATTATTGTTATTATTATTGTTGTTGTTGTTGTTGTTGTTGTTGTTTGTTGTTAATTATTATCGTAGTTAATTTTATACATAATAAGTTTGTCGGAACTCGATGGTTTGGGTTTTTTTGCAAAACTTTCATGGGCACCGGGTGCACCGGTCCCTCCTCTGCCATGATGCTGTCTGGCTAAGAAAGAGTTAACTCTTAGGAAGATCTTTCCTTCCAGTGCCAGGAGGATGCCAAATTATAAGTGGATTATTTAAGTCAGGGAAGTCTTAGTTTAGAATCTGTTTTTACTGTATTGAAATTTGCCTCTTGATCTCAAATATACAGTAGTTGATTGTTTTTGCCTTGTTTATTTATTTATTTATTTTTCACATTTTTATACCGCCCTTCCTCCAAGGAGCTCAGAGTGGTGTACATATTTCCTCCCCTTCTTTTTGTCCTCACAACAACCCTGTGAGGTAGGTGGGGCTGAGAGATAGTGACTGGCCCAAGGTCACCCAGGAAGCTTCGTGGCTGAGCGGGGATTTGAACCTGGATCTTCCAGGTCTAAGTCCAACTCCCAATATTCAATAAATGGTTTCTTTTGATTGAAACCAACCTGTCTAGTGCTTTAACCCAAAGAGCAACTGGCTTCCCATCTCTGATGTCTTGCTTACCCAGAAAAGGCTTGAGTGTGTGCATGATTGTCTGGGGATGTGTGGATGAGAGAGGGAGAGAAGTGAAGCAAGGAGGTTGGTCCAGACACTCCCCATCTCTCTCTCTCTCCTCAAGTAACTCAGTGTGAGGGCTATTGGTTGGCAGGCAGACCTGCAGTTGGTGAACAGGTGGCAATATGACCCTGAAATATGCCACATTTCTGGTGGCAGGGACCACAGACATCATGAAACCAGATCTAATTGTTTAGGTGGCGCCATCATCTCATTTGCAATGTGATTCCTGGCTGTTTGGGATTACTTGGGGAAACAAGGAAGCCTGGTCCTTTTAAAAATAGTTCAGGAGCAGAAACTGAAAAAGAAACCCCAAGCCGCAAATCATTCTGAAAATAAAGACCAGTGAAAAACATACTGTTTAGAAGAATTGGGGTGCACCCCCCAAAAAAGCACCTCAAACATGTTGAAGAATGAAATGTGATGCAGCACAGACTTTTTAGGTGAAAGACCAACAGGTCAATTGTGGAAAGCACTTTATTCTGAAGTGTTTGTCCAGCTGTTCTTGTCAACAATACTTCCCGGTTGGAATTCATATGTTAAAGAACCATAGACCATTTTCATTTAAACTATCCGGGGGGGGGGGGGGAGAGTTCCTCTAATCAGATTTTGGATTTCCTACATCCCACTGGTCCTCATTATGTCTGTTCAAATGTTAACACATCTGGTAGCTAATTGGTCAGCAACGCATCTCAAGGAAGATTCTGTTTTGCCCAGATTGTTACAACTGAAGTATTTGGAGAGTGGTCTAAAGAGTCACGGAAGACTGAAAGCAGTCCGCTACAGACAAATTTCCATCAGTCTCAACACAAAACAGACCAGGAAACGAGAGTATGTTCAAAGACAGTTATGCATGTCACATTCCTTTTTAAACTGCATGTTTCTCCCTCCACTTTCAGTACTTTAACACTTACTCTATACAGAGAGTGCTTTTTTTTGTTTTGTTTTCACTGCAGATACACCAAACATATGAGAAAATATTGTTTTAACAAATGCATGGAACCTTGAAGATTATGCTAAAAACAGACATCCACCTGGCAGCGCTGAACATAGACATTCATTTTCAACAGCACCACAAAACAGACTGAAATTCCCCCCTCGCTGACAAAGAAAACACAATTATTTGCCCACTCGCCAGCCTCTTTCCACGTTATTTTTCATGGGAACCTTGTGGATAAAGATACACTTTTCCATCTGGCAATACCATTAATGTGCACGAAATCCAAATGGGGCAGGGTGGGGGGAACTGGCAAAGAAAGTCGTTAGCTCTATGATGTGCCCCTGTTCTATACATTTTGCCAAGATCTTTCACAGTCATGTAGGGTAAACAGATTAAGAGTTTTGAAACTTTCTTGTCAGGAAATGTTCAGTTTTTAATTTCCTGGCCTTGGATGCATTTAGCCATTGTGATAAAATTAAACCCCCTCCCCAAACCTAAACCCACTTCCTTTTTGACTCCATAGACGTTTCTTGACAGGAATGAGATCCCGATGCTTGTTATCAGTTCTCAAAACACTGGAATGTCGGCCTGATCAGATGAGTAACTTTTAATTTTAGAACTCTGCAGGCATCTCGATGAATTTGAAGTGGCACTATTTATTTTTGCTTGTTTCCTTTTAAATGTATTCACCTCCTTTCTACCCAAAAGACTCTCGAAGCTGCTGCATACAATATTCAGCAGAAATTACATTCTTAGCATAGCACCAGATGGCCTAATGACTTCTGGGTCCATCCGAAAGGCCACAGCAGAAACAAGAAGGGACGATCTTCAAGCGGAGCTAGGTGTGATTTTATTCTCACAGTAATAAGAATCAACTGATACTCTAGCAGAGGAAAGATTGCATTCTCTTCGCTTTAACGGCTCCCAGTGACATTACCCAGGTCTGCGCAATTCTTGTTGGCAGAGCTGCCAGCTCTCAGGTTTTCAGCTTGAGGCTCAGGTTTTTGAGGGTCATCTCTAGCTAGGCTTGCCATCCATCCTGGAAAACCCGGGAAGGTCCCAGGATCCGGGCACCGGTCCTGGATCCGTCCCAGGTTTTCCGGGCCCAGTAAAGCCCTCGCTGCCGCTGTCGCTTTTTAGAGGCTTGTAAATTTTAACACTTACCTGTTTTCTGTCGGTGGCCATCTTGGATCTTGCGAAAACTCGCAAGATCCAAGATGGAAGTGCCCAAATCTCGTGAGGGCACAAGGCAGTACCGCTCAATAAGAGCGGAGAGCCAATGAGAGGAGGATCAGGGCGACTGCAGGTCTACGTCTTCCTCCAGTGCTGCTGGAAGCAGAAAAAAACACTGCTGCCCCCCCCCCGCCCTCCTCCTCACGCTATCTGGCAGCTGAGGAAAGCAGCAAGGTGGGCAACGAGAGGCACAGTGTGGCAATCTGGAGCCCATGCTCCACCCCTTACCTTACTTTCTGTTCTCTTGCCCAGAGGAGACCTCCAGGAATGCCCCCCCCCCCGCTGGATGCACCATGCACCCTGGCAACATCACTGTGTCAGCGGGGGGCGGGGAGGATAGGACTGGGGCCTAAAACACTATTTTAAAAAGTATTCCACTTACCATTCTGAAAACGAAATTATTGCAGTTTTCCTACTGGAAAAATTCCTCTCAAAAACGTTATGGGTTTTCTGCTGGATTCCTTCCCCCACACTTTCCCCATCCCTTTGCTGCAGGGTTCCACTCTGGTACTGTTTACTGGGGTGGTGGTGGTGGTGGTAATTCAACTATGCAACATCACCAGGCCCTACCTTGTGACATCACCAGACTCCACCCCCTGAATTTCAGGTTTTGGGGTGCCTCCAACCTGACAACAATAGTCAGGGTTCCTATTGGTGTGGAGACCCTATGCATGTACAGTTGTTTGTGTGTGTGTGGGGGGGGCTGCTTTCCCGACATTGCACATAACACAAGAATGTTGGTGATGATGGGGCTTGCTGGGACATCCCCTTCTGCTTATGGAACCAAACATGAGAAGAGAGCTTACATATTAAGAGAGCCAGGATGGTGTAGTGGTTTGTGGTGTTGGACATAGACCTGGAAGATCCAGGTTCAAATCCCCTCACAGCCTCCCTGGGTGACCTTGAGCCTGTCATTAAGCTACTTCACAGGGTTGTTGTGAAGACAAAAAGGAGGGAAGGAACTATGTACACCACCCTGAGCTCCTTGGAGGAAGGGCAGTATAAAAAAAATTCTGAAAAATAAATAAATGGTTATTAAATTGAGTCCTATTGCTTGTTGTCAATGAGACACAAGCCCTATTAGGCATTCATAATATGGCCAGTAACATCTCCCAGCCTCCCTGAACTTCTTTTGGCACAGACCCTATATACAACTGGTACACATGATGTATGTAATCCGGCACATACCTTTCATGTGTTGATAGCCGATGTGCATATAGCTTGCATGTCCATAAGTTCCATCCCAAAGAAACAACTCATGCACAAAGCCAGCAGATGCAACCTTAGTCCCTCCTCTATGCATTGATTGTACCATCATGTGAATGGGGCTAAAATCACAACTGCCTTCACCTGCATTTGCGGTACTGTCTTCACCTGCACTGGAGACCCAATGTGTACCACTTTTTAATGTAACCTGCAAAAAACTCTCTTTGATATCCTTTCACCCGTTGCTACAACAAATGCATGCATCAGTATGCGGTATGTTTTATTCATTAAAATATTTCTACCCCATCTATGAATCATCCCCACTGAGCCAGCTGACAATATACTTCACAACAAACATATTAAAACCATATAGTTGTACTCTACACGTTTAAAACTGAAGAAGCAGCAAAACGTGAAAAAAAACAGATCAAGCCAGCAACAGCACAAACGAAAGCTGGAGATAGTAACAAAGTTTTTAGCTGCTTCCTAAATGCGATTTGGGAGTTCCTGCTCCACCATATCTTAGCAGGCCAGGGGCATTCTGGGCAGGGCCTCCCCCAAAAATCTGACTGGTCAGGTAGGCTCAAATGGGAGCCAGTCGTCTTTTCAGCACTCTGGGCCCAGGTTGTTTATGGCTTTAAAAGCCAAAACCAGCACTTTGAAATGGAAAGAAATGGCAACCACCGAGGCACTTAAATGCCAGCAGGATATGTTCTCTATTACTTGTGCCTGTTAACATCCTTGCTGCTGCACTGCGAACCAATTATATAGCCATTGTCACCTTTAATTCTGATGCATTGTTCCCCCTTCTGATATGAGATCAAAGGCCAGTCTCTGATTGACAGATTGGTTTCTTTCTATAGATTATAAACATGTGTATTAGTGTGAGGGTTCACAGTGCTGACCTTGTAACATGCTCTCTCCTCCTGTAGAGTCTGCCAACACATCATCAACTATTAATATCTATTGTGTTTTGAGGTTGGCCTTCAAAGGATCTTAATAGCTAAGGATCTGTTGACCTTTGAAACAAGCTCCCATCTGGACCACACGATTGAGGCAATGGCATTGAATACTGTACTGGAGTAAGCAGGGCTCCTTCTAATAGAAACACCCTGTTGTGTTACAGCACTAGCATGGTGCTGGCTGGGATGAACTGGCTTGGGCAGCTTCTTCATTTTGACCTCAGTAATCTGCATGTCCACCAGAAAAGGGGGACAGCCCAATCCAACGCAACTCCCCGCATGGCGATGCAGTGGCGCCAACCCTATCCTGCAGGGGAGTTTTGGCATCGGGAGGCCTCCTCGGGGTAAGCTCGTGCCAGGCTTCCGGGTCTACTCAGACCTGTGTCAGCTCTATAGCTGGTGCAAGTCCACATGGACCCAGGTGATCGAGGCCAGAAAGGGACTGAGGCCAGGAAGTGGGTTAGGATTAATGGCATGGTCAACCATGAGCTGTTGATCGAAAGGTCGGCAGTTCAAATCTGATGACGGCTCCTGCCAGCCTAGCAGTTTGAAAGCAAGAAGTGGCAAGTAGATTAATAGGTACCGCCTTGGCGGGAAGGTAACAGCGTTCTGTGTTCCTCGGCGTTGAGTCATGCCAGCCACATGACCACGGAAGCATCTTCGGACAGCGCTGGCTCTTCGGCTTCATAATGAGGATGAGCACCGCACCCTAGAGCCAGACACGACTGGACTTAATTGTCAAGGGAATACCTTTACCTTTTACAATGCATGTAACAAATAACAAATGTACCCAAACAACATGCAAGACTCAAACCTGAAACAGAAGAGTTGCTACATATCAGATTTGACAAGAACGCTTCTGATGGTCTTCTTGAGAAAGCAAAGTGATCTTAAAGGATTTGTTTGAGTTTACAAAACATTCCTCCTGCCACTCCACTGTGTTTTTCACAATTCTAGAAATGTGAGGTTTTTTAAATTATTGAAATAGAAATACTGTAGTACCCCCCCCCAAAATAAAATCATTTGCATTGTTTTTTTTCTAGCAATCAGAGGGGAGTTAAATTAATATGTATCATACAGCTGCATCATATTCAAATGCCACTTAGTCAGTGTTATTAACTGCAGTTTGATAATAGCTCAAGGCAAGTAGATTACCACGAAGTAATTCAATCAGTAAGAACAGGTCTCTTAACTCCTGTAAGAGCAAATCTTTAATATTGATCAGCAGAACAAGACACAAACAATGAGAAAAGAATAGTCGTCATCGTGCCACATGGAATATTATCAAACATCAGTAAAATAAGTCAAATCATTACAAGTAGACTAGCAATTTATAACAGTTATTTATTGTATAACAGGAACCACAACAGTTTATTTCAGGGGTTCTCAAAGTGGTGGGTCGCAACTTCTTTTTCCAGAAGTGTCCGATTTACCTTCAAGGCGGGTGGCCAGTCTGAACGTCGGTGGTGGCGCTCCAGGATCGTGCCCACTGCTGACCCAAAAACACATTTTTAAGCATATCTGGTTGTCCTGCCAGCTCCCCAAAGGGTCTGGGGGGGGGCCCTGCGGCTGCCTCTACAGTCCTCCTCAAGTCTCTAAACAGTGGCAATCGCATTCTGAAGCCAAATCTGAAGTAACTTTATGAAAAAAACCGTAGCGATGTGGTATGTGGAGAGCAATACATCCAACATATTTTGAAAGAAGTCAAAAGAGTTTCAATAACTTCAGAAATGTCTTGCAGGGTGGGGAGGTGAGTTTCTGCGCATCCCTAAATAGAGATCTGAACCTTACTCCCTGAGCAGGGCCTATGAGAGGGGGGGTACAAGGGGTAATTTGTACCTGGGCCCAGGGTCAAAGGGGGACCCAGGAACCAAAGGAGGGGCCCAAGAACATTTTCCAATCTCACCTGAACTCGACCTGCACCTGCGAATGAAAAGGAAGGCAGATTCCGACTGGTAGGCTAGTTCTACCAGGCAGGTAGATCGGGGCTCTGCATTAGGAAGCCCAGTAGACCTGGGCTCTGAAGATTTTTCTGGCTGTTGCTGCCCTCCCCCTGCCCTGTTTTTTTCCCGCCCTACCCTCATTCTGCCCGCTCCCATCACCACCCTCCCCGGCCCATTTGGTGGTGAGAAGGGGCCCAAAAGAAACTTCGTACCCCCTGATAAAATTCCTCTCAGGGGCCCTGTCCCTGAAAAATTCAGAAAAGAATTTTGCTCGAGGTGAAATTCACTGCAATTGAGGGTGCAAATCAGACTTTCAAATTTGCAAATCAGACTTTCCTGAAAAACGTTGCTAGGTAGGGCTATCCAGTGGCGTCACTGCAGGGGGGCGGAGCTCTAAGTTCCACTGCAATTGGAGCCTCCGTTACACTGAGGAATGAAGCGGCCCCGCTCCCTCGCCTTCGGAGCCTTTCAGGGAAGCGAAAGCAACACGCTGCGCATTGCTTTTGCTTCCCTGAAAGGCTCCGAAGGCGAGGGGGTGGGGCCGCTTTGTTCCTCCGTGTAACGGAGGCTCCGATCGCAGCGGACCTTAGAGCTCTGCCCCCCCTGCAGTGACGTCACTGGGGCTATCATTATTTAACCTACGGTACTATCCTCAACCTGTCTTAGCTTTTATTTTTTGTCTGCGTACGAACCTCCAAATGAGTCAAGTTTGACTTTTAGTCAAAAATACAACAGTAAGCCAGTGCTGCTATCCTTGTCAAATGTGATTTTGCTTCCAAAAAAGTTCTCCAGATATTTTGCCTGAGCAAAAACCTCCACATTTGTCTCAAATGTTGCTTTAGCAGAAATTTGGTGGCAACCGCACTGTTTATCCATTCCTAATACTCACAAAATGGCAAAGAATCCTCAGAATATCATAAGGACAGAAAATCTTTCCAGCACCCAATGGGCCCCTATATTTAAGCAATAATAAAACACCCATCAGTAACCAGAGACTTACTCAATCTTATTGCAACAGCACACTCATATACAAAGACACCTTTTAATGAAAAGCCTGCCAACATTGGTAAGGGCTCCTTACCCTACAGGGACATGAGGGGCTTAGCACCTGAGAGAGCTAGCTCTGAAATCCTAACTACTCCATCTAGCATGCACAGTTAGGGAGTCGCTGAATTGTCATAACTCACAGTTGCAAAATTACACTGTGTGTCTCTCGCTCCAAGAAGTATTGTGTTACACGACTGGTTTTATCCCTGGCCTGCGCCTCCAGTCAGAACGTATTGCTAGAGTCTGCTCTCCAAATAAGAAAGGCTTGTGTCTATAGAAGGTCACAATCTTATTCTAAAAATATGATTATGATGAGTACACACACACACACACACACACACACACACACACACACACACACACACACAGAGAGAGAGAGAGAGAGAGAGAGAGAGAGAGAGAGAGAGAGAGAGAGAGAGAGAGAGAGAGAGAGAGAGAATATGTTTCAATGGCATCTCTAACAGCCCAATCCTGTGTAGGCTGCGGCGGCCAGCCTAAAGGGCCGACCCGTTGCATCCTATCCAGTTCCCAGCCCGGGAACAACTTGGGAGAAGGGGACAACTGTCCCCTTCCCCCTGTGTAAGCGGTGGGAGGCCCTCGAATGTACGTGAGCTCCAGATTTCACGTACATTCGCGCCACCCATGTCGGCATACCTGGTGCCTGGAGGGAGCTCAGGATACCGGGGATCTCGACCCCCAGTATCCCCACCCACTCTAGGACCCGGGCAGCCTATGGTTGCCATCCCTCGCCGCCCGGTCCGCCCTCCCCTGCCCCTGTCCCAACTGGCATAGAACTTACCCGGTCCAGCGGGTACAGGGCTGGGGAGACGATGGGGCAAGCAGCGTCGACGCTACTTGCTCTCTGGGTGTCACACAAGTGCTTTACGGCACTTGCGCAACACCCTGCCCCGGGGCAGTGTGCGCTGCTCCCGGGCTTCGTCTACACAGAATTGCACGGCAAAAGTGTCTGTCATGTCTTATTCAAAATGCTCAGAAATCCTAAGGACATTAAGGCAGAGGAACTGAAATCAAACACATTTTTAATGAAAGACCTTACAGGAGATTTAGCAACTTAACTCAATAGACAGGGGTTTGTATGTAGCTTTTACTACAGTCTTTATGGGACTTTAAACGCTTTGCATAATTTTCACACAAAAGGCTGGCATTTATGGTATCATGTGTTTCTGAATTAATATTCGTGGTTAGCTGAGAGTTACTTAGCATGCAGGGAAGCCACTTGGAGAAAGGGTTATGCCACTTTAAATTGATTGCCATCACCCTGGCTAGTTAATTGGAACAATTTACAGCAGCACCTGGGATATATACAAACCATGGATTTCTTCTCAAAATAGCAGGAGAAAAGGTTGGGATGATATCAGCTGAATTCTTTAATACAGACCTGGATGAAAGAAAATACAGATACAGTATGGGAGAAATTAACATATTCAGTACTGTATAAAAATGGCCTTCCTTGAGCACAACCAGAGCTACCTAATCCAGCATTGTTTTGAGAAGTGGCCAAGCCAACCATTGTTGCCAGAAAGCTCACAAGGAAGATATAATGGTAGTCTTCATCTTGTTAGTCAACAGCAGAGCATGGTCTGCAACGCATTAGCCACCTTGCTAAGCTAAGCATGTTGAGATCTGATCGGTGCCTGAATGGGGAATGACATGCGAATGATTGTCACTTGACGTCTGCAGGATCAAATGGTGAGTTGCACTTGTGGATAAGAAGTCTCAACTCTACCACAGAAAAGACTCTCCTACCATTCCAGACACAAGACTTTGTACAGCGCTGAGCACAAAATTCTCACTGAAAAATGGTGGTCTTGAATTTGGGGTGACAGGCCAAACTGGGTATTTTAGAATTTAAAACAAGCATTCTGCCTGGAAAACTTTGTCGTAAAATACAATTTTATTGTTTCACTCAGATTGTTGCAGGCGAAACATAAAGTTGTAACCAACTGAGTGAAACAATAAAATTCTATTTTACGACAAAGTTTTCCGGGCAGAATGCTTGTTTTTAATTCTAAAGTTTGGACACGTCGTGAGAATAATAATAATAATAAAAAAACTGGGTATGATTTCAAAGGGGTCCTGAGAGGAATTCTGAGAACATTTCTGTTCTATTGAAGATAATCCGAGTGATTTTGTTATATTTTCAGTTAGCTGAGTTGGTTACTACTATTATATACATACAGATAATTGAAATCAGCTTTTGTCAGAGTTTGGATTGCCTTATCAAAAGGGGTGTGTCGTGTGTGTGTGTGTGTGTGTGTGTGTATGTGTGCGTGCGTGCATCCACGTGGCATGTGTGTAAGCTCATAATGGACACAGCTCTGCCTGTGCCTCATATATGAAAAATTGTACATTTGGATAGACTCAAATTGTACTCATCTCAGTAGTATTCCTTGAACTGTTGACAGCCTAATGAACACATTTGACGAAACAGAAGTTGGTATAGCAGACAGGGAGGAGGTGTTTGTATGCTAAGCCACCCCCTAGTCTTTGCAGCAAAGCGGAACCATATGTGTCCCACTGGGGCAACCGTGAGAAGACATAGACTTGGAGCCATGCTGATTAAGTGTGATAAAATGATGATGCAGCCAGGAATATACTGACAATTCCACACAACTGACTGCTCCAAACTGTCCGGTTGCTGATCCCCTACACAGATCTTGGGTATTCTTAGTTTACAACATCATAGGCTCCCAATCCACTGTAGTTCAATGCAAAGTCCCTCCTTTGACACAATTTCTTCCAAGGCCAGGCTCTTAGATCTAGGTCAGGTGGTGGTCCGATTGACCCAATTAGTAAGATCAAAGACTGGTTAGAAACTTCTCTCTAATATATGGTGAATGTTGCAAGGACTTCATTGATATCCCACCTTTCTTATTTATTTATTATTTTATTTTTCACATTTTTATACCGCCCTTCCTCCAAGGAGCTCAGAGTGGTGTACATATTTCCTGCCCTCCTTTTTGTCCTCACAACAACCCTGTGAGGTAGATGGGGCTGAGAGATAGTGACTGGCCCAAGGTCACCCAGGAAGCTTCGTGGCTGAGCGGGGATTTGAACCTGGATCTTCCAGGTCTAAGTCCGACTCTCAAACCACTACACCATCCTGGCTCACTTCCAGTGATTTCTTCCATCACAGGTGGATGTTCAGGCAGTGTACGTGGAACTCCTAGGGAGGCTCTGATCCAGACCCGAACAGTTTCGAATCAGCAAGGTGATGATGTCGGAGCATTCAAATCATGACCTGAGAAAGTAGTGTTTCTATTGGTTTGAGTGCCAGCTGGAGGCCTAAATAAAGCTGATAAAACAACATGGCATGAAGAGATGCTAAGAACGTAAGAACATAAGAAGAGCCTTGCTGGATCAGGCCAGAGGCCCATCTAGTCCAGCTTCCTGTACCTCACAGTGTGGCCCCACCAGATGCCTCAGGGAGCACAAAGACAACAAGATACCCATTTCCTGCTGCCACTCCCCTGCACCTGGCACAGAGAAAACCCACTTCTAAAACTAGGAGGTTGCTTATGGCTTGTAACCTGTGATGGTCTTTTTCTCCATGAATCTATCCAAACCCCTTTGAAAGGCATCTAGGCCAGGTGCCATCACCACATCCTGTGGCAAGGAGTGAACTACAGATGAGCTACATGCTGGGTGACATCAACTAGGTAAAAAAAGGGGGGAAAGGGGGGGTTGGATCTCAGTGGCAGCAGCAGCACACACTCGATCCTATTCTCATTTTCCCAGGACACACCCCCTGCCTCTCCTTGGACTCACATCAGGAAAAGAGCTGGCATAGGTCTGAGGAGACCCATTGACAGCCAAGTAGCCTACTGAGATCCAATTGATTTCTATTAGCAGGTTGTGCTAAGTTTTAATTTGTTTCTGATTATTGTTTTATTTCCTTCTGAACCATTTTAAGTGTTTTTCTTAGGCAAAAATACAGCATACAATGTATTATTATTTTTTTAAAAAAGCACATTCTTAAATCTCACTCACTGAAATCATTGGAACCTAACAGCACTTAACTTTGGCAGGACGGTGCCAATGGTGTATAATATTTTTATTGTTGAACATAAAAATAAATAAATAAACGACAAACCCTCTGGCCTGGTGAGAAACAGGCTTTCTTTGTCCTCATGCATGTCACTCTCAGAGCTGAAAAACAGGAGTCTTTCTCATCTGCATGTTAAACACCTACAAGTTACGGATTCAAATAAGGTGACTTCCCGACTGCCCTCCCCACACTCTAATTAAATTAAACATAAAAGACATATTGTCGCCTTGCAGTGGGTCTAGTGAGAAAGCCAACTGGGAAGTCAATCTGTTAGCACAGCTGTGGGGTAGAGTGGTGAGACACATTCTACCAGTTAATTGGAGAAATACAGAGATTCATCATGGCAATTCAGTCAAACATTTGAGAGGAACAAACACATAGAAGAAGACACAACAAGCAGATCACCTATCGGGATCACTGCATTAGAGAAGAAGAAAGCCTACAGAAATTCGCAAAAGCCAAGTGAGTTCAGGAATAGGTAGTCACAATGTAGAAGGAACAAAGAACTGAGGTGACACCATTACTAAATATTTATTTAGCACTTTAGATTGAATGTATATTTACTTTTTTATCTTGTGTACAGCCATTCTCCCCCTACCCCGGAGGCTGCTTCCTTCTTCCACCTTTCTAGATTAGTCACATGAGTGATATAGATAGCCTCTTAGTCAAGAATCATACAGTGAATGGAATGATTTTGTCCCTGCACTGCAGAGGTAATCAAAGCAGGGCAGTTCATGATAACACTGAGGGCAAGTGAGGGCACCGCACTAGTAGAACATAGGGGCAAGAGAGGGCAATGTAAATGAATTTTCCCAGAGAGTGCTGAAAAACAGAGGAAAAGGAGAAGCATTTCTCAGCACCGCTGAAAGCATTCATGGAAAACGGAGTAGGTTCAGCTCAGTTCTAGTAAATATAACGTGAATTAGACATATTCCTTCTTTTTTCTACGTGGAAATGGCTTCTGTGTAGAAAAATGGCAATGCTTGAAACAGTGGATACAGGAAGCTGGACTAGATGGGCCTTTGGCCTGATCCAGCAGGGCTGTTCTTATGTTCTTATGGGACCACTCAGAGCAGTCTCTGGACCATGACAGTAGTAATTTACTGTTACATATTCTCTCTAGGAGACAGAGAGTAGGAACACACACACACACACACACACACACACACACACACACACACACACACACACACACACACACACACACACGAGTGATATGGTTATGCTGAAAAGTTGATGAAAATAGCAGGTAAAAGCTTCATGTCTTAAAAGTTTTCACTCAGCTGATGGGAAGAATGGACTTGGTCTGAGACAGAGAGAAATGGTCCCTCTTCATTTTATCCATGCAGAATGAACAGTTCAAAGACATTTCTATTATTGAATTTCCTTTTAGCTGCAGTTCCAGAAACAACAATATTGAAATCAATAAAATACAATCAAATGTCTGTCTTGCAAATGCTCTGCTGCAGATAGAAGTCATTCGTTTCATGATCAAGTCAATGGAGTGCACTAATTAAAAGTCTCTCTTGAACACGAAAGCAAAATTATAGTGGCAATCAGCATTAGAGGCGTGTGGACCCCCCCAGAGAAATTTGGTTAGTTTTTGTAAGGGTGAGGACCGGTCACCCTTCCTCTTCCCCCTTTCCCTAGGGCGGGGGGATCCTGCCCACGACGTTCGGGGGCCATCAAACCCAGGTGGCCCACCTTCCTTCCAGGAGGTCCATCGACGAAGGCCCGAGGAACCGACGCCGCCTCGAGGCCCGCTCGGGGGAACACCTTCCCCTGAAGGGAGCGAGCGAGCGGCGACCTCGCGACCGGGCATCCCCGGGGAACCACCCCATGAGGAAACCGCTTCTCCGGAGGCAACGCCACGACTGGCGAGCCTCCCGGACAGGCCGGGAATCGGCCCGCCCCTGCCCCAGCGTCTTGCCGGCAGGGCGGGGCGAGCGCGGAGCACGGCCAGGCGGCGTCAGGCCCTCTCTCCCACAACGAGAGAGCCCATTGGCCCCGCCGCCTGCCCGTCAACCAAAGGGGCGGGACCAAGGGAGCCAGCAGGGTATATAAAGAGCTGCCCGGCCGATGATGAGGCAGTCGGCCGGGAGGTTGGAGGAGACGCTGCTCTCCCTCCAGCCGGTGATCGGGCGGCTATCTAGAGAGGCGGCCAAAGTGGTGGCTGAACCCCCGCCCTCTGGAATCCCTGAGGCCATAGGGAAGGAGCAGGATCCCACCTTCAAGGCCTTCCCCAGGGCTACTGGCTCGACCTAGGGGGCTGAGATCCCCTGCTCTGCTACCCTGGAGGTCGACAGTGAGGAGGACCTCCCCTTTTTCACCCCTCTGCCGGACCCCATATCGGACAACCCCCAACAGTTTTATTGAAATGCTGTTTCCCTCCCTTTAAATTTTCTGTGTTTCAGATGAAGAGGGGACCTCCAGATGTTCCTCACATTTTTTGCTTTAGTCTACATTTGGTGACACTACAGAAGACACCCATTGACATCTTGGGAATCAGCGAACTAAAATGGACGGGCATGGGCGATTTTAAGTCAGGTGACCATCATATCTACTACTGTGGGCATGAATCCCTTAGAAGAAATGGAGTAGCCCTCATAGTCAATAAAAGAGTGGGAAAGGCAGTACTGGGGTGCAACCTCAAAAACGACAGAATGATTTCAGTTCGAATCCAAGGCAAACCATTCAACATTACAGTAATCCAAGTGTATGCCCCAACCACTGATGCCGAAGAAGATGAAGTTGACCGGTTCTATGAAGACCTACAACACCTTCTAGAACTAGCACCCAAAAAAGATGTCCTTTACATCATAGGAGACTGGAATGCTAAAGTAGGAAATCAAGAAATAAACAGAACAACAGGCAAGTTTGGCCTTGGAGCACAAAATGAAGCAGGGCAAAGGCTAACGGAGTTCTGTCAAGAGAACACGCTGGTCATAGCAAACACTCTTTTCCAACAACACAAGAGGCGACTCTACACATGGACATCACCAGATGGTCAATACCGAAACCAGATAGATTATGTGCTTTGCAGCCAAAGATGGAGAATCTCTACACAATCAGTAAAAACAAGACCTGGAGCTGACTGTGGCTCAGATCATGAGCTTCTTATTGCAAAATTCAGACTTAAACTGAAGAATGTAGGGAACACCACTAGACCAGTCAGATATGACCTAAAACATATCCCTTATGAGTATACAGTGGAGGTGAAGAATAGATTTAGGGCATTAGACCTGGTAGACAGAGTGCCTGAAGAACTATGGACGGAAGTTCGTAACATTGTACAGGAGGCAGCAACGAAAACCATCCCAAAGAAAAAGAAATGCAAGAAAGCAAAGTGGCTGTCAGATGAGGCTTTACAAATAGCTGTGGAAAGAAGGAATGCAAAAAGCAAAGATGAAAGGGAAAGATATAAACAACTGAATGCAGATTTCCAGAGAATAGCAAGGAGAGATAAGAAGGCCTTCTTAAATGAACAATGCAAGGAAATCGAGGAAAACAACAGAATGGGGAGGACTAGAGATCTCTTCAAGAAAATAGGAGATATCAAGGGAACGTTTTGTGCAAAGATGGGCATGATAAAGGACAAAAAAGGCAAGGACCTAACAGAAGCAGAAGAGATTAAGAAGAGATGGCAAGAATACACAGAAGAACTATACAAGAAAGATCTGAATGTTCCTGATGTTCATTTAAAATGTTCATTTAAAATCCTAAATGATGATGCTATGAAAGTGCTGCACTCAATATGCCAACAAATTTGGAAAACTCAGCAGTGGCCAAAGGATTGGAAAAGGTCAGTTTACGTTCCAATTCCAAAGAAGGGCAGTGCCAAAGAGTGCTCAAACTATCGCACAATTGCACTCATTTCACATGCTAGCAAGGTTATGCTCAAAATCCTACAAGCTAGGCTTCAGCAGTACGTGGACCGAGAACTACCGGACGTACAAGCTGGGTTTCGAAGAGGCAGAGGAACTAGAGATCAAATTGCCAACATGCGCTGGATCATGGAGAAAGCACGAGAGTTCCAAAAAAACACCTACTTCTGCTTCATTGACTACGCAAAAGCCTTTGATTGTGTGGATCACAACAAACTGTGGCAAATTCTTAAAGAGATGGGGGTACCAGACCACCTTACCTGTCTCCTGAGAAACCTGTATGCGGGTCAAGAAGCAACAGCTCCCTCCTCCCTCCCCTCCCCAAAGGCGTCGCTCCAGTAGGGGCGGGGCCATAAGTTTCGCTCCATCCTAGTCCGTTTTACCGAGCGAGCAGGAGGCGGCCCTGCCCCCTCTCTGTCGGAGCCATTCCCATGCGGAGAAAGAGACACTGCCTGCTGCTTTCTCCACACGGGAATGGCTCCGACAGTGATGGGGCGGGGCCGCCTCCTGCTCGCTCAGTAAAATGGACTAGGATGGAGTGAAACTTACGGCTCCGCCCCTACCGGAGCAACGCCTCTGCCCCTCTCACCCACATACCTGGCTGTTGCTGATTCAGCAGTGAAGAATGAGAGAGAGCAGGTGGGTCCCTTGCAGTGCCTGGAGTCCTGCTGTGCACCAGGCACAAGTTGACCCGGGAAATGTAATTTTTCCAAGGGTTGCTGTAGAAGACAGTGGTGACATGATAGTGAGGTAAAAATGGAGGATAGTTGTTGAAAAATGAACTGTAAACTTGACAAACAAATGTTGGTAGGATAGTCCAGATAAATAGATAACCACACAAATTTCCCTGCCTTGATACTTTTACTGTAAAAGATTCTCTCTTCTGGAGTTGCTCTGTGTGTGTGTGTGTGTGTTTTCTGTTGAATGCCATTTGCAACACAATAGAAACTGTTTGTGCTCTCTCTGGGCTTTCAGGATACTTTGATATTTGCATAATATTGTTAGGAAGAAATAATAATGAATTTGCTAGAATTAGGAATTGTTCCATAACAAAGAGCCAATGTGGTATACTGGATGCTGCCCCCGCTATCACCCAGCCCATAGACTTCAAGGTAAGATTCAGGCTCACAAAGTTCATATAGTGTATGGAAAAGAGGTACCCTGGAACCTAACTCAATTTTCCCCATAGGCTTAATGATTTGCTATCCGCTAATTCGGTATCCACTAGGTTTTCCAGGAACCTAACCCTAACAGAAGGATGAGATGGTTAGACAGCATCACCAATGCAACGAACATGAAAATGAGCGAACTCAGGAAGATAGTGGATAGGAAGGCCTGGCGGGATATGGTTCAATGGTTGGAGCCATTCCACGTGGCTGTCATGCATGTTTGTCTCATCTACAGTCAAAATCCATCCCAGTTTTTCTGGTCTCAAGATGGCAAATTCTTAGGCTGCTGCAGCCGCTTCAAATATGAAATGAACATCAGGAGTCCAATGTGCAAATCACAAATATGTATGTGTGGCTACCTGAGGAAGCATTTTACCCCATATGACCCTCCTTATGGTCTTAGATCTTCAAGTGAGGTTCTGCTCGCTGTTCCACGATTTACCCCTCCCCCCAAATAATAATAGGCACATGACAAGTCATTCCTGTGGTGGTACCCATCCTCTGAAATTTGCTACCTAGATACTGTGTTCTCCTTCCTTTGTGAAAACATGCTGTGCGGGGAGGGGACATTCCCGGCGGCCCGCAGTGCAGCTGGACAGGGATAGGAGGCGGCCACAATGAGTGGCGGCAGCAACGGGAGACGAAATGGGAATTTTGGAGCCTGCAATTTTTCGTTGCTTGTACTGGGTACCGTACATGACAATATAAGACATCCCCCGAAAATAAGACATGCAGGGTTTTTTGGGTGCAAAAAATTAATATAGACATGCCTTATTTTGGGGAAAACACGGTAGCTGAGGACACCCACTTCCCATATGTCTTTGCCGACATTTGATAAATTTGACAAGGTTCTTAACTGTATGGGTTCTGCAGCCATGTCAATATAAAAGTAGAGAAATAAAATCCTTTACCGCTTTTGTTGTTTGTTTAGATTTCTTATATTGTGCAGGTGTCACATACACAGAAAAGGTTTTCTTACAATAACAACAACACGGGATCCTACTTCCCAAGCCGACGTTTCACTCCATTCACGGAGCTTTCTCAAGGCAATTTGGCAGTAAAAAAAAACTGCTGGATGAAAAAGAATGTTACGGAGTGGTGACAGTTAAACATCAGTCTGTTGCTCAAAGTTAAAGGGACCCACTACTTTTGTCCTCAGAGTTATTCAACACTTATTACTTGGGTTATTTAAAATTGGCATCCATATCCTATTGGCATATGTCATTTCCTGCTGGCGGTTCAGTAACTTTGAAGATTTCGTCTGGGAAATCATTAGAGCCTCCAAATTTAATCTATGTTTTAATCTGGGTTCATGAAACAAGGCTCGTGCATGCTCAAACATTATCCTGTGTCCTGATTCTTTCGCGTGCAAAGCTACTGCTGATTTTTCTTCTTGCTTTGCATCTGTTGCTCTTTGATGTTCCCGTACCCGGACCCCTATTGGTCTTTTCGTTTGTCCCAGATAAACTTTCCCACATTCACAGCCAATTTCATATACTCCGGGGTTAGATAACGCTGGTCTGGGGTCCTTGGGATTGTGTAGCAGTTGCTCTATTTTCGTTGTTGGGCTGAAAATAGTTTTCACATCATATCTCTTAAAGATCTTGGCTATCTTATCAGTTGTACCCCTAATGAAGGGTAACGAAAGCCATGGCTGTTCTTTGTTTTCTGTCTGCTTCTCACTGTCACTTTCTCCAGCCCAACAACGAAAATAGAGCAACTGCTACACAATCCCAAGGACCCCAGACCAGCGTTATCTAACCCCGGAGTATATGAAATTGGCTGTGAATGTGGGAAAGTTTATCTGGGACAAACGAAAAGACCAATAGGGGTCCGGGTACGGGAACATCAAAGAGCAACAGATGCAAAGCAAGAAGAAAAATCAGCAGTAGCTTTGCACGCGAAAGAATCAGGACACAGGATAATGTTTGAGCATGCACGAGCCTTGTTTCATGAACCCAGATTAAAACATAGATTAAATTTGGAGGCTCTAATGATTTCCCAGACGAAATCTTCAAAGTTACTGAACCGCCAGCAGGAAATGACATATGCCAATAGGATATGGATGCCAATTTTAAATAACCCAAGTAATAAGTGTTGAATAACTCTGAGGACAAAAGTAGTGGGTCCCTTTAACTTTGAGCAACAGACTGATGTTTAACTGTCACCACTCCGTAACATTCTTTTTCATCCAGCAGTTTTTTTTTACTGCCAAATTGCCTTGAGAAAGCTCCGTGAATGGAGTGAAACGTCGGCTTGGGAAGTAGGATCCCGTGTTGTTGTTATTGTAAGAAAACCTTTTCTGTGTATGTGACACCTGCACAATATAAGAAATCTAAACAAACAACAAAAGCGGTAAAGGATTTTATTTCTCTACTTTTATATTGACATGGCTGCAGAACCCATACAGTTAAGAACCTTGTCAGTTACCCACAGCCATGAAAATCTGCATGCAACATTGAAGTACCTCTATGGGGAGGACATATTTCAGGAACTGAGAAGATTGGAAAAGTATCGTTTGCGGAGGATGAAGTTAAAAACTACGTTGACCTTTTTAATGAGATGCAGGGATTCCAATGTTATACCGGTATTTTTACAACACCGAAGAAAGCGCAATCAGATGAGAACCAACAGAATATATAATAGAATGGAATTAGCGTTGTTAAGGGATTATATAAGGACCACCAAACTTGATCTATATAATATAGATGGAGAAATGTACGATAGGCATATGACTTTAAGCAGGAAATTAGAGCAAACGGACTGGGAGAATTGGGATAGGAGGTCGTGGGAATTTATAACGTATCAAGAAATGATAATTAAAAATAGACATCTAAAGAAATTTGAGAAATTGACCAGTCATATGCCTAAAGAGGATGAAAATAAATTAAGGAAGGAGAAAGTACTAATAAACTTGTCAGATCAAACCCTAACAGCAGCACAAACATCAGTCCTGATGAAAGGGGGGAACTTTGCGATAACACCGAAGATTATCCCAATGGAGAGAATTATTGCGAGTATGGAGACAACACTGGCGGAGTTTGACAGCAACACGGCAGAAGAAATTAGGATCACTACAGCCAATGTGTTGCTTAAAGCAAAGGCACCCAAACGTAATATAACAACAAGGGAAATAATGGCAATTAAGCAACTAAATAACAACCCTAATATTGTGATTTTACCGGCGGATAAAGGCAACGCCACTGTAATTTTAAATAAAGATGACTATTTTAATAAACTTTCGAACCTGCTGTGTCCAGAAACCTACAAAGTTTTGAACAAGGATCCAACTAATAGAATTTTAAGGGAAACCAATAAATTAATTGCAGAATCTAACCTCAAGCCTGAAATAAAAAATAAATTAACCAAAACCTCAGCCCTGCCGCCTAGGTTATATGGGCTTCCTAAAATTCACAAAAATGATGTACCATTACGACCAATTGTCAGTAGCATAGGATCTCCGACATATGACTTGGCACAATATCTGGCGCGAATTTTGTCACCATATATAGGGAACACCTTTCATTACGTGAAGAATTCTTACCACTTTATAGAGCTTTTACAAACGGCTAAACTAACAACGAATTCGGTACTGGTCAGTTTTGACGTTGTGTCACTGTTTACGAAGGTTCCGGTACCAGAGACTATGAACATTATAAGTGACCTAACTATCCCCAGGGATCTTATCCCATTATATGAACACTGCTTGAATTCCACGTACTTTGTGTGCAATGGAGTGATTAGGGAACAAAAAGAAGGTGTACCAATGGGGAGTCCGTTGAGCCCAGCAGTTGCCAACCTCTTCATGGAGTTTTTCGAACAAAAGGCACTGCAGACGTCCAGGTTGAAACCATCTACCTGGCTCAGATATGTAGATGACATCTTCTGTGTGTGGGACTATGGAATGGAAGAACTGAACGGATTTCTGGGGCACCTGAACAGTCTCTGCCCGGAGATTCAGTTCACCATGGAGGTGGAAGAGAACAAAACCATTGCCTTCCTAGATGTGGTAGTGAAAAGAAATGAAGACTTAACGTTTGGGCATGCAGTATACCGCAAACCTACTCATACTGGAAGGTACTTAAATCATGCCTCGAACCACCATCCCTCACAGAAGGGTTCGTTGATTAATTCCTTAGTTCACAGAGCGATACATGTCTGTGACAACCGATCTCTTGAAGCTGAAAAACAAGTTCTAACACGGTCACTGACGGCAAACGGATACAAAAAGAAACAAGTGGACGAATGTTGGAGGAAACAGTTAGCAAGGAAAAATCACATTGTGGCACCTGGAGAAAGTGACAGTGAGAAGCAGACAGAAAACAAAGAACAGCCATGGCTTTCGTTACCCTTCATTAGGGGTACAACTGATAAGATAGCCAAGATCTTTAAGAGATATGATGTGAAAACTATTTTCAGCCCAACAACGAAAATAGAGCAACTGCTACACAATCCCAAGGACCCCAGACCAGCGTTATCTAACCCCGGAGTATATGAAATTGGCTGTGAATGTGGGAAAGTTTATCTGGGACAAACGAAAAGACCAATAGGGGTCCGGGTACGGGAACATCAAAGAGCAACAGATGCAAAGCAAGAAGAAAAATCAGCAGTAGCTTTGCACGCGAAAGAATCAGGACACAGGATAATGTTTGAGCATGCACGAGCCTTGTTTCATGAACCCAGATTAAAACATAGATTAAATTTGGAGGCTCTAATGATTTCCCAGACGAAATCTTCAAAGTTACTGAACCGCCAGCAGGAAATGACATATGCCAATAGGATATGGATGCCAATTTTAAATAACCCAAGTAATAAGTGTTGAATAACTCTGAGGACAAAAGTAGTGGGTCCCTTTAACTTTGAGCAACAGACTGATGTTTAACTGTCACCACTCCGTAACATTCTTTTTCATCCAGCAGTTTTTTTTTACTGCCAAATTGCCTTGAGAAAGCTCCGTGAATGGAGTGAAACGTCGGCTTGGGAAGTAGGATCCCGTGTTGTTGTTATTGTAAGAAAACCTTTTCTGTGTATGTGACACCTGCACAATATAAGAAATCTAAACAAACAACAAAAGCGGTAAAGGATTTTATTTCTCTACTTTTATATTGACATGGCTGCAGAACCCATACAGTTAAGAACCTTGTCAGTTACCCACAGCCATGAAAATCTGCATGCAACATTTGATAAATTTGTTTCCCGGTTTGCACTATTCCTGTTTTAACAGTGTAGTTTGAACTGTTTTCTTCTCATATCTTCATACATTTTAAAAAGTTGGTTTTCCCACTGTTCTGTACTTTCTTTGAGTGTCTGTTGGGCTGGAAAGGTGACTAAGAAATGGTATCAATAAGTAAATAGCTACTTCTTCAGCCTCACCTTCTCTCTAAAGCGTGCAAGACATTCCTCTAATAATAGGCTCCCTTCCACCCCCACATCTGTCATGTAGATGTTCCAGTGCTACAGTGGAAGAGTTATATGTGCAGTTTCTCCTCCTCCACATGCTTCAATGACAATGTTCATTCGTTTTAAAATGATGTTTCTCTTTGATATTGTTAAAATCCAGCATTTCAAAAGTCAGAATGTTGAAATTTATAGTTACTACATAAACGGCCCAATCCTACCTGGGCTGGACGATTGACATAAAGCAGGCAGCATCAGTCATAAAAGGTGCTCCGGCAGTGCACTGAGTAGCGCACTGCCAGGATGCTGGTGGAAAGGCCCAGCGGAGCATTCCCACCAGCGCCAGCAGATCTGCAGCTGCCCGCCAAAGAAGGTAAGTTCGTAGGTGAGTCAGGAGGGAGTGGGGTGGCCAGAACAGGGGTGGGGGAGAGTGAAATGACATGGCAATGGGGCGGGGGAAGGGCTGAAGGGTGACATGGGAGGGGATGGGCAGATCAGGTCCGGGAAGGGGGTGGATGATCGACAGCTCAAACCAGCTCATGTGGTTTAACCCACTACGCCATCCCGCGGCACTTCTCCCCTGTAGGGGGACCCAAAGCGGCTTACAAAAATTAAAATACATACAAATCCTAAAAAACCAATACTGTATCTTAGTGCAAGGTAGTGAATAATCATCATAGATAATATGAAGTGCTGATTCTGACCTATCAAAGGCAGCAGTCTACTCTCCTCCGCACTTCTTCTGCTCCCCAGACTCTGCCATTTTAAAATCAGAGAGTGGGAAGAAGAGGAGGAGGAGCAGCAGTCGGAGGAGTTTCTATGGTAGGGGCCCTACCATAAGTTGTGCCCCGTGCTAGTACCGTGTTTACAAACCAGAGGGATGAGGCCCCGCCCCTCGCTGTTGGAGCCATTCCACGCAGCGAAGGTGAACGGGCAGGGAGTCTCCTGCCCGTTCGCCTTCGCTGTGCGGAATGACTCTGACAGCGAAGGGGTGGGGCCTCCTCGCTCCGGTTTGTAAACACGGTACTAGCATGGGGCACAACTTATGGTAGGGCCCCTACCGTAGAAACGCCTCTGGCAGCAGTAGTGACAAAGAAGGAAAGGGAGGGGCTGAGTCCCCAAATGTGGGGACTGTCCAGATACAACTGGGGGTTTTTGGGGGGCAACTTGCAAAGCAATGGAAGGGCAGTCCAATCTCGTCATCGGATATCAGATGTAGTGGGGTGGGGATTTGGACCGGCCTTGATGTAGGACCAGGTCTTCCTTTAAGAAAAGGGCTGTGTATTTGTTGCCACTACCTGTATTGATACAGCTGCTTTTCCCCTACAAAGAGTATACAAAAAAACTGGAAACACCTGTAGTGTTAATAGTGGGTGAAAGAATTCTCAGCAGTGTACACTTTGTGGTTTGCAATCTGGTGCTGTTCAAGCAGTTTGAACATTTATTTTTAGATATGCGCTCTGTGAAGCGCCTTTGTTAATTGCGGCTGTCAGTTTCTCTATAGGGGGAACTCGAGGGTTTACTGCTGTTCACAAATTGAGAATCTCACATCCGGCACGTCGCTAAGCTTGAGGATGGCGGTTCGGAGAAACAGGATATGCCATTCGATAAAGTGACTGACCTTCTGTCTGCTGTGGAAGGGCCGGCAGGCTGCACTTCCATTAAACCCATGTTGCATATCATGGATGAATGGGCTGAGAATCTAGGCAAGGGAGAAAGCAGTGGTGGACTTGGATTGGTAAAAATTGCCAGATGAAAACTTGTGAGTGTTAGAGGTTGTGTTGAACAGAATGAATCTGAAGATTGACTTTTCACTGCTCTCCAGTCGCGTCGCAGAGACGCGCGTCACCCCAGAGCGGGGGGCGCGCGTCACCTTTAAGGACGTGGCTCCGCCCCCGCGCGTGATGTCACGCGCGGGCGCAGAGCACCCCCCGCACCGTTTTCGGCTTATTTGGAAGCCAAACGGACGCGAGGGCGGGCGGGCCCAGCTCCATCGACAAACTGTAAGTGCCAGGGGGATGCGCGTCACCCTTGTGCGCACGTCACCCCCGGGTGGCCCGCCCCGCGCACTTCTCCCTGTCGATGCCCCTGCTGCTCTCTCTAGAAGTCAAGTTCAATATTTTCTCTCCTATATGTGAAGGAGGAACAAGCTGGTTAGCGATTACTGGGTAAAGAGAGAATCATAGAAGGAGTAAAATTGAACAGAGTCAAAGTTCAGGAGGCCATCAAGAACAGAATGCTATATTGTAGCCAGTGGCAGGAACGCAGTGGACATTACGGTTAGTTGCAGCTGCGAGAATTGCTGGTGCTTCTGGATAACTGCTGACAGTATCATGTGGGAATTGCAGACATGTGAATATCACCTGTAGCCAGAGTTCACCCTAGGATGTGAGTCTGGCTGTGAATGTGACCCATATGTCAGCAATTGATGGATGCATGTCAGGCGCGGTGGCAGAGCGCTTGGGTAACCAACCTGTACCAACAAAGGAATGCTAGAGGGAAGTGCTCCAGCAACAATCACCTGTAGTCACTGGCGTCGATGGAGGTGGGGCGGAAAGCTAAGTTATGCAGCTTTCCGCCCCACCGTTACTCTCCGGTACGAGGCGCCCCGCCCCCTCGTCATAGGAGCCAGTCAGTGAAGAGAAAGCAACGTGCAGGAGAGTCCCTGCGTGTTGCTTTCTCTCCGCTGACGGGCTCCTACGACGAGGGGGCAGGGCGCCTCGTGCAGGAGAGTAACGGTGGGGCGGAAAGCTGCAGAACTTAGCTTTCCGGCCCACCTCCAGCGACGCCAGTGCCTGTAGTGACTGTCAGAGAAGGTGGTTCATCTGTGGAACTCCTTGCCACAGGATGTGGTGATGGCATCTGGCCTAGATGCCTTTAAAAGGGGTTTGGACAGATTCATGGAGGAAAAGACCATCACAGGTTACAAGCCATAAGCAACCTCCTGGTTTTTAGAAGTGGGTTTTCTCTGTGCCAGGTGCAAGGGAGTGTCAACGGGAAACAGGTTATCTTGTGTCTTGTGCTCCCTGAGGCATCTGGTGGGGCCACTGTGTGACACAGGAAGCTGGACTAGATGGGCTTTTGGCCTGATCCAGCAGGGCTTTTCTTATGTTCTTATGTTATGTTCTTATGGTTTATGCTAACCACAGCTAGCATGTATCTAACTTCAAAGTGTATATATATATATATATATATATATATATATATATATATATATATATATATATATATATATATATCAAACTGGGGTGTCTAAACTGGCTTATATAATTTTGTTTCTGTCAAATCCCTGTTTGCAAAGGATAGTTTTTTTTCGATTATTTGTGGATTGCTGCTTTACAATGACATCTTAATTGACTTTTGATAAGCAAGTTGAACACTTAATGTTACACTATCATTAGCACATTTATTATTCATCTAAGTCATACAATTATGTCAATTAAACTGGTTGCATTTTAAAGCACTTGGTTCATTGATCTTTAATTAGACTTCGAGGAACCGAATTGGATGTGAAAGGTGCTAAGTACTGCAAATTAAGCAAAGGATTTTTTTTTTAAACTGTGGCATGAAACGGAAACATTTTAGATAAATGGGATGTATGGTATAAACTGACACGTTCGTAACATTATCGGGTTACCTAGTCATTCAGTGATCATTCACCAGACAAGACAGTGTGCAGAATGAAGCAGAATGAAGCAGAATGAAGTCATCTATTAATTTCAGAAGATTGCTTAAAAATGACATCAGGACATTCCGACCTCATTATTTCCCATCAAATATGGAAGATTTAGGTCACCTAAAGTGGGAGAGAAATAAAGATGAGTGCATTGCCCCTGTTCCATTTTTTTTCCTTTTTCCAAAGGCTTGTGGTGCCTTGTGTTCTAAAAGGTAAAGGTATCCCCTGACAATTAAGTCCAGTCGTGTCCGACTCTAGGGTGTGGTGATCATCTCCATTTCAAAGCCGAAGAGCCAGCGTTTTCTGAAGACGCCTTCGTGGTCATGTGGCCGGCATGACTCTCCTTGCTGCAGCGCGTAGCATGCAGCTGGAACACAGAGCGCTGTTTACCTTCCCGCAAGCGGTACCTATTTATCTACTCGCATTGACATGCTTTGGAACTGCTAGGTTGGCAGGAGCTGGCCAAGCAACGAGCGCTCACCCCGTCGCGGGAATCGAACTTCCGACCTTTCGATCGACAGCTTATGGTTCAGCGGTTTAACCCGCTGCGCATTCTGATTTTACCTATGAACATTTCTAAAATTATTTCTTGAATTTTGCTGTAGTCTTTGGTTCCTCAGCCCATTTGCATCTCTTTTCTTCTTCTACGTTGCTGGTGCATGTTGATTAAAAAAAACCTGGTTGAGCTCTGTCATGGCATGACATGGATCTTAAATGTGTGTTTGTTCCCCAGCCTCATTTCTTTTTCATTTTTTTAAAATCTGCAAGCCTTTTTAATAAGAATCAGACGCAAGTTGTTTTAGTCACACTGCATTCAGTGTTGAGTTCTTTGCTCCAGTTGTGGATTGGCTATCAGTTAAAATAACATTTAACCATAGAGACTCCTGAAATGCAGATAGGGATGCTCAGGAACGCAGTGGTGGAGCTAAAGCAGGCGTGATTTTTTTTAAGTCAAATGGCAGGGGACACAGAAAGAGACAGATCGTGCATGAGAATATAGAAAATGTAACAAGAGAAGCAGACAGGTATTCAATCAAGTGGGAACCTTAAGTAGAAAGGGCTGGTTGTGCCCCTTAGTCTTTCCAAGTCACCCCCGTATACAACTCCAGAATCGTTCTCTTTCTGCTTTCCTCCCCGTCTTGTTGCAGCCTCTCCTTAAAGTGAGGTTTGCCTCCAGCAGTGGCATCGCTCCAGGTGGGGCGGAACTCTAAGTTACGCCATGCTTCGACCCACCGTTATGCGCCCGCACGAGGTGGCCCCGCCCCCTCGCCTTCGGAGCCTTTCAGGGCTGTGAAGGCAACGCGCAGGAGACTCCCTGAGCTTGACCTTCCTGACGTTGAATGACGGTAGGACTCCCTGAGCAGCCCTGAAAGTCTCCGAAGGAAAGGGGGCGGGGCCTCCTCGTGCGGGCGTGTAACTACTGGCGTCACTACAGGGGGGCGGAGCTCTAAGTGCTGCTGAAATCCAGAGCCTCCTTTACACAGACGAACAAAGCGGCCCCGCCCCCTCACCCTCAGAGACTTTCAGGGAAGCGAAAGCAGTTGCCATCTGGTCCATAGGGGCATATGTACACCAGAGAAGTTCTATAGTCTTAGTTCAAGTCTAAGGCGCCATTGATTCTAAGGCGCACCTTTAATTTCGTATTACCAGCAGGGCAAAAAAATTTCTCCAGGATTTATGTGCAAATTGTACCCCCAAACTTACAAATGGTACCCCTTCTTGCTTATTACCAGGGCTTGTGGGGGCTTCGGGGAGGCCTACGCGACCCTCTGCAGGCCTCTCTGATCTTCAATTCGGAGAAAAACGGCTATTTTCAGGCACTTCCGGTTTTCGCGACAACCGGAAATGGCCGAAAGCCATTGTTTTTCGCCAAACTGAAGATTGGGGAGGCCTGCAGAGGGTCGCACAGGCCTCCCCGAAGCCCTCACAAGCCCTGGTAAGTAAGGAGGTGGCATTTTGGGGATGTAATTTGCACACCTTCGATTCTAAGATGCACTCCCCTTTTGCTAAATTTGGAAAAAACGTGCGTCTTAGAATCGTAGAAATACGGTAATGTTACAGATTCAGTAATCAGATATTAGTTTCTGAAATGGGTTCAGTTTGGCCCCAAGATTATACTGTCTAGATAGTTTTCTTCTGTTAAGAAACAAATGGGGCATATCTTATTCATAAGCAAAATTTGCTTCCATTAATGATTCTTCACATTCAATTTGAAAACATTTGAATATTGACCCGAACTTCTGTGTCTAACCATGAGCAGTTCTGTAGTTAATATAGTTAATCTAATATTTTACAGTTTGCTTAATTTGCTCTTCAGTGTTGGCAGTTCAGCTAGCTCATTAAGCAATCAAATTTAGTTTATTACATTTATTTTTAGACATGAGTTGTGAAAAATTAGAAATATAATACTAAAAAAATTAACATGTTTTTTTTTTGCCTCTGCTTTTGATCCCTGTATTTGAGGGTAGTTTGGGTGTGTGTGTAAGATCTCAGCTGCCACACATGCATATGGACCATGTAGTCCCCCGTCCCCCCCAGCATGTAGCTCATTGTCTGTTGGTGGTGCTGCATCTGTGGATAGCATTGCTAATAATCTAGGAAAGACTCCAAATGCTGCTAGGCCAATAGGAAGACAGACAAGACTGGTAGTTAGAAGTCTAGAACATCACCTTTTTCCAGATCTTGAAACAGGGGCTAAGTGGAGAGGCTGGTGACCAGGTCCAAGGAGGATTCTGGAAGGGCTTCTTCTCTTTTCAGTTCTACACAGCTCTTCCCCGTTCTATACAGAAACCTTAAGGAACCAGGAATATGTGAGAGGCAGTGCAAATATTCCTGGCATGCATAAGGGTCTAGGTTCATAAGTAGGCTTACCAGACATCCCGGAAAACCCGGGACAGTCCTGGGTAACCCGGGACGGTCCTGAGTCAGTCCCCGCTGAAGCTGCCACCGCTTTTAAAAGGCACCTTTTTTCCAGCGACGCCACCTTGGATCTTGCGAAATGTCACGAGATCCAAGATGGCAGTGCAAAAATCTAGTGAGGGCACATGATACAGTAGTGCCCTCATGAGATTTGGGCGCCACCAACTAACTATCTAGACAGCATAATCTTGGGGCCAAACTGAACCCATTTCAGAAACTAATCTCTGATTACTGAATCTGTAAAATTATTTCTTATTTATAGAACTTCTCTAGTAGTAGTAGTAGTAGTAGTAGTACTGCCTCATGTGCCCTCATGAGATTTGGGTGCCGCCATCTTGGATCTCTCGAGATTTTGCAAGGTCCAAGATGGTGCCGCTGGAAAAAAGTGCTTTTTAAAAGCAGCAGCAGCGGCTTCAGTGGGGGCAGGAGTCCTGGCCGGCCCAGATGTAGCTGGCCAGGCTCCAGGCGGCGAGGAGGAGGGCGGCGACAGTGGGAACGGTGGCACAGGCAATATGGCGGCAACAGCGGCAGCAACGGCGGTGGCAAGGACGGCGATGATGATGGCGGCGGCAATGGCAGCAGGAAAGGTAAGTGGTAGCGGCGGCAAAATGGCCATTTTCATGGCCACAAATAAATAAATAAATAAAATTTCGAGCGCCACAAAAAAAATTATTTACTTAATTAATTAATTTTAAAAAATCGGGGTGGGGTGTGTGTGTCCCAGTTTAGAACCGGGAAAATATGGTAAGCATAAGAACATAAGAAGAGCCCTGCTGGATCAGACCAAAGGCCCATCTAGCCCAGCTTCCTGTATCAAACTAGATGCCTCAAGGAACACACAAGAAAATATTAACAACAGTATTTATTTATACTGTATATTTATACAATATACCTGTATCCTGTCACCACTCCCTTGCATCTGGCATTAAGAGATAGCCAGTCCATGGCAACTTCAGTACGTTTTGCTGGGAACTTGAAGGGTCTCCATCCTAGCAGAGCTGTTGCCAATTAGAACAGACAGCGATGGGCTAGAGATGGACGGATGGCCTGATTTCTTGTAAGGAGCTGTATGTGCTTGTATAGGGAAATGAACCTTATAGGTTGATCAATGCCTCCTGCCTGACTCTGCATGGAGTTCAAACTCATCTTTGTGCTGCAAACGCTGGCTATTAACATGGCATTGTTAACAGTTAAACGTTTAACAATCAGAAAATTATCATTCTGACAGGCAGTAAAGAAGAAATCTCACCGAAGAAATGTGATAATCATCCAAGAGTATAATACAGACAATGGAGAAGCTTGTGTTCTTGCATGAACTACCAAGCAGTCTTAAAATAGCAATAACTCAAACTTTATATTCTTATTATGTATGGCAAAAATCAAACAATTACTTCAAAGTATTGAGGCTGTGTTTTTTTTTTAAAGGCTTCCTAGTGAGGCGCCAGACAGCTGGGAAAAAGAAAACTCAAGGGGGAGAAAATTTGTTAAGTGCTGATGGTGGAACAAAAACGACTAGTGCATTTTTTTAAGTTTCAGAAATATTTTTTTTATTCTTGATGAGTTGACAGGTGCATATTCAGCCCCCTTGACAATGTTTCTTTAATTCATTTCTATCAATTGACTGACAGTAGGTGCAAGGACAGAAAAATGATGGTGCCTCCCATAATGCGTTAATAACAGATGGAATTCATGGCCAAGATGAATGGATGTGAGCTTAGATGGCTTTCAAGAAGGAATGGACAACTTCTACCAACGATAGCTAGCTACACTGGGCCATCACAAGACCTCCTGGTGCCTGAGGCAGCAGGTCAAATTCTCTTCCCCTTACCTGACGATATGCCAGCTTCTGGTTGTCCAGTGCCTTGGATTAGAAAAGGAAGAGGGGGACAGAACAGAAGAGGAAGTGTGAAGGAGAGAAGAGTGGTGGGCTAGAGTAGTCAATCACTCTCCCCTCCTCCACACTTCCTCTTCCATGCCATCGCTCTCTTCCTTTTCCAATCCAGGGAGCAGGCAGTGGCATCACTGCAGGGGGGCAGAGCTCGACGTTCCGCTGCGATCGGAGCCTCCGTTACACAGAGGAATGAAGTGGCCCCGCTCCCTCGCCTTCAGAGCCTTTCAGGGAAGCGAAAGCAACGTGCAGGGAGTCTCCTGCGCATTGTTTTCGCTTCCCTGAAAGGCTCCGAAGGCGAGGGGGCGGGCCCGCTTTGTTCCTCCGTGTAATGGAGGCTCCAATCGCAGCGGAACGTAGAGCTCCGTCTCCCTGCAGTGACGCCACTGGGAGCAGGTGGAAGAAAGGGAGGAGGATGGACGTGAGTGGGAGGGCAGAGATGGATGTCCCTTACTAATCTGCTGCCTGAGGCGACCACCTCAGTTGACTGCGTGGATGGGCCAGCCCTGTAGCTATGACAGTTAAGTGAAAGTTCTGGGTTTAGAGGCTGTATTTTCCTTGAATACTAGGGGCTGGGGACAAGTAAAAAGAGAAAGGCTGTTGCCTTTTTGCCCTCCTTTATCCACTTTCCAGAGACATTTCACTTGCCAAACTGCGTGCTGTTATGCTCGGCTTACTATACAGAAGCACCATGTACAAATATTGAATTGAGCAACTTGACACCTATACTGTACAGTATTCCCACTAAGAGGTCTGCACTGGTGCATGGGCCCCTTCTTCAGTTGCGTGGCATAGTGACTGTATCATGGCTGACTGCATCATGACGCTGTCTCTGGACACTCAGCAATGACCAGTGGCGTCACCTTCATGACACCCGGTGCAGAATTGTGGGTCGCCCCTTTGTGCACAGACATGGAAGTAATTGGTGGTGATGTGATGGCATCACGTCACCGCCAAATACTTCCGCTATGCTCAGCAAACGTCAGCCCGCTTTGGGCCGTCACATCACATCGTGTTCCCGTGAGCGTTTTTGTCGTTCGCAAGAATACAAAGTGAGGCGACTCAGTCTGAAATGGGCTGAAGGCAAATGCAAAGCCAGCTGAGACTCACCTGCCCGATGTTGGCCCAGGGTCTTTCCTCAGCCAAAGCATTCACCTTCAGCCCACTTGGCCTCCGTGGCAGCCTCACACTGGACGCACTTGCCGGCACTGTTCCTGCCGGACTGACAGGTGAGCTTGCGGTTCAGTGAAGACGCTGCTGAATCAGCAGTTCCCAACCTGTGGTACATGTGCCACTAGTGGTATGTGGACCATGGGCTGGTGGTACGCCAGCACTAAGGTGTCAAGATGACGGTTGCCATTGCAGCTGCGTCATGCCACGCCGGAGCCCTGAAAAAGGATGCATATGTTCTGCGCACACGAGGCAATCATTTTGCGGAGGCTGGGTATAAGGCCTGCCGCCATGCCCCTCTTTTCCCTTCCATGCGTTCCACATCCTCTTTTTGATTGTATGAACATGAAATTAACTGCAACACTTAATCCAACCTTTTCTGAGAGTTCTCATGGTATTCATGAGGCAAGATTGCAGTATCTAAAGCTGCCTTTGATAGCAGGCTGAAATGTGATGGGAAGCAGATAAAGAAAGTTAATTAAAAGGACCTTTTGACTTTATCAGAATGAGAAGTGAGTATTTGGGGATGTTTAGAAATGAGAAGTTACCAGTTTTGCTATCTCGATTTCCTGTAGCTTTGGGGAAAACTGACACCTGGAAGATGTAATGTGTTTAACATACCAGCAGCCTGCATTCTTGGAGTTTGCTAAGCATGGGGGCAAAGGCTGTTGAACGCTACTGCTTTAGGCTGTTGTTAACAGCAGAAGTCAATGTGCTGTGTGGATCACACACAGCACATTCTGAAGGGCAAACGTAGTAGCATACAAGGCTTCACCTGAAACATAAGAAGAGCAATAGAAAGGGAAAATGAGACTGTAATAGAGCTGCAGGTACTCTGAATTCTACACCAAAACCCTACCGCTTCTATAAATTATGAAAATTAATACTCAATAACTGTATCATGCAAAAAAAAAAGATTTTTTTTTTAAATCTCACAAAGTCCTCGGTGTTTTAAAAGCTATAAAATCGAAAAACCCCATTTGCAAGTTTATTAATTACAATTTAAACCATTTTCATCTCCAAAATTCAACCAAAAGTAAGCAGATTTGCATATACGTGACAATTTTTATTCTGAAACTCTTTTATCTGTCGCTGTTATTTTTTATTGTCAGAAAGTTGCATTTTTATCTGAGAGCATTGATTTACTTGTTTTACAGTTGGCCACTTTGGGACATCTTATTCTTATGGAAAGGTGGGATCTAAATATTTGTAATAAAGAAATAAAACTGAAGGGCAACAGAAGCAAGATTAATGCAAACAAACAACACGGTAAAACGCAGCCGACATCAAAAGCACAAATGATCAACTGATAGCCCTGGCAAATAAATTTTGACCTGATGCCAATTTTAGCTCATCTCAAACTTGAGGGTGTTCCATAAATGGGAATTGTCACCGGAAAGGGCCTGAAACTTCAACAGCAATATGTGAGGAAATGAAACCAGAAGGAACAAAGGAATTTCCACTGAACATGAGCACTCCACAGTGCTACTTTTCTAAACTTAAAGGGCTGTATAATAGTCATATGCTGACACAAAATGGCGGCAACTCTGTGTTGCAAGTCTTGTTCTATTTTCTATGGGTTTTTTGTTGCCCTTTGGACCTCAAAAAAAGCAATAAATAACACCAGCCAACCAATAAACAACAACAACAACACAGGCTCCCCCCCCCCTCTTCTTTGAGCATGATATCCAGATAGTTAATTGCGTTGGTAGATAGAAAAAATCATAATGCCCCAAGCCAGCAATCAGCTCTTCCAGGTATTTTTTTTCTCAAAGACTTTTCAAGAGCCAGCCATGCTTTAATAGCACGAGCCCAATGAGCAGTGACAAATAATTTGTATTATTTCCAAGAGAAACTGTTGGCATTTGCTTGGTGCAGTGCCTTTGTTACTCTATGAATAAGAAATGCAGTTAATATATTATACTCCATGTGTCTTCCAACCCTACCCGGAACCTAATTACACTTTATGGGAAGTTAAGTAGGCAGTAAACTACACACTATGGAAAGCTCATACAGTTTAAAAAAAAAAACCCACAAAAAACCCACACTCAAAACCCTCCGTTGGCTACCAACTCCGAACAGTTGTTTTTGTCCTTATACTTTAGAGAACTTCATAATTATACATTTAGTACCACTGAGAGATCTGCTGCGTAATTATACTGCTCAGCTATAATGGCCCCAGTTCCTGTGCAGATACAAGGAGTAATACAAATTAAAATGAATTTAGGACTAAACAAGATGAGAAGGAATGCTGGGTCTTTCTCTTTTTCAGTTGGAGCTAAAATCTAAGGACATCCTGGGAGTTGCTAATTGCTATGGTGCAGGAACAGAGCACGATCCCATCCCGGCCCTCCATTTCTCGTTTCCTGGCCAGCAGATGGTCTGCTGTCTTTGTCTCTGCAGTCTTTCTGTGCTGTGATCATCCTACTAAACACTAACTGTGCTCATCTGATCAGAGACAGAAGGAATTTTTATAGGATATAGCTAAGGATGGGAAGATGCTTTCACGGCAAAAGGCTCTGCTCCAGAAATAATCCAGAGTCAATTGATTCCTTTCCTAGATACCCACTGAACATATGGAAAGTTAATTCAATGTCTGGATTATGTCTAGAAGGGGGTCTTGGGCAACATTGGTCAGTGATGACAACATCGCAGAAGCTGCTGCAGCCTTGTACTGGAAGTGGGGGTCCTCCCTGCAATTCTCTACTTTGCTTTGGTCACTGGCAGGTATAGGAGACAGACTACTAGACAAGTCAGGTTTTCTTCAACATTCTTGATGTTCCTCAACATTCTTGATGTCCTCCAACCTCTGAAAGTTGCTCCTGAGCTTGTTTACCTATGCAGATCAGGAGACCTTGGAAGACAATAGGGTCCCTGTTATACTGTACAATAAGTCCTCACTTAACGTCATTTCGTTTAAAGTTGTTTCGTTTTAAAGTTGATGGAGAAATGCCATAGGAATGTTTACATTTATCCATTAGATTAGCCTATTAAAAAAGTAAAGGTGACCCCTGACAATTAAGTCCAGTCGTGTCTGAATCTAGGGTGTGATGCTCATCCCCATTTCAAAACCGAAGAGCCAGCGTTGTCCGAAGACACCTCCGTGGTCATGTGGCCGGCATGACTCTCCTTGCCGCAGCGCGTAGCATGCGGCTGGAACACGGAGCGCTGTTTACCTTCCCACAAGCAGTACCTATTTATCTACTCGCATTAACATGCTTTGGAACTGCTAGGTTGGCAGGAGCTGGCCAAGCAGGGAGAGCTCACCCCATCGCGGATTCGAACTGCCGACCTTTCGATCAACAGCTCATGGTTCAGCGGTTTAACCCACTGCGCCACCCGCTGGCCTATGGTAAAATTGGTTTCATTATAAGTCATTTCGCTTAAAGTCGCAGTTTCCAAGAACCTATTGACAACTTTAAGTGAGGACTTGCTGTATACTGGCTGCCTCAGACATGGTTCCTCAGTTGGTGCAACTTGTCAGCCATAGGGATGGCAAGTGAGCCAGCCAGAGATCAGCTATTGTCTTTAAAGCTCCCATTGCAAGAGGAGAAAGGGGAGACTTGGCTCCTCCTGCCCAGGCGCTAACATCCGTCTCCCTCCCTGACCTGCTGGAAGTCATCTCCACCCACTGGTGTGAAATCATCTCCTGCCACTGTGGGATATTGTGGTGGGTGGGGCATCCATTCCCTGTCCCTATAGGATGCTACAAACAGCACCACACAAGTGGGTATCGCTGAGAGACAAACGCTTCTTCTGATATCGGCATGCCATGGGCTGCCTGTACAGTCAGCATTGATTCAGCAGTATGTGTTCATGCCATACAAAAGCAAATAAAAATGTTTCTCCTAATCTTAAAGCAGCCTTTTCGTCTTAAGGAGAATAACGGTGGTGCGCGATCGCGCCCCGCCCGATTTGGCCCCACCCCGGCGTCCTGCACGGGGCTGAGGGCTCGCGTCCCCGGCGATTGGCTGGGCCTCCGGCGGGGGGCGGGCCTTGGTGCCGCTATGCGCAGGCTCGTCCCAGCCAGTGAGGCTCGTCCCAGCCAGTTTGGCTCGCGGCGCCGACTGGAGAGGACACGCCGAGGCGAGCTCTTGCTTTTGAGGCCTCGGCGTTTTTTCTCCAGCCGACCGTCGTCGGCCAAGCCGGCTGGGAGGGAGGCAGCGTCCCGGAGCTTTGCGGATCGTCGGAACCTCTTCTGGGATCGTTGGAATCTCTCTGGGAATTCGCTGCCTTCCTCTCCCAGCCTGCGACGGGGCGCCTGAGCGGCGGACGTCCTTTCTTCAAGGGAGTGTGGCCTGGGAGCGTTTGTCGCCCCCCTCTACTCGGGCTTCAGGCCTTCCAGAGCCTCGTGCTACTGCAGCTGCTAGCGCTATAGGGCCTGGTCGATCGGCCCCAACGCATCCAGGAGCAACGCTCTCTAGCAACAAGGGACTCCAGCTTGGCACACCCTCCGGAACACAGGAGGGGACCACAGCTGCTACTGTAACCTACTGTTAAACCTAGAACACACATCGTCAAGGGGGGGCGCCTTCCTAGGCTGCAAAGGGGGTGCCACTTTGTTCCAAGCCCTGTCCCTCACTGCATGGTTCCTCTTTCCTTGCCATGCCCAAAAAACCTCAGAAAGCGGGGGGAAAGGCTCCTAAGCGGCCTGCCCCTCTGGCTAGCCCGCCTCACGGATCCTCGGGTGACGAAGATGAAGGGATGGAGCTTTGGGCACTCATAGCCCGCGTCGAGGCTCTTGAGAGGGAGAGGGCTAGACGGGCCGCAGGGTTGGGTGATGGGGGCGGTGCATCGGAGGCAGTGCCACCGCGCCAGTTCACTAGGAAGGGGAGAGGTAACAGGATGCACAATGTGTCTTCCAGGATCGGCGCTATAGAGCAACCCTGTGCACCGGCCGCTCCTGATACTCAGCCCGGTGGGGTGGCCAGTATGGAAGGACAGAGTCCATCTGGGGCTTCGGGGGCACCTGCCCCCCCAGAAGTACCTTCTGGCCAGCCAGGTGAAGACAATGTACAGGCGGTCACGGCAGAGGTTTGGGAAAAAGGGGGTGCTACTACACCTGTTGCCCCATGGTTTTCCCCCTTCCAGTATTGGCTGGGTTGGGGCTACCCCCCGGTTGGTGTTGCCTTGGCAGGGGGGGAACAGGCGGCTATCGCCGGGCCAGCGTGGCCGGTGCAGGCCCCTCCCGCCACGCCCATGGGGGGGCTCCCGCCTGCGCTCTTTAACCCAGGGCCCTGGCAATTTTCGGGCGTTTCACTGGTCGATGGTACGGCTTATATAGGTACGCCCCTGGGGGTCTGGGGTTCCCCATCGCCCAGCCAGTCCCCCTCCCCATGGGGCGGCGGGGATCTTAGACCCCGCTCTTCCTATGGGGATGGCGCTGCCGCTGGGGGGGCACCTATCCTTGGCGATTAAGGAAAAAATATGGCGGGGAGAGTTCCTTGACATCTTTAGTCTCCTGCATGCCGAACCGGAGCCGGTCCCTCGGATTGGAGACCCGGCCAGGGATCAGGAGACGGTGCGGAAGTGGAAAATAGACAACAAATTGGGCCAATTGGCTAAATGGTTTCCTTGTCTATTTCGCCGTAACGGTCCAGGCCGACCCCGCAAAGGCTCCGGCATTAGTTAAATACATCGACATCATACACAAGGCCTACCGGGACTATGCTGGACCGGCCTGAATGGCGTATGATGAACATTTTAGTTTAAGGGCCGCCCATGACCCCGCCCTGGATTGGAGGGTTCCCCAGTGGGAACATTGGGTCCAAATTGTCGTGCCGTCCCGGGCCAACACGGGCGACAGATCCGATAGCGGGCACCTCATTGCCCGCAATGCGGAGGGGCCGTCCAAGGGGCCGGGGGCCCCATAGGGGGTTCAACTCCCCCGCATGTGCTACGAGTTCAACTCGACTGGCAAATGCGGAAAGACCTCATGCCCCTTTAACCATGCTTGCAGCCTTTGCGGTGGAAAACACTCCGTCGCAAGTTGCCAAAAGATGGGGTGGTTCAGGCAGGCCCAAAAAGGCCAGGCTAAGAAGGGAGGGGCCCCACCTCCTGCCTCGGCTGGCAAAGGGCCCCTCCCCGATTAGAATTCCAGCCTTGCAGGAAGTTTTATCTACGTATCCGAACAGGGCTGACGCCCAGTTTCTGTTGGATGGGTTCCTTTTTGGGTTCAAGATTCCTATGCTGCCCCCGGCAGGCCCGGCCCGAGCGGCAAACCTCCGCTCGGTGTTGGGCCTCGAAGGGGTGGTCCGGGCCAAGTTGCATAAAGAAGTTCGTTTGGGGAGAATAGCGGGCCCCTTTAAGTCCCCTCCTTTCCCCAACGTCAGGGTTTCCCCCCTGGGGGTCGTTCCTAAGAAGGCCCCGGGCGAGTTTAGGTTAATTCACCATCTTTCCTTCCCCCAGGGGCTTTCCGTGAACGATTCCATCCCGCCTGAATTCTGCATGGTCCGTTATACCTCGCTGGATGAGGCCATCACAATAGTCCGGGGTCAGGGCAGAGGCACCCTGATGGCTAAGGCGGATGTTGAGTCCGCCTTCAGGCTTCTGCCCGTGCACCCGGACGACTTTCCATTGTTGGGGCTCCAGTTCGAAGGGGCTTATTATGTAGACAGGGCTCTTCCCATGGGCCTTAGCATTTCCTGTGCCATTTTTGAATGTTTTAGTTCCATGTTGGAATGGGTGATTTGGGCGCGGTCGGGCCTCCGCTCAAAGGCGCACTACCTGGACAATTTCTTATTCGTGGGGGCAGCGGATACCGGCAGGTGCCACTTCCTCCTCCGTACATTCCAGAAGGTGTGCCGTGAGCTGGGCGTCCCCCTCGCGCACGACAAAACTGAGGGCCCTGCCCCGCAGTTGACGTTCCTGGGGGTGGAACTGGACTCTGTGGCCGAGTGCAGCCGTCTGCCGGCCGCTAAGCTTGAACACATGTGAGGGCTCCTCCTTGAGAGCGTCAGTGCCAAGTAGCTGTCGCTTCGTCAGCTCCAGGTACTGATCGGGCACCTCAATTTTGCGTGTAGGGTGGTGGCCCCGGGGCGGGCTTTTCTACAGCGCCTATGCGACGCCACCATAGGTCTCAAGAAACCCCATCACCGGGTATCAGTGTCCGCCGGCATGCACAGCGACATGCGCATGTGGTTGACGTTCCTGACGCATTTCAATGGTGTCTCTTTTTGAAGGAGTGAGCTGCTGGTTGAAGCTGAACTACAGGTTCAATCAGACGCGGCGGGGGATACGGTTTCGGAATTTACTTCCGTGGGCACTGGTGCGCGGCCTGCTGGCCGGACGGGTGGGTAAGCCAGGGGATAACCAGGGATCTGACGTTCCTTGAATTTTTTCCCCTGGTCGTGGCAGCCCACATTTGGGATCGTTTTTTTCCGGGACGCCACGGTGTGCTTCTGGTCTGACAACCAGGCTGTCTGCTTCGTTGTGAACCGCCAGACGTCACGTTCCCCCCGCGTCATGCAGTTGGTCAGGGCCTTCGTCTTGCAATCCCTTCGATTTAATGCTTTGTTTGTGGCTCGGCACGTCCCCGGGGTCCGAAATTGCATTGCCGATGTTCTTTCTTGGTTCCAGGTGGATCGCTTCTGAAGTCTGGCTCCCCACACCTGCAGAGACCCGGATCCAATGCCCCCGTGGCTCTGGAACCTTGGTTCCACAGAGCTCAGGGAGCAATTTGGTCCTCCCTCACGCCAAGCACTCGAGTAAGCTACGAGAGAAAGGCGGGCGATTTTGACCTCTTCAGGGCAGCAGAAGGTTTGGCAGACGTATGGCCCATCCCACCTGAGCACGTTATGCAGTTTTTATTAGTTTTGCAGGATGATGATCTGTCGGCTAGGTCCATAGCCGTTTACGTGGCCGCGATTGCGTTTGCGGCTAAGGCAGGGGGCTGGGCGGATCCCACCGACGATTTTAGGGTAAGGAGGATGCTGGAGGGTTTCAGGAGGGCCAACCTGCCGGAACCCGACTGGCGCAAGCCCATCACCATGGGCATGATCCACGGGTTCTGTCTAGCGTTCCGCAGTGTGTGCGTGTCTGCCCATGAGATCAAACTGTTTACAGCGGCCTGCCTCATTTTCTTTTTCGGGGCGTTCCGCCCTGGGGAGATATTTGCGGCCTCTGCCTCCCGGACCGGGGGTTATGTTTTGCAGTTCCAGGATGTAGTTTTTGGGGTGGCTCACGTTTTCCTCATCCTGAGAAAGTCCAAAAATGACCCAAGGGCTATTGGCCAGTGGGTTAAGTTGCGTAGGGCTAGTAGACAGGCCACTTGTCCAGTGCACGCCCTCGAGGTCTTCATTCAGGTTAGGGGCCGTGCCCCGGGCCCGCTATTTTGACATGCGGATGGGCGCCCTTTAACCCTTTTCCAGTTTCGGGCTGTTTTTTACAGGTGCCTTGAATGGATGGGTGTCCGGAGCGAAAATTACTCCCTGCATTCGTTCTGAATAGGCGTGGTCACCGCGGCTGCCACGCTTGGAATGTCGCGGGAGGACATTCAGAGGATTGGCCGCTGGTGCTCAGGCGCGTACAAGTACTATCTCAGCTAAGGCGGCTCCTTGCATGGTGGCGCGCATTTCACTGTGGGAAGACCCCATCTGGTCTTCCAGAACCTCAGGTTGACTGTTTGTTATGATGGTGGCTACCCCGCGGTGCCCACGTCATTTAAGTTGTCACGCAGTATTTTCTTGCAGAATTTCTGTACGTTCACTTCTATCTCCTTTTATTGGCAGGTGGTTCCAGTCCTGCCCCTACCCGAGTGCTTATCTGCGGCCACTCCATCATCTTCTGGGTGCGGAAGAGGGCTGCGAACAGCGACTTCAGTCGCCAATATTGCGTGGGTCACTAAGCGAGGAATGCGCTGGTCCAAATTTCTGCCCATCGTCACGGAATATCTACTCTCTAACCCGCCTCCCCAGGTATTGGTCGTCCACCTAGGGGAGAACGACCTTGGCCAGAGGACTGCCCTGTCCTTAAGGCTCCAGGTCCGCAGGGATCTCCAGCAGTTTAGGCTATGGTGCCCGGAGACCATGATCGTGTGGTCTCACTGGCTCCCCCGGCGGGTGTGGCGCGGGGCCTACAGACCCAGGAGAATTGATATAGCTAGAAAAAAGGTTTCCTCCTACCTGGGCAGGCTGGTTAGAGGGTGGGGTGGGGCAGTAATTCAGCGTCCCGGAATCCTCTTCCGGTTGCCCCACCTTTTCCGGGGAGACGGTGTGCATCTTTCAGAGGTGGGGGCCGACATATTCCTCTTTGAAATGCAGCAGGGGTTGTTAAACCTATTGGTTCGGGTTGGGCCAGAAGGGGACAAGCGCTAGGCTGTTCCCCTTCTTGTGGCAGGAAAAGCCGTGTGGATATGGACAGGTAGGTCTAGTTTGGTGTCCACTTCTTTGTGGCAGCAAAGCCAAAGGAGAAGCCAGTACCGCTCAGACGAGTACCGCACCGGCTCGCCGAGGCTGGCTGGCTTCTCCTGAAGGCCAGATAAGTGTGGGGGCAGCATAACCTGTAAACCCCATCCAGCTGTCGCGGTTCCCGTTAGGGCGAACCGGCAATGATAGGCGTGCGGGGGGGAATCCCCTCGCGAGGCCTTGAGCCAGGGTGGCACACCCGTTGATCATCCAGATCACCAAAGGGAATGTACAACAGCGGAGGCCGGTTCCACAATTTAATATCCATACGGCCAGGGTTAATCTTAGGCCCCTGCTGCTTGAATAATCATTGATGGTTGTATGTTATTAATAAAGTGACCCATTAACTCCAGCCTGAAGCCTCGTGTGTTTATTCTGTCAGGTGTGGGGGTAATTGAAAAGCCCAGTGCCCTCCAAGCCAAGCCCAACACCCCTTAAGAGTACAATCCTGTGCATGTCTACTCAGAGGTAAGTCTCACTGTGTTCAGTGGAGCCTACTCCCAGGAATGTGTAAGGGAATTACCGGCTGCAATGGCCGACTGCTGCATCCTAGTCAGGATGTGGTCTATGCTGGCACAGCCAGGGCTCACCTTGGGGGAAGGGGACATTCATCAACTGCTGGTGTAAACGCCGGAGCCCCCAATGGGCCTCTTCGAATGTGCGACAACTCTTTAGCTGGCGCACAACCAGGGAGACCGTGTAAGGCCAGCCTGGCCCAGGAAGGAGATGAGGGGATAGCGGAGTGTACCACTGATAGCCCCGTCCCCTCCCGTGCCAGGCTGGCCAATGGCCCTCCTCCCCTGCCA
The DNA here is from genome assembly GCA_026170595.1 of Plestiodon gilberti rubricaudatus. NCBI lineage: Eukaryota > Metazoa > Chordata > Lepidosauria > Squamata > Scincidae > Plestiodon > Plestiodon gilberti. The sequence goes on from JANXHW010000003.1 coordinate 220,390,695, forward strand.
CCCCAACTCTCCCGCCTGCCTTGTAAGCAGTGATGGCCTCGCGCCGGCACCGCTTAAACTAGCGGTGCCACAAAAGTGCTTTCCGACACTTTGCGACACCTCGAGCCAGGGGAGTGTGCGCTCCGCCGGCCTAATCTTGGGTAGGATTGCGCCCCGAAGCAGTTTGCAAATGATTAGGAATAATAATAATAATAATAATAATAATAATAATAATAATAATAATAATAATAATAATAATTAAGCTCCTTCGGTGGTTCTTTTTAGAGGCCTACAAAGGGGCAAGATTTGGCTAAAATTGGGAGGTGCCAGAGGCTTGGGCTTTTGGATTTCAGGGCCCCCTCATTTGTTCAAGCACTGCATCTAAGTGCTGCACTTATAAATTAAGCAGAGTCACTACAGTATATTTAGGAAACAGGTTTTTTAAAAAAAATATTTTTGTGGATTGTCATGACGTGACCAGATTATCGAATTAAAAATTCGCATGTTTCCGGGAAACTCTGTCGTATTCAAAAACAATTTATTTCAATAAATAAACTTTATAGATGTTAAAACATATCTCGACGTTTTGCACACGTACACTTGTGGCATCATCAGAAAAAAACCTTTTTTAAAAAAATCTGTTTTGGAAATGTCCTGACTCTTTTGGGTTTTGAAGGCACTCAAGTATATCGTCCTCTTACCCAATCTTGGCCAGTCTCTTCTCCTCCCCCTCCCCAGTATTCTAGCTCAGCACTCTCTTCCCCTCCCCATTTCTTTGTCCCCCTCTTCCTCTTCCAAAACAGGGAGTGGAAGTAGAAGGAGGAGCAGTGGAGGCAAGTTGGCAGCCAGAGATGGGCACCCAGCACCCTTACCAGTCTACTGCCTAAAGGCTCTGCTTCAGTCTGGCTCATGGATGGGCAGGTCCTGTTTTCCTTATTTTGTTTCCTTGATTATATGTTAAAAGTATATTCCAACGCTCCTTTTTCAGTCCAAGCCTGAACTTAACCTGGAACAAAGTTGAGATTTACTGGTCCTATCATCTGAACAAAAGCTCCCCGATTCTTACTCTGCCAAGTCTAAGTCTCAATTCCCAAAGTAACATCATTCTGCCACATTCCGCCTGCTCCTATCCTAATATATAAAAGTTTGTATGACTTCTGCCAAAGAAGTAGGATAAAATGGAGTCATAAATTTGATCCACCGTACTTTTGCCTCTGCTCATCTTAAATTGCAAGGGGTATTCACCATCCAGTAATACATTACTAACTGCTTAGCATTAGACAGCAAGTGATGGAATTTCATGCTTGCACAGAAAGACCATAAGCGTATACCAGGACTAGGGTTGCTTCCAAAATTATCACCTGAAATTTTAATATGAATTTTGAAGTTCCAAAATACTTATTCCTTATGCTTTGGGAATCCTCCCACCATTATCATTTGCCACAGAGTAGCCTTTAGTATGATATGATCATTTTCCTCATGTTCAGTTGAATTCACGGTACGTTTTCCTCCACCGTTCTGCTGTTTATTGCACCTCCTCCATTTCCAGAGCAAAAAGGGCATCTGGGAGGGAGCAATTGTGCCAATTACCCTGGCCATTTTCTGATTTCGGTAGTCCATAGAACAACCAGTCCTAACAGCAGGAAAATAATCCATGGCCATTAGAAAACCAATATGATCCATCAAGTTAATGGAATGGGTGTGTGTGTGGAAATTCTAATAGGTTCCTTATGTTGGAAAAGGGGAATGCTAATAAGCAGAATAATCAGCAGAAGAACCCTAAATTCCATCACCCAGCTAGTTTGCTGCTGTCAATAAATACACAGGAACAGAGGCAGTTAAGGTTTCAAAAGAAAATACTGTACTTTACTCCCAGTTTACAATCATATGCATCTTCTGAATTATTATTGTTATTGTTGTTATTATTGTTGTTGTTGTTATTGTTATTGTTATCAACAACAACAACAACAACAACAAAAACAACAGTATTTATATACCACTTTTTAACAAAAAGTTCACAAAGCGGTTTACAGACAAGATCAAATGATTAAATGGCTCCCTGTCCCAAAAGGGCTCACAATCTAAAAAAGATGCAGAACACCACCAGCAAACAGTCACCAGAACAGACACTGTGTTGGGGTGAAAGGAGGGCAGTTACTCTCCCCCTGCTAAATATAAGAGGAGCACCCATTGAAAAAGTGCCTCTTGTCCAGTTGTTGTTGTTGTTCAGTCGTTAAGTCGTGTCCGACCCTTCGTGATCCCATGAACCATATCCCACCAGGCCTTCCTATCCTCTACTATCTTCCTGAGTTCGCTCATTTTCATGTTCATTGCATCAGTGATGCTGTCTAACCATCTCATCCTTTGCCTTCCCCTTCTCCTTTTGCCTTCAGTCTTTCCCAGCATCAGAGTCTTCTCCAGAGAGTCAACTCTTCGCATTAGGTGGCCCAGCCTTCCTTATGGTCCAACTCTTGCAACCATACATTGCTACTGGGAACACCATCGCCCTGACTATATGTACTTTTGTTGGCATGGTGATATCTCTGCTTTTTATTATGCTATCTAAATTTGCCATAGCTTTCCTTCCAAGGAGTAAGCGTCTTTTAATTTCAAGGCTGCTGTCTCCATCTGCAGTGATCTTGGAACCCCCAAAAGTAAAATCTGTTACTGTTACTGCTTCCATTTCTGCCCCTTCTATTTGCCAGGAATTGATGGGACCAGCTGCCATGATCTTAGTTTTATTAATGTTGAGTTTCAAGCCAACTTTTGCACTCTCCTCTTTCACCCTCATCAAGAGGCTCTTTAGTTTTTCTTCACTTTCTGCCATTAGGGTGGTATCGTCTGCATATCTGAGGTTGTTGATATTTCTCCCGGCAATCTTGATTCCGGCTTGCGATTCATTCAGCCCTGCATTTCTCATAATGTACTCTGCATATAAGTTAAATAAGCAGGGTGACAATATACAGCCTTGCCGTACACCCTTCCCAATGCTGAACCAATCGGTTGTTCCATGGCCGGTTCGAACTGTTGCTTCTTGACCCGCATACAGGTTTCTCAGGAGACAGGTAAGGTGGTCTGGTACCCCTATCTCTTTAAGAATTAGCCACAGCTTGTTGTGATCCACACAATCAAAGGCTTTTGCGTAGTCAATGAAGCAGAAGTAGGGCTTTTTTTGAACTCTCGTGCTTTCTCCATGATCCAGCGCATGTTGGCAATTTGATCTCTAGTTCCTCTGCCTCTTCGAAACCCAGCTTGTACTTAACGGTAGTTCTTTTTATTATGCTGTCTAAGTTTGCCATAGCTTTCCTTCCAAAGAGTAAACGTCTTTTAATGGCTGCTTGTCCAGTTAGCAAGTACCAAAGACTTCTACAACTTAGGGAACAGAGAACCCCGAATGCTGTTCTCTTTGTGTCCCCTTTGGAACTAAGGGGATGTTCTTCAGAAATGGCTACCTGCCACGCAGGGACAGAGCGCAGAAGGCTGGATGCTGCTCCTTTGATGTTCAGGAACAGAGTGTGTGTGTGAGAGAGAGAAGTGTGGGAGAGCGAGGAAGTTATGTAAAAGGTCACACCTCCTACAGGTACCACAGAGGACAAGGTAAAGGGTCTCAGGCACAGCGGTGTTGCTGGGCTGACTCCCTCTCGCTGTGGAGCTTACCTCATGGAGGCTTGGCATTCCAGAAGCTCGGGGGTGACGTAATGACGTATCACATCGCCCCCAACCTTCTGGGCTTTCACATTGCTTTTAACACAAAAGCTTTGCTTGGCAATCTTTGACTCCAGTTGTTTGCTTTGGCTCTAGGCGAGTGGCGAAAACACAATCTCTGGTGAGAGTGCAAGGTAACTGGAGCCGGAGATTACTAAGCGGGGGCTTGGGCTGTGTGGTGGCACCCCCCCCCCCGAGGCTTGCGCCTGGTGGCGGTGCAGCCCACACCAGTCGCACTTCCATAGTGATGCCACTGCTTAGGCATCTCGACAATACACTGCCCTCTAGAGTCCTGCAGGCAGCATTGCACCTACTGTATATTCCAACACCCTACTAAATTAGCCACTGGAAGCCTAAACCGTACCAGATAATGTCTAAATACAAAACTTTGAAAGCACTCATCATTGAGTAATAAGGAGAGTTTTGAGAATAATTTCTTGGAGCAAATTTGTTTCAGATCTAATATATTTATTCCATGTTATATGAAAATGATAGTGTCTGCATTATGAATGGCCAAAGAAGCAACAGCTCCTCTTGCTTCTAGACAAACTGAGCAAACAGAAATGATAGATGATGGTACAAAAGACAAAGACATTGTATTTTTTGTGCAATTACCGCAGCTCAGAAGCTGGTAATAAAAATTAAATAAGATCTTTGAATGGCAGCCAGGCTGTTCTGTTTTTCTACTCCATGGGGATCAGCTGTGAATAGCTGCAAGACACCACCTCCTACCAGGCTAAACAAGACAGGTATGATGAGCACGCATGCGAGAATAATTATACTAAATGCGTTTCCCCCCCTCCTCCCCACGTAGAACATCTCACGATTCTAATCACTGTGGCTGCAGAGACAGATCATGGTTTCTTGAAAGAGAGATGAAGTCAAGATGATAACAGGATCAGAAGCAAAATTGCTGGCGGAAGTCGGAGGAGGCTGTGTAATGGCCCAGCCGCCTGGCGGGGGCCGGAATATAGCCTAGGCCATCCCCCGTCCCCTCCCGGTCCGGCTAGGCCAATGGCCCCCCTCCCTTGCCTGGCGAAACAACCCCCCGCCCACCGAATCCCTGCTTAACTGGTCCGGTGGCCGTGGGGTCATCCCGGCGCCAGAGCAAGGGAGGCCGGCCTCTGCGCTGGCCTTCCCTGCTCACGAGTCGTTGCGACGTCTCCTGGCAATGGAATACTCATTCTGTCACCCAACATCTTCCTAGGATTGTGCTGTTAGAGTACCAGAAAATTTAGGGATCATTGTGAAATTCTTCCTATTCACGTTTATCTCCAGATTTCTGACTTTTCTAGAATAAAAGCCGTGTTGGGAAGCGCCCTTTATCACCTACACTGGAGAAACCATTCTGATGTAATGCATTCTGGCTTGTTGGACTTGGCCTAAGGATAGTTGAGTTTAATCCCCAGTCAGCCATGAAGTTTATTGCATAGTATTGGATAAGTGACTGTCTCAGCCTAGCCTGTTACGAGGGTAAAATGGTTAAAAAACATATGTGTACCACCTGAGGGGTTGGGTTTTTTTTTGTTTTGAGGAAAAGCATGATTCAAATGTGATAAATGAAAAAAATATGATATGCTCCAATGAGATTTGGTACATTGTTTTTCTCTTTTTTGCCTGCTGAGTATGTGATAACACAGGAATGACTAACTTTCCTTATGTAAAGGCCCACTCCAGGATTATTGTTCGTGATATTTCCATCTCAGTGTTCCTCAGGGCAGCGTACAAGCCACTTTCCCCACTCCTTTGATCCTCACAACAAGCCTGTGAGGTAGGTCAGGTTGACAGGCAGTGACCAATCCAAGGTCATTCATTCACAGGCGAGGGATCATTGGTATGAGTCAACAACGCAGGACAATGTACAGGAAATACACATGGAAACTCATTCCCCCTTTTGTATTACATTAAGTGAAATTGTGAACATTTTTTTTAACCACATCATTAGGTAAAGGTAAAGGTATCCCTTGACAATTAAGTCCAGTCGTGTCCGACTCTAGGGAGCGGTGCTCATCTCCGTTTCAAAGCCGAAGAGCCAGCGCTGTCCGAAGACATTTCCATGGTCATGTGGCCGGCATGATTCAACACCGAGGCGCATGGAATGCTGTTACCGTCCCGCTGACGCGGTACCTATTAATCTACTTGCAATTTCTTGCTTTCGAACTGCTAGGTTGGCAGGAGCCGTCGCACGGATTCGAACTGCCGACCTTTTTGATCGACAGCTCATGGTTCAGTGGTTTAACCCACTGCGCCACCCGCTGGCTCAAACCACATCATTACTATTGGGTAAAGCGATGCTTTGAAGACTGAATCCAGCCCAGGAGTCTTCGGTTGGCCTGCTCTAACTGAAAATAATCTCATTGACTACTGTTTGGCTCTTGGAATGTGTTGAGAGACAGAATCAGACAAAGGTGATTATCGAATGCTCCAGTTTCTCCTTGTGACTGGTGGAGAAAGGGAAACCAGGGGGAATTGGACATGAGAGCCTATTGTTTCCTGCCATGATACGTGTGCTTCTGATTAGCAGGGAAGTGTTCAATAGCCTGTCCAGCATGATGCATGGCGATTTAGCAACAGCACACTTCCAATTAAGACAACCACGCACTGGACCAAACCTGTATCTTCGTCATAATGAGTTGTTTGTTTATCACATGAAATAATTTAAGCAGTGCTTGAGTTTGCAGAATTGAAACATCGTGTTCAGAGAATTCAGGTCTCTCTCTTTTATTGCTTTTGGTCTAAACCAACATGTTTGCAGATGTGCTGCTGAGCCCCCCCCCCCCCCGTTTTGCCTAAATCCTTCCAGCATGTGATGTAGAATTATGCAATCATACAAAAAAAAAATCACTTTGAAATCACGATGCGTATAATGATTCTTAATTTATTTCATTAGGCTTTCAACCATATGGCCCATGCTGGTACATTAACACCCTGTAGCTGTAAGGCATTATTCTTTCTTAAATACAATATGAGCGAAGCCATATTTCTTTATGCAACATTGACAATTCAAAATAACAACACACACATAGAGTACAGTGTGTGTCCATGGGGTCACTTGGCAGGCATGGTGTTCGAAATCTGTCAGAGAGAACCCCAGACCTTAGAGAAAAGGTCTCTCATGAAGTTCTTAATGGTTGGACAGCTTCATGCAGGAGAAGGCAGTCCTGCAAATACCCTGGTCCCAAGACATTTAGGGGATCTCCTGGCCATTGGCCATTTTAAAAGCCAAGAGCAGCACCTTGAATTCAGCCTAAGAGAAATCTGGGAACCAGTACAGTTCTTTTAATACTGGCAATAATACACCCATGTTAGCTACAAGTTAACAGTCTGGTTGCTGCATTTTGAACCAATACTAACGGCGCAATCCTCCGTAACTAAACCACGATGGAACGAACGTTCTGTTGCCAGAAGTAGCCACAAACGTGCCGTGAAGCACGTTTGCGACTACTCTTGAGCAGGGAAGGCCGGCGCAGAGGCCGGCTTCCCCTGCTCTGTCAACACAGGACCCAGGTAAGGATCCAGCGGGTGGTGTGTGTATGTGTTCTGCCAGGCAGGGAGGGGGCAGAGGATGGCCTCGGCCATATCCCGCCCCCTGCCGGGCGCGTGGACCATTACACGGGCTCCTTCTACTTCCACCAGCAATTTTGCTGGCGGAAAGCCGAGAAGGCCAATAGGGCCTGCCCCGGTTTACACTCAGGGAAGGGGACGAGCGTCCCCTTCCCTGAGTAGACCTCTGCCCCAGCGGCAGCCTAGCCGCCGGGGAACAGGATCCGGCCGCCGGCTGAATCCTGACGTAGGATTGTGCTGTAACTACAGACTGTCTCCAGCGGCATCTCCATGTAAAACACATTACAGTAGCTGGACAGGTCATCTCTCCAAGAAGGGACAACATTGAGCACTAGCTGAAACTGGTGGAAGGCACTGCAAGCCACTGATGCAAGTGAAGCATCCAGCTGCAAATTTGGACCAAACATAAGAAACCCTGTATACAACCAGCATTCATTTCCAAAGGTATTACAAAGATTTTCTTCAGTTCCCTGGTGTTTAGCCTCTCATTCAAAACATCACATAGCTTTGCCTGTTTGTTTCTTGCAAGATTCCAATAATCAATTAGAAGAGATTAATCTCCAATAACTAATTTGCCATTAGCCACATTTCCCATGATAGACCAGCAATCATGAGCTAATGACCTGGCTCCAGAGCATGCCAAATCAAAATGAAATGAAAGCAAGCCCTGGTCGCAGGTCAGGAGGAGCTGCTGCAGAAAATATAAAGCTGTCAACAGATGCGCCCGCTGTGGAAAAGATGCTTAGCTCATCTGGAAGGTAGTCAGGTACTTAGCTTAATCCAGTTGATGTTTAGTACATGGAACTCCAATTTGTTTCAATAGAAGAGTTTTCAGTTTATGCTTAATTCTCCCATTGAAATGTCTGAATCTACGAGGCTTACAAATTGTTTCAGATCCTGCACACAGACAGACATGTGTGTGTGCATGCAGACCTGTGCACACCACTTCCTGGGAAGGGAGAGGATATTGCTTCCCCTCTCTTCCCATGTGGGATCCTGGCCTCATCTGATGCATGTACATGTGCTGTTGCATTTGCCTTTTGGCGCCTGGGTTGGACCCCGACCAGTGCTGTCCAGGCTAGCAGTGCCATGCGCACACAGCACAGCAGCGCCAACAGGGGATCTGGGTTGAGCTGAGCGTTCTCTGGACCACTTGGGGTGGAATGGATCCAGGGCTGAAGGAGAAACATTCAGGGCTTCAATTCCTTGGTTCCTCCCCAGCTACAGCAGCCTCAGCACAAACAGGCATGATTCCAGCTGGGTCAGGCACTACCATGTTGCAAGACAGACGTGTGACAACATTACAGTTTCTCCTGTGCTGGGGTGGGGCTTGATCTGCTGCCACCTAGTGGCTCTTGAGTCCTGCACTTGGGGGGAGGAGTTGGGGATCTGCTGCTACTGGGGGGGGCACCCTCCTCCTCCTCTCCTCGATTTTCACTCATCACCACCCCTGACAAAGCTGCATTCCTCGTCCCACTGGCCTTGCCTCACCTGCCTTGTGCTCACATTCCTTTGAGAGTCTTCTCCCTCTCGCACAACACCAGAACCAGGGGACATGCACTAAAATTGAGTGGAGGGAGAGTTAGAACAGACAAAAGAAAATATTTCTTCACCCAGCGTGTAATTCATCTGTGGAACTCCTTGCCACAGGATGTGGTGATGGCACCTGGCCTAGATGCCTTTAAAAGGGGTTTGGGTAGATTCATGGAGGAAAAGATCATCACAGGTTACAAGCCATAAGCAACCTCTTGGTTTTAGAAGTAGGTTTTCTCTGTGCCAGGTGCAAGGGAGTGACAACAGGAAACAGGTCTCTTGTTATCTTGTGTGCTCTTGGAGGCATCTGGTGGGGCCACTGTGAGATACAGGAAGCTGGACTAGATGGGCCTTTGGCCTGATCCAGCAGGGCTCTTCTTATGTTCTTATGTTTATGTTAGGTTTTCTCTGTGCCAGGTGCAAGGGAGTGGCAGCAGGAAACAGGTTGTCTTGTTGGCTGTGTGCTCCCTGAGGCATCTGGTGGGGCCACTGTGAGATACAGGAAGCTGGACTAGATGGGCCTTTGGCCTGATCCAGCAGGGCTCTTCTTAGGCTCTTATGACTCATGTAGTGAAAGAGCCAACTGAATCACTTTGCCGGAGCGTTCCAGCGGAACAGGAAGTTGAGGGGAGTGGAATGTCAGCTCCTTTCAGCTATGGACCTCAACATTTTCATGGAAACCTTGCTGACCCACTTGGCAGGGAGGGAGGGAGGGAGGGAAGGAAGGAAGGAAGGAAGGAAGGAAGGAAGGAAGGAAGGAAGGAAGGAAGGAAGGAAGGAAGGAAGGAAGGAAGGAGGAGAGCAGCAGACAATCGCTCCCTCCCTCCAACACTATGGCATGCTGCTGCCATGCCACCCTCCAGGGACTGGCAGTCACTCTGTCTAAGGTCCTGTGGCCACCTGCCAGGCTTGGCTGATGGGGCTGAGGTAGAGGCATTGTCGGGGGGTGGGGGGCATGGCCCCTGAGTGACAAGTGGGGGAGGTGACAAAACGGCCACATTGGCGGCAAATCAGTGGCGAAAACTAAAGAAAAGAAAGAAAACCGTGGCGCTTGGTCTCTCCTGCGGGCTGGCGGTAACGCGAAATGATGCAACCAAGGTACCTTTTCTCGCCACTGGGCACCTTTTCTGGGGGTGGGCTGGTGATGTCACTTCCGGGTGTGATGTCACGGCGGGTATCATTTTGTGCTGCCACCCCCCTCCCTCCAGGTGTAAATACGCCACTGGGCTGAGGTTCTTAGACTCATCTAGGGGCAGTGGGCAGTTTGCAGAGCAGCTCTAAGTGTTTATTATGTTCAGTGGCTGGCATGCTTCCCCTAAGTGCCACCCTGGACCAAGGGGCTCACTGGGCCAATTAAAGGGCCAGCCCTGCACTCATTCCATTTCAAACTCCTTTAGTGCAGAATATTTGTAACAATCGTGCATTCAAACGGCACACTTTGACATATTCCTGTTGTCAAACAAGGAGACAAGGGTAATTTTGTTAACTATAGACATCATGAAATACTGTACACTTATGGATTTGGACTTTTTGCAGTTGGGAAATATTGTTTCTTCCATGAAGTCTGGAAACAATTTTCTTTCTGTAATTAGGCTCTGGTTTATAAGAGGACTTATTTTCTGTAAAGGTGTGTTTACTCTCCCCAGAATTGCAAGAATTTGCAGTGGGGAAAATAATGCCGCTTTTTGACATTTGTGTAATGAAAGGAAACAGAGGGGAAAACTTTCCTTCGAAATACAGGGAATAGCCACCATCCAAATATGTTCCTGTATGCGCCACTATTTGTCCCGCTTGCCATAATTCTCACATTCCTGAAACACACCTCAGCCATTAAAAGACATTGAAAGCCCACATTCCAAGGCTTTAGAGATTATGAGATGGGGCCATAGTTCAACAACAGAGCACATGATTTTCATGCTGATGATCCCAGGTTCAATCTCAACCATCTTCACGTAAACGTTGAGAAAGATTGGAGACTACCGCTAGCCAATGTGGATAGTACCCAACTAGATGAACCAATGGTCTGATCCAGTATAGATATTTTCATATGAGCCAATGAGAGTGTAATAGATTTTGGCCTTATGCTATTATTAATAGTAGTAATAATTTAAGTAATAATTATTAACAAAAAATATTGTAATCAAAATTAGAAAGTAATAGGTTGTGAGACAACAATTGATCCATTAGTAATTCTGTTTGGCTGTCTCAAGAATCGAGAGAAAGTTGCCGGGTTGCAGAGGCGTAAGGACAGTGGAGCGCGTGGCTCAGCTGAGCCAGGCGCCGCGGCTGAGGGAGCACTGCAGCGAAGCCGCGGCACGCCGTGGCGCCGGCCACGATGATGCGGCGCCCACCACCAGGGCTCAGCGCTCGTCTACAGGGAGGGAGGGCGGGCTTCTTGCACCCTGTAGCCAATAAGGAGGGCAGAGGGGGAACTCGCCTCCCTCCGCCCTCCTTATTGGCTACAGGGCGCAAGAAGCCCTCCCTCCCTCCCTGTAGACGAACACGAGTGACGTGGGCGGGCTTCTTGTGCCCTGTAGCCAATAAGGAGGGCGGAGGGGGGTCCTCCGCCCTCCTTATTGGCTACAGGGCGCAAGAAGCCCGCCCTCGTCGCTCGTGTTCGTCTACAGGGAGGGCTTCTTGCGCCATGTCGCTCAGTTCGCTCCGTTTTCAGGGGAATTGTCAGGGGAATCGCGGGGGGGGGGGATAGCCTCCCTCCGTCCTCATGGATGGACCGTCGGAGGAATCGGATCCTTCCTTTGCTGGGGAAATGCCCGCCGCCCACCGCCTGCTGCGGATGCTCGCCTTCGCCGCGGCTCCTGCTGCTGCCTGCTCAAAGTAAGCCTGCCTAGTCCCCGCCGTCCCGCCCTGTACCTACCCTGCTGCACTGTGCCAAAGTGTGTTTTTCGACAGTCGGGGGCTCAGAAAGTGAGCGCGCCACGTGACGGTGTGCGCGCCACGTGACCTTACGTGACCTTACGTCACATGAAGTTACGCCTCTGCCGGGTTGTAAATGGGGACTAGGATGGGGCGCAACTTACAGTACCGCCCCTACTGTAGAAACGTCTCTGCAGGCCAAACATGGGAAAGATAAACTCGAGTCGGACTCAAGTTGCGGCAGTGACTGGACTCGGCGTTTGTAAAAGATTCAAAAGACTCAACTCGAGACTTGGAGCCTTCTACGACAAGTCCAATTTTATTCAGGTTTAATTCCCCATTACATAGATAGGGACTTGCAACTTGCAACCAGACTCAGGACTTGGGGGCAAAGACTTGGGACTTGACTTGAGACTTGGAGTCAGAGACTTAATCCACATCCCTTTTGTAAGTCACCATGGACAATCTCTGAGTGTAAAGGTGACATAAACATCATAATAATTTTTACGCACACCTTTTATGTCACCTTTGGTTTACAATTAGAATAAACGATATCAAACAAGAAAATAAGAGGATGTTCTGGAAGCACATCCAGGTTGGTCTCCCTCACCTTTCCGTGACAACAGCAGCAGAGCAGGGACTGGTGGTCTGAATATTGTTCTTGCTCCTCTGTTCTCCAGAGTACCATGCACTGCTTCTGCTGCCTGCTGGGGTGTGGTGATGATGGTCGGGTTAGGCCTGAGCACCACCGCCCAGCCCTGAAACGAATGGAGCTTCCCAATTGCATCAAATAGTCAGATGGAGCTTTCTCTGCCTGGGAGGGTCAGTGCTGCCCATTAACAATAATGACCTTGGAACTGGCATGAGTGAACAGCTAGACGTCTGCATCAACTTGTTATCTATGTATTTATGTTTGTATGCTGCTTTTCCTACTCCCAAGGAGACTTACACAAATAAATACATGGAGGGGAAAGCAACAAAAGCAGCTACCTGAGTAACAGAGTCTCATTGCCAAATGCCTGTAAGGATTTTCAACGTCTGCATTCCAGTATACACAAGGCCAAATACTAGGTAGGGTGCCATAAAATCCTCTGGCTTCAGATGAGAAGAAAGTTATGATCTCCTGCAGAACTCTGGCTATTCCAACTGAAAGAGGCCCTCTTTCTGTTTCTCTTCAGTGTCATAAAGCTGTTAAATTCTAAACAAAGAAGTCTCTTGTGCCAGTAAGTCATATCAAATTATGGGATCTTAAAATCATTTTGATTCAATAGTCGAGGGTTCCCTTCATGTCCTGGAATTCCCAGGTGAACCTTCAGTTAGGAGCCCTATCGCTTCCTTCGCCTATCGCCTTCTGGAAAGAATGGTTTTATACCCTTTCTGGAAAGCTGTGAGGGAAGAATTACTCAGGGAGGTCATTCCACAGCCATTAGTCTAAAGGTATAGGACACGGAACAGGGCCCAACCTGTAGACTATGAAGGGCTTTAAAGCATCTCAAACTGGGTACAGGCAGAGCAATTACTGAAAGACAGGTTGAACATGTGGCACCTTCCAAGGTTTACCAGGGTTTACAACTGACACAAAACACACAGCAGCGTTTTGTGTCAGTTGTAGCTTCCAAGTAGCCTTCAAGGTCAGCCCTGCAGAAAACACACCACAGTTGTCAATCCCAGAGGTTACAAAAGTAGGGAGATATGCTTCTCTCTAAAAAGGTTGCAGCTTGCTTAATACAGTAAGGGTAGTTGATAAATATCACTGCCAGCCATGACTGCTACCTGCTTACCCAGACACAATGTCCAACCAGACTCAAACACTCAAAGTTCTCCTCGTCTTGCGGGGAGAACTTTGAGAAACGCTGCTCTAAGGGTTTAACAAGCTACACCTGCCCACATTCCTTCTCCTAAAGGTCTAGGCACTCTGTCCCAGTTTGAATCTGGTAGGATCCTATTATTCACTAACAAAGGCCAGGCGACAGAAAGGAGGCCGTTTTGCATTGTCCAAGAGCCATAGGTGCAAAGCTACATCAGACCTAGAAGAGAAAAGAGGGCCACAATGGCATGCTATTGGTGAGTCTACTGTGATAGTGAACAATAGACTACAAAGGTGAATGCTTCATCTCCAGATAACCTCAGAGGCTGTTTAATGGAACAGATGGGTCATTGAGGCTGATCAAATGGAAGAATGCTTCTTAAAAATGTTTATGAACTGTCATGCCAAGTTGCTTCTAAAGCATTAAGGAGAGAGGGGGAGTAAGAAGAAAGCAATTGCCAAGGTGAAGTATCAATCCTGTGAAGGGAGGCCATTTATCACCGCAGTTAAGAACTTCCAGTGTCAGCCTCAATAAATGGAAAGGTCCGTTGATGTAATTCTGCTCACTGGCGCGTGGCTTCAATATATAATGCTTAATTAGGTGTATGGAATTAACGTATTTCTACGTAAAGTTTTTGTGTTGGATGGAGTGAGCAATTTAATTTGTTTCTAAAAGCCTGTGCAGAAAGTGGCCTCACATCACCGCCTTGCGTGGCAGTCGCAAGCAAAATTATCAAACTCAAAGTCATCCGACACAGATAGCATCAGCACAATTATAATAAGCAGACACTGAAACACAGCGTTCAGTGTCTCAGGCAGGACCCCATAGCAGCAACAACACTATCTATGGGAACAGCAAGACTGTAGGTTGATAATTGGAAGACCTGCAGAATTGTTTTGTTTTTTTCTTTTGGGAGGTATGGAAAGTAGAACTGCTAATCTTGTTTTTTTTATAAAATGTTTATATTCGTTAATGGTTAATATATAGCAGGGGTGGCCAAACTGTGGCTCCTGAGCCACATGTGGCTCTTTGACCTATAATGTGCGGCTCTTGGAAATATGTTGGCTGAGCTCCTTTTTGCATCACAATTCATATAAAAGGTAAATAAGAATTTTTCAAGCTTTATAATTATTTACCAGGTATAAACTGAGAGTCCTCACCGGATTAAAACATAAGTTTAATGTTCATGGTAAGTAAATATATTTAAGAATTTAAATGCTTCTTACATATTGCGGCTCCCAAACACCCCTCTTGTAGCTCTCAAACATCTGAAGTTTATTGTATGTGGCTCTTACATAAAGCAAGTTTGGCCATCCCTAATATATAGAGAGTTCATCTTATTGGAAAGCTTTTACTCATTGGAAAAGGCCTCCGGAAGAACATTGTGGGTCATGCCATTGCCCACTGGCCTGCAACAGATTTCTACTCACTCACAGACACAAACACCTAAATCAACATTTCTAAATCAACATTTCATCCATTTCCATGTGAGCTTTTGTCAACAGGTGCTTTTTTCTACTGTGTGCTGTCATTTCCTCCTTGGGATGTCCTTGGCATATCAAATGTCTGACTTGCGATTGCACTGCTTCATAGGTTTTGTGGTTTAAACTTTGAGTAAATATTTCTCAGGCTTGCTCATTGTCCTCCAAGTCAGATGCTTTCAAGGGCTGTCATGTCAAAATTTCCTCAAAACCCACAAATGAATAAAAGTTCAGTAGAACTTGATGCCAAAAAGTGAGCTCAGACCTTTTGATGGAGATGCCTAGACCTCAACCTGTGGTACGGGTACCCTTAGGGGTATGCGGACCTCTTGCTGGGGGTATGCCAAGCCCTGCCCCTTATCTGCCCCATCAGCAGCTAATTAAGTGTTAATTAACATGGATTTTAAATTGTAATTATTTTCGGAGCCCTTCTGTCTCTCTGATTTTGGTTTTGGGCTTTTTTTTGTACTTTGGAAAATGTACTTTGCTGGGATAGGGGAGGGAGGAGCTGATTTTGGGAAGAGTGACTTGGAGAAAAAAAGAGATCCTTGCATGTCTGTCTGTCTGTCTGTCTGTCTGTCTGTCTCTCTCTCTCTCTCTCTCTCTCTCTCTCACACACACACACACACACACACACAGAGTTAAATAAGACATTTTTTCACATTTAAAATTGTTTTAGTACTTCTTTATTTAACGATTGATTACCTAATTAATTAATTGATTAATCCAATTAATTAGCAGTTAATTAGCAGGGGGTACTTCAGAAAATTGGACCATGATAGGGGGTACCCGGACCTCCAAAGGTTGAGAAACCCTGGCCTAGACTGTATATTTCTTTATTTAATTAATGAATTTATTCCCTGCCTTTCTCCTGATAAGGGCACTCAAGGTGGCTTACAAGAGTTAAAAACATAATAATAAAACATTAAAAACAATTGAAACAATTAAAACAAAGTCACCCTGTGAATCGCATAACATAAACGCTTAAATCTCAAAGGTGGGGTGAGTGACCACGAGGAGCAAAGGACAGGCACCTGCTTCATTGGGGTGGGGGTGGTCCTGGAACAGCAGAGCAGAGAATTTGGGTGGTTCATGGTCAGGTCATTGGGCTGGGTGATGTGTTTGACATGGCAATGACTCCCTTGGGGTGCCCAGATCTCTTGAGGGATTGAGGAGGGCACTTGCATGTATGTGCCAGCTGGCAGCTGCAGTGCTTTGGGTGACCATTCAGAAGAGGAGGCCAAGGTTGATGGGAAGCTGGTGGCCTCACTCCCAGGAGCAGAGATGGCCGAGAGAGCAACCAAGAGAGAAAGAACACAGTGACCTAGCAAATTCCCTTCTGTGACATGGTCAATATTTTATTTCTGTTTTGTGCAGGAGACATGCATTTAAACACACCAAATGCAAGGGAGTGACAACAGGAAACAGGTTATCTGTGCCAGATGCAAGGGAGTGACAACAGGAAACAGGTTATCTGTGCCAGATGCAAGGGAGTGACAACAGGAAACAGGTTATCTTGTTGTCTTGGGTGCTCCCTGAGGCATCTGGTGGGGCCACTGTGAGATACAGGAAGCTGGACTAGATGGGCCTTTGGCCTGATCCAGCAGGGCTCTTCTTATGTTCTTATGTTCACACGTGGCTTGTGCTGCATACCTATGTGGCAGGTAAAGGGCCAGGCCAGTCACTTGCCTATCAGAAGGATTGTTGGCCTGAGTCCACAGAACCTCTGGTCAGAAAGGCTGTACCTGAGATGAAAATGCCAGGAAAGCTTCAATTCTGATCTTAAGCCATGTAATCAACCCCCTGCCCCCATTCTTAATTAAGCCTGGAAATCAACACTCCAGGTTAGAATGGAGTGTATTTACGCCTTAAATGTTAATCCAGTTTTCACACCTCCAAAATGGAGATGAAGCTTTCCAGCTCTAAATCCAGCCGGAACAGCAGATTTAATGCTTTATGACTCTAGCCACTTCCCTGGATTCCTGAGTTGGGAAATGCACCTTTTGAAAGACAAAGGGCAAGTTTCACACCTCCAAGGGTCCTCACCAACCTCCTGATGAACCTTCCTATAGGAGATGATCCACCTCATCATCGCACCCTCAGGAGACAAAGGCAGGAACCTTATGATTGAGTCACCCCACCTAAGAATCCCGTGGGGCAAAATGATAAAAACCATTGTCTTTAGAGTCTTGTATTCTTCATCCTTTGCTCCACCTCTACATCCTGTCTTGCTGAGTCTGGATTGTTAACTCACTGGTGCTGCAACAAGTCACTCCAACTTCCATCTGAAAACCACCATGCCAAATGGCACCCAGGTTTGTAAAGGTAAAGGTTCCCCTTGCTCGAAAGCCAGTCGTGTCCAACTCTAGGGGTGGTGCTGCTCATCTCTGTTTCAAAGCAGAAGAGCCAGCGATGTCCAAAGACGCTTCTGTGGTCATGTGGCCGGCATGACTCAGTGGCAAGGCGCACAGAATGCTGTTGTCTTCCCGCCGAGACGGTACCTATTCATCTACTTGCAATTTCTTGCTTTCGAACTAATTGCTAGGTTGGCAGGAGCTGGGTCCGAAGACGGTAGCTCACACCGTCATGTGGCACTCGGGTCTCAAATTGCCATCCTGCTTACCTTTTGGTCTTGCAGTTCAGAGTCTTAACCACTAAGCCACCGTGGCTCCAGATGGCACCCAGGTTCGTCAAACCCACTCCCTTTTTCGTTTCCGGGTTTCCTCTCTCTCTTGTTCCTTCTCCCTTCTCTTGTGGAGCATAGTGACTTGCTGAAGGCAGCATGGACTGTCAGCCAACGTCCCCCATCGGTCACATCTCTCTAAGCGCCCTTGTCTCCTCTCCCTCCTTTTAGGATGTAAGGCAGCCTGGCCCCCTTGCCCAGCCACCCGCAAGGCTACTGCCTCCCTTGCACATGAAGGGATCGCCCTCTTTCTGTTTCTATGACCCCTCTTGCCCAAGGAGATTCACGTGGTCAGTTCTTTGCTTCTGCTACCCCAGCAATGCCATGATCTCAAATTATGCAGAAAAGAACAGCTAACCTTGGTCCTCAGCACAGCCTAGCACCAAGGATCCATCAAGACCCCCCCCTATCTTTCCTTGTCATGTCTTATGCAGTCACATTGGCTGTGTGCTTAGTAGTTGTCTCTGCCCCCCTCACCTGTATAACGTAAGAGTGTGATAATTCAGAGTCTTAGTTCAAACCCAGAGGCGTCATTATGGTTGGGGTGGTGGGCCCCAAGTGGTGGGTTGCAGGAGGGGGTGCCTTCTGGTGCTGCCTCCGCTGTGGGTCAGTCTTCGTGCAGTCATTGTCGGCTGCAAGTTTGGCCCTCCCAGGCGCTGTTTGGCTCCCAAAAGGGGCTGAAAAGCGCTGGGGGTGTTTCCACACCACAGCGATGCGCAAAGATGACATCACACCCCACACAGGTGGGGCGTCCCATGGGGGGCATATGGCATTCCATGGGGGGGTGTCATGGCGGCAGCCTCCCACGGGGGGTGTAGGGCCGCTACTGTTCAAACCCTCTGGTTTCCAAGCACTGGCGTCACTCGTGGTGGGGCGGAACGGTAAGTTCCGCACTGTGCTAACCTCCATTTACTCCCCGGCACAAGGCGGCTCCGCCCCCTCACCATCGGAGCCATTCAGTGCGGTGAAGGCAACGCTCAGTAGGGGGCGGGGCTGCCTTGTGCCAGGGAGTAAGCAGAGGTTAGCATAGTGCGGAGCCCCACCTCGAGCGACGTCACTGTTTCTGAGCACTCTAAGTAAAAGTTTCAGTGCACATTAATTTGGCCTCAATCACATTTTCACCACTGAATCACATAGAAGTGCCATTAGCAATCACACAGGGTCCCTGCATATGATTCGTTCCCCATCTTTGTGTCCACATGCTACGCATTTTCATGTTGGAGAAGAAATTAATTCTGGACTAAAACCTTGCTAAATGGAGGCGTCTTGTTTTCAAACATATCATCACTACCATGAGGGCTAGAGTCTTAAAAAAAAAACCACCTGAAATTCAGGAATCTTCTCAGTTACAGTTGTCAGATTTGTAAGAGCCAGCTTTATCACTATCTCCTTTTATATTTTGTAAAATCTGTAAAAAAACTGTCAAATCTTTACTCCAGTTTTTGTCGCTATTTAAGTGGCTTTATTTCTTGAAAAGTGCTTGCAATGCACAGAAAAACACCCACAAATACTGGCTGGTGTTTCATTTTATAAAGTGTTATGTCTCCTATGCAGACACACAAGGAGTGGTTAAAAAACAAACATAGAATTCCCTTTGATGTAAATAAGATATGAATGAGGCATCCACTAACCTCAGGAACAGTCTACGTGTCAGGACTTCTTAGGATCATCTGTTCAGGCACATAACCTGTCTGAATGTCCGCCTCATTCCTAGGGACAGGCATGGGCGCCAAGACCCAGCTAAAAGAAAAATAATCCTGGAACGTTTCTGAGTGAAATCTCCACTTTTCAATTACCTAAAATTTCATCCAAGAGTTAGGACTTGTGCTTTCAACGTTTTTCTGTAAATAGACAATCTTCCTTTGAGAAGAGATCCACAAAGCATATAAGGCAGCCCAATCTTATCTGGGGCTTATGGTGGTGGATCTTGCGATCCAACACTGGGGCAGCCCAATCCTATCCTCCCCTCTTCAGCGTGTCATGCGCACTGGGACCACCACTGCAAATGGCGACAGGCCCCACATGCACAACAGCAGTTCGCAGATGCCCCACTGGAGCAGGTAGGTCAGGGGCGGGCAGGGGCAGTTTGGGGGAGGATCAGGGTGGGGAATGAGTCAGGCAGGGAGTGGTTCAGGGGCAGGAGGGGGAAGATCTCAGTGGCAGCTGCACATGCCAAGGTCCTATCCCCCATTCCCCCCCCCCCGAACTGCTCCCTGACAGCCCATTCCAACCCAACTCCTCTCCAAGTCAGGCATAAGTGTGGCCTAAGTGCAGCCTAAGTTAGGCAGAAGTTATGCCTGAGGTAGGTCAGAGTTATGCCTGAGTTAGGCAGGCTGCAGTTTCTGTGGCCCAGCACCACCCCAGGATCCAGGCAACACTTACCTCCCAGGCAGGCAGGCTCTTCTCCAGGCTCCATGTCTGGCTCAGGCATGTGCAGGCCTCTGTCTGCATGTGTCAGCGTCCATCCATGGCAGCTGCCGCAGGGTCTGTCGCAGCCCGGTCGCAAAGGGGCTGACCGCAGGCATAGGGGTTGCGCCAGTCATGTGGTGGGCGCAGGGCAGGTGACAGGTGAGCGAGGTGCCTGAGCCCAGCCGCCACAGGGCACCCTGTGCATCAGCCACCTGCTGCAGGGGAGAGTGGCCGTCCCCTCCCTCCTGCAGAAGGTGATGCCACCCCCAAGCCATGTTGAGGCTGCACTGGGGGGTGAGCGGGGGAGGGAAGGGGAGGGGGTGGGAATGTCACACACAAGGGGGGTCTCATGAGGACTGGAACTGCCTCTGACATGACTCGCCCGTGCGCTGCCTGAAGCCCTGGGCCTCCAAGGCCGGGGCAATGCCCACAAAGAAGGCATCCCGGCGTGCCTGCTGCTCTGTGCCCCGGCCAAGACCGAGAGATGCCTTGGGCTTGTCTGCTGTGAGCGTGAAGGGCTCACATAGCTCATCACACCCCCAGATGGGGCGACGACGGCGCCTCGCGGCAGGCGCTCGGGCAGGGTGGGGGGTGGCCAGCAGCCATCATCAGGGAGTGGGAGGGGAGGCAGACACACAGGCAGGCAGACAGTGGGTGCTGGGGAGGGGCATGGGTGGGTCAGAGGCAGACAGACAGACAGACAGACAACAAGGCTGGTGGGAGACAGATTCCAAGAGAGGGGTCTGCAGAGACCGATAGGGACACAGGGGGCGCTCCGCAGATGAAGGTGATGCATAAACAGGCGCCTCTTATGCAGACAGACTTTGGGCGGAAGTGGCTGCATTACAGGCGGACCTTCGACGGAGGCGCCTGCATTACAGGCGGACCTTCGACGGAGGCGCCTGCATTACGCGCGGACCTTCGACGGAGGCGCCTGCATTACAGGCGGACCTTCGACGGAGGCGCCTGCATTACAGGCGGACACCCTGGCTGTCACTGTTTGCCTGCCTGAGAGGCCCCCCCCGACTCCCCCTCCCCTCTGTGCCATGGGGGTCTGGCAGCGCCCCTGCTGGGTTCTCCCAAGGAAGGCCGTGGCAGTCCCTGGCTGGGACTCATGGAGGGGCTTCAGTGCTGGGGGCTGTCTAGGGTAATGCTTGTGTAAACACTGGGCACGTTTGTTTCACTGGGGCTCTGCCCAAGGGGCATCTTTATTGTTCTGGAACGTTAGCAGAGATGGCCAGGCGAGGCTGCCAGGGGTAGTCACAGCAGCCAATCTGAAAGCAGCAGCAGCACACCTGCCCCATGGCCCTGGAGATGCAGGCTCTTCCCCTGTGGAACCACAGCCTGCTGCATAGAAAGGGGAGGGGCAGCAAGTAGGCAGCCAGGGAGGTGGAGCAGCAGCAGCAGCTGAGGAGGGTTGCAGGGCTGGCTCCCTGACCTCTGGCAGCATCGAGGCAGACAACAGTGGGGCAACCAGACTGCAGGCCCAGGGGTGCTCCCAGGAAGGTAGGTGGTAGTGGACGTTCCTGGGGAGACAAAAAACAAGGGGGAGTTACGTGTCAGCTGGTGTGTGGAAGCAATCGCCAGTGAAGAAATGCTAGTGTGTCGGTTGCAAAAGCCTGCAGGGAGAGAAATAAAACACAGCTGAGAGGTGCGACACACATAGCATGGTCTGGGCTGCTTACCTTGGTGTAAGGAGAGCATGATCCTGTAAGGGGAAAGGGTCAAAGAGAGAGGCAACAACACAACTTGGGGGTCACAACCATGGCAAACTTAGCAATACTGACCTGTCAGTAGACCCTGTGGAGAAAGGGGGGGGGGAACAGCTGGTGTCTACATAAGGCTAACAGTTCCACACTTGTGGCATTTGCTGCTCACATGACTACAGGCAGCAATCAGACACAACAGTGGTAAAGAGACATGTATCCTATATATCATAGCAGGCAAAGCAGGCAGCTATGAGACAAGACATTGGTAGAGAGGCATATCATGGCAGGCTATGCAGACAGCTATGAGACAACACATTGGTAGAGAGGCATATCATGGCAGGCTATGCAGACAGCTATGAGACAACACATTGGTAAAGAGACATGTATCCTTCCTATATTTCTAAATGCAAAGAGGCAGCAGTCAGACCACATGTCAGCACAAACCCTGCTCTTACCTGCTGGTGTTGTTGCCTGTGGGGGGGGGGAGATGGGCTGGGAGAAAGACATGGGTTAGCAAACACTTGCATGGAGGCAGCTGCCCAGGCACAGCTGTAAACAGGTTGGCCGCAGCCAGAACAGCCCTCTCTGCCCTAGAGGGAGGCAGAGAGGAGAAGAGAGAAGTGGGGTGTTTGTGAATTTTGCCCTCCACCGACAAAGTCCCACTTTGTGGCTGTGGGGGACAGAACCCCACGCCACGTGCTCAGAGAGAGAGAGAGAGTGACTGGAGGTCTGGGGCTGGGCTTTTGTGGGAATGAGGCTGGGTGGGGCTGGGTGCTGATAGGCTCCCTATCTTAGGCATAACTCTGTCAGTTTCCAGACCTAGCAGGCCCAACTCTGTCCTAACTCTGACCTAACTCAGGAGTAGGGTGTTAGAAATTTTCAGGAGAGGGCTGGCTTGGGTAAGGTAAAATGGCTCCTATGGGTCTCCTCGAATTTGGGTCCACCTTTTTGGTCGACCTAAATTTTGTGTCAGCATTTGTGTTGGAGGGGGCGTGTCTGTGCTTGCCAGGGTCTGGAATCCAACGTTAATTGGTTGCCGCCCCCGTTACACCCACGGTCCGCCCATGTTCCGCCCACTTTTAGGTCAACTTTAGGTCTGACTTGTGCTGCTTAGCCCTTGGGTTGGAATGGGCTGTTTTTAGTCAGTCGGTCATAACTTCGACCTAACATTGACCTAACTTCGCCCTAAATGGTTGCGTTCCAGACCTAACTTTGACCTAAACGACTTAGGCTGACTTTAGGTTTGACTTGGGCAGCTTAGCACTTGGGTTGGAATGGGCTGTGAGTCTCCTTGGACCTGCACCAGCTAAATAGCTGGCATAGGTTCGAGGAGACCCATTGGAGGCCAGGCGGCCTAGGGATTGGTAACAAATATTTTTACTTACCTATTTTTACAAGCTGGCAGGAGGCAGCCCCGCCCCCTCGCCGTGGGAGCCATTCCGTGCGGAGAAGGCAGCAGGCAGGGAGTCTTGCCTGCTGCCTTCTCCGCATGGAATGGCTCCGATGGTGAGGGGCAGGGCCGCCTCCTGCCGGCTTGTAAACAGGACTTACGGTACAGCCCCCCACTGGAGCGATGCCTCTGGAAGTGTGGTGCCATAAGAACATCTTTAGCAGAATTATACAGATGACTAAGCTCTTCTGGAGTGAGAGCTCATTCTGGGGCAATCCCGACATCTGTATGGACTCCAGGGTGATACTACTTTTCCAGAGCTGAGTTTGAAGGTCCAGGACTCTCTGGAGAAGACTCTGATGCTGGGAAATATTGAAGGCAAAAGGAGAAGGGGAAGGCAAAGGATGAGATGGTTAGACAGCATCACCGATGCAACGAACATGAAAATGAGCGAACTCAGGAAGATAGTGGAGGACAGGAAGGCCTGGCGGGATATGGTTCATGGGATCACAAAGGGTCGGACACGACTTAACGACTGAACAACAACAACAACAAAAGCCTTGCTTGAGGCGAAGCAGGTTGGATCAGTGCTGGGATGAATGACTACGTGGTCGCTTCATTTGTGACTCATTTTCCCTGGGTTATGCTGCTTTGATCACTATTATTTCACTTTTCAACAAAAATTATTCACAAAGAAATGTCCATAGCAAGAAATGGAAAAACTGGCTGCCTGCCCCCAAACTGGCTGCCTGCCCCTGGCTGTCTTTGTCCAGTTAACAGGTGCTTGTGTTAAGATCTACCAAGAGGCAAGTTTTTGCCCTATAGCTGACAACCCCCTATTCCTTGTAACCCTGCCCCTCATCCATCACCACCAGGACCACATCATAACAGAGAAAAAAGCTCTTCTTCTGCCCGTCAGTGAATGTGCTGCTAGTGCTGATCTGCTCCTGGGGAAATGGCAGGCTCTCTTTGGGACTGAGTGGCATTCATAAGGAAAACAGCTTTATCTGAGAGAAAAGGCTTACAAATTGGTAGCAGATTGTATATGATGTTTAATACATAACAGCGGCGAGGTGACTAGTCAGGGGAATTTTCCACAGTCTGAAACGGTAGTTGCTTTTGTCTTTCTGACTGGAATATTTTGACAGGGAGGAGAGCAAATGGATTTAGGCAATGCAACTACAAAGACGACACCCCCCCCCCTTTCCAGTTAAAGTTGGTGGAATTAAAGTAGATATCCCCATCTCATTTATTCAAAAGAGCTGATATGTGGGGGTGTGTGTGTGTGTGTTACAGGAGATGGACACAGGTGATGTACATCTATCTCATCCACCAGAGAAGCGGGTTCCACATACTCACACGAATGGGACCCTTATACCTAGGAAGATCTCTCTTAAGGCTTATGCTCCTGCCAGCTGGATCATGCCCGCGTGCGTGCCTGACAAGTGTCTGAACGATGCAGGCGCTACAGATTTGTCGCAGCTTGGAAAAACCGGTGGGGGGTTGAACGGGAGGGCTGCAAGTAGTGCCTTGCTCAGCTATGTAGGCTGCTTAGCGTACGTTTTCAGTGACAATCATATTAGAGTTGTCACTGTAATTTTGCCAAATTTAAAGCGGATGTGGCGCCTCCTGCTGCGGCAAAACGTGAACATTTTGAGGGAAGCCAAAAGAGTGTTGATAAGATGAGTGGGATTCCTCAAGCAGCTTTTGCAGAGTGACACATCTCTTCTTCAGCCGCAAAAAAAAGTAGGACAAGCATTTGATTAGAAGACATAAAAGGAGACATCCCAAACCCCAATGTACCGTTTTCATTTTTATCTGTGGCTGCTCACAGTCACGGTGTTTCTCTCATGCATTTGCTGCTGCTCCAGAAAACATTCCTTCTCTTTCTTGTGATCGCAGCCAATCAGAGACCACATGGTGACTGTGAAATTATCATGGCACCATGTCTCCGTTCAGATTTGGCTAAGTAGCAACACCAGGGGAAGCAAAAAAGCCTCTTGTTTGTCTTTAAACAAACCTCTTTGTTTGCCTAGATGCCTTTAAAAGGGGTTTGGACAGACTCATGGAGGTAAAGACTATCACAGCTTACAAGCCATAAGCAACCTCATGGTTTTAGAAGTGGGTTTTCTCTGTGCGACTGGACACAGGTATCTGGTTGTCTTGTGTGCTCCCTGAGGCATCTGGTGGGGCCACTGTGTGACACAGGAAGCTGGACTAGATGGGCTTTTGGCCTGATCCAGCAGGGCTCTTCTTATGTTCTTATGTTCTTATAACCTCCTGGCTTTAGAACTAGGGTTTCTCTGTGCCAGGTGCAAGGGAGTAACAACAGGAAACAGGTTATCTTGTTGGCTGGGTGCTCTCGGAGGCATCTGGTGGGGCCACTGTGAGATACAGGAAGCTGGACTAGATGGGCCCCCCGGTGCTAACCCAGAGGCAGGGTGACGCATTGTTTTCGGCCGGTTTTCAGCCAGTGGCGTGGGAGTCGCCCGCCCGCTAGTGGTTGAAAAATGGCCGAAAAACCCACTCTGTGTGTTTGTGTGTTTCTTAATTTTTTTCGGCGTGGGGTGGGGCTTGTGACATCATGCCCCCATGGGTGTGGCTTGTGACATCACATGGGGTGTCACATCCCAGGGGCGTGCCAAGCCACCCTGCCCACCCCCCCAGCGGTGCCGGCTACACCTCTGCTCTAAATTGAAGTCCAAAGTGAATGTAAAGGTGTCTCCTCAGAGAAATCTGAGAATTTCATGAGAGACCAAAGAGTTTCATCAAAGCATCTGGCCATTTCTCAATGGGGGGGGTAATGGGGGTGGTCCATACAGAAACATCGCTGCGGGGGCAGGGGGCGGGGGACCCAGGTGACAAGTGGGGGTAACAAAGCGGCGGGGGGGGCGACAAATCGTGCCTTTTGGCAGTGGGAACAGCATGCGGCGCAGAAGGTGATGGGTTTGGCCCACCCTCCCGCCCTGCGTCTCCGATGAGTGTTGCAGCGGTGGTGGTGGTGACGTCACTTCTGGTGGTGATATCACGGGGGGGGGCAGCATAGAGACGACACTGGGATGGTCCATACATCTCTGTAATCACATGATACGCAGGGCCAGCCTAAGACCTCCTGACACCTGAGGTGGCATGCCAAATATTGCCCCCCCTTTACCCGATGATGTGCTAGCCTCTTTCCGTCCTGCTCTCCAATGTTCTAGATCAACATTCTTCTCCCATCCACATTGCCTCTTCCTCTCTGTCCCCTCCTTCCTCATTCAATCCAGGAAGACGAAGGAGAAGGAGCAGTGGTGGAAAGCAGGTAGAGACAGAGATGGGTGCCCCCCATTTATCTGCTGCCTGAGAGGACCGCTTCAGTTGGCCTCATGGATGGGCCGGCCCTGCACATATGAAACATTCAATGTCATGCACCTTTTGTCCTGAAGAGCTAGTCTAGAAGGTTCTGTGTTTTTTTTTTAACCCATCAAACTTCCTAGAAGTTATCGGTTCTAGTTCATTTCTGTTAGCTAAGGCGGTGTAGATTTGCTATGAGAGCTCTCTGAGGCTGCTTGTAAATTAACAAATCGCAGAAGACACAGCCAAATTTCTGCTTTCTGTTTCACCGTTGTTTGAAAAGAGATGGTTGGATGGATGGGTAGATGAACAAGCATGTGTTCCAGATGATAATTCATCTTGCATAAAGAGAAATTCAAACTATAATCCTAGCTCTTCTTCCTAATGCACCTTTTGGATGTCACACTCCATTTTTCTGATTACAAGCCTGCCAAGTCTCTTAAATTACACAATCACAATCTACATAGGGGGTTGTAAGTGTTTAGTGTATTAACCACCTGATAGGAAGGAATTTTTCTCACCCTTGCATTTACATCCAAATTATGAATAGAACATTGATGCATGTTATATATTCCTCCATACAGGATGGGGGGGGGGGTATTCCACATATGTTCCATCAGTTATACTTACAGAACCATTCTAAAGAGCCAGACCAAGTGTGTGGTCCAGGCAGCGTGTAGTTAGTTATTTTAAGTCCTGTTTATAAAAGTGCTTCATTTGGGCAAGACTGGGTGATGAATCCTCCGCGCATGAAACTCCCTTACCCCAAGTCAGTCTGCTGGTCCATCTTCTGGATCAATATTGTCTAGTGCTGACCAGCAGTGACTCTCCAGAGGTGCAAACAGAAAAAAATATCTTTCCCAGTTGTATGTGGAGGTACTAGGGATTGAATCTGGGCAGTCCTACATGCAAAGAAAGCATGTGCTCAGCCACTGAGCTGCAGTCACTCACCAGGGAACCCTTCATAACACAGTGCAAAGGTCCAGGTGACTAATAACCACTAGCATCTGCCATTCTAAAGAAAGAAGAAAGCAGGTTTCTTCTCTTCCTAAACTTGCTACTTTTCCAAGAACCTTCTCTCATTCCCTTAGCATTTTCCCTTTTTCAGAATTCACCCTCTTCTGTATTTTACTTTCCATGCCAGTTCCAGGCTTGCGGAGGAGGGGGTGAGGGAGCAAATGAGGCCCAATGGGGCCTCCGTCCTGTCAATCTTTTATTCATCCAGAGAGTTAGTAAGCAGGTGACCACTCCTTACTGCTGCCATGGTCTACTTACATTTTCTCGTCTGAGCCTACTTCTCACCACCATCTAGAGCAGGGGTGTCATTCATGGCACCTGCCGAGGGCCAGAAGTGATGTCATTAAGCAGGAAGTGATGTCATTAAGTAGTGATGTCATTAAGCAGGAAGTGATGTCATTAAGCAGATGATGACCAGAAATAAGCACTAGGAACTCATTAGCTGCAAATGACAGAAGAGGAAATATGCAAATCTTGATCTGTCATAGTTCACAATAACAAATGACAGATAATATTACAATATTTCCCAGTTTCCCAGCACATATTACAGAGTATGTGCTTTTTTTTGTTTGACTGTTATGTCTAAGACATTTTTGTGTCTTTGAACACAACTCATGACATCCTCTTGAAAGTGAGTATACCTGTCAGTTACCTAGCCTAATCAAGTGCAAGAGAAACTGGGGGTTATTTCTCTCTCCAAGAAAGGGGTGATCCTTCTGAAGTCAAACATAGGGCCTTTCTGCTCTACTACATCCACTTCATTAGGGCTCTGTCTTTTCTTACACTTTAGGATGATTACCATATTCCTTGGAGAAGACTGTCCAAAAACACCCCCTCTTTGCGATTCCCATCCTTCACAGTTTGGTTGCCTCCCCTCTGCCCCCTGCCGCAAGATGCAGTAGGCTGGTAACTAATAAAGGTACAGAACCTTCATGTTGTATGTTAGGGCCATTAATTTTGAGTTCCCAAGATGGATGGCTTTCCTATCTACTTTCTTGCCTTGTGCTGTATTCATGATTACCCCAGGGGATAGAGAGAATGAAAAAGTGTCTCATTTTCCCTGGTTTCTTTATTATTACTCCGGGGACAGTGTATCCTTATCAGCCTTAAAGCTGATAGAATTTAGACCCTTAGGTTAGGCTAAGAACCAAGAGTTTAAAAAACAAAGCAAACCAGCAAATGCCTCTGGGTTGCTTTATTGTTCTGTAATACACTTGACAAGGTTTATCTTGTGTCGTTTGTCTGTTTTTCAGGAGCAAGTGGCGCTCCGGCAGCCCGGAGCGTTTAAAGAGTGAATACATAATCGTCATCTAAAGCTAGTTGTTCAGTATGGAGGGCTTATTTCCTGCTGCGCTGGGGTCAAGGTATTATGATAATATATACCTTTTAATATTCTGATCTCATACCCATGTTTATTAGTTTTCCCCCTATTTCCATTATGTAAAGTAATTAGTTAGGAGATAACGGCGGCTTAATGGCAGGACAATAAACAGTCAATATAAGTAAGAAAGGAGATTGCTGGATTATCACTGTGATTTTTTCTTCTTCATTTTTTTCCTTCCATTTAGGGTTACTGTTCTGTTCTCCTGGGGCTCTTCCTCACTTTTTGGTACTGGCAGAGAGAAAAGAGAGACCAAAGAACTGATTGTATATCACAGTATTACATGCTGGTTCCAGTGCATTTGTGGGCAATTAAGATGCTCCTGTCTGTTAGGGTCCTGCCCACAGGATTCACCCATCAAAATGGCAATGGATAACGGGGAAATGATCACAAATCGGGAATTAGAGTCAGCAGCTGGGTTGTGTTTTTTTTTAATCTACTTAATGTTTTAGGTATTTACAATAAAACAATTTGACAACAAACAATGGGTTGTTTTCTAAGTAATGGGAGCACAATGGCACTCACACTGCCAGTATTGTATACTGGCAATGAGTAGCTGTGGGAAAAGTAGGTATGTATGGCCGTTCACAGCTTGTTTCCACATCTTAATCCTTATACATCTTAATCCTTATTCTTAATATAATAGCAACACATGCTATTGTAATGCAACTCATGAGGTACAGAAAGTTGCTGAGATGCTTAAAAACCTTAATCTGGAGAAATGAGGCGGGATGCTTGTGGGGCAGAACCCCCCCCCCCCCCAATGAGCTCAATATTACTGAGTTTTAAGATAGGGCTAGAAATAGCCTAGAGGTGATGAGGTGAAAACTAGTAGCCCAATCCTAATGTAAGTCAGCAAAGGGGTGTGGGGCAAGGTAAGTGATGCAGACTTGAGTCTATTGACTCGGACTTGAGTCGGACTCAAGTCACCTCAGTGACTTGACTCGTACTTGACTTGGCGATTGTAAAAGACTCGGAAGACTCGACTCAAGACTTGGAGCCTTTTATGTCAAGTTGAATTATATTCAGGTTTAAACCCATTTTCCCCATTAAATAGATAGGGACTCGCAACTTGCAACCAAAGACTTGGAACTTGGGGGCCAAGACTTGGGACTTGACCCGACTTGGACCCAGAGACTTGGAACTTGACTCGAGACTTGGAGTCAGAGACTTGATCCACATCCCTGCAATATTCTATTCCCCTGGCCTCGATCCCGCAACCTGAGTCCACTTGGACTTGTGCCAGCAAAGTAGCTGGTGCAGCTCTGAGTAGACTCATTGGTGTGGCGGAGACATGCCCCAGGGCAGTGGCATCGCTGGAGGTGGGGTAGAACGCTACGTTCTACACGCCCTGACCTCCATTATGCACTGGCATGAGGCGGTCCCGCCCCCTCGCCTTCGGAGCCATTCAGTGGGGCAAAAGCAACACGCAGGGAGACTCCTATAACTAGCAGGGGCAATTTTTGATATTGTCAAGGTTGGCCTGTTATAGATCCTAACTTGCATCAGGATCAAGACCATACGAAGGGAAGCACAGAAATTCCCACTGGCAGTGGACAAGGAAGCAGTCAAAGCCGTGTCAGAAGATAAAAAAAAGTTAAACATAGGTAGGCTTACCAGATCTCCAACCGGGACAGAGTGCTAGACCTTTAGGAGAAGGAATGTGGGCAGGTGTAGCTTGTTAAACCTTAGAGCACACTCCTAGACATCTGTGGGGCTTGCTTCTGAATAGACATGCCTAGGATTGTGCTCTAATGTTTAACAAGCTACACCTGCCCATATTCCATCTCCTAAAGGTCTAGCACTCTGTCCCGGTTGGAGATCTGGTAAGCCTAAACATAGGTGGTAAGGAAAGGAAAAGCAATGTCAGCAAGGAGAGTGGAAGAGGAAAAGTTGCTACTGCCCTCGCACTCTGGCATGCTCCCAAGGATCCAATGCAGACAGAGGGTCCTGGAATCAAGCTGGGGAGGAGGAAGTGCTCTCATGAGTTGTGCTGTGACTATAGGGGCTCAGTCCAGCCTAACTCAGGCACAGTTGAGGCCCAATTGTGGCCCAATTGTGGCCCAAACTAGGACCGAGTTAGGCTGCAACTGTGCCTGAGTTAGGCTGGAGGCAACAGCATTGGGCCAGGATCGCGGCAAAACTTACCGCAGAGGCAGGCAGGCTCCTGTGGGGAGCTGTCAGTCTTGTGGAAGCGAAGAGCCCCCTCCTCAGCCCGTCTGCGTGCACCTACCACAGCTGCTGCAGCGGTCGCAGCAGATGGGCAGCCACAGGCGGGCCTGCAGGCACTGCGCGTTTGACAGTCAGCTGAAGGGCAGAGGTTGTGCCAGTGCCAGCTGCCCCAGGGCACCCTGGGCATCAGCCACCTGCCGCAGGGGGGAGTGCGACTGCCCTCCCTCCTGCAGACTGCGATGCCACCCCCAAGCCACGGTGAGGCTGCACGTGGGAGTCATGGGGGGGTGAGCGGGGGAGAGAAGGGAAGGAGGGGGTGGGAATGGCACGCACAAGGGGGGGGGTCTCATGAGGTCTGGAACCGCCTCCGCCAGGACATGCCCATGCGCTGCCTGAAGCCCTGGGCCTCAAGGGCCGTGGCAATGCCCACAAAGAAGGCATCCCAGCATGCCTTCTGCTCCGTGCCCCGGCCAAGACCGAGAGATGCCGTGGGCTTGTCTGCTGCGAGCGGGAAGGGCTCACGCAGCTCATCACATCCCCAGATGGGGCAACGTCGGCACCTTGCGGCAGGCGCTCTGGCGGCATGGGGGGTGCCAGCGTCCATCATCAGGGAGTGGGAGGGGAGGCAGGCACACTGACAGGGGGTGCTGGGGAGGGGCACGGGTGGGTCAGAAACAGACAGACAACACGGCTGGTGGGAGAGGGATACAGGGAGAGGGGTCTGCAGAGACCAATAGGGGCACAGGGGGCACTTCGCAGATGGAGGCAATGCAGGAATGGGCGCCTCTCATGCAGACGGACCGAGGGCGGACACGGACGCCGTTGATGGGCGGAAACGGACGCCGGTGACGGGCGGACAGAGGGCGGAAACGGACGCCGGTGACGGGCGGACACGGACGCCGGTGATGGGCGGACCGAGGGTGGGTGAGAGCCCCTGTTGCTGAAAGGGCTCTTCACGGACGTGGCGGACGTGCGCCACAGTGCCCGTCAGTGTTTGCCTGCCTGACAGGCCCCCCAACTCCCCCCTCCCCTCTGGTCCCAGAGGGTCCGGCGGCCCCCCTGCTGTGTTCTCCCAGGGATGGCTGTGGCAGACCCTGGCTGGGATTCATGCAGAGGCTTGTGTGCTGGGGCCTGCCTGTTTGGGTGTGTGGGGCAGTGCTTGTGCAACATTGGGGACATGTGTTTCCAGGGGCATCTTTATTGTTCTGGAACAGTGGCAGAGATGGCTGGGCGTGGCTGCCAGGGGTAGGCACAGCAGCCTCTAGGACCACAGCAGCAGCATCAGGCGAGCCCCATGGACCTGGAGATGCGGGCTCTTCCCCTGTGGAACCACGGCCTGCTCCATAGAAAGGGGAGGGACAGCAAGTAGGCAGCCAGGGTGGTGGGGCAGCAGCAGCAGCTGAGGTGGGTTGCAGGGCAGGCTCCCAGACCTCTCTGGCAGCATCAAGGCAGGTGACCGTGGGGCAACCAGACTGCAGGCCCAGGGGTGCTCCCCGGACGGTTTGTGGTAGTGGGCATTCCTGGGGGGACGAACAACATGGGGGTGTTCCATGGCAGCTGCTGCGTGGTAGCAATCGCCATTGAAGAGGAGCCAGTGTGCCAGTTGCAAAGGTCTGCAGGGAGAGAAATCAAACACAGCTGAGTGGTGTGAGACACATAGCCTGGTCTGCGCTCCTTCCCTGGGTGTACGGTGAGCATGATCCTGTAAGGGAAAGGGCTCAAAGAGAGAGACAACAACACAACTTGGGGGTCACAACCATGGCAATCCTAGCAATACTGACCTGTCGGTAGACCCTGTGGAGAAAAGAGGGGGGGGAACAGCTGGTGTCTACATATGGGTTACAGTTCCACACTCATGGCATTGTGTGCTCACATTAATACAGGCAGCTATGAGACAAGACATTGGTATAGAGGCATATCATGGCAGGCTATGCAGGCAGCTATGAGACAAGACATTGGTATAGAGGCATATCATGGCAGGCTATGCAGGCAGCTATGAGACAAGACATTGGTATAGAGGCATATCATGGCAGGCTATGCAGGCAGCTATGAGACAAGACATTGGTATAGAGGCATGTATCCTACCTATATTTCTCTATGCAAAGAGGCAGACGTCAGACCACATGTCAGCACAAACCCTGCACTTACCTGCTGGTGTTGTTGCCTGTATGGGGGGGGGGAGAGAGGGGCTGGGAGAAAGACATGGGTTAGCAAACACTTGCATGGAGACAGCTGCCCAGGCACAGCAGTAAACAGTTTGGCCACAGGCAGAACAGCCCTCTCTGCCCTAGAGGGGGGCAGAGAGGAGAGAGGAGAAGAGAGAAGTGGGGTGTTAGAAAAGTTTTCAAAGTCCCACTTTGTGGCTGCTGGGGGACAGAACCCCACGCCACGTGCTCAGAGAGAGAGAGAGAGAGAGTGGAGGGCTGGGGCTGGGCTTTTGTGGGAAAGAGGCTGGGTGGGGCTGGGTGCTGATAGGGTAACTATTTGGGTCCATGTCCAGAGTTAGGCCACACCTGTTCGGTCCTAACTCAGGCCCAACTCGGGCCCAGGGTGTTAGAACTTTTCAGGAGAGGGCTGGTGTGGGTAAGGTAAAATGGCTCCTATGGGTCTCCTCACATTTGGGTCCACCCTTTTTGCTGGCCCAAATTTTGGGCCTGAGTTGGGCTCGAGGGGGCGTGTCAGTGGCTCTCCAGTGTCTGGAACCGGACCAAAATTCGTAACCGCCCCCGTCACACCCCCGACACGCCCCCGACACGCCCACTTTTAGGCTGCAATTGTGCCTGAATTGTGCAATTGTGCCTGAATTGTACCGCAGTTGCCTTGGGCTGGACCGGGCTGCAATTCAGTCACAATTGCAGCCCAACTCAGGCACAATTCAGGCACAACTCGGGCCTAAAGCACTTGGGCTGCAATTGTGCCTGAATTGTACCGCAGTTGCCTTGGGCTGGACCGGGCTGTAGATTTTCTTTACCCAATGTGCAACTTGCATATAGTCAACATGCAACTCTAGATTTTTTGATCACCCTTGACCTGACACGTTCCCCGGGTAGGTCTGCCCTGTGACACCAGGTAGTGATGATAACTTTTCATTCCAAATAATGTATTTAAGGTGGTGGGTACAGGGCAGGGCCTTCTTGGTGGTGATGCCTAGGCCCTGGAACTCCATTCACAAGTCGATATTAGTTGTGCATCTTCACAACTAGTTCAACTTCTGCATCCATTTGCAAATGGAAGGAGGCAGGAAAGAAAGAAAGAAAGATGAGAAAGTGATTGCTATGCAATATCTGAGGCAGTGTCTCCTTGAACCTTGCCTTGGATCAGTTAAAGGCCTTCCAGGCTTTAAATTCATCATAAGGACATG
The DNA here is from genome assembly GCA_026170595.1 of Plestiodon gilberti rubricaudatus. Lineage (NCBI taxonomy): Eukaryota > Metazoa > Chordata > Lepidosauria > Squamata > Scincidae > Plestiodon > Plestiodon gilberti. Next base: position 220,425,094 of record JANXHW010000003.1, read on the forward strand.
CCATATACTGAGTGAGACCATTGACCCATCTAACAGGACTGGAAGTAGCCAAATTTTCAAACAGGGGTCTGCCCCTAGGCCTACCTGGAGATGCCAAGGATTAAACCTGGTACCTTCTTCATGCAGAGCTTATACTCTACTGATGAGTTACAGTCTCTCCCCAAATTAAGGGCCACAAATGATGTGTATCTATCTCTTCCAGAGGGGTAGCACATGGAGAAGAGGAAGATGTCTTCTACTGAGTCAGACTGTTGGACTGAGTCAGACTATTGGTCCATCTAATTCAGTATCATCAACCATGACTGGTATCAGCTCTCCAATGTTTCAGGCAGAAATGTTTCCCTACCCTCCTTGGTGACTAAAGCTAGGACTTCCTTCATGCAAACCTTGTGGTGTCCTACCAAGCTATCACCCCTCCCTGGGATGTCTGGAAGGGTCTTGGAACCCAATTCCCTTGCAAGAGAGTCTCGGGTGTTCACCCTGAAAGTCGGTGGAGGCCATCAGTTGAGCAGCCAGCTTAATTTTGAGTGTTGAGTGCAGCAGTAGTGTGGTTTTCCTGCTTCATGCTGAGGGGAACACGCATAACTCCATCGTTCTCCCAACTTGTGTTGCGTTTGATATTTTGGCACACATATAGCATACAACAGAGTCATTGCAGCCAGCATGAGTTCTACATTTTTGTTCTCATTTCTGTTAGTTACTCTCAGAGACTCCAGCCAACATGGGGGCTTTCTTTTGCCAACATTCTTTCCCCATCCCACACTTCTAAGACAGAAAGAGAATGTACAAACAAATGAAAACCTGGAAAAGGTCAGCTTCTGTAGCCTCACTGACCCATTCTGTTCCAGCTGGCCAATGTACAGTATGTAAACAGACATACCTCCCTGCAACTGATAAAAATGGAAGAGCCAGAGGCATAAGATAGAATAGGATCCCAGGTCTGGCTTGCTTCTTCATGCCATGCTTGGTAAACACTTCCATAGAGCACAACTTGTGACTCATCACGCGAGAAACAGGCCACGGCCTCAGATGCCTTTGGGCACAGAGCAATGTCCAAATTACAGAGGGCCAAGCCTCCTTACCTTTTGTGGGGGGTCCTCTTAGCTACCAGTTTTCAATGGTTGGGCTATCTTTTCTCTTCCAAAATTTGCATTTATCACGTTTGTATTATTACTATTTATAAATAGGCTTACCAACGTCCCAGAATCAACGCTGGCTTCGGCCTAGAATGGACTTGAGCCGCTCCCAAGGGTGCACTGTGGCTGCCCAACGTGTCGTTGACCGGAAGTTCCGGAAGCCGGAAGCCCATTGGGCAGCCGCAGTGCTGGGAGCGGCTCGGGTCCACTCTAGGCCAAAGCCAGTTCGATTCCGGGACACTGGTAAGCCTATTTATAAAGCTCCTGCAAGATTAACAATGCAGACCCAACCCACCGGTTTACAACCTACCAGACACATTATGAATGAAAAAGAAGATGGAGATAGGTTGTCAACCCTCCAGGTTCAGCCTGGAGCCTCCAGGAATCCACATCAATCTCCAGGTGACTACTGAAGCAATCTTGGAGATTTTAACAGGGTTTCCCTGGATTAATGACATTATGTTATATTGAAAATGAAAAGACTTTGGGAATACTTAGTCAGAGTTGCCAATCCTAAATGGGGAGGGAAGAGAAAATCAAGCCAATTCAGGTGACAACATTTCAAGGAACATAATGACCAGGTGGGATGAAAGTTCTGGGAATCATAGGGTGGGCTTCTCTTTGGTCTGACTTCTGTCTCTGCTGCAGTCAGGTGAAATGGCTGTTAATAGAAAGAGCAGATGCGTTTCTACGGTGGGGGCGGTACTGTAAGATGTGCCCTGTCCTAGTCCCCGTTTACAACCCAGAACGAGGAGGTCCTGCCCCCTCGCTGTCGGAGCCATTCCATGCGGCGAAGGCAACGGGCAGGAGACTCCCTGCCCGTTGCCTTCGCCGCAAGGAATGGCTCCGACAGCGAGGAGGCGGAGCCTCCCGTGTTGTAAATGGCGACTAGGATGGGGCAGAACTTACAGTACTGCCCCCACCGTAGAAACGCCTCTAAGAAATAGCTCTTTTCAAAGAAGCTCAGGATGGCATACATAAGTGTTATGCCACTTTATCATCACAACAATGTTGTGTTAGCTCCAGGGCCTCTGAGAGGAATTTTATCAGGGGGTACAACAGTTTCTTTTGGGCCCCTTCTCAAATGGGGAGGGGGCAAAACAGGGTGGGGGAGGACAGCAATAGCTGGAAAAGTCTTCAGAGCCCAGGTCTACCAGGATTCCTGATGCAGCGCCCAGGTCAACCCGCCCGGTAGACCTGGCCCGGCTACCGTCTTTCACTCTTTATGAGGCCAGCTGAGATCCCAGGAAATTTCTGGGCTCTCCTTTGGCTCCTGGGCCCCCTTTTTCACCCTGGGCCCAGGTACAATTTACCCCCTTTACCCCTCTCTCATGGACCCTGGTTAGGTCGGACTGAGGGATAGTGAAGAGACTGATGTTACCTAGTGAATTTCATTCCTGATCTTCCTGGTCCAAGTATAACATTCTATTCACCCTACTGCACCAACTGCTCTACTGTCTAATCCTGCCATGCAATGGATGAGACAATGAGGCCTTGGGTGGGGTTCATAGAATCATAGAAAGTTGGAGTTGGAAGGGACCTCGAAGGCCTTTCTCCAGTAGTTCCTTTAATTTCATCCAAGGTGAGGTGAACACCATTGCAGAAACCTGCTACAGGAAGCTGTCAGGGTTGCAAGAAAACTTGACAGGAGCAGGGTTTGAGCCATGGGCTACTAGTTTGTCACTCCTGGTTTGGTCTAATGGGCAGTGATGGACAGGAACACACATTTGTAGATCTGACACAATAAGGTGCCCTCATTTAAGGGGGGGGGAGGAAGGACATAATTTTCCAAGCATCTTGAAACATAGTCCAAGAACATCCTTATGGATTATAGACACAATGAAAGCAGCTGTAAGCCAGATGGGAAGAAAAAGTAGACGACAGTGGCGTAGACAGTGTTGGTGAAATAGCAAATCAGTCTCTGGTGAACGGTCCGATTCAACTTATAAGTGTGATGATAGTAACACCTCAGAAATTTAACAGCCTCGAGGGAGAACATGCAATGCCACAAGAGCTTTTAATGGTCCTCTGAGCTTTTCATTCAGAGCTATTTTTTTTCTGTAGCAAACAGTGAACAAAGGGTGAAAAAGAGCATTATTCCTGTTCTCATTCGGTCTTCGTATGTGGAGGGCCGGTAGCATCCACACTGAATATACTGTAAATCAAACATCAGGCTGCAACCGCACATGCAGTAATATGAGGTGGGGAATAGTTGCTTCAAACTGCATTGGGGTTTATACTATACTGCTTCAAACTGTATTGGGGGGGAGGAACACAGCACTTGTCCTGCTGACAGGATTCTACTTGTTTGAATTCATCGCACCAATATTCCATTTCTTCTCCACCTATTTCTGGGTCCTGTTCAAGGTTCAGATTCTTATCCTGAAAGCCCTAACCTTCTTGATCCCAGGGTATCTGAAGGACTATCTCCTCCCACATAAACGTGCCCACACACTGTGGTCTTGCTTCGCATGCCTCATAAGAACATAAGAAAAGCCCTGCTGGATCAGGCCAAAGGCCCATCTAATCCAGCTTCCTGTATCACACAGTGGCTCCACCAGACGCCTCCGAGAGCACACAGCCAACAAGATAACCTGTTTCCTGTTGTCACTTGCACCTGGCACAGAGAAAACCTACTTCTAAAGCCAGGAGGTTGCTCCATGAATCTATCCAAACCCCTTTTAAAGGCATCTAGGCCAGGTGCCATCACCACATCCTGTAGCAAGGAATTCCACAGATGAATTACAAACTGGGTGAAGAAATATTTTATTTTGTCCATTCTAACTCTCCCTCCACTCAATTCCCTCCACTCCACCTGTGAGGGGCAGAGGGTGGGGACATGGAATAGGGCCTTCTCATCAGTGTCAACCAGACTAACAGCCCAATCCTATAGGGCTATATCGCTGGTAGAACTAGCATTGCATCAGCGGTGACTGCCTTATGGCAGTCACAAAAGGCACACCAACAGAGCTGCCAGAAGGCCGTAGCCACCTCATGCATGGCAGTGGCTCCGTCGGGACCCGCTGACCAAAGTAAGTCAGCAGGAGGTGGGACAGGGTGGGGGGGAGGGCAGAACGGGGCTGTGGGAGGATGGACGGCACAGCAACAGGGCAGAATGGGGTGGAGATGGGGGCAAGGGAAGGGTGGATCGGCTCTAGGAAGGAGGCGAGTTTGGTGGCAGTGGCAGCTGCCGAATCCTAGCCCCTTTCCTAGGCCTGATCCCGTGGCCTGGGTCCATGTGGACCTGCACTAATGAATGTTCCCTTACTCAGAGAAGACCTCCGGGACTCCCCCCCCCCCCCCGCAGGTTGCAGCATGACCCATTTTGGCACGCCTGCATCAGCGGGGAAAACATAGGATTGGGCTGTAAGTAACTATCCCTTGGGAGACCCTGCTTATCACCTCATTGAGTGCCCCTTAACAACAGACCAAGGCAGGCGTTTATATTTAAGTGGACATTTTCTATAAATATTTGCTAATTTCAACTGCCCTAGCTTGTCAATTCTATTGCTCTTTTAATTTTGCTCCTGGTAACTGATTGTTTATTATGTTGTTTTGATGGTTTTATTGTCCATGGCTGAGTTGTGGGCCATCTGGAAGCTCCTATGGGGATGGTAGGTGAAGAGCAGAAAAAAAATAGAAATAACAAACAATCAGACAAAAACACTCATCCCACTATTGTCTCTGGTAAACAGGTGTTGCAGGATTTGATACCTGTTTAAAATTTGCAAAATATACTTCACCTGAGGTAACAATTAACTCCAAGAAATGTGTGTGTGTGCACGAAATCCACCCTAAACGTCCGGCGCCGGAGCGAGTGCTCCAGCTCTGGAAACTGTCGCAAACGTGCCGTAAGGCATGTTTGCACCTACTTTTCAGTACCTCACTCCACCGCCGGGACGACCATGCGGGTGCCGGAGGCAGGTAAGGGTCCTGCTGGCAGTCGCATGGGTGGTCTGGGTGGTGAGGGAGGGGGACCTTTGAGCGAACTGGCCCAAGAGGGGGTGGGGGTGGGGATGGTGTTGGGTTGAACACTGCTGAACTCGCCCCTTCCCAGGCCTGATCCGTCCTCCTCCCTGCCCCTGCCAATCCAATCCAATCACCTTTATTAGGCATGTACAAATATACCAACCAACGTGGCCACATTAAACAACCGCGCCCCTGCCGCTATCGCCTCCCTATTCCGCCCACCCATTCCCAATTTCATACCTCCCCGCCTCCCTCCCAACCCTTGCACTGCCTTACCTGCTCCGGCGGGCGTCCGATGTCCATCTTCATGTGTACCTGGCTGCTTGTTGTCTGCAGCAGCCACCAGGCCATGCACACTGGTGCTGTTGCATTTGCGACAGCCATAAAGCTGTTTACGCTGGGGGAACACATGTTCCTTCAGTGTAAATGACCAATAAGATTGGGCCATAAGGGATCTGCAGACATCCACTAACATGTGTGCTGGGATAGTTCCACACCGCTCTTCAATTACTTCCCTTAGATGTTCGCATGTTTCAGGTTTTCTACAATCATGTACGTACAAATTAGAGCTCATTAAAACGTGTGTGCATTTTTATTTTTTTTTAGGCACCCTGTATATAATTGGGAAGTGGATGTGGTACGTTTCCTCCTTGGAAATAGCAGCTGGGGAGGGAATGAAACAACGCCCTATAAAAAGGAGAAAGGGGAGTCAGGAACAGATGGAAGTAAGTGCTCTCTGGCCAGAAATGTGGTGTGGGTTTTTGGTGTGGGGGGATTTTTTCGCTTGACTTCTATTGCTCTTTTTGAGTTATTCTTTGTAAATATGCATAGCGTTGTCAGGGAGAAAGAACAATAAATCTGTTCATTTGATTTTGTCATTTCTGGCTATTTTTTGAATGTGGTGGGTCAACTACTATACTCCTACTCTCCTAAAAACTACTGTCTGTCCCTGGACACAGGAATAGCTGGAGTCACCTAAGCTGATCTTTTCAACAATGTCTGCAAAGGAAAGATTGATATACTTAACTTTTCCCAACCTGAATTTCAAACATGTTTAATAGTAGGAAAATACTCTCAAATTACCTGCCGATCCAATTGCTGAATTCTACTTCTCATACATTATTCTTGATAGATGGTTGGAAAGGATGAAAGGTCAACTTGTGATCAGGAGAAGCATAATAATCTCACGTATCAGTGCCCATTTCTTCATGTTTGAAAAATGAACATCATTTGTCCTGAAGATTCGGTGCAATGCATGACACACCTCTTTGACCTTGTGGTCGATAAATAATGTATTCTTGCCAGTGGAACTGAACTAGCATGTTTTGCGGGGAAAACTCATGTACCAGTAGATTCAGTGGACAGTGAAAGATGACTGTATGGAGAGATACCCGCCTCGTGATCCTTCTTACAGTAGAAGATAAATATCCATAGCAAGCTCTGTGTTGACCTTAGCTTAGCTTAACGGTGTCGATGAGCCCAGTGCATTGAGCATCAACTCGTCATCTAAGGTGGACATTCACAGTGATGTTTTGTAGTAAAGAGATGGGGAGATCTGCAATTGAACCACAGAAGCATCGTCGGGGTACGGGCGGGGGGACCGTGTGCCTCAAGGCGCCGAGGGTACATGCCTCTGGGATCATCGTCTTGGAGCCAGCCGGTCCGTTTTGGAACTGGGCCTGCCCACCCGCCCTGGAGCCGTTTGGCTCCAAAATGCCTACTATTTTGGCTCCAGGGGGCGTGGCTTGCGGTGTCATGTGGGGGCATCATGTCGGTGCCCCCCCCACATGGGGGCAGAATTCCATCTCTGTTAAACCATTATGAGGACAGGCTGAAAAAGCTTGTTTTCAGTTAACTCAGTTTAACTTGATACAATCACATCAACTCTTACCTAATTTTACTCATTTGTTAAGAAGACTAAAAAGCTTGTGAATTTAAGGAGCAAAATTACTTTGATTTATAATGCTGAGTTACAAATTCTTCTTCAGGACTTTTCAGCTGAGATCTGGTCTTGCAAGAAGTTACTGAGGGGGAGGGCTGAACTGAGCAATTTTAGGAGTGGGAATGGCAAAATATTTAGACATGGGGGGGGCGCAACTTACTGCCAATCCAATCACCTTTATTGCCGTGCAGTTTTCATTTAAAACCCCATTATTTATCTATGTATTGATTTACCAAATTTATAACCCATTAATTATTCATCAAAAGCTTCCCAAGTTACATCAGCAGCTCTGGAAACACAGAAGCAACTGGCTCCTGCCAACAAGGATTTACCCCTCTGAGTAATACCCTGGGAATTTGCAATTTGACCTGGAAGATCCAGGTTCAAATCCCCACTCAGCCATGAAGCTTCCTGGGTGACCTTGGGCCAGTCACTATCTCTCAGCCCCACCTACCTCACAGGGTTGTTGTGGGGACAAAAGGAGGGTAGGAAATATGTACACCACTCTGAGCTCCTTGGAGGAAGGGCGGTATAAAAATGTGAAAAATAAATAAATACATGTTACAATGTTGCATAATTCTCAGTATATCCCGGGGTAAAAATGACAGCCAGCAAGAGCCAGCTATTGGGAAGAGCTTCAGTGCCTTTAGCCACTGCTCCCACTCTCTGAAATCACTGAGTGGGGTTCCCTATTTGCACCATCTCCAAATGGGGTGGCAAAAATGGGGGGCATTCAGATCAGGACTATTGGTAACTGCACTAAGATGGTGTTTGGCCTGGATGCGATCTCCTTAGGGCCCAATCCTATGGTTTTCCCCACCATAGCATGCAGCCATGCCAAAAAAGGTTGAACTGCATGTTATTCGGGGGGGGGGGGGTATCGGAAGGCATGGGAAGGGAAAGGGAAAACATTTTCCCCTACACTTCGGTAAGCCCCTGAACTGACAATGGGTTTCCTTGGACATGTGCCAGCTTGTTAGCTGACGTACGTTAAGGGAGACAAAGGGGTTGTGTCAACTCGCTCCAAAGAAGATAGCATCTGCTGCCTGTGCAGCAGAAAAAAGACCTCTGTAAAATCCCCACACTGGTTGCCCCCAGCCCTCCCCCATTATGCCCCTTTATGCCCCTACCCTGTTACATCAGAGGGCCTTCTTCTCCCAATTCACCACACATGGCAGAGGCATAGCTAGACTGGAACGGAGGCAAGTAGTTCTGCAAGACTCCGTTACACCGGAGTCAGCGGCCCCTCCCCTTTGCTGTTGGAGCCATTCTGGCAGTGACAGGGGAGTGTCCTGCATGTTGCCATTGCCGCCAGAATGGCTCCAACAGCAAGGGGGAGGGGCCGCTGACTCCAGTGTAACGGAGTCTTGCAGAACTACTTGCCTCCGCTCCAGTCTAGCTACGCCTCTGACACACGGGGCCTCTGTGGTGTCACCAGCAGTGGTCCAGAAGTGCACGCATCTACGCACACTTCCGAAGTGCCATTTGCAACAGCCGTAAAGCACTTGTTCCATGGAAATGCTAGTTGTGGCGGCGGTGGCAGTGCCACATAAAATTGGGCTGTTAGTCATATCTAGGAAGATGAAATCATTCCAGGTCACTGCTTCACTTGTTTCACTGATGTAAAACTATTTACAGTGAGGCAAGACATGGTTTTCAGTTTTTGTTATGGAATTTCAAGTTTCCCTACATGTTTGCTATTTTAATTTCAGATTTGGTTTTCGGCATTCATTTTGGCTCTAAGGGGACTCTGAGTGGATTCAGACAGCTAGCTTGCCTTGATGAATGATATGGAGAACCAAAAACCAGTGACATTACTCAGCAAAGGCATTATCATAAATTTGCTGACAAAATTTCACCTCAAAATTTCACCTCTGCAAATTTTGATGGAAAACATTTACTAAAAAGCCTCTGTTGTGTTGATGTATGGAGTACATTTTGCAGATATTTTATAATCAGCACCGGCATCTGACATCCCATGATTTTGCAACTGCAGTCAGCATTTGGTGATATGTGACAGCTGGCATGAAATAGCAATCAGAATTTAACAGTATCTGACATGTAGCACTCAGCATCTGGCAACATGCCAACATGCAATATCAATCAGTATCTGACTTGTAGCAATGAATACGTGATAAGAATTTGAAAGCTGACATGCAGAGGATGTCAAAACTGATGGAGGCCCCAATCCTATTGGCGCCTAGGGCCGCCAGAATGAGCATTCCGGTGGTGATAGGGACTTTCCAGCTGTCAGGAATGGCGACACAACAGAACACGTGGGCTGGCTGCCACTGCAAGCAGTAAGCAAGTGAATCTATGCGCCAGTGGACTCTGGATGCCCACTAGCCCTGGTAAATATGTGTAGGGGGTGGGAGGGACGGGGGTGGGTGGAGCTGGAGGGGTTGGTGGAACGTGGCAGACATGGGGCAAGGAGGTGGGCATCCGCTGAATCCACCCCCCCCAGGGTCGATCCGCCTTCATGGGTCTTGTCACATGGGTCACACGGACTTGTGGCAGCATAGGTCTGATGAGACCTGGCCGGCTGCCATGGACTTACCCCAGGGCAAGAGATTTTTATTCCCTTACTCTGAAGAGGCCTCCAGAAGCCAAAACTTCCCCATGGGATACAGTGTGCACATCAGTGGCATCGCCGCATCATTGCACAGAGAATTATGGTGAATTATGGTGAATTATGGTCGGACCCATCAGACCATGAACACCTAACAATTACTGGTAGCAGAAAGCCCCCAAAACTGGTGTTGTTTGGATTTCAATGGCAAGATTTGATTCTGACATTCAGATGTTGAATTTTTGAGGTGACATTGCAACCTTAGAATCTGAAATATGAATTTTGGAATCATGCCTGCTCTGTTCAACATTTTATACTGTGTATCAATATTTGCAAAATTGAGACTAGTCTCTTCCCCCCCCCCCCCCCGGATGTCACCGGTCCTGATTTGGAGAAATGGCTGTGATTTGTGAAAGCATTCACATGTCTGGTCACCTTACCCAAAAAATGTATATCATGTTGGGTTCAAAAATGGACTTTAAAACCATCTTCTGTTGAATGGGATGAAAATCAGATCTTTGATTCCCAGTTGAATGGAATGGAATAGGGTTGTTCAGTTGATTCTTTGTGGCCTATTTACAAGAAAGCTTGACAACCATTTGTTGGTGAAATACCAGTTTAGTGAGCACCTGAAATTGTGTATCAACTTTTTAAATTGAAAATGGAACCATCACTTTGCACTCTGTTTGTCTCCATGTTTTTCTGTCGTTTTTTTTTTTTTTTTAAGGGAACAAAAGTTACAGCATTCTGTAAATCAAATTCTTGACCAATTAACCAAGGAAGCCTTTTCGCCTTATATAATGTTCTGCTTAGAAACCATATTGTAGAATATGCAGAACCAAGAAATCTACAGAAATGCACACATCACAAGGAAGCAGACTGTGTGTGTGATGTAATCAGACAGTATCATTTTGTGACAGACTACTGGGTTGTAACCGAGCATTCCCACTGGTCCATATGGGGAAAACATACAGTTTTCCTTGACTTTATTGACTTCATTCTTTCTTTCTCTCCCTAGCGTTTTTCCCCCTTACAGAAACTATAGCTGGATAATGCTAGAATGTGTAGCTCTCAGGAAATTATGCTGAAACTGGAAACCTCTGGGAAATTGGTTGGATGCACTGCACACAACACTGGGGAAATTCTTTCTAGCCTGGCTTTGTTTCTTCAGATTCAACATGAAGGATGCATACGCATATAAGAGCACGTCTGCCTATTCATAACCACTCTGGCTTGACAGTACAGTAGTACTAGCAGCCATGGTGAGACAATAGCAATATTGTACGTGTGGCGGAAAAAAGGGGGAAAGAACTTGTGCAAGAAATATCAAGGCCTGTATTTTGAGGAAAAGGGAGATGTGTGCCACCCCACTGGACACGCTGTCTCAAGAACTACAAGACCCAGAGTTCCTGCTAATATTTCCTGTGGGAAGCAGGAGGAGCCAACAGGGTGTGGCGGTTCCCTGTCAGGATGAGGGAAATACATTATGTGTATGTGGGGCTGGGTGCAAGCCAGGCAAGTGTGACCCAAGTTACAGCGTAGTCCTGAGTAAATGTCTGGCGGCAGAGCAAGTGCTCCGCCAATGGAAGCCATCGCAAATGTGCCGTAAAGCATGTTCACGATGACTCAGGAGTAAGGGAGGCCGGCGCAAGGCCAGCCGCCCTCACTCTGCCACTGGAACGTCCCCATGGCCGCCGGAGGAAGGTAAGAGATCCCCCAGCAGGTGTGGGGGTGGTCCAGGTGGTGAGGGAGGGGGGCCATTGGCATCCGCCATATCCCCATCTCCAACCGGGTTGGCTTGGTCGTTACACAGCCTCCTCTTACTTCCACCAGCTATTTAGCTGGTGGAAATCCGAGGAGGCCCAGCGGGCCATCCCCGGTTTACACTGGGGGAAGGGGGCGAATGTCCCCTTTCCCTGAGTAGACCTCCAGGCCGCACCAGCATGGCCTGGAACAGGGATAGGAACTGGCGGGTGGCCCTAGGCAGCCCGCCAGATCCTTAGTTAGGATTGTGCTGTCAGTCTCGTATTCCTTTTTTCTCTTGATGGCAAGAGGTCCCACAGACCCTTCAGTTCCACAGGCCTTGGAGTAAAAAAGGTCAACTTCAGTTCACTGGCTTGTGACAAGATTTTAGAAGATTCTACCATTGGCAACACCTTGCATGGTTATCCTATCCAGACCTACAAATAATGCCACATCCTGGGAATGACCTGGTTCTGAAAAAACAGGACCATTTGTGGTCACAAAGGGTATGCTTTTAATCCCTGACTCCCCTCACTATCCAATCAAGAATGGTGTATGCTTATCAGGACACAGTTCTTCTGACAAGAAGTCCCCACTGCACCCTTCCCATGTGTGTGAGTGTAGAAGTCTTTGGTTTATCTTTTGTATCTGCAAGGATGGAGGCCTCCTAAATGCATGCTTCCCCTTAACTGAGTCAGCCAGGACTCTGAAGAGCAAAGAGAATCATTTCTCCTACTTGATTCTTCTCAGAGGCTTGTAGCCTCAGGTAAGAGTAATCATAGGGTGAGAGAAACAAATGAGAGAAGACTTAAGTTAAGTGCTTGTTGAGGGCCTCACTCCATTGCTCCAGGTCACAGAGAATGTCCTATTCTCCTCTCTACCTATCCTCCTTTTTGTGTGCAGATGTGTCCCACCCAAGAATTTAGGGCTTACTGTGTGTGTGTATGCATTGCTTTACATATTTTCTGATCCCCGCATATCTTGTCTCTTTCATCCTTTCATCAAGGCAGGAGGTGTGGCCTGGAGGTGGCCTGGAGGTTTGAGCCGGTGCCCTGCCTGAAGAAGCTAAGCAGGGTCAACCTCGGTTCCCGCTTGGATGAGAGACGGAAGCTGCTGACGAAGCTCGCAAAGACACTGAGAAGGCATCGTGAGAGGGTGGAATGCGAAGAGGTCAGCTAGAGAGAGAACATCTAAGACAACCGTCCGAGGGTGAACTGCGGTGAACTGTGAAGCTTGGAAGTGCAAAGCACAAGCCAGAAGGAGAGCTGCACTTGGAAGGGAAAACATCTCGAGTATGGATGGTTCTATATAGGAATAGAACAATATTGTAAAGACCCTTATCAGGTCTAAAGATAGCCTGCCTATGTAAGCCGCCTTGAATAAATCTGATGAGAAATCTGATGATGAGAAAGGCGGGATATAAATACAGAAAATAATAATAATAAATCCGTCTCCAATGCCTATCCACTGAGTTGCGTCATGAGCCACCGGTGGTGTAACTAGAGTGGAGCGGAGGCAAGTAGTTCTGCAAGACTCCGTTACACCGGAGTCAGCGGCCCCTCCCCCTTGCTGTTGGAGCCATTCCGGCAGCGACAGGGGAGTGTCCTGCGCGTTGCAGTTGCCGCCAGAATGGCTCCAACAGCAAGGGGGAGGGGCCGTTGACTCCGGCATAACGGAGTCTTGCAGAACTACTTGTCTCCACTCCACTCTAGTTACACCACTAGTTACACCACTGTGAGCCACTGCACTTCGGTCCCTGCACATGCATCCAAGTCCCCCTTGCGCACATATTACATGTGTGTTAGAGCACACTCAGGAACAATGTGAACAAAGAAAGGGACATCAACAACAAACATGGCTGCCTCTGTCATGTCTAGTTGCTCTCTACCTGTATGATTCCCCCCTTCTCCATCTCCAATTTCTAATTGAAATTCTTTTCGCTTCCCTCAGAATTCCTACGGGTGTTTTTACCTAACAGGACCCTCCACATTTGCCTCAAATTTCGCTTTTGGCAAAACGTTCATTGAAAGCCTTGTTTGTTCCCTGATCATTGTTCTTAAATCACAAGGGTGCCCTTGAATAGGTTACCCCATTTTTCTCCTTCCAGGGTCTACAAAACTATGATGTAGAACTTGTCCAATTACTCCCTCATGTTGTAAATGTATACTGGAATGAAAACTATTACTGCCTCAAAGGACCTGCATCACTTTACACCAAATGATTATTCTTTGTCTGCTTGGGAAAATCACTTTGGTCTCTTTAATCTTCCTGCAAAATTCTGATCGAAAACTTAGTAGTCTCCTCTTGCTTGCCCAATTTGCATTCGAAGCAGACTGATAATGCTTTCCAGATGGCTTCTGTTTCATCACTTCTTTTGTAACTAGCAAGATTTTTTTTTAAGCGCCCAAGAACTCATACACTATCTCCTGCTTTCAATCGCTTACCTCTCTGCCTTTGCAATTGACTACCTGTTTGCTTAGTTTTACAACACCTGTGAGTGCAAAGCTCATTTAAACTGTAATATGTAAATCTCCTTTCATCTCCGTATGCTGCATGAGAATTTAAGTAGGCCACGTTCTATGGCAAGATCAGTAAGAAAATGCTGCACCTGTGGGAGGAGAAATTCTTGGGTCTTTTGATGCAGGATGTCCGCCTGCCAATGTTAAAAGACACCTTCCTCCCTCCTTATTCCATACATTTCAGAAAAAGGGAATACAGTATTGGTCTGAGTATAAGACTCACTTTTTTCTCCTAATTTAAGTTTTTAAACTAGGGGTGCATCTTATAATCAGGCTGTTGCAATAATGCCAGTGATTTAATTAAAAAAAATTAATAGCACCAAACTTTAAGGGTGTGTCTTATAATCAGGTGTGTCTTATACTCGGGACAATACAGTACTTGTTCAGGTCTAGATTTAGGGGCAGGAGACATGTGACTGTCTGGGCACCAGGCTTGTGGGAAGGCAACGAGCATTTAAGATTTCCTTAACATTAAAGTATATCTATTAGCACTTTAGGATTTAAATTTTAAGAGAAACAAATGTATTTTTCAGTTGCTGTTGTTTTCTTAGATGATATAAACAAATATTTACAGACATAAATACAGATTTACAGATTCATGTGAATACTCCATATTCTGACAGGGGATCCAAAAAGCCTCGCTACCCTGGTGCGATGCTGGCCCTTTGACCACAGGACTGGACGAGGTAACGCCAGGGGTGGGGATTGGAAAGAGACAGGAAGGGGAGGGCCCAGGATTTCATAAGGCACTCAGGGCCGGTTATGAGAGGTTGCTAGACAGGCTACCTGATGGGCTGCTCTGTGTCTGCTCTCAGGGCCTCTGAGAGGAATTTTATCAGGGGGTACAACATTTCTTTTGGGCCCCTTGGGGGCAAAATGGGGTGGGAGGAGGGCAGCAATGGCCAGAAAAGTCTCTGGAGCCCAGGTTTACCAGGCTTCCTGATGTGGTGCCCAGGTCTACCTGCCGGGTAGACCTGGCCTTCTGGTTGGCCCAGCCGCCATCTTTCACTCTCCATGAGGCCAGCTGAGATCCCAGGAAATTTCTGGGGGCCCTTCTTTGGCTCCTGGGCCCCCTTTTTGACCCTGGGCCCAGGTACAATTTACCCTTTTACCCCCCCTCTCATGGGCCCTGGCTGGGACAATCCCAGGGATGGAGCCAGGAAAAGAAGGAAGAAGAAAGGTGAAGCAACCCCATTCCCCCTGCTGAACTCTGGGGCCTTGTTGGGGAATCCCAGTTGCTGGGCCAGCATCCCCTCCTTTGTTTTGCTCCCTCTTTCCCTGGGGCCAAGAAGGGCTCAGACACCAAGCGGAGCGCACCCCTCTTGCGGCACCTCTGCTGCGGGCTGAGGATGGAGAAACGTACAGAGAGCTTGGGTTGAAGATGAACTCTGCATGGATTGCAAGGCTCGGTTTGAGCACGAAGAGACTTCAGTCCCAATGGTTCCAGTAAGAACGATGGGGGGGGGGGAGTCATCAGGCTCATGAAATGCGACAAGCATGCAAGTTTTATAAGAATGCCCCCTTTTTTTGAAAGTGAGTGTTTGTGAACTTCAGAATTTCACATCAGAAGCCCAGAGTTGCAACAGAGAAGTAGCTTATAGAATGCCATAAGGGTGCAACATAAGCACCCACCTCCTGAAACACACACCTCTGCTCAGCTTGAAATTGGTTAGAATCTACACACACTGCTATGTGCAAAGAAATGTGATAGCTACTCTTCAAACACCACCATCTTGTTAATACCACTTCACTGAGTCGCATTGCTAATTTATCCTCCTTCTAAACTAATTAGCATATGCCAGACCTAGTTTTTGCTAACTTCCAGCTACTGGGGAGATGTAGGGCAATCTGCATGTGTTGTTTATCTCAACTGAGTGCATGGAAATAGCTTTGGGTTCCTCCAGCCTGCTGTTCGTGTTATCGTTTTAGGGAGGAGAGAATTGTTTGTATGGATTTACTGTGCACATTTCGCATGGTTGCAACATTGCATTGGATATACCTGCATGCTCCTTTTGTAAAAGGAAGAGGTGTAGCCCCAAGCAGGTCTGCACAACCTGTGACCCACCAAGCTGAATGCAGCCCACTAGCTATGTACTGTGTAGGCTTACCATAGTCCCTGATCCGGCCAGGACAATCCCGGTTCAGGAGCCCAAATCCCGGGATCCCGGCCAGTCTCCTGTTTGTCCCGGCTGCCCCCCTGCAGTGCTGCTGCGTCTTCCTCTTCTCCAGCCTCACACACCTGCGAGAGGCTGGAAGGTCTTGGAAAGCGTCCGAGTCAGCGGCGGAACTACGGTGGAGCGCGTGGAGCAGGAGCTCCAGGTGCTCGGGCAGCACTCACTGTCCGTGCTGGATCGGCCCTCCCTCCCTCCCTGGAGCCCATTCGGCTCCAAAATGAGCCGAAAACGGGCGGGGGCGCAAATTGGACGGGGTGGGGCGCGTCAACGTGACTCTATGCAGGCCCCGCCCCCAGTGATGTCACGATCCCGGACCCTGCCCCCGGTGACTTTGCTGCTGCCCCCCCCTGCGTCGGGGCGGGAAATCTAGTAAGCCTAGTACTGTGTCCTGCCAAGTATTTAACATCTGTTTTTGTATTTCTCAGCAGGAAACAAAAACTGGAGTCTATCATGCGATTGGCAGAGACCACTCACATATTATCTGCTGCTTTTCAGTTGGACTGATCACAAGTTGTGCAGACCTGATGTACAGTTAGTTCAGAATCGACTGCTCCCCTTTTGCACTCTCTGCATGCACAGTGACATACATTTAACACATTTCAAAAGAGTAACCGCGTTTGAACTAAGATTGACCCTGAAATTGCAAATAGTGAAACTCAAAGTAAATTTCAGAGTACCACGCCATGAATTTTCTATGTTTGTTTCTGGGCTTCCCTAGGGCTGACACCAACATTTCACACAAAGTGAAATTCAAAGCAAATTTCAGGGTTCCTACCAAGGAGGCACATCTAAGAATTTTCAAGGGAAGCCAAATACATTTCTATAAAGTGAAATTTCTCAGGGGGGTTCTGCTGCATATCTCTACTTGGGCGGATTTAGGGGCAGGTTTTCCATTCATGGTGTCTTCTGCAGATAAGTAACCACAGATACAACGTGTAATTGGCAAAAAGTATTTTTGCATCAAGCAATCAATAGAACTAGTTCTTTCCAAAGCTAATTAGGATCAGACCTTGTGCTGGAAACCATTGTAATATCAACTTCTCTTATCAATGCACCATCACATTCCTTTTCTAGGTCAACTATGCCCTAAAGAAACAGCATAGTAATCATATGATGCTAATCTTGTACACTGACAGCTATTAAGTGGGACTACATCCCTTTTTATTTCAATAGGATTTAACAGTACATGTGTTTAGAATCATGACTATTGTGAGCCTTAATATACATTCCTTGGAAATAACTCCCATTACAAGAACACTTACATCCATCAATGGGGGACAGGCCAGGAGTTTGTAAGTAAATCCCTCAAAACGATCTCAGTCTCCAGTATAAACTGTCCAAATGAAATTCCTAGTTGAAGGTTGGCAGGGGAGGGTGGGCAAGGGATAGCACTGTGGTAGGGCATATGTTTTGCATGTAGACAGCCCTGGGTTCAATCCAGGGCATCTCCAGCCAACATAGCAAGCTAGTAGGCAATGACAGCCACTACCAACCAAAGCAGACTATAATGGACTAGATCAGGGGTGGCCAACCTTCCACCATTAGGGCTACTGTGTTCTTAAGAGTTGTGTAGAAGACAGAATCTTGGCAGCTGCAAGTGCTGATGGTGCTGCTAAAGCAGCCGCACCTGCTGAAATGCCTTCCCCTATGCAACCATTTAAAGGGCCAGCATTCATGTTGAAAGGTTGGCCACCACTGGACTAGATGAATCAATGTTCCAACCCAGTTTTATAGATTCTAAGTCAATTTTATAGATTTTCTTCAACTGATCATCTGAACAAGTCTCCTGAGGTCACAGTTACAAAATACACAGCCCAATCCTATCAACCCCCCCTCCCCAGTGATGTAGCTGCACTGCATCTTGCCAGGGGGAAGTCCCAGAGGTTTCCTCCAGCTATGGGAACATCTGCTGCCTAAATGGGTCTACTCAGATCTGCGCTAGTGATTTAGCTGGTGCAAGTCCAAGTGGAGCCAGGATGGTGGATTAAGGCTGAGAAGGGGGATTGGATATCGGTTGCGCCACTGCCTCTGATACTGCTCCCTTCCCGTCTTTGATGCCCCTCCCCGCCCCATTCTCCACCCCATTCCTCCCCTCCCTGCCTCATTCTGTCCACCCCTTACCTCCCCGCCTGTGCTGATGTACCAGTGCCAGGGCTACTTTCCAGGTTGCTAGCATGTGCTCTTGCAGTGGCGGCCGAGCTGCCCTGAATGGTGTGTCAGGTTTTGTGGACCTTGCACAGCTGGAACACTAGTCTGGGCATCACAAGGCCCTCACAGGATTGGGCAGTTCGATTTTGTTTCCCAACTTGCCTTGCTCACACATATTGCCAACCTCAATCTGCATCTGTTTGGAACTTGCTCACTTCTGTAACTGTAAGCGCATTTTGCTTTTCCCACCACTCAGAGCATTTTTTTTTTTTGCTATGTTTCATAGGGGAATCGTTGCAGTTTCTGCCTGACACTGCAAAGTGTGAAATGTGTTAATGGATTTTTTTTTCTAAAAAAAGAAAGTGTCTGCTAAATTTTTGAAAACATATTGGCTGGTTACAAACACCCTTTCTGGAAGTCAGTATAGCTAAAATATTTCACCGATTGCTAGGAGATTCCTTTAAAAAAACCCAACTCAAAATAATGTCTATGATTCAGACATCTCTGGCTATGATTGATAGGGCAGTGTGGTCAAAGAGGGTGCGGGATGCTCAGGTGAAGGGCAAAACGGGCGTAACACCTAGCAGTTAGTGGTAGCCTTCCCACTTCTGCTCTCCCCCCTTCTCTTTCCCACTGGCTGGTCTGGGGATATTTGGCTGCCACCATGGCATGGAGATCTGACAGAGAGATACTACTTTGGAAAACTTCTGTCCCTGATCTGAAAAAGGGTCACCCAAATCTGGGGAATTATCACTTAAACAATAAAGCAGAACTGGCCAACACGGGTGGTTGGCAGAAACTGGGCATAGATCTTAAAAGTCAAGTAGATAATAACATAAACTCCCTGAATGCAAAGTGCTGGATACTTGTTGATCCTTAGCTGCTGCCTCACTCTATCCAGGAGAAGGTGAGAGGGTCTAGTTCTGGCACTCCTATGAGGAATGGGTGAGCCCTTTTTTTAATGCACAGACATGGCACATCAAGAACAAACCAGAGGGAACAATTCAGAACATTTCTGGATTTTTGATGTCATCTGATTGAATGAATGCAGACCCCATGAGCATCCTATCCGTCTCCTTCTACTTAACCAGGTGGGTAAAGCCCAGTTGGAGGGCACATGTCAATCTCAGCAGACGTGTTGGCCCAAGTCCTGTGGATCTCCTTGCCAGGTGATGGCACCTGGCCTAGATGCCTTTAAAAGGGGTTTGGACAGATTCATGGAGGAAAAGACCATCACAGGTTACAAGCCATAAGCAACCTCCTGGTTTTTAGAAGGAGGTTTTATCTGTGCAAGGTGCAGGGGAGTGGCAGCAGGAAACAGGATTTATCTTGTTGGCTGTGTGCTCCCTGAGGCATCTGGTGGGGCCACTGTGTGATACAGGAAGCTGGACTAGATGGGCTTTTGGCCTGATCCAGCAGGGCTCTTCTTATGTTCTTTATTGGAGGGAAATTAAGCCATGAAGGCAGTCAATACACATACTACTTATCTGGGATGTCATGTGGCCCTTCTGTAATGGCACTTCCTACAGGGCTGTTCAAGAAAAAAGCTGGCGCTTTCCAAAGGCTAGTAAAAAAGAGACGAGAAATGATGGTCCCAAACATGAAAGCAGCCGTTGTAAGAAGCCCCTTGCAGCTGTTCCCAAAACGATGGGTCAGGATCCACATATGAAGCTGCCTGATACTTGTTCAGGACATTGGTCCATCTAGCTCAATGTAGCTGATTTTTGCTTGCCAGGGTCTTCGAAAGTATTTCTGGCTCTGCCCTCTCTGGAGATGGAACCAGTGACCTTCTCTGTGCAAAGCATGTCCTTTCCCCTCCCCTGAAAACAGCAAGCTGCTGCATTCTCTTGCATCAGATCCTTAGCCTAGATGTCGATACTGGCTACCATGATTATACACATATAACTTGATTATAACGTGATGATATATTATTGAGACGTATGAAATTATGCATGAGATGGAGAGAGTGGAGAGAGGGAAATTCTTCTCCCTCCCGTACAACACTAGAACCAGGGACAGGCACTAAAATTGAGAGGAGAGAGAGTTAGAACGGACAAAAGAAAATATTTCTTCACCTAGCGTGTGATTCATCTGTGGAACTCCTTGCCACAGGATGTGGTGATGGCACCTGGCCTAGATGCCTTTAAAAGGGGTTTGAATAGATTCATGGAGGGAAAGACCGTCACAGGTTACAAGCCATAAGCAACCTCCTGGCTTTAGAAGTAGGTTTTCTCTGTGCCAGGTGCAAGGGAGTGACAACAGGAAACAGGTTATCTTGTTGGCTGTGTGCTCTCGGAGGCATCTGGTGGGGCCATTGTGAGATACAGGAAGCTGGACTAGATGGGCCTTTGGCCTGATCCAGCAAGGCTCTTCTTATGTTATTATGGCTGGCAGCATTTGCCGCCTTGGGCATTTGCCTCGGCATAGGATAAGGCGGGATATAAATTTTTAAAATTTAAATAAATAAATTTCTTCAGGTTTTCAGACAAGGGTCTTCTTCAGAAACTGAACACGAACCTCCTTCATAAAAGCAGGTGTGCTATCACTGCTACAGTCCTTTGAACATGTTACCAGTAAGCCCCGGTTTGTCGTCTCCATGGCTTAAATGGTTCTATTTTCGTAGATTTCTTTTTTTTTTTCCACATTTTTATTCCACCCTTCCTCCAAGGAGCACAGGGTGGTGTACATAGTTCCTTCCCTCCTTTTCTCCTCACAACAACCCTGTGAGGTAGGTCAGACTGATAGTGACTGGCCCATGGTCACCCAGGAAGCTTCATGGCTGAGCCTGGATTTGAACCTGGATCTTCTGGGTCTAAGTCCAACTCCAGAACCACTACAACATCCTGGCTCTCGAATATGTGTACTGTATATGCGCCTAACGTCAGGCTTCATTAGAACTGGAAGACTTGTAATGAACAAAAATAAAAAGAATGAGTATGGAATCAGTTAAATAACAAAAATTGATCCTGCAATTGTGTGCTGTGTAAACGCATGACACACAATCTTTTTCCACCCTGCCGTGAGACCTGGTAAAAGAATCATACAGTTAATGCCATTTCCATGCAATCCCCCTCAGCCGTTAATGCTTTTTCTACTGTATAAAAATCCCCATTCCCTAGTTAGCCCTTACTCAGGAATACGAGCAGCCCTTTAAAAAAAAGAAAGAAAGCAAAAGCAAAACAAAAGACCCTAAGATCCCAGTGAGAAAACTAACTAAAAACATAACATAAAAGCCCTTCCTGGCCTTATAAGCCGTGGGGAAAACTGCAATGAGTCCCACCTCCAATTTCCTTTCCATCCAGATTCTTGGCCTGTAAAAGCCAGAGTCATCAATAAACAATTGTCTGTTAATAACATATTAGTCACAATGCTCCTGCTCCGAGCCTCTCCCATTAACACACTAAAGTTTACTCCCACAGAATTAAAAGATTAAAAATAAACTAATTACCCAGAATTTAGCATCCGAAGCAACGCAATCTAGCCACCTGGTTCCCAGCTGTGATGGGAACTGCTCAATTAATCCAAATATGTCTAACCAGCTCTTGAAAAAGAAACTTATACACACAGACTAGACTAGACTAGGGGGAGTCACAATCCAAAATCCCTGAAACGTTGGTCAGAAACTATTCTTCTTCTAATATATGAACAATTTAATGGGGCAATGTAGGAAATGTTCAGACAGAGGAGTGGTTTTGTAATCTCAGTTTGCAGTGTGGTTATATACAATAATACGTCATTGCAACAAGAGTGTCTGGTAGACGTTTCAGTAGGTGTGTGGGAGATATTTTTTCTGTGGGTTCATCCCATGGTACTGCTGTAATGTTTAAGGAGGACCTACCTATCATCATGTCTTGGTGATTTCACTCAGTGTCAGCACCCCTGAGTCCAGCCAAGTGATGATAGTGGGGGAAGCACCTGCTCATTTGGCTCTGCCCATATGGTGGTGTGTTCTGGATAGAAGGGAGTTTGCTCAACTAGCCCCAGTAGTTAACGTGCCTTGCTGATTTCCATTTCCTTCATGCTTTGTCACTGGGATTCCCTCTTCTTGATCATAGAGCTGGGATCCCTCATAGACACTAGCTCCAAATTTAGAGCTGGGATCCCCCATAGACTAGCTCCAAATTTAGAGCTGGGATCCCTCATAGAGTAGCTCCAGGCTGAAGGCAAAGCGTTCTTGAGCCACAGGGGAATCAGCTATCTCTAACAGAAAGTAACCACATACGAACATACACCCTACCCAGCCTTAGCTCGCTCTTAACATCTTGCTCCCCTGATTTGGCAGGAGCTGGTTCTGATAGTTTCCAAGCATGTTCTCAGCTGGCAAACTCAAAGATGCACTGAGAGCAATAACACATTTCACGTCTCTGAGAGAGCATACAAAATTGTTCTAATTACCCCGCGAAGTCATAACATCAGTTGTCCCTGCAGAAGAGTCTTGTGACTTTAAATCCGATGGGTCCAATATATTGCCTTCAGTGCACCTTTGAGGTCCCCTTCTCTTTGTTTTTGTTCAGGTGTTGTCTGACTAGCCTTTTCTTTGTATTTTGTCCTGGCACATTTGTTTGCACATGTGCATGGTGCTGGGTGCATGTCAAGAGATCATGACCCAGGTCAGATTGGGCTATTAGTGCCTCTGCTTTTCCTCCTTTGTGTTTGAAGTCTAGGATTCTCCTGCTTCTTTCTCGTTTCTTCCCCTGGTTCTTCTCCTCTTCCCTTCCCTCCCTCTACCACAAATTCCTGATTTTCTAGACCGAGTTCCCTCAAGTAACCCTCTTGGTTTCCCCATTCCTTGTTCCCCCTCTTTTTTGCCCTCCTTGTTTGTGCCTTTACACACACCCTTTCCCTTGTCAGGATTTCCACTTTGTTTTACCTACCCCCAGCCTGTTGCCCCCCACCCCACTCACCCTAGCTGGCTGTGCTGCTGCAATTTTTGCTGCTGCGGCTGGAGACACAGGCGGCGGCAGAGAAAACGTTACATCACACACTGCTGCCTCCTTGCTACACCACCTGCCGCCCCATCTGCTGCCCCCCAGCCCAGTCCTACTCACCCTTGCCGCTACCAGTCTTTTATTCTTTTTTCGCGCACGCACGTGTCACCCCCCGAATCGCGACTGGTGTGGCACCCGTGGCACAGCACCCCTGCCCCCCCTTAGCTACGCCACTGTGCCAGTGTTGACTCCATCTTTTGGGGGGCCAAAAGCCCTGCAAAGGCCTCCCAATGATGCATTCCCCCCATGCTTTGGAAAACATATGTCCCACCAAGCCCCACCTATAGACCTACCTATAACAAAACCAATTTTACCGTAGGCTAATTGATATACATAAATATATTTCTGGTTACAAAAACATCACCAAACTTCTAAATAAAGACCCAAAACACTTCTAATATAAAACATTGAAATATGTGAGCTTTCTGGGCCAGAGAAAACCCACACAGACATGGGGAGAACGTTCAAACTTCACACAGTGGCCCCAGCCAGAAAAGGATTTTTTTCTCAACAACTTTAAAATGAAATAACTTATAATGAAATGACTTTAAGTGAGGACTTGCTGTACAGTGTTGGAGCTGTAGGAAGAAAAGGAGTTACAGTATCTCATTCTTGAATTCAATGAATTCAGTGCAAACAGGCATGATCCTATCTTGTGGTTTGCCAACAATGTGGACAACACGGGCAGCACAATCCTGTGTAAGGATCCAGCCGGCGGCCCAGGACCGCCGGCTGGAACCTGAGCCCTGGCAGCTGTTTTGCCGCCGGGCCGGAGGTCTACTCAGGGAACGGAACACTCATCCCCTTCCCCAAGTGTAACTCCAGGCTGGCCCGATTGGCCTCCTTGGATTTCCGCCAGCTAAATAGCTGGCAGAAGTCGGAGGAGGCCGTGTAATGGCCTAGCCGCCCAGCAGGGACCGGGATATGGCCGAGGCCATCCCCTGCCCCCTCCTGGGCCGGCTAGGCCAATGGCCCCCCTCCCTCGCCCGCCAAACCGCCATCGTGCCTGCCGGATCCTTACCTGCATTCTCCGGCGGCCGCCCGGGCATTCCAGCGATGGAGCAAGGGAGACCAGCCTCTGCGCCGGCCTCCCTTGCTCCAGAGTAGTCACGAACGTGCTTTACGGCACATTCGCGACTGCTTCCGGCGACGGAACGCTCATTCCGTCGCCATCGCAATCCTCAGGATTGCGCTGACAACCATTCAGTAACACATAGGCACAAAAAGACAGTTTCTATGACACTCCTTTTTAGCACATCAGACCACTGACCAATCTAGCATGTTTGCTCCGATGACGTGCAATGGCTGTTGGGTAGAGGTCTTTCCTAGCTCTGTTCCTTGAGATTCTTTAACATGATATGCCAGGAATTGAATCTGGACCCTTATCCTGTACTTTCCTTTTTCTTTTCTTTACATAAAACCCAAATATCACAAACACAGAGATTTCTATAGCTGTAGGGTTTCCTTCACACAAGCACGGCTCTGGAATCAACCCAATACATAACATATTTTATAGCTCTGCTGTTCGATCTCCGTCCAAAATGGCAACGAACTGTTCATAGATGTTTTATTGAAGCTGTCCCTTCCTCTTGGCTGGGGCTTCCTTCATGTGGAGGAATTTGACAGTACTGAAGTGTAGTCTTGAGTCTTGAATCAAGCTAGCAATGAGCTTCTATTGTGCTCTCTGAGGTAAAGCTTCCTGTCTCAATTTGGCTAGCCTGGAGAGCAGTTTTAAAGGGAAGATTTGCTCAACTGCACTATACCCTTTCTCTGTCATATGGCAAATCCACATGTCTGTGAGCTACCAAACCCCTAGTGGAGAAATTTCCATGCCTAGTTTCCAAGCAGCTTGGACACAATTACACTTTTCCTTTTAAAAGCGTACTTGCCAATTACTAGCTTGGACAATGTTCCACTGTAAAGCTAAGCAAAATAAAGCCTCTGAAACACCAATGGAGCCAGGAAGTACGCCCCACAAGAAATGTCCTTGCCAAAGTAATGTGGTGCCTGCCATCAGTGGCGTAGCTAGACTGGAGCAGAGGCAAGTAGTTCTGCAAGACTCCGTTACACCGGAGTCAACAACCCCTCCCCCTTGCTGTTGGAGCCATTCTGGCGGCAATGACAACAAGCAGGACACTCCCCTGTCGCTGCCGGAATGGCTCCAACAGCAAGGGGGAGGGGCCGCTGACTCCGGTGTAACAGAGTCTTGCAGAACTACTTGCCTCCGCTCCAGTCTAGTTTCACCTCTGCCTGCCATTTCCTTCCTTCCCCCCCTTCCCTCCCAGTTATCTACACAGTCAGGCCTTCCAGTGTCTATACTGACTCTCCAGCAGTGTTCTTCTCAGCCCTACCTGGGAAAACGTGAACCGAGAACCTCCCTTGTGCAAAGGAGTTGATCCACCACTGAACTGTAGCTCCATTCCAGAAGGCAACTGACACTAAAACAAGAGCATAATGACACCTTGCTGAATCAGAACAAAATCCAACTAGCCCACTATTCTGTTTCCAGCATTGAGATGCTTTGGGCATGAAGATGATGGAGTTCTCAGATCCAGGGCTGGTCCAAGACCTCCTGACACCTGTGGCGGCATGTCAAATGCTGCTCCACCTTACCTGGTGATGTGCTACCTCTGCTCCTCCCACTCTCCAATGTTCTTGCTCAACACTCTCCTCTCCTCTACATTTCCTCTTCTTTTCTGTCCCCCACTTCCTTTTCCAATCCAGGGAATGGAAGGAGGAGGAGCAGTAGAGGGAAGAAGGTGGGAAAAGCAGAGCACCCCACCCACCCACCCACCCACCCACCCACACACACACACACACACACACACACACACACACCAATCTGCTGCCTGATGTGACTGCTTCAGTTGGCCTCATGGGTGGGCCAGCCCTGCTCACCTCCAAAAGGATGTAGCCATTTGCGGTTGTCGCCCATTAGGGCTATGTGTGGAAAGCCTATATTATTGCCTCTTGTGGGAAAATGTAGCAGGGGACTTTGCTGAGGACCCCCTTAAGCCTGGTGGAGGAGACTGGGACAGGAGGCAGAGCAAAAAAGGAAACAGCAGGAGTCAGGACAGCCATGGCGGTTCTGTTGGATCAGAACCAGTTCTGTTGGATCAGCTGCCACTGGGTACTCTAAGCGGCAGTGCCCTACCCAAAGGCAGCAGAGCTGGCAGTAAGCCGCCACAGAGAAGGAAACCCTGCTGGAAGAGGTGCAAATGCGCTAGCAGCCCAGATTGTAGCACAAGTACAGGCTTAGACAGAGCCAGCCTGGTCTGAATGCACAGTGGTTTAAAACGGGAGACTGCTGTGTGTGTGTGCATGCGCGCGCGCGCGCGCGCACACACACACACACACATATGCACACAGTTTTAAAGGGCTAGGCTAATAATGACCCAGTGCAGCCAAAAATAAGGAAGACACATATATGAGAGAGTGAATGTTGAGCAACCAGAAACAGCAGCTAGATTGGGGCTGTATAGGAAAAAAAAATGAGGAAAGTGAGGGGGAAGCAGATTCCAAAGGAGGAAAGCCTCTTCTGAACCTCATGAGAATATGAGAAGAGTCCTGCTGAATCCGGTCCAAGGCGCATCTTGTCCAGCATCTTATGTCCCATAGTGGCTCACCAGTTCTCTCTGGGAAGTTGTCTCTGGGCAGGCATACTTCCCTCTCACCATTGCTCCCCTGCAACTGGTATTCAAGAGAAGATCCCTTTCCTAATATCTCCTAGCATGGCATTTGCTTTCTTCAGTGCTGCCACAAGCTGGTCAACATTGTCATGGCACTATTATCCCCCACAGCTCAGATTCCAGCAGTGTATATGTGAAGTTGGGTTTTTGTGCCCCAACGTGCGGTGTATTACTCGACACTTGTTGACACTGAACCGCATTTGTCATTTGGTTGCCAATTCACTCAACTTGGAAAGGTTCTTTGGGAATCTACTTTGGTCTTAACAATCCAGAATAGTTTGGTGTCATCTGTAAACTCAACCACTTCACTGTTTATCCCTAATTCCAGATCATTTATGAACAAGTCTAAAAAAACCCAGTCCCCAAATAGATCCTTATGCGGCCCCACTTCTTACTTTTCTCTTCCTCCACTGCAAACATTTGCCATTTATTCCTACTCTCTGCTTCTTGTTCTTTAATGAGTTACCAATCCATAAATTAATCTGTCTTCTTATTTCAAGACTGCTAAGTTTACTGAATTTACAGCGCAATCCTATCCAACTTACACCACTGGTGTAACCAGCAGGGTAGGGTAGGGTGGGAGGCTTTGGAGGGGAGATTTAAATCCCCTTTGAATCCCCCTTTGGAGGGGATTTGAATCCCCTTTCCATTCTGGGGCCTCCCGTTCTCGCTGCACTGCTGGTTACACTGGTGGTGTATGTTGGATAGGATTGCGCTGCAAGTAAAGTTTTTGTCTTTGGTGAAGGACTTTATCAAAAGCTTTTTGACAGCTTTGCCCTGTTCAAGTGATGGTAGTACAATTGCCTGTAGATTCTTAATAGTTCTTTATAGGAAACCAAAGCATGGGGGGCAGTAGCGTAGCCAGAGGGGTGGTGGTGGCAGCAGAGTGGTAAGTGCTGCACGGCATTACACGGAGGTACAAAGTGTCCCCTCCCACTCACCGTCAGAGCCAGTCTGTTGCCTTTGCATCTCTGTGTAATGCTATGAAGCACTTAACACACCATGTCCCCCCCCCCCCGACTACACTTTACTACATGGGGAGCCAGTGTAGAAAGACTTTTCAATTTGGAGGGGGCATAGGATACAGTGGTGGTATGGCACTCATACCAGCTTTTAGAGAGGACACGGAGCAAACTCCTCTTGGGAGAATTTCTTTCAGAGCACACAAAGCTCATCCATGGAGAAGGAAACAGATATTTTGAAGGAAAACCCTCGTCCCATGGGTGAACTCCATTTAACATACAATTCAAAATCGATATTTCCAGCTTTCCAGCTTAATTTATATTTTGGTTGCAAATGAAACTCCCGTGCCCCATCTACTGCAACAGAGGAATTAAGATTACGAAAATCAACCTTTGGTGATGGCATGTGGAAAAATAAGCACCTACACCTGTGACAAATGATACACTGGAAGAGTTCCCTAGGGATCTTGGTGGAATCTTCCTCCTCCTCACACTCATGTTTAGACAGATGACTGAGATTATTGCCAGTTTCTGAAGACGCTCCCCTCCCTTCTGCCCGGTGCTAAATCAAACCTGTGAGAGGTGATGTCCCTGGGGGCTTGCAGAAGCACATATGAGTGGTCATTTGTTTCCTTCAGGCACAACTTGATTATGCCAAAGGGCAAGTATTTTTTAATTGCTCAGGGACCGCCTTGGATTTACCTACAAGATCATCAGTCAATGTTCCCTCCTTCAGTTTACACTTGTATTCTCGATGTGCTTCTCATAACTAATGCATAGGAACTTCCAAGAAGCAGCAGAACAACAGGAGCTGACTATCAAAGAACATATAAGCCAGACATAGCATGGGAATCCAAAACAACATGGAGTAA
The DNA here is from genome assembly GCA_026170595.1 of Plestiodon gilberti rubricaudatus. NCBI lineage: Eukaryota > Metazoa > Chordata > Lepidosauria > Squamata > Scincidae > Plestiodon > Plestiodon gilberti. The sequence continues at coordinate 220,453,805 of JANXHW010000003.1, forward strand.
ACGTGTGCCAAGGAATTGCTACAGGATCGCCTCCAACAACTTGTCTTTCTTGGAGCTCATTTCAGAAACATTACAGGAAGCTGCATGACAATCCCAATGCAGGACACTTGAAATAAATGCTGAGGTCCTGTGAAAGACAGTGGCCAGAGTTCAAAGGGTTCATTGAAGCTTGTGTGCACACAGTGAAACGTTTCAACTTTTTTTTCTTCAAGTCGTAGATCCCCCAGCTATACTGCAAACTGGTTTTCAAACTCTCCGCCTGAAGAGTGGTTTGCCATTCAGCTTGCAAGGCTGTTGTTAAACAAACAAACAAACAAACAAACAAACAAACAGAAGAGGCCATGGCCCAGTGGTAGGGCAAAGGCTTTGCCCACAGAATGCCCCAGTTTAGTCCCTGGTATCTCCAGCTGACCTCTACCTTAGACTTTGGAGCGCCACTGACAGTTGGAGTTGTGCTAGGTGGACCAGTGACAGTAGCGTCACTGGAGGTGGGGCAGAACGCTACATTCTGCACTGTGCTGACCTCTGTTGCTCACCGGCACAAGGAGGCTCCGCCCCCTCACCTTTGGAGCCATTCAGTGGGCCGAAGGCAATGCACAGGGAGTCTCCTGCACGTTGCCTTCGCCCTACTGAATGGCTCCAAAGGCGAGGGGGCGGGGCCGCCTCATGCTGGTGAGTAACGGAGGTCAGCTCGGTGCAGAACTTAGCGTTCCGCCCCACCTCCAGCGGCGCCACTGACCAGTGACATGGCTCAGTAAAAGGTACTTTCACCTGCTCAAAGGCCTTAAGGCACAAAAAACAATTGCATAGTTCTTTCAATTGTAGACTCTATCCGGCTGTTATACATTACGCTGAAGCATTGTGAGCATCAGCATTGCAGTTTGGATGATAAGTAGTGTAATCTCCCTCCTCACTGGAAGGACTATAGGAGCTCCCTCCTCAGTGGTAGAGGACATGGTTCACATGCAAAATGTCCCACAGTCACTCCAGGTAGGGCTGGAAAAGACCACTGAAACCCTGGAAGTCAGCTTTCAGCCAGCATAGATGACGGAGGTTCGTAACATGGAGGCAGCAACTAAAACCATCCCAAAGAAAAAGAAATGCAAGAAAGCAAAGTGGCTGTCAGATGAGGCTTTACAAATAGCTGTGGAAAGAAGGAATGCAAAAAGCAAAGGTGAAAGGGAAAGATATAAACAACTGAATGCAGAGTTCCAGAGAATAGCAAGGAGAGATAAGAAGGCCTTCTTAAATGAACAGTGCAAAGATATCGAGGAAAACAACAGAATGGGGAGGACTAGAGATCTCTTCAAGAAAATTTGAGATATCAAGGGAACGTTTTGTGCAAAGATGGGCATGATAAAGGACAAAAAGGCAGAGACCTAACAGAAGCAGATTAAGAAGAGATGGCAAGAATACACAGAAGAACTATACAAGAAAGATCTTAATGTTCCTGATGACCACGCTGGTGTGGTCACTGACCCAGAGCTGGACATCCTAGAGAGTGAAGTCAAGTGGGCCTTAGGTAGCATTACTAACAACAAAGCTAGTGGAGATGATAATATCCCAGCTGAGCTACTTAAAATCCTAAATGATGATGCTGTGAAAGTGCTGCACTCAATATGCCAACAAATTTGGAAAACTCAGCAGTGGCCAAAGGATTGGAAAAGGTCAGTTTACGTTCCAATTCCAAAGAAGGGCAGTGCCAAAGAGTGTTCAAACTATCGCACAATTGCACTCATTTCACATGCTAGCAAGGTTATGCTCAAAATCCTATAAGCTAGGATTCAGCAGTACGTGGACCGAGAACTACCGGAAGTACAAGCTGGGTTTCGAAGAGGCAGAGGAACTAGAGATCAAATCATGGAGAAAGCACGAGAGTTAAAAAAAAAAACACCTACTTCTGCTTCATTGACTACGCAAAAGCCTTTGATTGTGTGGATCACAACAAACTGTGGCAAATTCTTAAAGAGATGGGGGTACCAGACCACCTTACCTGTCTCCTGAGAAACCTGTATGCGGGTCAAGAAGCAACAGTTCGAACCATCCATGGAACAACCGATTGGTTCAAAATTGGGAAGGGAGTGCGGCAAGGCTGTATATTGTCACCCTGCTTATTTAACTTATATGCAGAGTACATTATGAGAAATGCAGGGCTGAATGAATCGCAAGCCGGAATCAAGATTGTCGGGAGAAACATCAACAACCTCAGATATGCAGACGATACCACCCTAATGGCAGAAAGTGAAGAAGAACTAAAGAGCCTCTTGATGAGAGTGAAAGAGGAGAGTGCAAAAGTTGGCTTGAATCTCAACATTAATAAAACTAAGATCATGGCATCTGGTCCCATCAATTCCTGGCAAATAGAAGGGGCAGAAATGGAAGCAGTAACAGATTTTACTTTTTGGGGTTCCAAGATCACTGCAGATGGAGACAGCATCCATGAAATTAAAAGACGCTTACTCCTTGGAAGGAAAGCTATGGCAAATTTAGATAGCATAATAAAAAGCAGAGATATCACCATGCCAACAAAAGTACGTATAGTCAGGGCGATGGTGTTCCCAGTAGCAATGTATGGTTGCAAGAGTTGGACCATAAGGAAGGCTGAGCGCCGAAGAATAGATGCTTTCAAACTGTGGTGCTGGAGAAGACTCCTGAGAGTTCCTTGGACTGCTAGGAGATCAAATCAGTCAATCCTAAATGAAATCAACCCTGACTGTTCCCTGGAAGGACAGGTACTGAGGCTGAAACTCAAATATTTTGGCCACCTAATGCGAAGAGAGGACTCTCTGGAGAAGACTCTGATGCTGGGAAAGATCGAAGGCAAAAGGAGAAGGGGAGGCAAAGGATGAGATGGTTAGACAGCATCACTGATGCAACAAACATGAAAATGAGTGAACTCAGGAAGATAGTGGAGGACAGGAAGGCCTGGCGGGATATGGTTCATGGGATCACGAAGGGTCGGACACGACTTAACGACTGAACAACAACAAGATGACTTCCTAAGTACCAAGTACAGAAGAAGAGTTGTCCTGGATTGTCCCTAAAAGTCAGATCACTCACCAAAACTGAGCTTCCTTGACAATACGTAGCCTCTGGGGAGTGTTAGTTGAATTCTCGGTTCAAGGGTGGTAAGAGTGAGGCCCAGTGGTGTTGCTATGGGGGGCCAGTGGGTGACAACCGTGCTCTCCTTGTGAGGAGGAACCATGTGGGATTTTCATGCTCTGTGCCAACTTTTTGCAGCCAGAGGGCTTTGTTTGCAGCCGCGAAGCATAAACTTTCCGAAATCAGTGCGTTTTGTGGACCCTCCCACCAGCTCTGTGTCCTGGAAGGCTTAAAATGAAATGTGTCATTCCCCCCCCCCCGGCTGATGCTAGCAGAGCAACTGATGAGGCCCAATACACCTGACCAGTGAACTGAGTGGTGTAGAATATGCCCCAGAATCCTTTGCAACCCTCAGGTATTCCTCCACAGACAATCCAAGGTGGAAAGAGTTCCATGAAGGTGGAAAGTTTGAAAACGACTGCACTGCACCACACAGGCTATCAGAAATGAGTTTACATGCATGACTATATATCCCAGAAGGAAACGTTTGCTCACTCCGGTCTACAGGTTCCAATGAAATCAAACAGAAAAAGTGTTTTTTCATCACCCGGGATGAATGTGGTGGAGGAAACAATAGCCATATGACTTTCCTGTGATCCCTTTGGTCTGTAAGTGTGCAGAAAAGGAAGGACAATGACCATTCCATTCGTAACTTGAAGAACGGAAGGCTGAAACTCCCTTGCCCTTGCCTGCTAATTTGTAACACCAACATTTGAGAGAAGATGACAGCTGCAGACAGTGCGGGGGTGGATGGGGGGAACCACCTTGCAGTGCATTTTGTTGAATTGCAGTCTCTGGCATGGACCCAGAGCCAGTATTACTGGAGACATGATGAAGTGTGAAAAGTCCTGGCAGGCATTTTAGACAAATAAAAGATGGGAGGCAAGGGGAAATCAGGACCAAGAGAGATTAAAAATCAGCAAGGTTTATAGTGAGGGAGGGAAGGCAATAGGAAGTCAAGCAATCCCTCAAGGAGAAATTTCTTGCAACAGCAGCAGATTAGAAACAGGCTGGTCCTCCTGTTATTTTTCCAGCTGTGTCTTCTAGCCAAAGCCCCAAGATTAGTGGCCAAAGAAAAGTAAATTGGTAATAAAGATAGAATTTACTACCATTAGGATAGAGTATATTCCAGAGAAGAAAGTGGGAAAGCGAGAGAAGAGAAGAGAAGAGCAAGTGATTTTGTACCAAGGCTGCCATCTGATTAGAGAAAACCTGATTAACCAAAGGAGTTTTAAGCAAGTCACCTATTAATCTATTACATCTACATAAACGTGCATGCAATTAAAGCAATTGTTCTGAAGAAAATGGCATACTGTTTAGATGGTGCACAGTATCATCGCTAGGGGGCGAGTCACCCTGGAGCGGGGGCGCACGTGTCACCCCTGCCCTAGGGTGACACCCCCGGCTCTAACAGTGACCGCCCTGTCCGGTGCCCTGTCCAATGCAATGGCTGCCCCTTTGCCCTCAGAAACGGTCTGCGCATGCGCGAAAAGCTAATAAATGCCGCGTCGACGCATTGGGCCTTCTCAGAAGGCCCCGGACCGCCGGACAGGCGGACGCTCCGAGGCCTTGTTCCGGCCTCGGAGCGTCCGCGCGGAATGGGGCAACGTGCATGGGTGCGCGCAGGTGGCGCACATCACCCTTGCGCGCGTCACCCCCCCCCCGGTGGCCCGCCACGCTACAGTGATGTGACTGATGGTGCATCTATCTATTGCAGCAGATGCTGTCTTAGAAGAGGCATTCCACCTTGTGTGAGAGTGGAGGGGGGAATGCCACTTCTAAGATGCAAACCCAGACAAAGCGTAACACAAATTTGAAATTCTGGATGTCAAACAAGCTCAATGTTCATTTTGAAATTTGAATTGGAAAAGTTTAAAAAAACTATATTTTTTTAAATAAACAGGGCTACAATGCTCAGTTGCTCAACTAGTAATGTTAGGGCCCGATCCTATTCTTCTCCACCATCACCACCACCCCGCCCATGCAGTTGTACTGCTGGAACACGCATTGCATCCTGCAGGGGGGCAGTCCTGGAGTTATCCTCTGGGTAAAAGAATATTTGTTCCCTTACCTAGGGGTAAGCCTCCGGTGCCAGAATGGGTCCACGTTGACCTGCACCAGTGATCTTGCTAGCGTAAGTCCAGCTCTCGTTCCTCCTCATCTCCTCCCCATTCCTCCCTCTCCCTGCCCATTTCTACCCACTTCCCGCCTCCCTCCTGCCCCCCCACGCTGACTTACTGGCACCAGGGGATGTGACAGATTTTCTGGTGGGCCGCTACTCGCCGCTTGCGGAGGGAGTCCGACTACTTCTGCTCGTGGGGTTGCGTCTGTGACCTCCGTAAAGCACCTTACACCGCTAGAATGCTAGCTCCAGAGGTGTAAGGGTACCTTAAGATTGGGCTGCCGATCTTTGTAAAACTTTTGTACTGATTCAAAATATGCTCATAGGTAATTGGACAATGGAGTTTTAAATTTTTTAACTTTTTTTTTTTTTTTTAATAATGGCCAAGATAAAAGTTCTCAGCTAGGAACATTCAGCCCTGATATACACAGGCATACACACTCAATGTGAAGTGAAAAGGAGCTAAACCTACCTTCAACTTTCAGGGGTAGAAATTCAGTGGGAAAACAGGCTATGCCAGTGTGCCATTGCTGGGTCTTTCACGACAGCGTTGTCTTAAATCCACCGTAGTATTGGGCCGTAAATCACTTAACCCAAACCTATTCTGAGCACATTATGGGGACTTCGTCTATCACTAATGAAAATGATATGAGTATTCCAAGTAATTTTTGAATTACTTGAATATTTGAATTCACAAAGAAAAGAGAACTCTCCCCGGGGCTCCCGCCGACTTCTCCAGGATCGGTCGCATTACCGCACTGGACGCCTCGTGGCGCCCATCTCCGCCACAGGTTAGAAATGAAATTCTTGCTGATGAATTGAAAGCAATGAGAATAATCACACATATAAAACTGTCCAGTCTGGTTGAGTACAGAGACTGTGATAGCACCCAGGAGAGGAGAGGAGCCTTGCAGTTAGTTGGGTCCAAGCCATTTGGGGCTTTACTGGTCAAAGGTATCGCTTTCAATGTTATCCAGAAGGCGATGAGCAGACCTTGCCGCACTGGTGGTGGAATGGGCTGTTCTGGATATTTAGGGCTACTGCAACCCACAACTATGGGGACTCCGACATCCGCATCGTGAACAGAGGGTTTATTTGTATGCTGACAGGTTCGATTATCATTATTGAGCTGCAAGTCCATGGATGGTGGAGAGGCAGGAGCGGATGTGGGGGATGAGAAGAACCAGCCAAGAAACAAATTTGCTTTTAAGAAAATAATCAATTTAGGTGGAAACTGCCAAGCATAGAGCAGAGGGAGCGTGTTAATTCTCCAATCTCTGCATTCAGACAAAATAGAAAGCAATTACTGTACTTTTGGCTCTTAGCACCAGACTCTGTTTCTGGTTTTTCTATGGTTGGATATATTTCCATCCAGCTTAAAGGATCCTAGATTGTCTTGGAGGCCGTACTGCTTTCCCCTTTCACCTGTGAAATGTTCCCAAGTCCTTTCTTGTAAATATATAAATAAGGTGTGAGGGGGCGCTAGTCGGGGACCCCGGTAGGGGAGTGACCAACGCCCAATCTGTTCCCTCCGGGCCAGGGGAGACCAGATCGACCTCCAGCCCGAGAAAGTGGTGTGGGGGGTTTTCCGCCTCCCCTTTCCAGGTGGCCTGCAATGGTAGCCTCAGACTCGGCTAAAGGTGAGGGGGTTACTTCACCCGTTCCCTCTGCCCTTGCCTTGATGGAGCGGTTATTCTGCTGTCGCTCCATTCCTCCAGTCTCACTGCTAGCCACTTCCTCACTGGCTCCATGCGTTCCTTTATATACACTTCCCTGGCCCTGGCATCACCCCCTGGTCCCACCCCCTTGTGCCTCATCCAATCCCACCAGTTCGGCCAGGCGGAGGCTGATTCTGTTGCAATGGTGCCCTCAGCTGTGGAGCTCGGTGCTGCGGACATCCGGCCGTTAGGCTCTGCGCCCCTGGAGAGGAGGTCTGGCCCCGCAGTGTGAGAGTCTGGCTCAGGGTGCGGGTCTGAAGGCTGGCTGTGCTCCCCCCTGAGGCCCGTGGACGGTGCATCCATGACCAGGCCGCCGGGGCCTACAGGGAGGGCCACGGGTGGAGCTCCATTGCCAGCCCCAGCCCGATCCATCCTGTGGCAGCCGGTGTCGGGTGCCCGGCCGGCCGTGCGGCCAGGATGCGAGGGGTCGTCTGCCGCCAGGGACCCCACCTGGCCGGTCAGCCGCCCGGCCAGTTGGCAGGACGGGAGCCAAGGGATCGTCTGCCGCTCGGGGTCCGGCCCTCTCGGACGACTGGCACGCCCCCGAGCGCCGGAAGTCCCCCAGTCCCGGACAGAAGGATTGTGCAAGTTCTAAATTTTTGCTCCTTAAAATATCAGATATAAAATATCAGAGAATGGGGTGGAGGATCGGTATTTAAATGAGGAACACCATTGGGTGGAAACTAACCTCACTTCCGTGCACTTGGTCATGCAAGTGCTTCTTTCAGTGCAATCCTATATATGTCTACTCAGAAGTAAGTCCCATTGTTCTCAATGGAGCTTACTCTCAGGAAAGTGTGTATAGGATTACAGCCTTTGTCATGCTGGAGTATGACAGGTAACCTGACTAATTCGTGTCCTTCCTCCAAGGATTTCAGGGCACATACATGAGGAATACCCATTTTTCTTTTCACAAGAACCCTCTGTAGTGACTTGGACAGAGGTCTAATGACTTGCTCAAAAGAAAGGCCATCTATGACCTTCATCGATGAGTTAAGATTTGAAACCCACATCTTGTCCATCACACCATACTGAAAGGTCAAACTACATATTACACACAGTCCTGAATATTTTTCCTGGGTTGTTTTTTTTAAATGAAGAACAGGCTGGAGAGGCAACAATCTTGAATCTGGAATACAGGCCAGGGGAGATGCGGTTTAACCCTTTCCTGCTCAAAGCCCCCAAAGTTGATGCCTTTCAGAGGAGAAAGGATACTGCGATCTGCAACTTTACCTATGTAGGAAGGAAAGAGAGCAAGCAAGGTGACCAGAGAGCTGGAGCCCCTTCCTTACAAGGAAAGACGACATCATCTGAAGCTGGAAGAGGGTGGAAGAGGGGCCAAATGGGAGAAAGTGAATGCCTTTCTCCCATGCTTTCCCAATTGGGCCAACTGGGAAAAACTGTAGCTTTCCCTGCCACCACCCAAGGCCGGGGAAATCTAGACATGAAAAGGCTATCTAGGGAAAAACTTTCTGCCTGGTTAAAAGTGGTTAAAAAGGGCCCCAAAGTCTGAGGGGGATCACACTTGAAACCAAACAGTAGCAAGACGCGAGCAATCTGTGAAGGTGTTCAGCCTACTGGTTTTAGGAAGTGAGACCAAGCACAATAAAATGTTAATTAAAAGGAAAGGATAAACAAAGCAAAATAAAAGAAAAGAGGGAGGGGAGTACAGAGGATCAAAAAGCAAGACTCATCATCATCATCATCATCATCAACAACAACAACAACAGGATTGACCAAGACAGGGGCTGGCAAAATGTAGGCACAGGACTAAAAAATATGTTAAAGATAAAATAACATCCTGAATGTGAATTGCTGGATACTTCCCTATCTTTAGGGGTCATCCAGAGGCATTGCTATGGTGGGGGCAGTATGGGGACGGTACCGCCCCCACCATAGTGACGCTTCTGGGGTCATCCAATGAAACTGATCGGTGGGAGGTTTAGGATTTGTTCATACAGCTTATAACTAGCCTGCGAAAGTCATTGTCACAAGATGTAGTAACAAGGGTGGAGCGAAGGCAAGTAGTTCTGCAAGACTCCGTTACACTGGAGTCAGCGGCCCCTCCCCTTGCTGTTGGAGCCATTCTGGCAGCAAAGGCAACATGCAGGACACTCCCCTGTTGCTGCCAGAATGGCTCCAACAGCAAGGGGGAGGAGCCGCTGACTCCAGTGTAACGGAGTCTTGCAGAACTATTTGCCTTCGATCCACTCTTGTTACGCCTCTGCACCTCTCTTCAATTTTCTATTCAAGATTGCAGATCCTTTTTGCAAAATACACGTCAGAGGAAAGTCGCACACAACTGTGTGTAACATGTAGTTTGTCCCTGATATTTATTTTATTTATTTTTCACATTTTATACCACCCTTCCTCCAAGGAGCTCAGAGTGGTGTACATATTTCCTCCCCTCCTTTTTGTCCTCACAACAACCCTGTGAGGTAGGTGGGGCTGAGAGATAGTGACTGGCCCAAGGTCACCCAGGAAGCTTCGTGGCTGAGCGGGGATTTGAACCTGGATCTTCCAGGTCTAAGTCCGACTCCCAAACCACTACACCATCCTGGCTCATATATACCTGTTTATTCTGCGTGAGGCCGTGGCAGGGTGGCAGGGGCAGGGGATGTGAGCTGCAATCATTGTTGCTTGTTTTAAATGGCCACATGGATTCCATGAGAGAGAGAAAGAGCTGACAACCCTTCAGAAGCAAGTTGAAAGAATCTCTCATGGTTACCTTTGCTTGGCATCTTAATTGCCACATTGCATAAGGCACTTCACTCTCAAGAGCTGCAAAGCTGAAGGAGGTTGTGGTTGCAGAACAAAGAGGAATTTTGCTGCTTTCCAAAGAGAGGTTACCCAAAGGTTAAGGCCTTTCCAAGTTAAAAAGGCCAAGTTCTATCTGTTTGCAGCTTTTATCTGAAGAATTACAACAGCACTAGGAAGAAAGCTTTCAGCAGGGTCAACTGGAGCATCTAGTGGAGTGAGCAAGAAAACCTATAAGAGATGGACTGTACATGATGTCCACGTCCCCAGAAAAGCATCTGCATGGTACGTTTGCCTTATCCCAACTGGAACACCAAAGACTAGTATTCACCCCGTGATGCAACAACATTACACATCGTCAGGGTCTGCAAGGATTCAAGGCACAGGCAGCAATAGAGAAGTTTGATAATCGGCCAGATAAAGGGTAAGGTTGCCAGCCACATACATGGCATGACATTGTGCCCCGGGATCATACAGGGTTGCCAACCACCTAGCGAAGAATCATCCTAGTCTGTTCCTCTCTCTTTAGCAGTAGTTGCTAAGTAGTAACCAGCCGGTGAAGCTTCTCATGGCATCAAACCATGCTAACTGGGCAAAGAGGCACCTTTTAAAGTGGTGTTATATTTAGCAGGGGGAGAGCAATCGTCCCTTTTCACCACAGCAAGGTGTCTTTTCCAGTGGTTGTTGCTGGAGTCTCTTCTGTAGTGATGTAGACTTGAGTCTATTGACTCGGACTCGAGTCGGATTCAAGTCGCGTCAGTTACTTAACTCGGAATTGACTCGGCGATTGTAAAAGGACTCGAAAGACTCAACTCAAGACTTGGAGACTTTTACGACAAGTCGTATTTTATTCAGGTTCAAACCCATTTTCCCCATTCAATAGACAGGGACTCGCAACCCAAAACTCGGGACTTGGGGGCAAAGACTTGGGACTTGATTTGAGACTTGGACCCAGAGACTTGGGACTTGACTCGAGATTTGGAGTCAGAGACTTGATCCACATCCCTGCTCTTCTGCATCTCATTTAGACTGTGAGCCCTTTGGGGATAGGGAACCATTTAATTTTTTTGTTTTGTTTTGTAAACCGCTTTGCGAACTACGTTTTGTTGAAAAGCGGTATATCAATATTTGTAACAACTGCCGATAAAAGTACTGTTAAAGGGGGCAGCTACAATGCCTGGTTCCTATGTTCATTTGGAATCAAATATTTTGGTGACAGAAGAGTATATGTGTATGCACATGTATGTGGGTGGAGATAAATACGAGAGAGAGAGAGAGAGAGAGAGAGAGAGAGAGAGAGAGAGAGAGAGAGAGAGAGAGAGAGAGAGAGAGAGAGTTATATTTTACCCAAGGAGTTTAGGGCAGTTTCCATGGTTCCTTGCCTGCCTGCCTGCCCAACATCCATTCTACCCTTATAGCAATCCTAATTAGGTTCTGGATGGGTGGGGGAGAGAGAGGGAGAGAGAACTCCAGGCTAAAGGCACCTAGTAAGTATGATGTCTGAGTGGGGATTCAAACCTGGTCTAAGGCCAACACTTTTGTCACTACACACCAACTTTTTGAAAGTTCAGATAAAGGCGTGCGTGCGTGCGTGCTTGCGTGCGTGCGTGCGTGCGTGCGTGTGTGTGTGTGTGTGTGTGTGTGTATAAAAGGGAGTAAAATCCTCTTGCGTCTTTTGTACTTTCAGAGTGGGTACACGATTTTCAGGTGCAGAGGATAAACACTGGGGAGAAGAAAGACAACAAGAAATGTGTGGTGAAGGTTGAAATCCAGTGGGAAGGCCGTTTGCAACCCATCCTGTTAGGGGGTCACCATCCTGGAGCACAGGACGTGTGGGTTACCGGCAAATTGGACGGTGATTGCTTGCAGCACAAAGGCCGCCTCTGTTCTAAGTGTTGTTAACCCCCCTACCAGATTGCACAGTGACTCTGGGAGTTAATTGCTCTGCAAGGTGATAGGGAATCTACACTTGGGCTCTTGGAAACATTTTGTAGCTTGGCACATTTTAACAAACTAGAACATAAGCTCCAATACATCCATATAATTAAACCCGAGATCCTACCTTGGGAAGGCACACCTACATAACAATTCCCCTTTGACTGCTCAAGCAGCCCTTTCAGCTTACTCAGAAACAAGCAGCAAAAGGGAATTAGCATTATTAGCATATGTGAACTGCTGCTTTGAACACAGCTCAGTCTCTTTGAAATATCTTTTGAACGAGGACGGCAAAGTACTTCATTTATAACTGAACACCTGGGAAACAGCTTAGTGGTTTCCTTTTGGAAAGTAAAAGTAAAACCTCAGCGAGTCACACCTTTCACACCCTTCATGGTGCCCTCTCCCTTTCTTTCTGCAAGAACATTGACCTTTGTTTCATTTCTTCTTCTTCTTCTTTAGAAAATGGAGCCATTTCTTTCAGAATATCTTAGGCCTATAGCAGTGTTTCCCAAACTTTTTCGACCTGCGGCTCCCTCGACCATTGGCAGCCATTGGCCACGTCTCCCCATTACATTATGTTGATGCCTGCCAATTGGTATTGCATTGTTTTCCGAGAGGATTCCGTGGCACTCCGCGGCTCCCCTGGCTGGTTTCTGCGGCTCCCCTGGGAGCCACGCCTCCCAGTTTGGGAACCACAGGCCTATAGTATTCTAACAGTGTTCCAAGGAACTTCGAGGTTCCTTGGGGAACTTATCAAGGGTTCCTCAATATTAGTGATGGTGTACAAGCTACCCAGGGCAATGGCTTGCCCATCACTATCAAAATTCCCATGCAAAGTGCAAGATATTGTATGCCTGCGCTGAAAGGTCTCCTGGGAGAACTCTTTGCTAAATCGGTGGAAAAAGGGGGCAAAGAGAGGAAAGCTACTCACGCATTTCTGCTTTTGCCACCACTGCCTGTGTTTTGTAATAGGCAGCAGCAACAACTCCCAGCTACCACCAGCACATAGCTGCCTCCTCTGTGCAATACTATGTTGTCATATTGGGCAACCCACTTCTAAAACCAGGAGGTTGCTTATGGCTTGTAGACCATCACAGGTTACAAGCCATAAGCCACCTCCTGGTTTTAGAAGTGGGTTTCTCTGTGCCAGGTGCAAGGGAGTGACAACGGGAAACAGGTTATCTTGTTGTGCTCCCTGAGGCATCTGGTGGGGCCACTGTGTGATACAGGAAGCTGGACTAGATGGGCTTTTGGCCTGATCCAGCAGGGCTCTTCTTATGTTCTTATGGCAGACAGAGCGGAGGGGTAAAAAAAAAATGGTGACTGCAGGGAAAATTGTCATATTGTGTAAGCTTTACCCCCCCTCTGATATTCACTAACCCCCTGACCCCTTTACTGCTTATGAATGTGGTGGTAAAAATGGGGGCACCATTTTGTACCAGCCTGAATTCTAGGTTGCATGCGCTGTTCGTCTGAGGCTGTAGTGAGACTTAACTCAACGTCTGAGAATTCTGCATGAGGATGTGCCTTAGAATATGTCCCAGAATCCTCTGCAACACACAGGGATACTGTGGCTGATACTGAAGAGTTCATTGGCAGGTACGTCAATATGGAAAATGTTCCCTGAAGGTAGACTGCTTGAAAGCCACTAATCTGAATTACAGTAGGGTCCCCATATCCACGGATTCACCATCCGTGAATTCACTTATCCGTGGTTGAAAAATGCCCCCCATCGTGCCAACGACTTATCAGCTTGTGATTGTAGCCTTCCTGGGTCTGGAGGGCTCGTTGCTGATTACAAAATGGAGGCAGGAAGCACTCAAAGCCTTCTGCCTCGCTTCCTGTGAGTGCTTCCTGCAACAGTCAAACAGCTGATTGGCGTTGGCAAAGTGCTAAATCTGAAAGCGCTAATCTAGCATCGAACAGCTGATGGGCTGGATTTTAAAAGTGTGAGGTCGCTCACCTGCATTCTTGACCTTTGTCCAACCTGGCGTAAAAAAAAATATCTGTCAGGGGACACTGACCAAGTACATGGGGACGGTAATGAATTCATCTCTTGCAGAGGGCACTGTGCCACCATGCTGGAAGTTGGCAATGGTATGTCCTCTGTTCAAGAAACTTTCTCTAAACCTCACTTTATAGTACTAGATAATTACCAGCCACACTCCGACCTTCCATTCTTGGGCAAAGTGCTTGAGTGTGTGGTGATGGCTAAACTCCAATCAGTCACTGGATGAGACTTGATTCTCTTTACCCATTTCAGTAGAATTTTTGAGTTTGGGGACAGAAACATCTCTGCTTACTCTATTAGGTAATCCATGCCAGAAATTGGACAGGGGAAGTTCTTCCCTGTTGATTCTGTTGGAGCTCTCCGCAGTGTTTGATACCATTGATCATGATGCCCTACTGGGTTGCCTTACTGGGATTGGGGCACCTGAAGTGGCTCTATTCCTTCTTGGGGGAAGATCCCAGAAGATCGTGCTGGGGGCTCCTGCTCGACACTGTGACCTTTGGCCTGTGGTGTTGCACAGGACTCTATTCTGTCCCCCCCATGATGTTGAACATTGACATGAAACCTCTGGGGAAAATTATCTGGGGCTATGGTGCTACGTTTGCTGGTCTGTGTTTTTATCATGGTTGTGAACTGCCTTGGTTTGTAAACAGTTCTGTTGGTTTGCAAAAGAAAGGCAGGACACCAATCTTCTGAAATAAATAGATCAGGGGTGGCCAACCTTCCACCATTAGGGCTTCTGTGTTCTTAAGAGTTGTGTAGAAGACAGACTCTGGGCAGATACAAGTGCTGCTGGTGCTGCTAAAGCAGCTGCACCTGCTGAAATGCCCTCACCTATGCAACCATTTAATGGCCAGCATTCATGCTGAAAGGTTGGCCACCACTGAAATAGATAATGCTCCCCTCAGATATAAGGTGAACATTACAATCCCGCAATTTCCTTTCCTGCTCAGATTGAAATCTGAACCAGAAAAGAACAGGTCTCCCTCCTATCTACCCTATATGGATGTTTCTTTGGAAGAAAATCCCGCTGAGTTGAATGGGGCTTACTCTCTGGTAAATCTGTATAGATGTGAAGCTCTAGAGTGCTACACCTGCTTGTCATGTTGCCATGAAGTACTACTCCTTGTGCCTTATAGAGGTGGCGCTAATTAAATTTGCAACACTTTGAAATGAATGCCTGGCTAGGGGGCCCTTATTAGCTCCACTCCTTCTCATCCCCGGTATGAGCGGGAATTGTACTTTCCAATGGCAAAAAGGCGCTTTTTGATTCCTTTTAGTCTTGCTGTTCAGAAAGCCCCCTTGTTGTCAGGAAAATCTCTGGGGCTTTTTGCAAGCTCAGAGTTAATAAAGCCGGAGAAAATTACAGCTATTAGAGATGGGGACCTTTTGAAAACCTACCTAGCCAGCAAACTATATCTTTGGGGAATAGCCTCATATCTTCATGTGTAGCCACTCTGACAGGTAGCTCTCGTTAACAAGCCAGTGAATAGATGTCTGATTAACGGTATTTTACAATGTTCGGCAGCGCAAAAGCCAGCTTCCTTTCTACCATTCCTCCAACAGGACTTTTCCAAGGCCTGGTCTACATGGATAGCAGAGTGAGCTGGTAGAATTCTCTTCTTAAAAATGATCTCCTTGCAAAAACAAACAAACAAACAAAAACCCCTTGTGATCTTACATATCAGCCTTAAAGGTTGCAGCTCCTTTCCTGGTGTGCTAATTTCTATTTGCAGGAAGTTTAAAAAAGGGGGTTGGACATTCAAAAATGTGATATCCTACCTATTGTAGTGGCAGTGGTGTTGCTGGAGGAGGTGTGGCACTATAAGTGGTGCAAGACACCTTGTAAACCGGTGTAACGCAGGCCCTCCCGGAGCCATTCCGGTGGCAAAGGTAGTTCAGAACTCATTCTGAGCACTATATATGGGCCAAAGAAGTTTGTATTCCATACCAGGCAATTACAAACTTTGGTGACATTGCTATTTGCTATGTACCTTGCATTCATCTTGTCAACTCTTAATCCAGGTTAAATGTGTTTAACTTATGAGGGTGACTGTCTAGATCAGATACTGTGTTGTTTTTTAAAGAAACCTCTGCTTTGGTTAAAATCGAGTTGTCAAATTTGATTTGCCTTCTGGGCTATCCGTTGCTTATCCTCTCTAACATGTACGTTGTTTTTTTTTTTATCTGGAATGAAGCAGAAGGTGGAAGATGCATAAAGGGAAGGCACTTAGTGGAGAATTTCCATAAGTAGTTCCGAGAAATGGCCAAAGACCGCATAGGAGTTTTTAATGGTTCTTTTTAGAACAGCCGCAAAAACACAGCGCACAGTCAAATCCAGCCACAGGCAGACTAATCAAAAATCACACTAATCAAATTTCTGCCAAGATGAAATAACGAAATCCTAAGGGAAATGATTCTTGCTCTTTGTTTTCTTTGCTCATCTCACATGCATTAAATTGGTTATTGGTTGCAAAGATTTTTGTATCTGTGTGTCTGAGTCTATTTATAACCCAAGTCCCGATTCCCTGTGCGCGTAGCTATTTTTAGGCCAAAACTGTTCATGCTTGGTGCCTCTTTTGAAGGTAAATAATATTCTGGAGGCCACTATAAAGCAAATCCTTGAAGCCAGTTTGAAGTTAGGATGACAGGTTGAATAAAACAACAACCTTTTGAGATGGAAGGGGGAGGGGAGGGGTTCACACTTTTAAGGAGGAATCATCTGAAACGTTCTGAGGGATTTTTGTTGATTTAAAAGAAATGGAATCTGAACAGTGAATCAGCTTTTTGCTTTTTGTGGGTTTTAATATGGCTGAGTCAAAGGGGGTACCGTTCTTTTAGCAATTATTGGGGGGAGCTCAATAGCGGGTAAAAGTGTTTATCCATTTTTGAGGGGGTGGTGACCATTCTGTTGGGAGTAGTGGGAGAGGTAGTTGAGCAGCCCATGAAGTGACACTTGGCAGGAAAGGAAGTGCCACCATTATCTGACACTTGTGAAAACGTATTATTCTGGAATATGTTTAAGATTCTAATTCTTTGACTCTCTCAAATAACGTTGCTGAAGATTGGAAAGGTTTAAGCAGGAATGCAGCTGTTTGAGACGTCGACAATGCAATCCTATCCAACTTACACCACTGGTGTAACCAGCAGGGGAGGGCAGGGCGGGAGGCTTTGGAGGGGAGGGGAAATTTAAATCCCCTTTGAATCCCCCTTTGGAGGGGATTTGAATCCCCTTTCAGTTCTGGGGCCTCCCGTTCTCGCTGCGCTGCTGGTTACACCGGTGGTGTAAGTTGGATAGGATTGCGCTGGGAGTCAGACAACTGATAAGCCAGTTCAGCAGAAGATAGTGATTTTCCCCCTCTGAATATTGCTGGATCTAAGATATTAAGTGCTTACAATTCCTTTGAACTGTCCTGTAAAAAGAGAGTCAGTGATGAATCTCTGCAGCTTTCCCAAAAGTAATGAGAACAATGGAAAGGTGCCTTTTTCCTTCTGGATGACAGAAAGAGGGAGAGAGCTTTGGACCGCTGAGAGCTTAAAGACAAACATGTAACACTTTAAAGAAATCAAATGGTGTCCAACTTCAGAGACAATGATGTGTGTAAGCAGTTATTGAATTAACCTTAGCTTGAGCTGTGAACATTTGTTGGCTGCAAGAGTAAATCTCAACTTGTGGAGAAGGATAAAGAAGAGGAACTTTCTGTAGAGCAGCTGAACAAAAGTAAAGGAAAAATGGTCAACCAGCAAGCCTTCTCCTATCCAGACCAGTCTGCAAAAACTGTGAAAGATTGCAGAGTCCAGGTCATTGTCCTATGAGTGGAGTAGATGTGTCTTTGCTTAGGAGATGACTCTCACCATTTGGCTAAGGATAGCAGACAGAAGGATACAAGTAAGATCATTCTTATGAAGAAGGCTTGCATACATTTCAGGGAAATATTTCAAATTTTGAGAAAAGCCAATCTAACGTTGGCAGAGGAAATGGCACATTCAAGGTCTGTACTCTGAAAACATGATGTATGGAACGCCAACAGGAGTTTGTGAATTCTAAAGAGGTGATTAGGACTGCACCTGTGTTGAAATGTTATGCCTCTTGAAAAGCCAAGTAAAATGACAGCACATGCATCCAAAAAAGGGTTGAAGGAAACATTTTTTTTTGTTCACAAAAAAGGGTTGTGAAAAAATACAGAAGTGAGAGACCAGTTAGAAATGTTTCTAGCGCAAAGATTAAAGGAGAGTGTCTATGCTTGAATGTAAAAAAGTCATTAGCATTGGTAGATGATTGCAAAATATGTCACTGTTGTATATATGGAAGGCATTTTGTTCAGTACAGTATTGGCAAGGGGAATTTAGCTGATACGTTTCCTCAACTACAATTATAAATTATACATTTATAATATTAGCCAGAATTCGGGTTTTAGCTAATGCACTGTTGTTGTTGTTGTTGTTGTTGTTGTTGTTGTTGTTGTTGTTGTTGTTGTTGTTGTTGTTGTTTTTAAATCCTTTATTGGTGAATACAACAATAATACAATTGCTATACAAAATATCAAATGTAGAAAAAAATAAAGGAAAAGAAAAAAGGGAAAAAAGATATATATATATTTATATATATATAAAAATAAATGGATATTAGTAAAGAACCTGTACATAAATTTCTAAAAAAGGCTTCCAAATATCCAAAAACTGATCCATATGCAATTGTCTTCTGTGAGCCATAGATTCAAATGCACTGTCTAAGGCAATGTTTCTCAAACTGTGGGTCGCGACCTGATTTCTGGTGGGTCCCAGGTGATGTTATTGCCACAGATAAATAATTGCCACAAACCCTGAGGCTATCCAAAAATTGGATAGCTGCTAATTGCCTTTCAAAATTGCCTCCTGCAGTTTGCAAGATAGCTGCTAATTACCCTGCAAGCTGCTGAGCTCTTTATTTGTAAATAAATACATTTATTTAGTTATTTCTAGATCACCTTTTTTAAAGTCTCGTAAAGCTAAGTGGGTCCCAATAGAGTGTCATTTTAAAAAGTGGATCCCGGTGCTAAAAAGTTTGAAAACCACTGGTCTAAGAGCAAATGAAAGTACAAATGGGAGGAGCAATGGGAGGAGCTAATGGAGTAATGGGAGGAGCTAATGAATCAAGGAAATTATTATTAGTTTCTGAGTACCTATGGATGCAAAAAGAGAGAAAGAGCACTACAAATCGTCATGAAGTCCTTGCAAGATATAGCGGATCAGCATATGGTACCAAACTTATAAAATGTGCTGTAGTTTCTAGCATGTTGGATTTTGAATAGGGAGAGCTAGGTGGAAATACCCACTTAGCAATGAAGCTCACTGGCAGTGCAATCCTGTGCAACTCTTGCACTGGTGTAACAGTTGATCCACCGGTGTTAGTGCACTTATGTCAGTGTAACTTGCCGTACGCTGGATGAACACCAGCATAACCCCCCTTGGATGCCGCGCACGCGCAGTTGGGACACAGGATGGACGCCAGCGCTACTCCGCTGGTGCAGGGGGCATTCCGGGGGTTTCTGAATGCCCAGATTATCCCCTACACCGGCGGAGTTGTGCTGGTGTCAGTCCTGCATCCGAACTGCACATGCGCGGCATCTGAGGGGGGTTACGCTGGTGTCCGTCTTGTGTTCATCAGCGTACGGCAAGTTACACTGGCATAGTGCACTTACACCGGTGGATCTACTGCTACACCGGTGCAAGAGTTACACAGAATTGCGCTGTGGGTGAGTGAGTCAGTCACTGTCTCTCACTGGCTTGATGTGAGAATAAATAAATGGGGAGGAAAGACATATGATATCCTGAGCTCCTTAGAGAACTAGCATGGGAAAAAGTCATTATTTTTAATAATAGAAACAAAATTGTACAAGTTCTGCTGTTGATGAAATCATGTTAAAAACCACAGAATCATAATTCCCCAGTCATGCTGTGTTGTTCAACGTTGTTATAAATGACCCGGGTGAGAGGGTAGAGGAATGCTTATCAGATTTGCAGATGACACGATGCTGGAGGGGCAGCATTGCTAAACCCCCAGAAGACAGAATCAGGATTCAAAATAATCTTGACGGTCTCCTTCATTGGGCCCATGCAAGCAAAACGAAGCTCAACAGAGAAACCCTACACATTGGACTTTAGTTACATAAATAGTCCCCTGCTAACTGGGCAAGAGGCACTTTCTCAATTGGTGCTCCTCTTATATTTAGCAGGGGGAGAGTAACTGCCCCCCCTTTCGCCCCAGCACAGTGTCTTTTCAGGTGGCTGTTTGTTGGTGTTCCTCTGCATCTTTTTTAGATTGTGAGCCCTTTTGGGACAGGGAGCCATTTCATCATTTGATTTTGTCTGTAAACCGCTTTGTGATCTTTTTGTTGAAAAGCGGTATAAAAATACTGTTTAATAATAATAATAATAATAATAATAATAATAATAATAAAATAGATGCACATAGTTACAAAAAATCAGAGGCTCAAGGAGTGGATGGGAGACACCTGGCCTGGCAGAAGCACATGTGACAAGGACTTGTAGTTCAATCCTATTCGGACACCATGCCAACATCGCACAGACAGGTCCCTCCTACGCCATGCCCAGAGGCGAAACAAGGGTGGAGCGAAGGCAAGTAGTTCTGCAAGACTCCGTTACACCGGAGTCAGCGGCCCCTCCCCTTTGCTGTTGGAGCCATTCCAGCAGCGACAGGGGTGTGTCCTGTGTGTTGCCTTTGCTGCCAGAATGGCTCCAATAGCAAGGGGGAGGGGCCGTTGACTCCAGTGTAACAGAGTCTTGCAGAACTACTTGCCTTCGCTCCACCCTTGTTACGCCTCTGGCCATGCCCCAATATCCTCCCTGTTTTGGCCTCTCCCACCAGCAGAGTTGCACCAGCATCTTGATGACATCTGAGCTATGTTAGCGTGGCGCTTTTCTGGTATTACACCAGCATCTGTGGCACATATGTCAGCAGTCTGGCTTCTACACTGGTGGGGCTGTCATTGTGCTGGAGTATGTGGAGATAAACTAGCATATATAAACAAAATGATTGTGCCTTTGGTGTCTTAGTGGACCACGAGCTGAACATGAGCCAGCAGTGTGATGCAGCTGCAAAAAATGCTAATACAATGCTGAACTACGTTAACAGCCCAATTCTATCCATCTCTACTCAGGAGTAAGTCTCACTGAATTCAATGGGACCTATTCCCAGGTAAGCATGTATAGGATTGCAGCCTAACTGAGGCATAGAGTCAGTGATGTAGACTTGAGTATTGACTCAGACTCGAGTCGGACTCAAGTCATGTCAATGATTTGACTCGGACTTGACTTGACAATTGTAAAAGACTCGAAAGACTCAATTCAAGACTTGGAGCCTTTTACAACAAGTTGAATTTTATTCCAGTGAACCCATTTTCTCCATTAAATAGATAGGGATTTGCAACTCGCAACCAAAGACTTGGGGGCAAAGACTTGGGACTTGACTTAAGACTTGGACCGAGAGACTTGGAACTTGACTCGAGACTTGGAGTCAGAGACTTGATCCACAGCCCTGCATAGAGACCAGATCATGTTAAGTAATAGTTACACTCTGTACTACTCAGACCACACCTGGAATATTACATCCAGTTTGGGCACCACACTGGTGCCCAATATTACATCCAGTTTGGGCACCTTTAAGAAGGACATTGATAAGTTGGGTTCAGAAGAGGGCAACAAAGATGGTGAGGAATCTGGAAACCAAGTCCTATGAGGAACTGTTAAAAGAGCTTGATATGCTTAGCCTGGAGAAGACTGAAGCTAGAGCTACACTGTACGCGTTCGCGTTCCGTGTGGCTCTGCTGAGATGCAGCCATGCCGAGACGTAACCAAGCCACACTGTTCCAGAGCATGTTTTGAAAACCACTGCCCAACAAATAATCATGACACCTTCCCCTGCCGCCCCTCCTCCTCCTTCAGTTCACTTCAGGCTGCTTATTCATAAGAGTCTCTTATTATTTAGAGTTTCAATGTAGAATGGATGCTTTCATGGCTTGGTACAATTTTCAAGGAAATAGGATACCACAGTTTTTTAAACCTTATTTTACATGACTTTAGAACCTATATGTCTTATTTTCTTGAATATTTAGAGTTTTTTTTTAATTTCACATTTTTATACCGCCCTTCCTCCAAGGAGCTCAGAGTGGTGTACATATTTCCTCCCCTCCTTTTTGTCCTCACAACAACCCTGTGAGGTAGGTGGGGCTGAGAGATAGTGACTGGCCCAAGGTCACTCAGGAAGCTTCGTGGCTGAGCGGGGATTTGAACCTGGATCTTCCAGGTCTAAGTCCGACTCCCAAACCACTACACCATCCTGGCTCCCTGACATTTCTGACATCTGCCCTGGTCCCCCCCGCACCATCGTAGCGTCACTAGGGTGACGCGCGTCCCCTGCCCCAGGGTGACGCGCGTTGTAGTGACACCACTGAATCTGTTTATGAATCTGAATCCAATACTTCTTTGCTTGGGGGCATGTCCACCACATATGGTAGAAAGTTCCTTCTTGCTTTTTACATTTCCAACATCTATTTGTCACCTTCTCATACATTTTTGCTAATTTGCTTGGGGTTATATACCATCTGTACATCATTTTATACATATTTTCTTTAATATTAACATTTAACGTACATTTCAACTGTTTTAACCATAGTTGTTCCAATTGGTCCATTAAAATAACATGACCTACATTTTTCGCCCAATGAATCGTACATTCTTTAACCTGTTCTTCTTCTGTCTCAAACTTCAAAAGCGATTTATACATTTTTGAGATTACCTGGTCTTCAGATTTTAATTGTACCTCCAATATTGATTCTTCTTCTACAAATCCATATGCCTTCTTGTTACAAACTATGTGACAATAGTTTTGTAAATGGTTGTGCAGTATGTCAAAAATACTGAAATGTTCAGATAAAGCAACTCTTGATTATTAATACGGATGTTTTGAGTTCATTATCAAAAATTGGTACAGATTTAGATGAACACTCAAGGTATGAGTTCTAGATCCACACTAGCCTCACGTATCAGAATGGCACAATACCAGCCCCAAACAGGTCACCCTTAAAATGTAGCATATCTTTGCAAAACTTGGTAGACCTCAAACAAGGATGATAAGACAAGAAGCTTTGATTTTGTTTTCAGGATTTTGGTACTTTTGCTTCATTTCAGTACGTTATATCCACTAATCCATCAGCACCAAATGAATGTTAGTGGAAAAGGATATGGACTTTAGAGAATTAATTATGTGTAAAGCTGAGGAAACAAAGATATCTATCTAGCATGACTGGATTATGGAGAAGTCCATGTGTAACAAGGTCAATCCCTTGCAGAGTTGCTTTTAAACAGAAAATTTCATTCCAAGTTGCCCGGTGAATATAGTAAGATTAACTGGGAGAAATATAAGAAGGCATGCAAAAAGCACATGTTGTATGACAGAAGCGCTTCACCATCCCTACGAATGTATGGCTGCAATCCTATCCACACTTACCTGGGAGTAAGCCCCATTGACTATAATGGGACTTACTTCTGAGTAGACATGCATAGGATTGAGCTCTATGACAGAGTAAAAATGGATAATGGTTGTGCTGGTGTGACTGAACAGTTGTATAGAGGCAGGTTGCTTCATATTGTTTGGGGACAGAGAGATGATGGACTAATATACTTTGGGGGGGAAAGGTACATGTAGTCTATTGCTCATGTTTCTAAAAAATGTCTTGATTCTTTTGTATGAACCATCTCCAGTGGTAGAAGCAAAATGCATGGACTAAAACCAACCTCATGTTTATGACACTCTGGACTATTATGGTTAACCAGCCAACAAAAGCTCTACTGAATGGTTGTTCATAATGTATAGAAGCTCTGTACCATTTAATGTTTTGGTTTACTATTGTATGTATTACCCAGAAATGGTTGTATGAAGGGGAAGATGTCAGGGTATTTGTTACGTCATTTTAAGAAAGTTGCATGAATGACCATTGACAAATCTGAAGGATTCTTACAGCCCAATCCTATTCCCCCCCCCCCGCGCCAATGCAGCAGTGCCAACATGGCTACCACTTCATCCTGCAGGGAGGCAGTTGCAGAGGTCTCTTCTGGGTAAGGAACAATAGTTCCCTTACCCGTGGTTAAGCTTGCACGGCGCAGAAGGGGGGGGTTACTTGGTCCTGCGCTAGCTAAATAGCTAGCTAAATAGCTAGTGCAGGTCTGCATGGACCTGTGCTGCAGGATCGGGTCTGGGAAAGGGGTTAGTATTCAGCAATCCTTCCTGGACCTGATCCATCCCCGACTCCCCTCCCCACCCTGTTTTGCCCTCCTCTCCCACTGATTTACCTGCTCCAGCAGGTGGCAGGAGAGCTGATGGCACAGGTAGGAAGGCTCCGCCCTTCCCGCCAGTGTCCTCGGCAGCATGCTACTGAGAGCTCTGCTAGAGCGCCTTTTACGGAAGAGGCGTTAGAATGTTGACCGGAAGAGGCGTTAGAATGTTGACCGGCCAGTGGAAGAGGCGTTAGAATGTTGACCGGTGAGTATAGGATTGGGCCATTAGTTACATTGGTATTTAAGCTGTGTAATTATTGGCTGAACAAAGACACACAGTCACCATTTCTAAGAGGAAAGATATAAAACACAATGCAATGCCATATTGTGGGGTTCCCTGAAAGTTCGTGTTCATGTTCATGATACCATTATATTTTTCCATGTATGAACCGCAGCTTAATCAGTTCATCCTTTTTCAATCTGGGGGCACAGAGAGGGGAAGACTCTTATAATCTACAAATAGGTTGGAACAGGACAGCTGGAGCAAGGAGGGCTCTCAAACAGATCACGACTTGTAGTAGGAGAAGGGAAACTGACCGAAAGCTTTAATATCAGTCATCTAATGGATTTATTAATATTCACAATTTCTCAAGAACATCAGAAAGGCATGTCTGAATGCAAGCAGCATCCCCATGAATGGGTGCAAATGCAATAGTGCCTTGTACTCTTTTTATAGGGAAGGATTAAAAAGAGCCTCCAGGCTAACAATATTGTTTTGTTCACAGACATTAATGCGCAATGAGGAACTGCGTCATTTTGCATGAGAGTAAATTCACTTTTGCTTTTCTTCTTTTCCATATTTTTGGCACAGGTTAGAGTTACTGGAAATTAGTGGCCAGACATTTTGCAGGCCTCCTCTTAAAAAAAATGGGTAAATCAAACTCTGGTTATATATCATAAACTGGGCTTTGACCAACTTTAAATTGCCTGTAACTTACCTCTAAAGTTATGAGGTTATACCTAATTAAGCACTTAGTTTCATAAATGTACCGTGGAAGGGGTACTCGATTTTTAAGTAGTGTGCGTAATCACCTTAGGGACTGTGGAGCCCTGCTAAATGCATTGACGTGACATCTCTGAAGCAGCATTGGAGAGGAACTCTGCATTAGCAATCTGGGATAAGTGCCTGCTCCTTTAAATACAGTACTCTGACATATTTCTGTTCGGCCAAGTTTTTCACATACTTTGATGTGAACAATGAAGTGCTTTACATTGAATTATGGCTCAGTCAGATTCCCAGAATGAAAGAATTATCTCTAATCAAAGCCAGTATAGCATAGTGGGTAGAGCATTGGACTAGGGGAGAGCTGGGTTTAAACTCCCATTCAGCCATGAAGCTCAGTGGGTGAGCTTGGACCAGCCAAGGCCCCTCAGTCTAGCCTAGGGGATTATGAAGATGAAACAGAAGTTTCTTTCGGTCTGTGTATGCAGAGGGAGGGTGACATAAAATGCAACATATACATCTGGGTTTGCCCAAGAGGACCCAAGGAATGTATCTGTCTAGCTCAAGGGCAGGCAATGATCTTGGACACCCCAGCAGGGGGGTGGAGTCAGTTAGTCAAATAGAGAACTGGGAGACTGGCAATGGGGGTGGGGTGTGGGCTCAGAGAAGGTAGCAGAACTGGAGCTTTTTATCAGGCAGTGGCACCGGAATGGTGTCACTCATACATGGACAGCCCAATCTATGAAGACGCGGTGGCACAAATATGGCGCCCGCTGCATTCTGAGCAGGACGGGGCCTGCCCCGGCACAGCCAGAGGCCTCCTCGGGGTAAAGGGACCCCATGTGAGCCAGCTATTCAGCTGGCACAAGTCCGAGAGTCCCGTGTAATGGCAGCCAGGCCCAGGAAGGGGGATAGAATATGGGGAGGAGGCTGCCGCCAATTCCTCCCCCTTCTCGGGCCCAGCCAACCAATCCCACCCCCTGGAATGCCACATTCTGCCCTCCCCACACCCCTCTGCTGTCCGGAGGAGAACCTACATTCCCCAGCAGGCAAAGTGGTGACTCCAGCGTGAGTAGAACGGCGCTGGCCTCGTCACCGCTTACTCTCCAGGTGCTACAAAAGGCTGCCCTTTTCCCTCAGTAACAGTCTGAGCATGCGCAAAAAGAACGGTATAAATACCATTCTCGTGCGGGCCTTCCTTAGAAGGCCCCGGGCAGCCGGCCGGGGAAGACGTCCCCGAGCCGGCTCTCCCGATTGAGGGGGGGAGGACGGGGGTGTCGGGTCGCCCCTCCGGAGCGCCCCGCCCTGCCCCGCCCCTCCGGAGCACGCCGCCCCGCCCTTCCGGAGCGCGCTGCGGCCGATAGGGGCGGCAACCCCCTTGCTCCGGGCGCCAACAGAAGCAGTGACGCCTCTGGTTGTCCCTACAATGTTGTCCCTACACATGTTCCAGCAACGTAAATGGTCCACAGGATTGGGCCGTAAGTAAGTCGATCAAAACTTTTTAAAAAAATTGCTTGGGTATAAGCAAGAATCCCCAAATTAACCTTGAAATGCTGCTTTAGATGAAATTTGGAGGCTAGTCTAAAATATGCACCTTCAAGAATAAAATTTCATTTAAAAAAATCAGAAAGGTACTAGAATGGGAAAGAACTGAGATGCCCACTCTAATAGGGAGCATTGTTGAAATATACTGATTCAGCCTATTCCTAACCATCACTGGGATATGCTGCTACATCCTCTTTATGCAGCTTTTACACGCGATGATGTTAGCCTTAGCAGCGCCATTGTTGAGCTTATTTGGGGCCAGTTTCATGTTGTATGAAAGAGCCATTGAATGTGTTTGTTGAGGGTAGTGAAAGGGAACAAATGTCTATGATGGCTTTTCATCTGGCACTCTGTTTAGATTCTGTAGCGTTCTGCGTACAGCTGAGAGAATACTTCACAATGAATAATTTATTTGACTAATTTAACCTAATTTTCTCAAAACTAATTTTCCACAGTGTGTGTGTGTGTAGTGTGTGTGTGTCCCCACCCAGCAAATATTTGCTGTTAGCAATTGTTTGACCAATATTTTAAGAGAATAGATTGCTACAGATTGCTTGCTAACTAACTGTTCATTGTAGCTATTTGTCTAGCATCTTTTTGTGTGTGCTACATTCAAACAAGCTTGTGCTAAAAACAGCAGGCATACTGCAGAGTGTTTAGGGGAAATAACAGCAGGAGATTAGACAATCTGGTGAAACTGAAAAGGGATCTTAGAACCTTAGCCATGGTGAAAGAAACTAGCTTACTACTGCTTTAATCGTGATAAGTGAGCACCACTGTGAGCTATAAATTGTAAAAATATCAACAAATTCCAGGCTCAAGTCAAGGTTATGATTGTTAACAGTTAAAGACCTAAACAGTTTCGGATCTGGATATCTTAAAGATTGTCTCTCTTTCCACATGTAAGTTTCTGGACATTCTTATCATCAATTCAGTCCTTGCTCCTGGTACCCCTAGAGGCTTAACAGGTATTCAGCCAGATCAGGGCCTTTTTGGTAGTGGCACTGACCTTGTGTGTCTCTTCCTAGAGGTTCAGTTGACCTCTAACCGGCACTCCTTCAAGAGATTGATTAAAACTTGACTTTTGTTGTTCAGCTTTTGGTGTGGGGAGAGGGTTATAATAATGGTGGGGTTACGGATGGTCTTCAGTTTGGATTTGTTGCTATAATACTACCTTTATAAATACAGCCGTACCTCACTATCCACGGACTTGGCATCTGCGGATTTCACCATCGGAAAACGGAGCATTCTGAGGCCCATGGAGGCCTATGGAAGGGGTTGTGTGCCTGGTGTGACATGAAAGAGACCTCCGGAGGGCCCGCCCCTTGCAGGATCCGGTAAATTACTGGGGCATCGGGTGCTAGGTTCCAGCATCCACAGATTCGCAGTATCCATGGGGGGACGGGACGGAACCACCACCCCCACGGATTCTGAGGGAGGGCTGTATGCATTGTACATTTCTAACGTATAAGCTGCTTTGAGTTACCTGTCAGGGTTAGGAAAAACAGGGTATAAATACTCCCAAAAATTAAGATAAATACCTTGAATATTGCTATATCCTTTGTGTTGTAAGCCACCTTAGGTTTCCATGTGGGAAGAAATGTAAGATAAAGGCATGCAACGTAAACATAGGATGATGACATCATCAACTTGTACTGATGTAGGTCTGCCATGTGCCATAGATTATGGGAAGCTCACACACTGGTGCACTAAGTCTTGCCTGGGCTTTTTAGGCCTCTTTGGCATTTTTCTAAAAAAACAAACAACATTTTTTTTACGATGTTCCATTTTTCAAACAAAGAAATAGACAAACAATATTGCCTTCCATTTTCACGACTGATGCAAGACGTGCAGAAGGCTTCATACCTGATGGACACCATCTTTGAAAAGATTCACTGACTTCCCATTTTGAATGTTTGATTCTGTGCTAGCGTCACTGTCCGTGAAAGTTCAGGAAGCACTCTCCTGTTAGTCAGTGGGAACCGCTAAGCAAAATTTTCCATCCGCCATTCCATCCAAGTTGCTAATTATGCCAAATTGCAACACTGTTCCTACAGTAAGATAAGTTAATGAACCTCAGCTCATTATGCCTTCGTTTACTTAATAGTTCACATTATTATTGAAATGCGAAGCAGTAAGTATGCCAGCTTGTAATTGTTTTTTGGTGGGTTGTGGTTTTTTTCCCCCCGTTGGTATTTATTTTGTTGTATTATAGAGCATCTGTAGAGGGTAGCTTAATTACGATTTACTCTGTACTCTATATGTAAATGAATGGAATTTTCCCTTTGTCTTAAGTGCTGCATACAGCAAACAGCAATGAGCATGGAGCAATCGTTTCACAGTTTGTCCGCTCTTATTAAAAGCTTGGGGGAGGGGGAATGAATGTAGCACTATGAAGTGTAAACAAAAACAGATTGCAAGAGGAGAGCAGAAGACTTATTACCCAATAACTGCAAAATCTCAATGTCCCAACAGGGTGTGGGGAATAATCCTTGTTCAGGAGGGGAAAAAAAAATCTATGAAATAGCCTATGAAATCTAATAACACATGAAATCTACCTATGAAAATCTATGAAAGACCTACCCTGCTTGATGTGATAGGTTTTGCCATTGTTTTCAGTATGGCCCATCTCACTTCGACCTAGATAGGGAGAAGTCAAGCAGACAGAATATAACAATTGGCTTTATGGTTGAGGACAGCCTTGCCGTGGAATTTGGAAGGTCTCCCCTGGAAAAAAGAAAAGAAGGAGAGAGGGCATCCTCATTAAACTTCTTTCACCCCATCTGTAATAAAGTTATATTTTATGTGTATTTCTGGGTATATTTTGGCTACTATGTGGGAGCAGGCTTGACGCGCCATGGCCCCGTCTGTGTGGCAGAGCTGGATTGCAAATTACAGGCAGCTTGGTGGAGAGGAGATGCAAGTTACAACCAGCAACACTGGTTCATCCAGTTTCAAGAGGTTTCAAGGGGAGCCAGCGGATTGGTTCATGTTCCTGCCAGTCCCCCTCAGAAGAAGGGGGGAGGTAGAGATCAAGTAACACATGAGGTAATTTCAACCGAGAATGGGACAAGAGTGGTGGTTACATCATTTAAACAAAGATAGGAATTGGTTATTAGCCAGAAACCGTAAGAATTTATGTTGTTTGGGTGGTTTGTCTTCTTTACCACCAACCCTTGCAGAAGGTCGCGCAGGCCTCCCGAAGCCCCCCCCCCAGTCCCGGTAAGTACAAAGGGGGTGGCTTCGGGCACATTGGTGGTGGCGGCGATCCCCTGGATCGTTGCCTCTGCCACCATGCTGTCCCTGCCTCTTAAGGGGGCAGGGGACAACAGCGTTTCTCAATGGTGGGTCGCAACCCACAGTTTGAGAACCGCTGCTCTAGAAGACTTCTGGAGAACAGAAAAGCTTTCTTCCTTCTTCCCTTTGTGCCTCTCCATTCCATCTTCTATAATCCTTCTTCTAATGCCTCTCCCTCATCTTCTCCCTTCTTTCAAGCTCTCCTTCCACTCCTTCTTCCTTCTTCTTTCCATCTGTTGCTGACTTCCAAGTTCCTCTCTCTCTCTCTCTCTCTCTCTCTCTCTCTCTCTCTCTCTCTCTCTCTCTCTCTCTCTCTCTGTGTGTGTGTGTGTGTGTGTGTGTGTGTGTGTGTGTGTGTGTGATAAAGGTATTGGCCTACTTCAACATGCAAATAGTTTCAGCTCAGCTTGACTTAAAAAACACAAAGCAAAGTTGGCTAAAGCCAATGCTTCTTATTCATTCAAGGATGCAAATATTTTATTTTCCTTTCATTGCATTCTGATTGCAACACGGTTATGAAAAGTCAGGATGCAACAGAATCATTGGGAGAAAAGACTCCCCATTAATTGATACCAGTGGTTTGAAAATGACAAGACGCCAACCTGCGATGAAGGTCTCTGTGAACTTAAAAAGCTTGAAAGGCGGGAGCTTTCCTCTGTTCAAATATTTGCAGGCAATAAGTAACCCGAATTGAGTTTCAGGTCTGTGGAGCTTTACATAAGTAATTTACACAGCTGAAGGGCCTCTGAATAAACATGAAGTCAGGGATATAAAATGAAGACAGAAACGTGTTTATTGAGTTAACTATGCATATCTACTCTGACGTAAACCCCACTGAATTGAATGGGACTTACTCCTAGGTAAGTGCGCATACAATCTAAATCTAAAGTGTGCATACAATCCAAAGCCAAAAAGCCAATAAACGGCACACAAATCATCAGAATGATCCGATTATTTATTTATTTATTATTTTGAAATGCTTCTTCTTGTCAGGGTGAAGATGCACCAAACAAACATGATGGGGATAATTTAACAGTGATAGGGAAGGGGAATCAAAACTAAAACCGCAATTCAATGTTGCTTAGCCATTCGTACAGCTAGGCTCTAAATGTAAGCAAAACAAAATAGAGAGGAGAGGAAATCTTTAAATAGACTTGTCTTTTCAAATCCCCAGCCCACTAGCTGTTTGGCACTAGACAGGCAACTCAAAGGCTCTGTGCTAGTGGCGGAGGCCATTTTGAATGTCCCTTCTGCCTCCAGAAGCCAGCAGAGACTTCCTGAGTACAGCAGGGGCATTCAAAATGGTGCCCGCGACCAGCACGGAGCCACTTGCAATGCCTGGGAGAAACTTCAGGTAAGGTAAACCCCCAACCCCCCTGCACATAACTCCATTGAGATACCATAGGACAGTGGTTCCCAAACTGGAAACCAACCAGGTGAGCCGCGGAGTGCCACGGAATCCTCTCGGAAAACAGTGCAATGCCAATTGGCAGGCATCAACCTAATGTCATGGGGAGTTGACAAATTGGCCAATGGTCACCAATGGTCAAGAGAGCCGCAGGTCGAAAAGGTTTGGGAGACACTGCCTTAGGATCAATACTTCACTATCTGCAAATCACTAGGTTTTTCTCAGAACCTAACCCTAGCAGATAACGAGAACGGACTGTATGTGGAATGGAAGGGAACGTGTGCACCACCTCACAGAGCTATGACTATCTGAGAATCATAGGGAATGACAAACAGGACATGGATGTCACTGTCATGTGCTGTTGGTAAAACTCCGAAAAGCATCCGTATGCCCACAGTTGACAGACAAGATGCTCAACTCAGTAGGATACATTTCTGAATCAGCAGAGCAAATTATTATGCTCTGATAATTTGGTAGTTTATATTAACGCAAAGGCATAATTCACAGACCATTAAGCCTATGTAAAGCCTATTGGAATTGGCAGGACTAGTTTCACTCAGGAATCCCCTCCACGTTATTTTTAATGTATCTCAGTCACAGCACAATCCACCGTAAGGATCCGGCTGGCAGCCCAGGGCCTCCTACCAGATCCTGTGCACCGGCGGCCGTTTTGCCGGGATGGAGGTCTACTCAGGGAAGGGGACACTTGTCCCCTTCCCCGGGTGTAACTGTAGGCCGGCCCGACCGGCCTCCTAGGATTTCCGCCAGCGAAAGGCCGTGTAATGGCCTAGCCGGCCCGGTACGGACCAGAATATGGCCAAGGCCATCCCCTGCCCCCTCCCGGGCTGGCTAGGCCAATGGCCCCCCTCCCTTGCCCAGCGAACTGCACCCGCACCCGCCAGATCCTGGCTTACCTGGTCTGGCGGCTGCTGGGGCACTCCGGTACCGAAGCAAGGGAGACTGGCCTCTGCGCCAGCCTCCCTTACTCTTGAGTCGTCAGGAACGTGTTTTACGGCACGTTCACGATGTCTCCCGCACTTCGTCGCTGGCTCTAACGTGATGATTGCGCTGTCAGAGTCTGAAGACAAGTTTCCACAGATTGAAATGAGTGTGAGTTGATTCTCCCATTGGATCAGTCTGTGCTTAACCAAACTTTAGTTTAGAAAAGAGGCAAGTAAGAGGGAGAGGGAGACAGAATTGTAAGGGTTAAAACATTATCAGCCTAATCCTATTCTCTGCCCCCCCACTGATGCAGCAACAACAAAATGGCTACCGCTGCATCCTGCAGGGGGGGCAGTTGTGGAGGGCTGCTCTAGGTAAGGGAACATAAATTCTGGCATCATCCCAGCATCACCATGCACCAGAATCCGATCCCCTTTTTTTGAATCTGTTCAACCCCTGTTCTTTCCATCGGACTTACGTAGGGAGACCCATAGGTCACCAGGAGGCCTACACAGAGGTAAGTAGAAAATATTTCCTTACCTCTCCTGATCGCCTCCCCCCCCCCAACCATTGGATGCAGTGCACACCTCCTTGGCACAGCTGCATCATCGCCAATGGTGGGGAATAAGATTGGGCTGAAATTCATCCAAGTTGTGTCTGTTGATGGCTATGTAGTACTTTGATGTTCAGGGCAGCATACTGAACAGCAGTTCCTGGGGTGCAACCATAGGGGGCGTTCTGGCCATTATGACTTGCATATGGTTTTCCTGGAGGAAAACACATGGATTTCACTGCCAGTACTGAAAGAAAGAAAGAAAAAGTATTTTGACATACATACACTCTTCCTTTGGATTCAGTCAATGTCACAAAATCTCAATAAGAAAAGACAAAAGAAGAGGATAGCATAATTCCCGATTTGAGCTTAATTATTTCTGTAACTATTAGCAGAGATAGTGCAGTTGAATAATCAATATATAATTCATGGGACCGCGAAACATTTACAGAGCCCCCCCGTCTTGTTTTTTTCCCCAGCGTGATGAAAGGATTTCTGAAGGAAAAACTCACTTTGATGCAGAATGCTTTTTATCTCTCCCCATTTGATATTCTGTAGCACAGCACCCATGTCTTTCTCCCCAATTTGCTCTCGCAAAGACGATCACTGCATCTCGTAAGCTGCGCTGTTCAAAGTGAAGATGCACTCGGGGGATTTGAACTCACTTCACACACAAGAGTCTTTAGTGTTGTGCAAAATAATTTGTTATCAGTGCTGACTATCCCAGGAAAATGCAAAATAAATTGGCAGTTGTGAAGAACCTACCCTGGTGCACAGAGAAGCTGCAGACAACAGGGCTTGTTTGTTTTAAAGCCAGAATATACATATTTCTTAGAAGAATTTTTCCTCTGTGTTTGTAGTGGCAACATACTGTCTGGAATGATGTTGAAATGAGCAGAGCAAATAAGTCATAATGATTCGTTCCAGATACGGTGAATCTTGGGGTTTTTTTTTCCCCGTTTCGCAAAGAGCAAATCACATTTCTCTAGTCCTCAATCTGCATAGCGTTTAAAACGAAGTCCTAACTTTAGAAAACTGGGAAGTTATTATCAGGAGGCTCAATATTAGGACCGAGGCTGAAAAAGTGAGGGGGTGCTTTTCACAGTGGGCAAAGCTGCAGTCGCAAATAATAATAATAATAATATGTGCCCCCTTTAGTGATTGTTCATGGAATTGCTTGTGGAAAGAATAGAAAATGCTCCCCCCGTTTAAAGCGGGAGAAATGGGATGCAGGAAGCTTTGGCCTCATGCTGAATTGTTCATCGTTGCCTTCTGTGATGTCAGCGTGTAGCTCAATCTGATTGGCTACATAGCACGGGCGTCACTGGGGCGTGGCAGGGGGGGCGGGCCGCCAGGGGGTGACGCGCGTCATGGGGTGACGCGCGCACCCCCTCGCGCGTCACCTCCGTGACGTGCGTCGCCCTTCCGGACGCTCCGAGGCCGGCCCGGGAGCCGGCCTCGGAGCGTCCGACCCCGTCGGCGCTCCATGGCCTTCTGAACGAAGGCCCAGGCAGCGCGTCAATCTGGGTATTTCCCGGATTTTCGCGCATGCCCAGACCCGTTTTGAGGGCAAAAAGCCTGAGTAGGTCCGGAGGGGGGCGACGCGATGCGGGGGGGGAGCCGGGTGGCCCCCTCCCCCCGCGCCTATAACGTCGCGCCCCTAGGGGGGGTGACACGCGTCCCCGCACCAGGGTGACGCGCGTCTAGTGACGCCACTGCTACATAGCATCATCACACTCCCCCAGGTGCGATTTGCTGCAGCACAGATAGTTCTGGGACAGAGCTGTTCTTGCCATGCTGCTCTTTGCCCAGACACAGCTGTCTTGATGACA
This sequence comes from Plestiodon gilberti rubricaudatus, assembly GCA_026170595.1. Taxonomy (NCBI): domain Eukaryota; kingdom Metazoa; phylum Chordata; class Lepidosauria; order Squamata; family Scincidae; genus Plestiodon; species Plestiodon gilberti. The sequence goes on from JANXHW010000003.1 coordinate 220,488,308, forward strand.
GTTACATTTACCGCTTGATAGGAGGAGGCTGTTCTCCTGTATCAATGTCAGTGGCAGTTCAGGTTGTCTCAGTCCTGCAGTGGGGAAAAGAAGGAAACCCTCATTGGAAACACCTGCTCCTGGGACCAATCCCAGAACACCATGTCCAGGGCAGGAGGATAGGTAGGAGAACACATGGGGGACGCAGCCCCAAGCAAGTCCCAAAAAGAATTCCAGAGATTTTGCATTTCACCAACTCGGCCACCACCTTCAGCAGTGGCATCTGTGTATTTCTGTCTTCTGTGTGTGCCTTGAGAAGGCTGGACAGACTGGCTGCCGGCTGGCTGCAGGCAGCTAAACACTGGGTGTGTGCAGAGATTTGATGAATCCAGCTACTTCCCTTGTCTCTGCAGACTGAACTCTTGCTCCCTTGCACCATGTGGGACCACATTCATCTGTAGCGCACAGAGTTATTGCATTACATGGTTATTTGTGACCTGTAAAATTGATACCAAGTTTATTACACTGCAGCTGACTTCGTTTTGGGTTTCAGATGTTATTAATCATGAAGGGGGAGAGAGGAACGGTGGGCTTAAGGTTGATGGAAGAGGGTTCAGACTGAGCGAGCTACCCTATTTGTAAGCTGGAGATGACTAAAGAGATCGGTACATTTCAGCATAGCTCTTCAATTGTCAGCGTTTGATGCTTTATCAAAAGCTTTTGAGCTAGTTGCATAAGAACAAAATACGTAAAACTAGGACTCCAGAAGTTAAGGGGATCTGGGACCAGATCCTGCCCACCAACCTCCAAATATACATTATATTAGATCAGTGGTTCATAACCAGTGGTACTTGTACCACCAGTGGTACTCAGACCACTGGAACCCTGCCCTGACATGGTGCTTTCAGCACTGCATTTTCACTCGCGAGAGGCTCCTGCCTTTGGCTGAGCCTCTTAGGAATGCTGAGAAGGGCACTCCCACCCGTCCAGAGCCTCCTATCTGCGTTTTCTGGCCTCCAAAATCCGGAAAACCCAGAAGTAGCTGGTGATGATGTCACTGCCAGTCACTTCCAGTGGTACTCAGCAGGAGAGTGGCGCTGGAGGTGGTACTCAGAACCCCTACATTAGATGTAGGAGAACCCCTATATTAGATGTTGCGTTTTAAACCCTTTTAGTGAGATGTCAAGTATTTTCTTGTTTTCTTAGGGCAGGTCCAGATTAGACATGCTTCAACATTCTTTTCATATTTTTTTTTCTCAGTAGATTTTGGAGTTTTCACCAAAATCTTGTGCCCAAAACATAACCAATGCATGCTATAGGCATTTATTAATTTCTTAGTTAAAAGCATGTACGTCCTGCCTTCCTGAGTGTATGAGAGCTCAGGGCAGCTCACAACAAAGACTAACATAAAGCAGATACATCATAACTTTAACCTTTTAACAAATGGCTTTTAACATATGTAAACGCAGGTGACCTACTGGGGTTGTTTATTTTAAATTGTTTTAATTAATTATTTTAATGTGCATATATGTATTTTAATGTGTTGTAAGCCGCCTTGAGTGCCCTCGGGAGAAAGGCGGGGTATAAATTCTTTAAATAAATAAATAAATAATAAAAATTACAGCAAAATAAAAAATAAAACACCCCCCCCCCAAAAAAAGACCAAGACGAAGAGATACAATCAAAATGCAAAACTCATAGAAAGTTTGCTGAAAATGTCATATCTTCAGTGACCATCAAAAGGTGGACAGGCTTTGGTGCCAACCGTATCTCCTGGGCAGGGTAATCCACAATTTAGGAGTTACCACTGAGAAAGCTCCCTGTATGCAGATAACTAACACCTCAGGAAGCAAGACTGTAGCTTAGCCCTCTCCCTTTTGTACCAATTTTCTGTATGCTTTATTTATTTATTTTTTTACCCAACAGGTGCATTAAAATATGTGACACCTCCTCCACGCAATGGCTCAGGTCAAGAGGGAATCCTCTAAGCTATTTTGCTGAATGACTAACTTGTATCTCATTTGGACCCACCAAGTTAGACCAGTTGTAGCAATATGAGCATCAGCCTCAGCTACAAGACTCTGAAAGTGTAGTTCTTTACGTTTTTCTTTAAAACTGGATACACTTTCTTCCAATATAATTTTAGTTTTCCAAATTGTCGCTCGGAGGCTACCCCCGAGTGCAGTAGTCATCATGTCGGGATGGAGCAATCTGTGAAGTAAACTGAATTATGTCACTTTCTGGACAAATCTGATTTCAGATGTATGAGGCTGTTTGTGAGCTGCTGGAAGGAAATCAACTCAGGGTTTTTAATGTTAGCAGGCTACTACATATTTTTTTCCCCTTTCCTGCTACAGGGTAGTTTCTGCTGACAATGCATCTCAGAGCACAGGTCAGGAATGTCTCAGCCTTTATTTATCTTTTAATCCCTGAAGAGTCAACCTGTATATATTAACTGTAGCTATTGGTGTCAGTAGTCTGTAACCTTTGTTGATTCAGATCAAGGCACTGTATTTTAGCAAAGAGAGGAGAAGGATGGAAGACAAAGATCAGGAAAAGGGGACAGCAAAGTTCACCTCCCCAAATGAACAGTGCGCTCACTAATAAAGTACCAGTGTGGAAGGAGGATATAGAGCCTTGAACTAAGATCTAAAAACCAATCTCCCCCTCTACCTCCCATGTCGAATTCCTTGTGCAGAGATGAAGACATTCCAGTAGCATCTTGCTTCTGAAATTCGCCACAGCCAAATGCCTCCCTGGGTTCTGAAGTTTCCAATTACCTGGCTTTGTATTCAAAGTAAAACTGATGCATTTGGGGCTCTCCATTGTTGTTTTTCTTAAATTTCTGATGGCTCAATCCTATCCGGGCCTTGTGCTGACAGATCAGTGCAAGGTCTGGGTCACTGGTGCAGCAGCTACTGCGATGGCACATGGACCAGGGCCGCCAGCGCTGGGGCATTCCTAGGGTTTGCGTCACCCAGTGCGGGAGGTCAGCGCATCATCCCCACGATGGACCCCAGAGGTGAATAGGGAGAAACAAGGTTGGGCTGAGCTGGATTCTACAAAAGATGGCCATCTGGTAGGACTGTGTATTTCTACAGATTACTCCTGGTCAGTGGTGTCACTAGGGTTAGTGTTACCCGGTCCGGCAACTCATGGTGTCACCTCCCCATTAACTTTATTTATTTTAATATATAACAGTACAGGTCACCCAACAAATCATAAACCAACTCAGCTCTAAGAACAATCAGTCTCATTGGTCTGTTTTGAGTTAAGGAAATCCACTTTTATACAAGGAAGTTTTTTTTTTTTCCTGTCTCCGGTTATTTGGCCATAACTTGACAGAATACAGATATTTCGAAATGGTTTGTTTCATTGAATTCTACAGGAGCTTATGCATCGACTGATTTTTACTGACCTTCCCATTACTGCCTGGTCTCTGGCTGGCCCATAGAGGATGCAGTAGTGGCCCAGGATAGGGTTGGGCTGTGAATTTCCTACAGAATGTGTAGCATGTACAGTTTTCCAGAAAGTTCAGTTCCTTCAGCTACAACCCAATCCTATCAAAATCTCCCTCCCCCCTGTTGATGCAGCTGCACCACTGGGCAGCACGCTGCATCCTAGGGGGAGGCAGTCCCAGAGGTCTCCTCCAGGTAAGGGAACATTTGTTCCTTTGTCCCGGGGTAAACCCCGCTGGGTTCACTCAGACCTTTGCTAGCAATTTTGCTGGTGCATGTTTGAGTGGACCTAGGTAGGTGGATTGCCACCAAATAACTGCCCCCTTCTTCCCCTCAACACACCCAATTCCCACCCCAGTCCCCACCCCATTCTGCCCACCCTCTTCCCTAACCTTCCTCTGCTGGTCTCTGTAGCCTGGGATGGTGTCAGTGGATACAAACTACCAAGGTTTTTTCCCCATTAAGCTGCTGGTCCAGTAAGGTTGAAGCAGGGGAGCAAGAAGGGGTGCGTGTGCACTAAACATTAGGCACTACTCCCCTTGGTCAGCCTGCCTTCTCCCAGGACTCACTCACTCTTCCCTTTCCTTGAGCCAGTGACCTTGAGCCAGTCATTGTCTCTCTGGTCCACAGGGAAACTGTGAGGATACAATGGAAGGATCCCCACTGACGGCGCCCTGAGGTCCTTGGAGTATAAAAAGGGGAATACACATCTGCTGGAATTTTGAAGGAAGTGGTATTTTTAATAAGCTTAGAAAAATATATAAGGGAGTTCCTCCACACCTCTGAAATTGTTCATACATTTGCGGAAAACCTCACTTTCTTTTCTTGCTCAAGGTCCCGTGGATGGCCCTTAAACCAGCAATATTTGGGAGGAGTGGTGTCAGGCTCCAGCCACTGAAATCGATTCCTTGCTGTGGCCGGTGGTCTCCGGCATGAGTTACACACGGAATACTCCAGTCAGCATGGTCGAGAATTCATCCTTTATGAGGATCTTGTTCCTTAGCGTTTTTCTGAAGGACAGCTATGTATATATTGGCTGGATTGTGGAAAGTGGGATAGCTATTTCTCCCATCGTTTTAAGACTTGTGTGTGCGTGCGGTAAGAGGTGCACTGGGTAACTCAGGAACGTATGGCTTTTGGCAACGGAAAAGTATGTAGAAACAAATGTATTCAGTTTTCAACATAGTGACTTCTGGGTCACTCATTAGTTTGGTGGTTTGTGTTTGCACAGGGGAGGATTATATGTTATGCTAAGCATGCCATAGATCAGTGGTTGTCAAACCTTTTAGCACCAGGACCCACTTTTTAAAATGACACTCTATCGAAACCCACCAAGCTTTACGAGACGCTCAAACATTTATCTCCCTATATTTACACAAGCTTACAAACTGCAGGAGCTCAGCTTCTTGCAAACTGCAGGAGTTCAGCTCTTTGAAGGGCAATTAGCAGCTCTTTGAAGGGCAATTAGCAGCTATCTGATTTCTGAATAGCAACTCTGCATGCCAAGGCACACCATGCAAAGAACATGGCAAAAGCAGGTGCACAGTCGCTTTGAGTGCAGGCAGAATAAAGAAACTGCAAAAGCAGTGGCCACAACTCACAAGACGGAGGAGCACATTGGAATTTGCAGTGGGCAAAACCAAGCTATTTTCCTGGTTCTAAGGCAATCCAACATGAACTGGAGCCAAGTCGCCCGTTTCTACTGCCCCTTCCGAAGAATGTTGCTTTAGCAGGCTCTTTGGCTTGAGGAGGGTCCCTGGGAAGCTGTTTTGGGAGCTTCCCAGGGTCCCTGGGAAGCTGTTTTGGGAGCTTCCCAGGGTCCCTGGAAGGCTGCTACAACCTCATGCTGGGACTCTCCTCCTGCCTTGCTTCTGCCTTGCTGTCCACTTGTTTGCTCACCCACCCTCTGATAGAACCAAATTTCTTTTTGGATTCTGGACAGTCCAAGAGCAAGGAAGTCACAGTCCATCCAAAGCCTTGTTCTTCTCTGCCAATTCAAATCTAAGAAGAAGCCGGCTGCTCCCATTGGGAGGAGAAATGCGTGAGTTGCATTCAGTGGTTGTATTGATAGAGGACTAGTAGTGGGTTCATCGTAATTGTTTGTAACAGGTGTCAGGACCATTAGTTGCTACAGTGATGTGTTCCTGTGTGCGAACTGGGTTTAATACTGAAGCTTAATTGCCAGGTGGTACCTGGAAAACAGAGTGCCTTACCTGAAACGAGGTAATAAATTAGTAGCTATTTTGGTCTGAATTGGTGGCAGACCTGCCAAGCATGGCGAGGGTGGGTGGGAGGGGTCAGCTTCCCAGCAGTATATGCTAAGATAGCAGGTGATGCTGCAGCCACTAGGAAGCATCAGTGATGGATGCTAAATTGGACTTTTCAGTCAAAGCATCTCCACTAGACTTCAGTGTTGGGAGTCAGGAGATAGATGAACTCTAGTCAGAGAACAGCAGTGGCCAGTTATTTTTACATCCTTCCACATTGCCTGCTGGCCTGTGGTATATTGCACTAGCATTTTAACAGTAGCTCTGGATGAACCCTGTGTTTACAGAGAGTTAGACACGGTTTAAGCGTTGAAGATGCAATCCCGTCTCTGAGAAGGAACCAGCAGTTCTAATCCTCCCACATGTCCTGACGCATGGAAAATGAAAGCCAGAGCAATGATGTCAAAATAAGCGAGGCTAATTGGCTAGGCAGCAGCTTTGCCACAAAGAATCTGGGGGGGTCAGAAAGGATGGCCAGCTTCAATTCCAAAATCATGCGCTTGTGCTGCAGGGAATTTTGGCAAGACAAAAGAAGTTGTGCCTGGGAAAATCACATTATCTACAACACTATTGATAAATAATAATGGTAGTGAATGCATCTTATGGTGGGGGGGGGGGGCTGGAAGAAGTAAGTAAACTTTTTTTTTTTACTTACCGCCCTGTAAGCTGATTGGCTGCCAATGGGTCTCCTCAGACTTACACCAGCTATTTAGCTGAATAAGTCCAAATAGCCTCAGGGGAAACTGTGGGCCGGAAAAAGGGGGATAGGACCCCGGCATGTGTGATTGCCACTGAGATCCACCCCTCCAATCCTCGAACAGCCCCCTGCCCACCCCAATCCTCCCCCTATCCTCCCCCAAACCACCTATAACCCACCCCACATTACCTGCTCTGGCACAGCCGGGGGGGGGGGGGGAATTGGCGCATGCGCAGGACCTCCACAGTAGTCCCACAGCGTGTGACAGTGGGGAGCCTTTTGCGACGCTGCACCAGGACTTACTGCAGCTGATCACAAGATCCACCGCTGCAAGCCCAATAATGAATTGAGCTACCCGTTACACAACGTATTATTAAAAGCCACAATTATGCTATTGATATGTATACTATATCAATAGCATAACTGCCAGAAGGGCAAATGTTATTTTTGGATACGGAGACAAAGAGCAGACCAGTGGGAGACAGATAGAAGCCGGGATTTATTACCCTGCACAAGCAATGAGTTTCCTTCAAACAGATACCACAAAATACAGCGTTCTTACATCCCTTCAAGTGGAAGTGGCCTTCTTCTACCAGATGTATCTCTCTCTGAACAGGTTTCCTGCGGCTTACCTGCAGCTGGCCACATGCGCCCCCTTCTGCTGATGCTATTAAATGGCGTCTCAAGTCCCCTTTTCTATCTTTCTATGGGGACAAGTAGCTGATTAACCCAGGAGGATGACTTCATCCAGGTGCGTGATTGGCATACTGTCAAAATTGTCTGGTGATAAGATTAACAGATGCAGACTAATGAAGCATGTCTCAGCACTTCTTCCAAAGAGTAACCCAATAATGGAGGGCAGGGACAGACTGACAATCGGGGAGAAACTATGCAGACCACTAACTCCTTGGCATAACATGGAACTTCCACAATTTGCCAATACGGTTAGATCAAACTGGCTTTAGAAATGCATTCTGACAAGGTCTACTATATAACTTCATGAACATATTGCATAAAAAAACTTGTTGCAAAGTTCTTCAACAGCCTACCAGACGTGTTTCAACCAAAAGGTCTTCTTCAGTAGCTCATAATGGTAAAAAGTCATACATGAAGAATGTATGTCAAAGCACTGGCATTGCTAGAGGCGGGGTGGAACGGTAAGTCTTGCACAGCGGTAACCGCTCCGTTCCATGGTGGCCTCACCCACTCGCCATGAAAACCAGTCAAGCGGCAAAGGCAAAGCGCAGGAGACTCCCTGCACGTTGCCTTCGCCACTCGGACTGGTTCCGACGGCGTGTGGGCGAGGCCATCATGGAACGGAGCGGTTACCGCTGTGCAAGATTTACCGTTCCGCCCCACCTCTAGCAACGCCAGTGTGTCAAGGTCTCCTCCATTCAAGGGGACAGCTGTGGGCTGTTTCTAGGCATCTTTTTAATTTCAGCCATCCCTGTCCAATTCAACAAGTTATACTCTAAGTTATTTTTCAAGATTTGCAAATACCAACCCCTATATTAAAGGTTATATATACACATTCACAGGCGGGGACAACACACACTTTCATAAATAAGCCTTGTACTCATGGTTGAAAAGGTCATGAAAAGAGCATTTCTTTAGCCCAAACTGAATAGATTAATGCCTGCAAAACATTAGGCTTGGCTCCTGCAGTGCAGAAGGAGAGAGATTTCCCTCCAAACATGGCAACAAATTAAGCAGCTAATTGCAGGAATAGGAAACATTTTTCCTTACTACATATAGTTCAAGTAGCTACGTAATGCCTACAAAACAAAGTTTGATTTTTTTTAACATACAGTATTCCAGAGTAAGAGAGCAAAGGCCATTGACTTTTTACAGACAGAGCCAAAAGCACTTTATCCATAGCCACTTCTACAAAGAGTGATGGTGTTCAACGTCCTCCTGGGACATGCTACATGCCTACACATGCCCATCCCTACCCGCAACTTCTTCAAGCCTCCTTACCTGACTAGTTCTGTGTTGGCAGCAGCAGCCCTCCATCCTTGCCACAGGATGTGGTGATGGCACCTGGCCTACAGTGGCGATCCTGTGCCCCCATGGGGGGCACCGACGATACGCCCCCCGTGACATCATGTGAAATTCCCCCCCTATTGCCCGCAAAACAGGCTGCAAAATTTGGGGGGTGCAAAAATAACCCATGGTATTTTACCATTTTGGGGTTTTCTCCGGCAGCAGCATCTTGAATCCAGCAGCAGCATTTCTCCGGCAGGGCGCCATCTTGAATGGGCAGGACTCTCTAGGACTCTCCTCTGAGTCTCGCTGGTCCGTCGGTCCTCCAGGCCTCTCTAGGACTCTGGAGGACCAACCAGTGAGAGCAACGGGATGTCCGCCCTAGAGAGGCTTCACAAGCAAGCCTTGGAGGAGAGTCCTAGAGAGTCCCGCCCATTCAAGATGGCGCACGGATCGGAAAATGCTGCTGCTTGCTGCCTGTGCCCCGGAGAGCTCAGCTAAGTACCCGCTAAGCACTGGGGGGCACACGAGAGGGGCAGCTGTCACCAGGGGATGCAGTGGGGGGGCGGCAGCTGCCCACAAAATGCAAAAGCCCCTGCAAAAATGTGAAAAAACCAAAAAATAAAACCGAAACCTAAGGAGGCCTATGCCCCCAAACAGCCTCAGCGCCCTATGCCCTGGGGCCCTGGGGCCCCCGCCCCCCCACTCTGCGACGCCTCTGCTGGCCTAGATGCCTTTAAAAGGGGTTTGGATAGACCATCACAGGTTACAAGCCATAAACAACATCCTGGCTTTAGAAGTAGGTTTTCTGTGTGCCAGGTGCAAGGGAGTGACAACAGGAAACAGATTATCTGTGCCATGTGCAAGGGAGTGACAACAGGAAACAGGTTATGTTCTTGGACGCATCTGGTGGGGCCACTGTGAGATACAGGAAGCTGGACTAGATAGGCCTTTGGCCTGATCCAACAGGGCTCTTCTTATGTTCTTATCTTTACCTGGCCACAATGGCTGAAGATGCTAGAATGGTGGCAGCCACAGGAGGTTTTTCCCTCTGCCTCCTTATCTGAAGGATAGAGGCAAGAACTGAACTCTATCACATCCTCTCAAATGCCTGAAACATACAGTAGCTATGACAGTGTCCCATGTACAGAGGGGGTGACCTCTGTTGGTGCTGCTGCAGTAGTAGGCTAGAGCCAAGGAAATAAACTCAGTGGATGGAGATTGAAGGCAGGAGTTCTTCACTATTGCAGACTATTATTTCAGCCAGAAAAGATCTGTTAAGCCATAACATTTGTCTCAGATTGGAGGTGAGCATTATGTGTAGCCAAAGTTCAGGTTCCTAACTAGGGAATTATGCACTTGCACCAGAAATTCAATGGTATCTTGGCCATGTCTCCATAGGGGTTTACTGACAGTTACCCTGCACAGACATGCCCACAAAGAAATGGAGACAAGTGTGGGAGACCATCTCCACACCTGAAATGATGCTACAGTGCACACCGTGCTCTTCCCCAAAGATGCTGAATCCCCGATTTTAGGATTTTCAATGCAATACGAGATGATTATACCTGGCATTTTCCCTTCCTTTATTAATCAAGAGCATTGTCTAACATGAGCAGCTGCTAGGCTGCTGATCTGGATCCCACCCAAAGGAAAAAGGAGGTTTAATCACATGCTCCTGCACTCCAGTCCCTTCCCCTATCAATGGCAGGTACCTGCCTCAGCTGTCTTTTCAATGCCTCTTTCACATTTGCTCTTAAACACATTTGGTGCTTTTCGTTATCGCTGAGCTATGACTCCGCTCTCCGTATCCCCCCCAACAGTTGAAATTTACTTCCATTCAGCTTCACTGACATCAACTTCATTTTTTTCTGCCTAGTGCTTTTGTTTCTGCCCGCCTCCTTTGAAAAACCTCCTCTGGCATTTCAAAAAGCCTGATTTCTGCGGGGAAATGAGCCTTTTTTGCCGTTTTGCGGAGAATTATTTTGCAGTCGCTTGGGGTATTTGAGATTATTGCTGTGTTCTGACAAGCTGACAATATTAATAGCTTGGATTAGAAGAAAAATGAACTCACCCATGTGACCCTGAATTAACCTGTACAGGCATGCCCACGAAGCATGGAGCGGAGTGTGGGAGACCATCTCCACACCTGAAATGATGCTACAGTGCGCACCATGCTCTTCCCCAAAGATGCTGAATCCCCGATTTTGGGATTTGCAATGCAATATGAGATGATTATACTTCCATTAGTATACTTCCCTGCCTGTCTCTTAAGAGCTGCTGGGTTTCACTGGGTTCCACCAATAACTGAAGCTCATCAGGCAAATATGTGGGAGAGGTGCATGAGTCCTTTTCTGTTCTCATGCACAGGACATGGAAACTCCCCCCCCCCCCGGAGATTCATCTTGTGCCCTCCCTGTTGATGTTTCACTGCCCCGTGTAGTGGTTTCACATCCGGAGGTTTCACGTAGTGAAAGTGGCTCCCCGTGTAGTGGTTTCATGTCCAGTGAAACCTCTGGGGAAATTCAATGTGTCCTTTAGAAACTCATTTGACTTCCTTTGAACATTCTCAAATATTTCTCCTTGGGAAGAGCCCGGAAATCTGTCAATGCCAACCCTAGCTACACATTTCAGTTCTGGCAAGCTTTTACTCTATAGAAGGGTTGAGTTTGGTTTTTTTTATCCTTGCAGCGGGATGTAATTGAGTTGTATTTTCAGATGGTTTTTATTTCATGATTTGGTATGTTCTTGCACCGGTTTTCAATCTGCTATAGCCACCGTGGACATTGCATTGGAAAAGCAGGATATAAATTCTTCTCATAAATATACTGAATAATGAAATGTATATGTGCTGGTAAGAGATTGCCCAATGAAGTCCTCACAGAAAGCTTATTTAAGGTTATATATCTGTGGGCCAACCTTTGGTGGAAGACCCATGATCTGGACTCTCTAGTCTTCCTCCATCACTGAGACAGCATTGGGAAAGGGTGCTATTTGGAAGGAGAAGAGTCAGCAGGATATTAATTCCTTCCCAGTGAGCCGCTTTTTACCTACACTCCCCTTGCCCACCACTTCCTCCCAGCTAAGTTCCTCAGATGCTCCTATTTGCTGTGGCTAAGAGCAAAGCCCCTGAGTAGCAACTAGCAGCTTCAGAGTGGCCAAATGGCCCCAGAGACCCAGGTTCTCAGGCACCTGCCAAATGTTTAGTTCAGCCTCGTCTGCCACATTTTGCATGCTTACTGCAGGAAAATTCTAGCAGAATACTGGCTCATGCACAGAAGACAGGACTACGGAGTGGAAAGTGCTCTTGTGAGATATAGGTGATCACCACTGGACTCAATTGATCTAGTTGTTTTCCTTAAACAGAAAATAGGCCAGTTGTTTCCCAGTCCAATAGTTGCAACTGTCCGCCCCCCAGGGATTTTGGTGGGAGTGCAGTGGGACCCGATCCTCTGCCCATCCCTCCCGTCATCCGTGAGCTCTCAAATTCCCACTCCTCAAGCTCTCTTACTTGGTGCGCCAAGCAGCAAGCAGACATCTCGTATCTCTCCTGTCTGCCCCCTCCCTGACAGTGGGAACACTGTTATAGCTGAAAGCCAGGTTCTGGGTCCCCTGAGAAATGTCCTTATCTCAAGGCGTATGATATTTGTTAGGCGTCATGGGAAAATTACATCTCCCAAGGTTCAGTGTGCCTGGGTTGCTGCCATAACAGTATTCCAGGCACCAGAGAGAGAGGAGTTTGGAGAGTGACAATGAGACTTTTCTCCCTTCCTGGCATCCTTGGTTAACGAGCAGAACGGCGATGGAACGAGCAGAAGCCAGGTAATTGGATGGAAGAGTAGGTGGAAGAGATATAGGAGTTCTTATACTTCTTGGATTAATGTCTGAGCTGGAGAAAAAAATTGTCTCTGTGTGTAACGATTGCTTTATTTTAAGGCTAGCATGATACCTACATTGCTGAGATTTGCATTCAAGCTAAGGAATTCTCAAATTCAGTGATGTTGGGAGTTCTTTTTGTTTTTAATTACTCTCATTAATGAAGCAGCATTTCCCACTTTTTATGAATGAATCTTGTTCATAAATGCATTATAACCTCTCTATGTTAACATTAAAAAAAGTGGGATTGCACATTTTCAAGCTTACTTTTGATGTTCCTTTCTGGCATGACGGAGACTTCCTGCAGTATTTCTCCGGACCCTGGAGAAATGTTTAGGTCTGTTTCTAATATTTGACCCACTACCCCCCTTTTTCATGGCAACATGAAGCAATGAAGCTGCAACACCGAAGTCTTCCATCAACCCCTGATATTTCCAAATTTGATGATGGGATTGCTGTCTGATTATTGTGAATATGTCTATTAGTATGGGCTTGTGTTAGAGCCATACCAGAGATTTGACAAAAATTATATTAATTGTTCCTTAATGGTCAGTAGATTTTTCTTTTTGGGTGTCCAGGAGCAGTGTTGGTGCCCTGGCTGTGGGTCCACCAAGCCCTCCCGTAGAGTATGCCACTCCCACCCCCCATGTATGGCCATTGAGCTCCATGTCAGGGTCCCCTGGACAATGGAGTAGCGCACTGCTAACGAGCCGGCCACCTACCCCACAACTAACACTACAATTACTGGATATGCCACAGTCAGGTTCTGCAACTACCAGTGATGTAGACTTGAGTCTATTGACTTGGACCCAAGTCGGACTCAAGTCGTGTCAATGACTCGACTCGGACTTGACTTGGCGATTGTAAAAGACTCGAAAGACTCGACTCGAGTCTTTTACAAGTTGAATTTTATTCAGGTTTAAACCTGTTTTCCCCATTAAATAGATAAGGACTCGCAACTCGCAACCAAAGACTCGGGACGTGGGGGCAAAGACTTGGGACTTGAATTGAGACTCGGAGTCAGAGACTTGAACCACATTTCTGGCAACTACTTATACATCTCCCAAAGCAGGTTCCGTGGTTGCTGGGGCAACAAGAACACTAGTGAGGCAGGGGTTAGAGTCATTATGTATCTTAAAATGCAAAGAGGTTACGTCTTTATTTAATCTCTTTTCTACATTTTGTAAGTTTGTAAAACTTTTATTTTATATTCTGAACTGTGGTAAAGGAATGCATCCACAAATAACGTAGATAGAATGTAAGAGGGCACAATCCTATCCTGCTGCAGCAGCACCAGAATCTGTTCTGGCAACGCAGTGCACTTTACGGCCATCGCAAAACACCATGCACCATAAAGTGCAGCCTGGCTGCTGTTGCAAACAGTGAGCGGAGGTGGCTGGGCAACAGTAGCCACTATAGGGACCCTAGCACTGCTCAGTTGGTGCCAGGGACGGGCAAGTGGTGGGTGGGACAGGATGTGGAAGAATGGGGCGGGGACTGGAGTCGGGATGGGGGGTGTCAAGGGCAGGAAGGGGATCTTTCTCTATCCTATCACCCTTCCTGGTCTTGATCCACTATCTGGGTCTACTTGGAATTGCACCAGCAAAATTGCTGGCACAGGTCTGAGTAGACCCATTGGGACAGTGAAGACTTGCCCTGGGGCAAGAGAACAAATGTTCACTTACCTCGAGGAGGCCTCCAGGACTTGAAACTCCCCCACAGGAAGCTGTGCACGCAGGTGCATCGCTGGAGGTGGGGCGGAACGTTGAGTTCCACACTGCTCTGACCTCCGTTTACTCCTCAGCACGAGGCGGCCCTGCCCCCTTGCCTTCGGAGCCATTCAGTGGGACAAAGGCAACGCGCAGGAGACTCCCTGCGCATTGCCTTCACCCCACTGAATGGCTCCAAAGACGAGGGGGCAGGGCCACCTCGTGCCGGTGAGTAAACAGAGGGTCAGCGCGGTGTGGAACTTAGCATTCCGCCCTACCTCCAGTGACACCACTGTGTGCACGCCCTGTTGGCGCAGCTACATTGGCACCGGGAAAGTTATATTGAATTGGGCATGGTACTTTACTGTGCTTTCTACTTCTTGCAGATTAGCCAGACAACTGGGAAAATTATAAAATTGGCAAATAAATTGTGGAGAAAAATGTTCTGATCTGTAAAATATGTACAATCTAGGCATAAACTGCAACTTCCCAATTAACAACAATTGAACAGCCTAACGCTGCTGGATTTTATTTATATGAATGCTGTCTCATTCTTATATGCCACTGTAGTGGGCGGAAAGACAATCAGTCTGCAAACATATTTCTTGTCCTCAAGCAGTTCTGGCATGGAACACATGCTCTCAGCTTTTAGGCACATCATAATCTGGACCACATGGGCTAATCAGTCTGCTCTAGTCCAGTGTGTCATGTAATAGATAGATGGAACTAGAAATCTGGCAATCTGGTCATAGAATTCTATGATTCTGACTTAAACTGTGGCTTTTCTTGTTATTGTTCCCCTCAGTAAACAGACTGCTGTTTTCCTAGTCCATTGTCTACTTCACACAAACTAAGCACACTATTTTGTTTAAATTGAATAAGTTATTGTACAGCCAAGAGAGTCACAGGTGAGTGCCAACGGTGATTATTATTCATCATCGAGGAATATGCCATTGAGTCTTTTGCAAATGCATGTCTTTTATTTAAAGGTCTAATAAAATTAATAAACACATGATTTAAATGAATAATTATGTTTTTGTTCCACTTGTTCGATTGTATTTGTTAATTTCATTCACATTGCACCAGTTCTTTCTATTTATTTGTGACTTTCCGCTTCTACAATATTGATGTGCATGTAAACTGATAACAGTCTGAAAAAAAATCAGTTGAGATGTGATGTGCATTAAGGTTCCTTTTGTGTGGTGTTTTACTGAAGGTTCCTTGTGTGTGGTGTTTTACTGACTTTTGTGGACAAGATTTCTTTTTCTGCCGTTTTACCCATGTGCATCAGTAATGTAGAAAAGGAAGAAAGTCACTAATGAACTGAACAAGTGAAAAGCTGTAGCAAACCACACATGCACAGTTTGTACAAAAAAAATGGAAATTAAAAGAAAAACAGAATTGAGAATTTTCAGTTCTACTTCAGACACAAGAGCAAAAAATTGGGAACTCCAAAATCCAGGGAGAAAAATCAGATAAGAAGTACAGAAGCATCCCCAACTTTTATTAGTGTAGTTGGTACCACTGTTCATTTGCTCCCTGTGAGAATCCTTGTTTCTCCCTAACAATGATGTAATAAAGATCAAACTTTGTCCTTCAAGCTTGGAAATCTTCCTTTCAGGGAGATCAACTAGTCAGCACCCCATATTCATCTAATTCTCTCTTGATGTGTTCATCCAGCAAAATATTACATCTTCCCGTGCATACAGATCATATGTTTATTCTTGTGTAGGTTTCATAAGCTCTCAGTCTCCTAACCCTTAATCTCACAGTCTCCTAAATCCCATCCAAAAAGGAAAAACGAAAAAGATCTATCAGAGAAGAATAAAGACCATAAAACAAAATACAGACAGCAACTTTTTAAAACCCCAAATCAAGACCAGCTGTCGTATGGTCAAACTCAAGCACCTAATGCAAAACACACTTGCCTCGCCTTGCCAAATGCACGTGCTTGGAGAAGTTTGGATTTTACAACGAAAGCCCTTGCCTTTCAAGGCTACAGCAGTGACTGCTATGCAAAACCGAGGCTTTTAATAATAATGCTATTTAATTAATAATGAACATAAATCATTGATTGCCGAGTTCCTGGGGCACAGGTCCCTTGAAGCCTTTTTCTCCAGCATTGTTGGTTCCATTGAGCCACTGCATGCTGCCAATCCAGCAGGAAGTGACCTTCTCCGCTCTGCAGGAAGCCAAGCTCGCCCCTTCTCAAGTGAAATAAGAACTTTGAAGAGCACAGGTGCAATTGATTCTTGGCCCTCTTTGGTAGAAGTCAATGAGGCGCATCTAGGAAGTCAACGGATGTGACCGGATTTTTTTTTATTTTATTTTAAGGAAATGGAACCACAATCAACTTTGCTTCTGAATTAAGATATGCAGTATATTGTGGAAGGGTTATAAGCTTCATAAAATTCTTCTTATCATCATTATTGTTCTGCTTTTCATAAACACTTCAAGGCAGCTTTCAAGGTTCAAGTGACAAAGTTCAAAGAACGTTTTTAAAAATCACAGGAAAGCAAAAACACAAACACAGCAGGCTTCTTAAAAGCAACGAGTAGCCACACACACAAAAAAGACATTGAAACTAAAAAGGAATTTGCCATGTTCCTGAATTTGACAAAAGAAGGGGCCAATAAGATTTCTCAAGGGAGGGAGTAACATATTGTGCAATCCTTTCCAAATATAGGGTGTCACAAAACGTATAGGGTGTCGCAAGGCACGCTTGCATCACCCAAAGAGTAAGCAGTGTTGGCAGAGGCTTGCGCCACTCCTCCAGCACTGCAGGAAGGAGCACAGCCACGCCACAGAGGTGAGTCCCCGCCAGGTGGAGGGGTGGGGGAGGATGGAATGGGGTGTTTCTGGGGGGTAGGATTAGTCAGCCAGGCTCGGGAAAAGGGAGGGATCGGCAGCAGCCTCCGCCGCTGTATCCTATCCCCCTTCCCTGGCCTGGCTGATATTCCATGGAGCTCTTGAATGTATGCCAGCAAAATAGCTGGCGCACACCCGAGTAACCCCATCGTAGTGGCTGGCATGTTACTCAGGGTAAAGGGACAAGTGTCCTTTTACCCACAGGAGGCCGCCAGCTGCACTGGGGCAGGTCTAATCCTGGATAGGATGCAGCAGGTGCCATATCTGCACCTCTGTGTCCTGCTAGACAGGATTGGGCTGACAGTTTCGTGCTGCCACTGAGAAGGCCCTACCCTTGGTACCCACCGTATCACAGCCAAGTTACGTTTAGCAAAAGAGCAGGGGCACAGCTGATGAACTCAGAACGTAGGCAAGGCCATTTGTCTCTTAAAAGGCTTGGCGATGGACAGATAGAACAGTCAGGCCCAATTTTAGAATTGACCCAGAGTAGAGCCTGCACATCTTGCCCGATATGCTTTCCCTTCTGACAACTTCATTAGATCATATGCAGATTGCCTGGTGGGAGCCTTTTCTATGCAAGAGATGAGATGAATGGCAGGTTGTGGCCAGGAACAAAAGAGGAGGGGGCTTCTGTACCTTTAAACTGCCCAATCCTATCCTTGCATTAGGCTGTAGGAAGTGAGAGGATGTTGGCAGAAGTGATGAAGCTACAACCACGGCTACAACCATGAAGAGTTGGCCAGTTGGAGGGTCTACAAGAATATGGAATGCATCTTGCTACCAGGGTTGCATCTTGCTGGCAGAAATCTGAAGAGGTCGATCGACCCAGTCTGGAGTTACACCTGGGGAAGGGGACGAGCATCCATATCTCCGGCCCAGCGGCAAAGCGGCCGCCGGGGCACAGGATCCGACGGGAAGCCATGGGTCACCGGCCGGATCCTTATGCAGGATTGTGCTGCCCATAGCTTCAAGGAGAGCAAATGCTGGAACTGAGTAGGCTCTGCCTGGTTCCGGTATCCAGGTGGACTTCATAGAAACTCAATCTGTGTTTTCTTATAGGAAGAAGCCAAAGTTTGGAGGCCATCAATTTCCAAGGGTTTATAAAATATGATATATACCGGTAATCATCATTATGTACATATTGAAACGTAAGCAAAGAGACAGGTCTCTGCTCTGAAATGAGTATGTCTACATTTTGATGAAGGGGAGGATAGCAGAGAAAGTTGGAACACAGAGGAGGAATGGCAGGACAAGGGGGACAATGAAGGAAATATGAACAAAGAATCTTACCTGTCCTTAGGCTTAGCATGGGGTGAGGACCAAATCGTTATGTATTTGGCTACACAATGTTATGTTAAAACAAGGGTATTTGGATATTAGAGGAGAACATAGAAGGAATTTGGCTCTATTGTCTGCTTACGTCCAATGAAAAAAACCAGATGGCTTTTACTATTCCTGTTCACTCCTAGTAGAAGGAATAACATTTCTAAATCCTGGCGGCTACAACCAAGAAGAGTTGGCCAGTTGGAGGGTCTACAAGAATATGGAATGCATCTTGCTACCAGGGTGGATCTTTTGTTTATTGGGTTTGCAGACGAAAGGAGTCATTTGGCTTTTCTCAATGCAGGATGAAGAAACTCCATCACTTTGCCTGTGTTCGGCTTTTTCTTTTTCTTTCTTTTTCTTTTTTAATACGTATACACTTAAGGGAACAGGTTTGTAATTTTGTTCTGGACCAGACTTCAAGGGCTCAAAGCCCCAAATTGGAGCCAGATCTCCCGCTTTAGTTTAGTAGTTGGAAAAGATCTGGATAGGTTTGCTTGGTCCCCAGTGTGGATATCCGTACATGCAGTGCTAAGGCAGTGAGCCTGTTCGTGTCCCTGTTCCTGCATATACCATCTGACATATGTAACATATGCATCGATCAGGCATACCTACCACACATTGTAGATGGCTTACAGTCATGTTCAATTTGAGGTCAGCCAGATAATTCAGAAACACTCAATAATACAAATCCACAGACGTTTGCTTAGCAGAAGTGCAAGGAGAGCAATAACAGTAAGAGCATCAGATCCTCTCTGTTGCCGGCCAAAGGGCTTCTGCTTGTCCCTCATGTCCCCACTCCGTCGGTAGGACTAATCCTGAACTCCCTCCATCAGCAGCCATTCCATTGGGCTACATTGGAGGGAGAGCTGAGACAGCAAGGCCCACTCCACTGGTTCACCTGGGACTAACTAGCATTTGGATCATCTCCTGCAGGGACCATTCACCTGGTCATTATGTTGCTCCAATATGTAATGGGATGAAATAGACCTGGATTGGCTGACTTCCCTCTTCTCTCACCAGTCCCTTTTCCTTTTGCATTATGGCTAAGCCATTATTATACAATGCTGCTATAAGAACGTAAGAAAAGCCCAGCTGGATCAGACAAAGGCCCGTCTAGTGCAGCATCCGGTTTCCCCCAGTGGCCCACCAGCTACCCTTAGAAAGCCCCCAAGTAGGAGAAAAAGGCAGACTTCTCTCCCACCAGGGCTCCCCTAGAACGGGCATTTAGATTGACAGCCCAGTCCTATGCAAAGCCCCGCGCTCGGATGCAGCGGTGGCAGGCTCTGCTGCATCCAGCGCAGGGCCAGAGGTCTCCTCGAGGGAAGGGGACGATCATTCCCGTCCCCCATGTCGAGCCCCTGCACTCTATGGCCTGCACAGCTCCAAGAAGCCCCATGCATGCTGGGCTTTCAGGCATGGAAGAGGGGATAGGATTCAGTGGAGGTTTCCTCCGGCGATACCGCCCGCTTCCCGGGTCTTAGCCACCCTCCTCCCCACTCTGGAATGCCTCCTCCCCGCCTCCCCCCACCTCCCTGCTGGCCAGTGAAGAGTATACCTGCCTCCGGCAGGCGTAGCTCCTTCACTGGCGGAGGCCTGCCGGCATTGGCCTCCACACTGGTGAACAGGCCTCTGTGGTGTTGCAACGTACTTTACGGCACGTTTGCGACAGTGCTGAGCCTAGTCCTGCCGGCAAAGGCTGGCATAGGATTGGTCTCTGCCGCTGAACCTGGAGGTGGCACACAGCCAGCATGACTTCTCGCCATCGATGGGCCTGTCCTCCATGACTTGGTCCAATCCCCTTTTAAAGTCATCCAAGCTAGTGACCATCACCACATATTGTGGCAATGAATTCCAAAGACTCAGGATGTACTGTGTGAATACGTGCCATGAGTGTCACACCTAGGGTTAGCCTAGACAGAGTAAAGCGCCTAAAGCAAAGGGGGACACTCAAAGCCAAGTTAGGATTGAAGTCTGAGAAGTCAGTCCAAAAGCAAGTAAGGCAGCCTGTTTCACAGCTGAAAGTTGCTGAGATTGCCGAGTTACCTCAAAGGAGAGGAGTTTTTTCAAGTATGGGGGAGTCAGATGCCCATATCCAGCCCAGCACTGTCTTCCTAGAAGATGTCCTTTTTCCTAGGTGTCTTGCATGGGCATGTGGCTTGCCAGCCATCTAGCTCCCACCCCCTGACAGCCTCCTCTCCCAGACAACCATGGGGCGATCTTTGCTATTCCACACACAAACACAGTAGGTCCCCAGTTGAAGATGGGCTCACAATGCAATCAAATCACCTTAGGATGCATCACCCATCATGACAAAACAAGGTTATATACAATAGGCTATTCACTGTGTAATGGGCTTATGATTGCTGACAACAGAACCTCCTGAGTGACAGATAAGCCAATAAGCTCCTGATGCCAAATGCTGCCCCCCTTAACCAATGATGTGCCCTGCCAGCCTCTGCTCCTCCTACTCTGCAGTATTCTAGCACAGCACTCTCTTCTCCTCCACATTTCCTCTTCCTTTCTGTCTCCCTCTTCCTTTTCCATTCCAGGGAGTGGAAAGAGAAGGAGGAGCAGTGGAGGCAAGTAGGTGGACAGAGATGGGCAGCCCCTACCAATCCGCGGCCTGCGGTGACTGCTTCAGATAGCCACATGGACGGGCCGGCCCTAGATATATTTGTACCGAGCAGAATATCTGCACCAATGTATACTTTCAGTGCATTCATGCTCTTACCTTAAGTGGTTTGTGGAGCCGTAGTCTGGTTTTTCATGATATACCTTGTAGAATAGAGGACGACTGCTAGAGCGCTGTAATAAATCAGAAACTTTGAGAGATTAGTAACTTTAGAACTAATGAGAGACTTTGAAAAAGAAAGAGTCAGGAGCCCTCTAAATAAAATGCCTGTTGAACAGAGCCTTTGTTGGAACAAAACAGGGCCTGGGTGATCCTATTTAGATGGGAATGAAAGAATTATATAGATTATGAATTTGCCTGAACCCAGAGAAACAAAACAGGTTTATATTGCAGGAAACACACTCACTGAATCCAAAGAGGCTGGTCAATTAAAATCAGGGTGGCGGAGCTATATATTTCACACCTTTTAAAAATAATCCCCTGAACTGAACTTAAAGCAGCAATGCAAGTTACAAAAGGTGTCATTTTTATCTTATGAAATGTACTTAAAATTCCTGAGGACTGTTATTGCATGAAGTGGAATGAAGTGGAGAAAGTAGGGTCTGTTGAGAGAAATGTGTGAAATTTTGAAGGCTGTAGTACTAAATCAGACCGTTGGTCCAACTAGACCACCATTATCTGTGGAACTCCTTGCCACAGGATGTGGTGATGGCACCTGGCCTAGATGCCTTTAAAAGGGGTTTGGATAGATTCATGGAGGAAAAGACCATCAAAGGTTACAAGCCATAAGCAACCTCCTGGCTTTAGAAGTAGGTTTTCTCTGTGCCAGGTGCAAAGGAGTGACAACAGGAAGCAGGTCCAGAAAGGCAGCAGAGTGAGCTTACTCCCGGGGTGCCAAAAACGTGTCTTAAGAGTCTACGAGACCCTAGGCCGGTAGAGCACTCGCTCCACCGGCCTATAGTTAGGCAGGATCGTACTGTGAGTCATGAGATGAACAATCCCTGTGGATTAACTTCAGACATTCTAAAATACTGGCCTGGATCAAGAAATTGATTCGTCACAAAATCTCACTCTCCTTGCTAACTATTCAGATAGCAAAAGTTGAAGTAGTTCACTTGAAGGTCTCCTTCTACCTTTCCAACAGAGCACAACTGGAATAACTCACGTTTCTCTTCTTCTGGCTAAGATTTAAAAAAAAAAAAATTCTTGCAATGATGCATCTCAACAAGCTTCCTGATGCTTCAAACAATCATCTCCCACCAAGTGAAACACTCATTTAAACACCTTCTACAAAAGTTCATTGTTAAATGAGCTGGGGGAGAGTGATAAGTGGCTATCACTCATATTACCCCTGTAAACCCTCTTTGCTTATACTTCAGGCTTCATTCTAAAAACGTGATCTACACAGAGTGCAGCTGATTGCCTGCCTTTGAAAGGTAAGAAAATGTCTGAGAAAAAGAGCAGTCAACAGGATCCGTTCAATGCAATCTATTTCTTTATGGATTCAAAAGCATGTCTGCAACGTTTGCTTTTGATTGGTGTTACCTAATCTTCTGCAGTAGGGAATGATGGGGTATTTGTTTATCTTGTGCATAATGATTTCAAATACGTGAGCTAATTCATATGTCCCGCATCTGTTTAAAAGCTGATGGCAACCACAGTGGCGTTCCTGCGGTAGGGGCTTGACCGTAAGTCGCGCCCCGTCCTAGTACTGCGTTCACGAAGCCAAATGGTCAGAGCCATTCCACGCAGCAAAGCCGAACGGTCAGGAGACCCTGAGCAAGTATGACCCTGCCCGTTCGGCTTCGCTGCACTGAATGGCTCTGACGGCGAGGGGGCGGGGCCTCCTCGCTCCAGTTCGTGAATGAGGTACTAGGACGGGGCACGACTTAAGGTCAGGCCCCTACCGCAGGAATGCCACTGGGCAAACCATGTAACATGTTTTTTCTCACTAAATGTACTAGACTGTTGACTGCACTTCTCAGAACTCTTACTAGTGATTGATTTTTAAAGTCTCATAATTATGAAATAAGAACATCGAAAGTCCGATTAACAACTGTAAGTTCTTCTTTCATTCTTGGCGTTAATCTTCCCTAATTCTTATCTAAGGCAATTGACTTTATGTTGACCAGGATATAACAGTGAGGAAATTAGTATTTTATCTACACTAGTTGGGGAGCATATGAGGCAATAAATAGTGTTTGCAAGTGATTATCAGACACTGAAGTCTATCAGAATGATAAACATAAACCCTGTTCTATGGGTTTATCCTGTTCCCTGACTGTGCCCTTGAGTGGGAAAATGTCATGTGTGAAGTTAGTAGTCATGAATATGGCCAGAAGTAATTCCACCAATCACAACATCATTTTAGGCAGCCACAGGAATTGCTACTGGCCAGTGGCCATGTCTGTGATTATCTGGTTCATACATTATAATCGATTTGAGGATACTTGTGTGTAGTCAACGTGCGCTGTGTGAACACAGAGGGATGGTGAAAACAGACCTTTATGCACTTGATAGTCATACTCTTCCACCTTCCCCTTTTATGGGTTGTACCCCAAATTGCAATGTTCTTTGTTTAGAGGATGATAGATACCCCATCAAGGCAGGTGCTTCACCACTGAGCTACAATCCCACCCATTAAATTTGTCCTTGCTTCGTGGCATGCTCCCTGAAAGGTAGGAGGGACAAACCTGCCAAGATAGGCAGGTAGGTGGAGGGAGGGAGGGAGGGATGAGCCTGGAGAAAGGTTAGGGAGCCCCATCAGCAAGACCAGCATCTGGCTGTTGCCCATAGCAAGACCACGGTCTGACCTGGAAGTGTTTATAGGCGAGCTAAGAGGAACTAATGGGCTACCTGGACGGTGGAGCCAATCTGGGACTCAGAAGGACAATGCTGCCCCTTCTTCTTCCACTCTGTATTGTATCATAAAGTGCACCAAGTTTAAGACCTGATTGGTCCTTGTCAGTGACGTAGACTGGTGCCAAGTCTCTTAAATCTACCTGGCTGACTTGACATGCATGCAAGTGGAATCAACTCACACTGGCAAAAACATGAAATTCAAGTGGTTGCACCACTGCCATAAATTATGCCGTTTCCCCGGTTCATAAGAGCACTTTATTATCCATATAGCTCTGTCCATCTCTTATTTATGCTGCATAGCCATAGATTCTCTATGTGATGCATGGTTCCGTTTAGATCTGTCAAAGCAAATTCCTTCCAGACGTTTTCTCTGAAAGACGAATAACCCAAGACATCTCACAGCCAGAAGGGATGGCAATTCGACTGTGAGATCTGGTAAAATATGAAGAATATATATACTGTATATCATGATGTCCACTGCTGTAGCAAACTTCTGATTAAGCATCTAAACCTTTCTTGCAAAAAGGGAAAATAGAGCACTGCTGAAAACTCAGTGTAGAACAACATACATCAAGTGAGTGTGTCAGCAGTAATTATCTCTTTGCCTCTGACTGTATCTTATAGCAAAATCAAGGTTACATTTATGTCATCCTATATTTTATAGCTAGGTACAGTTGAAATTCAAAGAGTTATGAACAATTGATCTTCCTGAAGTTTTAAAGTCTCTTGCCTGAATATCTTCATCACTTTTTGCCTCCCTTTTCATTCCTTGTTAGCATCCTTTGGACCAAGCCACTAGTTACACAAGAGATCACGATTGTACCTCTCAGTATTCTTGCACAGGGACAAACTAGGTGAGATTTTAATCACAGTATTGGCCCTGGAAGGCTTGCCTTTTCTTATGAAAATAGTACTCATGGGGACTCGATCTGAATCAGGGCTGTGGTGGGGAATGGGGGCTTTAAGCTTTGGGCAGAAGAGTCTGGCTTAGTTGGGAGAGCGACTGCCTTCAAAGCCCGAAGACCGGTGAACTTGAGAAGTTCGAGACACGCCGCCAGCAAAAAGCTGTGAAAGCCTCCAGGAGGAGAGATAAGAGCTTCCAGCTTCGTCGGTCGAGTGTGGGAGGCACCAGCCAGCAGAATTGTCAGACTGTAAAAAGGATACCACCTGGAAAGTAGCCATTCATGAACGATTGGACATTTATATATATTGTAAAAAAAACCAAGGGGGGTTAGGACAGCCTGCCCATCACCGCCTTGGATTAAAGTTGGAGGAGAAATCCAATGACCAAGAAAGGCAGTATATAAATACTGTATATTATTATTATTATTATTATTATTATTATTATTATTATTATTATTATTATTATTATTATTAAGCTTGCCTCTTGCCACCATCCCAATTTGGACTGGGCCCCCATAAGTATTATTTGCCCTGAAGTCAGTGGATGCTTTATTCTTTTCCAGGGCAAATAGCATGCTGGGGGGGGGGGGAATTGATGTGAATTGGGATCTTCCCTGTTGTCTATTTTAGGTTGTAAGTCAGGGACTTGCCTGGTTTGGTCACCCAACTCTGTCAGAGAGCTGGGATAAAGCAGTTGCCGAGGTACAGGGCTGCAAATCAGGTATTGTTCCAGTTTTTCATAGAACCCTTCATTCTAGGTGGTTTCTTTCACAGTCCAGTTTCTCACTGGCGTCCGTCTCATCACGGTTCAACTTGTCCGGCAACCTTGACTCCCACTCAAGGTGCAGCTGCAACTTCTCTCCCTGACAGAGGCTCTGCAGCTTATCAGTGGTGTGCTGGCAGCTCTCTGACAGGCACGGATACTTCCAGTCATCCCAAACTGCCGTCCTTGAGATCTTCAGGCATATGAGACGGCTGCTCTACCAACTGAGCCAGACCTACTGCCTTGCTTGCTTGCTTGCTTGCTTGCTTTCTTACATCAGTATTGCACTGGTGTCACTGCAGGGGGGAGCGGAGCTCTAAGTTCCATCGCAGTCTGACCCTCCGTTACACGGGTGCACAAAGCGGCCCCGCCCCCTCGCCTTCAGAACCATTCAAGGCGATGAAAGCAACGCGCAGGAGACTCCATGTGCGTTGCTTTCATCGCCTTGAATGGTTCCGAAGGCGAGGGGGTGGGGCCGCTTCATGCACCTGTGTAACGGAGGGTCAGACTGCGGTGGAACTTAGAGCTCTGCCTCTCCTGCAGTGACGCCAGTGCAGTATTGCAAAGGGCCATGGACTCAATGGCATTGCATTCATACATAAATGAATAACAGTCAGATGCCAAACATGTTGGCAATTTCAGGCTGCTTTGGAAGCTGCAGTTTGCATTTCAACTGATTTTTTAAATTATTGATTAAGGAAGTCCTTTTAAATCTAGATGCCATTTTGTATTTGCATTTTTTGTGTCTTAATTGCCGGTTTTAGGTTGTAATTGTTATCTTGCCTCGAGCCTTTGGAAAGGCGGTGTTTAAGTTTGGCAAAGGATTAAATAGAGAAGTCCCCCCCCCCTCCGCCCCCCTCCTCAATGTAGCAGGAATACACACTGGAACAAAATAATGAGCTCCGAAGTAGTTTGCTTCCTTGGAGTCAGAGAGCACATCATCTTGGCCTGTGAAGTCTGAGTGGGTGGTGTGCACAGAAAAAGTCTTTGTAACCTTAAGAAGCAGGAGGTTAATAATTCTAATTATTTCTAAGGGTGTCTCAGGAATTTGTTGAATTATCACATTAGATTAGTCAGAGAGAACATGAAGAGAGGGGAAGCAAGGGCAGCTGTAAAGCAGGATTACATAAAAAACAGAGTTTGCAAAATATGTTGTGTGATTTAAGTGCAATCCTGCAGAACTTTCCGTTGGCGGAGCAATCAGTCGGACTTGGCGGAGCAATTCAGTCCACAGGCACTGGGTGTCATAAACGTGCCATAAGGCACGTTTTTGACACCTGGCAAGTAAGTGGCACTGGCGGAGAAGCCAGCGCCTCTCACTCCACCCCAGACAGGGAGCTGTGCCAGCCAGAGAAGGTAGGTTTTCCGCCATTTGGGGCAGGGGCATGGGGAGGGCGGACCGGGGTGGAAAGGGAGGGGGCGATTGGCCAGTCAGGCCAGGGACGGGGGAGGGATTATAGCGCACTCCTATCCCGCATCCTGGGCCTGGCCGGCCTTACACCAGCTCCTCAGATTTGCGCCGGCCATTTTTCCGCCGCACGTCCAAGGAGGTCCATTGGGCCTGCTGGGGCTCTCCCCCCGGCGCAGGCCCAATCCTGGCTAGGATGCAACGTCCACATTAAATGCACCGCCACTGCATTCTAGACAGGATTATGCTGCCCGGTGTACAGATTGAGGCTTCAGGATATTTGCAGCATGTGAGAGTGGATACTACAAAAGCCCGTGAACGCGAATACTAAGGACAATGTTCCTTCAAGAACAGTGTACACATGTTTCATGCCTGCAAATGCAGGAACATCTGTCTCCTCAAATTAGGGTTAACATAATGTGAGATCTGACTTGCCCACAGATCTAAAATCCTAAATCCTAAGGGTCAAACTAGATCAGACATTGATTGCATACCTAGCAGTTGCCTCCCTTGCTTTTTCTTTGGAATGAAGCTTCTATTGGCACCTTCCAAAGCAAATAACAGCTGCAGGGTGAGGGCTGATCTGCATGAAGACAGCAGTGGGGGAAAGAGAATGTCCTGCTCCTTCCTCATCATGGTCATAAGAACATCAGAAGAGCCTTGCCGGATCAGGCCAAAGGCCCATCTAGACCAGCTTCCTGTATCTCACAGTGGCCCCACCTGATGCCCCCGAGAGCACACAGCCAACAAGATAACCTGTTTCCTGTTGTCACTCCCTTGTACCAGGCACAGAGAAAACCTACTTCTAAAGCCAGGAGGTGGCTTATGGCTTGTAACCTGTGATGGTCTTTTCCTCCAAGAATCTATCCAAACCCCTTTTAAAGGCATCTAGGCCAGGTGTCATCACCACATCCTGTGGCAAGGAGTTCCACAGATGAATTACACACTGGGTAAAGAAATATTTTCTTTTGTCCGTTCTAACTCTCCCTCCACTCAATTTTAGTGCATGTCCCCAGGTTCTGGTGTTGTGCGAGAGGGACCACACACTGAATCTAGGTCAGGACCCTCCTGCAGCTGTTGTTTAGAAAAGGCAAGGTGTGCAACTGCTATGCTTGCGTGAGGCGGCTTATGTGGTTTCAGCTTCAGCACAGCTTCTCAAGGCCCCAGTTTTGAAGCCCTGCAACTGAGCTCACAGTGTGGAATCAGATTCCTTTCAAATAGTGTTTGGCGCCCCAATGTTTTGCACAGCCGCTGCTTCCATTTGCATGGTGAGCAGGCGGGATTTCTGTGCAGAGGTCAGAGAGGCCTACACAGTCCGTCTGCTAGCAGGTTCCAAACAGGTGAATTGTTTCCATGTGGGTCAAAGCAGTCTAGCTGTATCACAGCATGAAGAACGTTGTTGCACATCATGACATGTGTCACTGAGACATAACTAAACGCTGAAGACCTCTCTTCTGAACAACTGATGAAAATAAATGAATATGTTGAAAAAGACAGCACATCAAACATATGCCAAGGAAAAAGTTCTAGGAAAATGAAAAAAAACAAAAACATGAGA
The DNA here is from genome assembly GCA_026170595.1 of Plestiodon gilberti rubricaudatus. Taxonomy (NCBI): domain Eukaryota; kingdom Metazoa; phylum Chordata; class Lepidosauria; order Squamata; family Scincidae; genus Plestiodon; species Plestiodon gilberti. The sequence goes on from JANXHW010000003.1 coordinate 220,516,597, forward strand.
GCAATTTCAGATGGTCACGTTGTATATTGCAGATCCAAATATATTTGTCTTTGTTTGAGAGCTAAGACACAACTAGACCCTAATCCAAATTCTCATTATGGAGTTAATCCACTGTACTACCGAGTTTGAACCATCACCTCCCCCCCCCCCGCATCCTTCCTTTTGTTTTAGTCAGAAGACTTCTCTACCTGTTGGAGATGCAATCTGACCTTTTAATCTGACTCAACACGGGTGGTAAAATTGTGGAAGACCGAGTCCGACCACACCACATTGCCTCTATTTTCAGCATTTTCGGGGACCTGCCAGCTGCTTCCTGCCTCTTGTGCATGTCCAAACCGCTAATAAAAGAAAAAAACGCAACCAGGAATCTGTCGGGGGCCTACCAGCCACTTCCCGGTGTGTGTAAGTGGCTGGTAAGCCAGGATGGTGTAGTGGTTTGGGAGTCGGACTTAGACCTGGAAGATCCAGGTTCAAATCCCCGCTCAGCCATGAAGCTTCCTGGGTGACCTTGGGCCAGTCACTATCTCTCAGCCCCACCTACCTCACAGGGTTGTTGTGAGGACAAAAAGGAGGGGAGGAAATATGTACACCACTCTGAGCTCCTTGGAGGAAGGGTGGTATAAAAAATGTGAAAAATAAAAAAATGAAAAAAATAAATAAAAAGAAAAAATGCAACCAGGAGTCTCTGGCACCATCTACAGGTTGCTTCCGGTAGCAGTTTTTCTTTTCTTTTTTTCAGTCAGTTTAAACAAACTCAGGAGGAGGGAAGCGGTTTTCATATAACACTGATTTTTTTTTTAATCCACTGGGGTTCCAGGAACAGAACCACAGTGGATAAAAAGGTCCGACTGTATTTGACTCTTGTGCCAAGATCAGAGTGGAATCCAAAGTACAAAGGCAGAGGTCTGCCTTTGAACAAAGCTAATTTTACTGAAGAATGAACCGTGGGGCAAGGAAACATTGTGTTTGCTATCTCAGTCAATGTGATCTCCACAGTCGTTTGCTCTTTTCTTTACCTGCAGTATGGGAATGAACGGACAGCTTAACACCATCCCACCGGTCTAGCTACAGGTCTCCACCTGAGCACTGCAGTGTTTCACTCTTCATCTTGGAGTGATAAAAAAAATTGCATTGATCACTGACTGAGGGATGTCAGCAGGCTTCATTATTACCATGTTCCACCAACCTTGTTTAGCCCACCTTCAAAGAGATGCTGAATGTTTCAAGGGCAACATTTCAGACTCCATCCAGAAAGAAGTTAAAAGTGAAGGGGGAAAAACACACACAGAATTTCTACCACATGTTGTTATATGTTATCCTTACCAAGGAATCCTTCCCCATGTTCATCATCTAGGCCAGTGGTTCTCAAACTGTGGGTCGGGACCCACTTGGTGGGTCGCGACCTGATTTCTGGTGGGTCTCAGAGAGCCTCCAATGAAAACACAGGTGACGGAAAGATCAGATAAGTAATTGCCTCAATGGCTATTCAAACATCAGATAGCTGCTAATTGCCCTGCAAGGAGCTGAGCTCCTGCAGTTTGCAAGCTTGTGTAAATATAGGGAGATACTATAAATGTTTGAGCATCTTTTTCTGGTGCGTATTTTTCCAAGTCTGTCATTGACAGGTAGTGGGGGTAGGTGAAGGCTGGGTCACATAACTAAGCCCCTCAAGGCTTGAGGCTATTCATTAGGGCTGCCTCATTATGAGAAATGGATTGAGGGTTTTTTTGCAAACAATTATTACTTGTAAATAAATAAATAAAAGGTAAAGGTGACCCCTGACAATTAAGTCCAGTCGTGTCCGACTCTAGGGTGTGGTGCTCATCCCCATTTCAAAGCCGAAGAGCCAGCGTTGTCTGAAGACACCTCTGTGGTCATGTGGCCGGCATGACTCTCCTTGCCGCAGCGCGTAGCATGCAGCTGGAACACGGAGCGCTGTTTACCTTCCCGCAAGCGGTACCTATTTATCTACTCGCATTAACATGCTTTGGAACTGCTAGTTTGGCAGGAGCTGACCAAGCAACGAGAGCTCACCCCGTCGCGGGAATCGAACTGCCGACCTTTCGATCAACAGCTTATGGTTCAGCGGTTTAACCCGCTGCGCCACCTGCTGGCCTAAACAATTATTACTTGTAAATATCTATCAAGACCCACCTAGCTTTCCGAGACATAAAAAAATTGATCTAGAAAGAAATAATATACAGTATTTATTTATTTACAAACAATTATTACTTGTAAATAAATAAATACTGTATATTATTTCTTTCTAGATCAATTTTTTGTATGACTCGGAAAGCTAGGTGGGTCTTGATAGGGTGTCATTTTAAGAAGTGGGTCCGGGGGTTAATGTTTGAGAGCCACTGATCTAGGCTCTATAAACACTCACTGTTTTTCTGATGTATGAGAAATGAAAGCAGAGCTGGCGACCCTGGTTTGCCTCCGCTCCTTTCATTCCCTGATACTACACTGGAATAACATTCTTGCAGGCAGAAACGACTTTAAAATGTCTGGGGTTTTTTAGATGTTTCAGTTTGTTCCAATGCATCTTGCTCTGGCAAAGGTCAGATTTGGGGTTAGAATCGAAGAGCTGAAAGTTCCTCGCACAGTCTCACGTTGCTGAGTATTTTCTGATTTCTTGGAAATGCTATGAGTTCTCAGAAAGACACATCACCATTTTGTGTCCTTGTACTGTTTCTGCGATTTATAGAGGAAGTAGAGGCTGAATGGCAGGTATCTGAAGAGATGTATGCTGTAAATCCTGAGCCAGAGTCTGAGCAAACCTATAAGCTAGGTTTGATTGCAACTTTTCTTCCCAGATGTTGGGCTTCTGAATGACCTGGTCTTGTTTGCAGAGGGTACCACCACATTAACAACTGGCCAATCTTTCCATACTTAGTGCAGCCTGCTGTGCACCTGCAGTTTGCTGCTCTTAGCACATAAGAAAAGCCCTGCTGGCAAGGCCCAGGAGAGTGGGGTAAAGGGGGTAAATTGTACCCGGGCCCAGAGTCAAAAAGGGGGCCTAGGATCCAAAGAAGGGCTCCCAGAAATTCCCTGGGATCTCACCTGGCCTCATGGAGATTGAAAGATGAAGGCCGGGCCAACCAGGAGGCCAGGTCTACCAGGTGGGTAGACCTGGGTGCAACAGTGCACCGGAAAGCCTGGTAGAACTGGGCTCCGGAGATTTTTCCATCCGTTGCTGCTCTTCACTCCCCTTTTGAGAAGGGGCCCAAAATAAACTTTGTACCCCCTGATAAAATTCCTCTCAGAGGCCCTGCCTGCTGGATCAGGCCCAAGGGCCATTGAGTTCAGCATCCTGTTCCTCATAGTGAGCCACCAGCTGCCTCTGGAAAGCCCACAATCAGGAGAGAAAAGCAGACTTCTCTCCTGCCATTGCTCAGCTGCAACTGGTACTCAGATAAGCTGTAGTTGAACCTGCAGATGGCGCATGGCCGCCATGACTAGTAACTGTTGATAGCCATGTCCACTGTGACTTTGTCCAATCTCCTTTTAAAGCGCAGACCCCGATATCCGCGGATCCTTGCTATCTGTGGGGTATCCCCCGGAACGGACCCTCCGCAGATAGCAAGGTTCAACTGCACTCCTTCACACAGTGCTTAAATTAGTCTGTGGAATTTTTGCCACAAGATATGATGCCCACCAGCTTGGTTGTTAATCAATTTGGAGAGGTCCTTTTGGAGCACTTTGCAATCTATTTTGGTTTTTATTATCTGCAGATAATTTATGAACAAGTCAAAAAGCACTGGTCTCAAGAGAGATCTTTGAGGGACTCTCACTTTGAGAGGGAAGCCTTTGGGGTACCCAAAATCATGCCCCAGAAAAAGGGATCTTAATGCTAGGCATTATCTTTTGTGCTATGTTTTGATCCATGTACACATCTACATTTTTAACATCAAAACACAAAATGAAATCCAGATGCAATTATATGATCACACCAAGACTCCTTTTTGTGGGTGTTTCATTTTTAAATTTCTTGATTTTTTAAAAGTCTTTTTAATGGTTTCACTCTTTTTTTGTACCATTCTCATTTTTCAGTGATTAGCCAAAGTTACTCAGGCAGTTCCCCATATATCTATATCAACAGAGAGACAGACAGTTGATGGAAACAGGGGTTCCTTTCTTAATACCATTTTCACATAACTGGCAAGAGAAGTCTCACTGTGTTTAATGAAGCCTTCTCCCCAGTAGGTTTGTTTAGGATTGCAGTCTTAAAAGACAAAGTAGAAGATCCAACATTTTCCTTAAAAATATCATTTATTATGATCATAAACCTTTCCCAAAACTTTCATGCTCTGCTGCAAAACCACCGCATGTGGTACAAATCTGCCTTTCCTTCTGCTCGATATAGCTATCCACCTTTATCTGTTTTATAGATATTGTAGCTTCCAAAGTAATAAATGCCATTTGATTGCCATCTTTTAGTAGTTTTTGCTGTTGATAAGAGCTATTGAAAACTGAGTCTTTGGAAAATGGAAGATGCCAGACCTCAGCAGGTTGCATATATGACTTATGACGTCCCATTTCAGTATCAAAAAGGATGCGATACTTTAGGCAATTCTGTTTTGTTCCCTAACTTGGGGTAAGCGGTCATTTGTCCCTTGCCCCAGGGAAAGTCCCAGCTGTCACTATGGGTCAACTCAGATCTGCACCAGTGATATCGCACAAGTCCAAGGTGATCCGTGTTCGCAGATCAGGCCCGGGAAGGGGGATAGGATACAGTGCATGCCAGTGCCACCAATCCCATCCCCTCCATGGCGACGTTGCGGACAACGTCACCCCTGCGTCACCCCCCAAGGCATCCGTGTCACCCCCTGAGGCCACCTGGTATGAGCCAGGAGAGGGTTACGACGTGTCCTCTTTGGCTGGCAGCTCGGCCGCTTCTGATGAAGCCCTCAGCAGCATTTTCGTACATGCGCACAACGCCGCTGAGGGCAAGAGGCTTCAAGTGGCATTGTGCGCATGTGCAAAAACACCGCTTTTGGCCTCATCCAAAGCGGCCGAGCTGCCGGTTGAAGAGGACATGTCGTAACCCTCTCCTGGCTTGTACCGGGTGGCCTCAGGGGGCGACGCGGTGAGGGTGGGGGGTGACTCGACAGCAGTGGGAGGTGGGGAGTGACGTGGCAGCAGTGGGGGGGGGGGGTGACGCGCACCCCAGTGACGCCACTGGATTCAGCCAGTCCAGCCAGACCAAAGGAAGACCTTCTGGCATTCCAGGTTCCTGAGCAATTTGAGGGAATCAGCTGGCAACAATAACAGAATGAAAAGGGTTTGGCTAGTTTGGAGACACTTCCACTTGGCTGCTTAGAGCAGAGCTTGATCAAAGGGTGTGGAGGCCCTCTAGGGGTGAGGCCTGGTAACCCAAACTGAACAGTGAGTACAATCCCAAATTTAAAGAGACAGAGACTCTTTAGCCCCGTGATGAAGAAGGATCCCTTGAGATCCTGGCAGTGGCAACCCTTCAAAGTAGGAGCTAGAGTGTTAGGCTGCAGAGCATGCCTTTGAGGCCACAGAACACACATTACAGAGTGGGAGGGGAGAATTTAATATAGGATTGCTGGGATAACATATAGCATCTAATGGTTACCAAACTTGGTGGTGGGTTAGTGATATTGCATAGAACCAGCAGCGTTGCTGAGGAGGGTGACACCTAGTGCGGTGCCTACCCGGAAGGGGAAGGTTTGGGGTGATGCAATAATGTATTGCATCACCCCCCGGCCTACCAGGCTTTCTGCATTGCTTCTATGTGGAAAGCCCACCTCGGCAGGCTTCAACCTGCCTTGGAATTCTTTGCCGTTTCACATTCTCATTGGCTAGCAGTGAAAACACGCTCGGCGGCAGGAGCACACAAGGCGCCTGGGCCTGGAGCAAATCATGGCCACCAACCAGAGGCACGGGTTGCATGGTGGCACCCCCCCCCCCAGAGGGTTGCACCCAGTGCAGCCCGCACCAGCCGCACTACTCCCATTGTGACGCCACTGCATAGAACTCCTTTGAGGAAAAGGTCCCATGTTACAGCGGGGGGGACGGATGCTGGGATTTGCTGAACATTCCATGTGCATAAGCACAATAGACGTCCATTGGATTTTTAGTTATTTATTTATAGAAAGTTTTAACAAATACAATAAACATGGAATACAGCAAAAGAGAAAAAATAATACAAAAAAGAGGAAAGTATGAATATAATATAACAAGAAAAAAAAGAAAAAATCTGAGAAGCAAATAATCACATATCTTTACAATTTCCCTTCCATAACACAAAGCAAAAAAATAACAATTACTCGGTCAACCTCCAACTTAAAGTATCATAGTCCAGTCTTTCCAATTTATCTCTCTCACCTTTATCTGCTAAAACCTCTCCCTCAAATTCTTTAAATGTATCCTTATTCATCAAATGCACAGATCGTTGCATCATTTTTGGACTGTGGTCTTTTCCATTGACTATATTATGCAGATTAACAGTGCAATCTTATGCATGTCTTTGCCGGGCAAATTCCATTGTGTTCAATGGGACTTGTGCCTGAGCTCAAGTAATGTACTGTACATAGGAATTGCAACCTACATTTATTTTGGAGCTAGTAATGATTTCAACCCCTTGAAACAATTGTGCACCTTGGTTTTGATTTATCAATTACAGATCCAAGGGCTGCAGGGAAATCCAGCTTTTGACTGGCATGTTCCTGCTTGCTTCTTGCTTGAACTTTTCTCTCTCAGCCTCCTTTGTACCAAAGGTTAAGGTGCCAACACTTTCAGAAGAACCTTGGCATGTTATCTCACCAGAAGGCATGACTCTGTGTCAGCTGCAGGGTTCTCTCAGGGCTTGCAAAGAGCTCCGAAATGTTTCTGTCTGCCAAGATCTACCTAGCAGGATTCCCTACTAATGGGACAAAGAAACACCTTTTAAAGTCGTGGTCCTCTTACATTTAGCAGGGGGAAGAGCAGCTTTGCCTACTCAACCCAGTAGGTATAACACCCCTCCCGGAGGCCGTTGTTAGTGTCTTTCTTGTGATTTTTTTTAGGTTGCGAACACCTTTGGAATAGGGAACCATTTTCTCATTTATTTTGTTTTGCAAACTGCTTTTAAGAACATTTTTGTGGACAAATGGTACTGTATATCACTATTCTAAATAACACCACTTCATTCATTTTTTCCATTTTTTTTAAATATTGCAAGGTGGGTTCTTCCTCCTCACTAGAAAATAAGAAAAGAAGCTGTTGTAAACTGAGGCAGATCATTAGTCCATTTAATATTTAGGCCTGATCAATATGCTGAAGCTCTCTATTCATAGAATAATAGGACGTTAGAGTTGGAAGGTGCCCTGAAGGTCATCTAGTCCAACCCCCTACTCAGTGCCACTGAATACCAGTTGTTTAGAAGGAGACCACACAGGCAGACTATTGCATGCATGTTGGCCTCCAGTGGCATCTAGTTGGTCTTCTGGACTAGATGGACTTTTGGTCTGACCCTGCAGGGCTTCTCTTATGTTTATATTCTTATATCTGATCTAATTGTGGTGTGCTTCGGGTCACAGACCACACAGGCGTCGGGGCTGCTTTTCCGTGATGCTCCACGATGAGGCAAGTGGCGGTATGTGAATAATGCAGCCACATAGCTGGTTCGTTCCCATGGAGTCAGCATGATGATAAGCAGAATTACCGCTTCTCAAAGGAGAGTGGTATGAACTAGAAGCAGACCCAGCAGGGCAAGGGAGCCTTCATTCAATGACAGCCCAATAATCCTAACTAGGACTAGACTGCCTTTTACGACAGCAGAACTCAATTTTGCGGTTGTAATGGCCACATGGCGGAGCACACAGTGCGCCACCAGCGGCCATTTTGGGTCTGCTGCCGTAAACAGTGGCGATGCTGGAGATCCACTGCTGCTAACCGCTACCTCCAGCAGCGAAGGAAAGTATGCCTTAGAAGCAGGGGGTGGGTACAACAGGGCAGGGAGGGGGAGGAACGGAGGGGTTTCTTGGTGGGGAGGGGGCAGACGGGAGGAGGAATAGGAGAGGGTGGGTGGATCTCGGCAGCACCGGCATGTGCCAAATCCTGCCCCCCTGCCCTGCCCCCTTATTCTCCTCAAAACAGCAGATCTTCAGACCCATTGGGGAAGTGAAGGCTTGTCCTGGGGGAAGGAACAAAAGTCCCCTTACCTCAAGGAGGCCTTTGGACTGCCCCACCCCTTGCAGAATACAGTGCGTGCTCCACTGGTGCGGCTGCATCGGCGGGAAGTGATTTACAGCCTGATTCTGCCTGAGATGCAGCAGCCGGCCTAAAGGACCGGCCGCTGCATCCGAGTCGGGATGTGGGTCGCACAGGACATTCGTTCCCTTCCCCTGGTGTAAGCCCTGGAGGCCCCAATGGGCCTTTTCGGAGGGAGGCCGTGTAAGGCCGGCCCGGCCTGGGAAGGGGATGGGGATATGGTGGAGCATACCACTGATATCCCCACCCCCTCCTGGGTCCATCCGACCAATGGCCCCCTCCCTGCCAGCCCGGTCCGCCCTCCCGCCGACCGGTGTGGCCCTGACCTGCGCCAGCAGGAATGGGTCCGGGTAGGCCACACATAGTGAGTGGTGCCGGCCTTCACACCAGTGCCGCTTACTCCCCGGGTGTCGAAAATGTGCCTTATTATGGCATGTTTACGATACCCTTGGCCGGCGAAGCCCTCGTTCCGACAGCAGAACTTTGTACTGGATGCACTGTTAGTCAGAATTGGGCTGCTAAGTAAGTTGTTTCCTCCTAGCACGCTGTTTTTTCCAAGTCACAGTGCTCTGCCTTAGTACACCATTTGCGAAAGTCTGATCTGCAACATATCTTCTAGCCTGCTTGGCCTGTGGATCAAGGATATGCAACACACTCAGCCTCCATAGCTATTCATAACATGAGCAACATTTCCGGCGTTTTCTGGAACTTTGCTTGGACATGTGTATCACAACACCTCCCTCGCCTAAGTCTTCCACTCCGTTACCAGGAAACCCCCAGTGCCTTATAATTGTGCTATCCTTCCCTAGCTTGCATCTATTAAAACAAATAAGCCAGCTTCACGAGGTTCAGATGCTTTTTATCATGTTCTGTGTTTCATTTCCAAAATGCACCTGAGGTTCGTGAAAGGTGGCAGACCAAAGTGACTCCTCACGCCCATTTCTCTGCTCTGCGCAGAGAAATGGTCTTTTCACAGTATCACTATCCAGTCTTCTGCCTTCTTCTCAAGCACATGTTCTGCAGTGTGAGCCAATTTCCCTGGGTTGCGAGGAAGGTGGCGTAAGCAATATATCGCAAGGCTTACACTGTTTCAGAGCCTACTGCTGCTCATCTACTGATATGCAAGTTGGTTTAATGGAATCTCCAGCGGTATCGCTTACATTTTCTGTAGTTGAACGGAAGGGCAGAAGAGAGTTCAAGTCGCAGAGGAGCTATCCTTCAGCTTGCCACTCCACTGCATCTTCTTGTTGTTTCTCGCATCTAAGCATCTGGCTTGCACATCAACATGCACAAACTGAGGGCTGATTCATATTATCAAAGTGAGGTGCCATTTTCCTCTAGAATCGTCTATGCCTGTGCAAAATGTTGGCATAAACACAGCTTGGCTGGAAATGACATAGAAGCCTTGATGCTGGTGAGTGTCGTTGACCTACAACATGCCAGACATGAAATTAAGGACCAAGAAAAGAGTGAGGAGACACTTCTGCAGAACGGCACTTCTCCATACCCTCTCTTCTACATAGGATGCTTGATTAAACAATCTTCCAGACCAGACATACCTGTTGAACTGAAACAAAATAATGCAACTCGCACTGATCCACTTTCCACCCACTAAAGATGAGCAGAAAGTAGATCACTTGCCTCCTTAACTTGCTCCAGGTGCAGTTCTTCAAACATGGAAGTGCAGGAGGTCCGGATTAATTTTCATGGACCTCTCTTTAGCGTGGTCCCTTTAAATCAAAACAGACGTCCTGCACTTTCTCAGTGGAAGAATCCATGTGAGAAGTGTGGTAAGTACCGGTAGCTGTTTTCTTTTTTTGTTATTATGATCCAAGTTGGCATTTGGCAATGTTCTGGGTCACACCACCACTCCCTGTTAGATGATGCTGGAATTTTTATCCTTTGGTCTGTCTTGTCTTTTATGCCTGAAATGCTTTATTCTTCATATTTTTAACTGTATTTTATGAGGCGTCCTTCTTAGAGCTTTGGTTGAAGAGTGGCTCAGATAAGCCATGGTGGTCTGTCTAAATCAGTGTTAAAGAGTGGAAGTTGCAGTAGTACAAGGAGCAATATAAGCTGCGCTGGTTAACCTGTGTTCAGCGATGTAGCAGGTGAAACATCGGCCAGCTGCTTCTTCTGCATTTACCTGCTGAAGAAAAACACTTTGGTTCCAGAGTCCGCAAAAGGAGTGCATGTGTGTGTGTTGCAAGGGTCAGCAACGTTTCCCAGAGTGAATACTGATAGCTACTGCACTCCTTTGGAGCAGAAACTTTATTAACATTTCAAACTGCTTAGAGGACAAGCAAACACAACACAATGAAACCTAATAAATAAAACAGTGAGCTCCTCAAGAGAAAACCTTTGTGAAGTAAAGGAAGGTGATGATTAGCTATGGGAGAGGGGGAAAGGGAGTAGCATAAACTGAAAGCTCCCTTTTAAATTACCTAGCAGAGGTTTTGTGCATATAAGATCAGCCATCCCAAGGCAGCTGTCCTACAGAATTGGAGGAATGAACCCAGTGGCGTCGCTAGCCCTCCTGGGGCAGGGGCGGGGGCAGGGGTTGGCCGAGCGCCCCCCAGAAGGATGCTCCCACCCGGCCCCCGCATGCCCACCCCCACCGCTCTCCTGTCCTTCTTCATCCTCCAGGCCGCCGCCGCCGGCCCCACGCTCACCTCGGCGCGCCTCCTTCTCAAACTGGCTGTTCTGTTCATGCGCAGAACGCCTAAGAGGCCAAGAGAGGGTAAAATTGCCCTCTCTTGGCCTCTTAGGCGTTCTGCGCATGTACAGAACAGCCAGTTTGAGAAGGAGGCGCGCCGAGGTGAGCGCAGGCCCGGAGGCTGAAGAAGGACAGGAGAGCGGTGGGGGTGGGCACGCGGGGGGCAACAAATCCCAGGCCTTTTGGCGCCCCCCGGAAGCTGGCACCCAGGGGCACCCGGGGCCCAAGGCCACAGGGCCCCCTATCAAAGAACGCCACTGTATGAACCCCAGGATTCCTTGCAGTGCCCCAGAAGATGCTGAGGCAGTGGTGTTGCTGACCCCTTTAACATTCGGAACCCGTCATGACGTTACCCGCAGATGCGGAAGTAATTGGCAGTGACGTGATGATGTCACCACAGGACAAGGTCAGCCGCAGAGCTGCTCCAAGCAGCTGGATGCTTTTTTCATGGTTGTTTTTTTTCTTCTTCTTCAAAGAAAGCAGCTGGTCGCTCAGAGCAGCTCGCGACCAGACTAGAGGAGAAAGTGAGGTGGCAAAACAGGTAAGTGCCTTGTGGCCACTCGCGGTGTGGCCACTCACTGCCCCCTTCCCCCGCTGCCACCTGGTCACCCTCAGCCCCCCGCAGTCACCCCCATCCCCGCTGGTCACCCCTAGTGTGATTCCTTACAGCCTTCCTCTGGAGCCGGAGGGGGGTGCCTGAAGAAGCGGCCGCCATCTTGACTGGGCCTCACTGACACCCCTCACCTGACTCTGCAGCATGGCACCCAAGACGACCCTACCGCGCCCCCCCCCCCAGCTACACCACAGCGCCGAGACAAATCCTTGCAACAATCCAGGCCATTAATCCATCTAGTTTGGTTTTGCCTACTACTAGAGATCCACGGTTTCAGACAAGGGTTATTCCCAGTCCTACCTGAAGATGCCAGAGGTTGAAATTGGCACTTTCTACCTGCAAAACATGTTCTCTGTCCTTGAGCTCTGGTCCCTCAACATATGACTACTCAAACAGCAACTTGTGTTGCTTGTGTGCTGTCAGGCAGCAATGGCCTGGAACTCTTGGTTACGGGAGGTTTGTTTGGCACCCTTGCTGATGGTATTCCGGCGCCATCTAAAAATGTGTTTATTCTGGCAAGCTTGTTAAATTCTGTGGATTTTGTTTCCTTTGCTCTTGCATGGACATGCAACTCTGTTTCTTGTAATCCTTTAGTAACTGTTTTAAAGCTTCTTTGACTGCTTTTATTGTGTTCCTTAGGCTTTCTTTAGCCTCTTTGGATATCTCCATATGGAGAGGGGAAGTGGTGCATGCGTATTCTAAATAAATACAAATATTTGACTGAAAGGAAAAGCCCCAGGTCAAGGAACTTGTACTGTCAGCTTCTGAAGAGATCACAAATGGCTTGATAGAACTCTTCTCTTTTACCGTATGGTCTTTGTGGGGTTCGGTTGTTTGTTAAATTGTAAACAGAGCCTGTTCGCATCTTCAGATGAATGCTAGGTGAACAGAGGGCACAATCCTGCCCTGCTTCATCAGTCCACCTATTCATAGCCTCAGATTGCACCAGAGTTCATACAGTGGGTGGAAACTGACCATGCGTCTCCTACCTCCAACTCCCTCTCCCAGTTTTACGTCACATCCTCCCATTGCATCCGGGCCGGTCCAAGACTTCCTGAAGCCTGAGGTACTATGTCCAAGGCTGCCCCCCCTTTCCCAATGATATGCCAGCCTCTGCTCCTCCAACATTCTAACTCAGTATTCTCCTCCCCTCCACACTTCCTCTCTGTCCCACTCTGTCTTTCCCAATCCAGGAAACGGAAGGAGAAGGAGGAACAGTGACCCTCACCAATCTGCCTGCCTGGGGCGATCGCTTCGGTTGGCCTCCCCGATGGGCCAGCCCTGATCAGGGAACACATAAGCATTTCACCCCTCCTTTTGCTCCATTCTGTGGAGGCTCCTCTAGAATTCTGCTAAGATCCTCAATACATTCTACTGTATTCTCCATTCTTGGAAATCCCTGCACATGCCGGCCCAGTCCCGGTTAGTTTTCCACCACTCTTACAAAAGGGCTGTGAATGAATCAGACCTATGGTTTTGAGATATTAGATGGGGGAACTGTGAAACTATTCATTAAATGCAAATGAATTCTTGTGGATTGGAAATGTTTGGTGTTGGTTTGCTTTTTAGTTAACTATGTTTGTTAGCTGTGGCAAGCAAGCATATATGCATATTGTATTCTGAAATACTGATTTGACATTTCTTGAAATGTATCCGTGCTCATTTCATTTTTATGTGTTTTTCATGATTCTTTCCATGCTTATTTCTTATCCCAAACATGTTTTTCATGTTTCTTCCACATGTAATTAACTAACAGCCCAATCCAACCTTTCTGCCCAGCAATGCAGCGAGACTAGTGCAGGCAACACTGCACCCTGTGCACAAAGTGGGAGCTGGGAGGTCTCCTTGGGGGAAGGGAACTTTCATTCCCTTACCCTGGGTAAAGCCCCAGCCTCCAATAGGGGTCTCCTTGGATCTGTGGCAGTTATTTTGCTGGCACATGTCTGAGAGGCCCATGTAAGAAAAACTAGCGGGGAAGGGGGATAGGATCCGGCACATGCGGCTGCTGCCGATCCTGCCCCCTCTTGGGCCTGATCCGCCCCCTTCCCTGTTCCAACCTCTCCCCGCCCTACCCCGTTCCACCCCCTGTGCCAGCTTACCTGGGTTGGAGCATGTCCCATGGTGCTCCAGCGCACCTGGGCCAGTGCACCGGCCCATCCTCTGGTGCACTGTTGCAACATGCTTTCCATGCAACATGCTTTCTGGTGCACTGTTGCAACATGTGACAGCCTGCAACAGCGTAGCACGCACTAGGCTAGCACAGGTGCTCACTAGGATTGAGCCCTAAAAATGTTATTTAAAAATATTTCTAGGATAGTAGGACAGACGAATCTATTTCAAGTTAGCTACCATTAGCGAAGAGTCAGTTCTGGAAACTCTGCTTGTCTCGTCATTGCAATGTCTCCGTCCCTTACTAGGGAATACAACTGTAATTGTATAACCATTGATTGATATAGCTAAGAAGATATTTTCTCCGCATTCTGTCAGTGATGCAGATATTTTTGTCTTCCAGATAAATGATCTCGCTTCCCTATGCACCTGAGGCGCGTACAAATTACCTGCTTTGTGGCTTATTGCTCAGATCAATACCATTTATGAAATAGTGCCCTAAAAATACATGGTGTCATTTTGGAGCATTTGTTTGCATGCCATGCTGCCTCTGAAGCACTTCTGTTAAATTAGAGCTCCTTACAGAAATCAGACTCCATTCCATTAAGTATGTCTCCGGGTGTCAGACGTGGCTCTGGCAAGTTGGGGGCAGGACAAACTAAAGGCAGTCTGTAACAAGCACAATGGGCAACAAAAGCAATGTCCTACTTGCCTTGACCAATGAGCGAGCCTAGGCTTGAGCATTACTCAGCCTGTTCTGGTCCATTGGCACAAGGATGGTTGATTGACTGCTGTGGTCTCCTGGTAGTTCCCTCCTTTGGCTGCTCATTTTTTTCTGTCCCCTGAGTGGGTGCTGCACCAATGAGAGTTGCAGCAAAGTTGGCTGATTGGTTGGCCAAACCAAACAATCAGCTGGCCTCAACTCAGGCAGCAGGAATGGCAACTAACTAGCATCAAGTTTTCATTTTTTCAATATATACTGTATATGTATACTGTACAGGAGCAAAGCACACACAATCCTAAATAACTGTATACACTGTGACAAAAGAAAACTCAACGGCATAGAAAATAATATTTGTCAGCCAACTGAGGGTTCAGATGCCAACAAACTAGCTGGTCTAGTTTTGTTTAGATTTTTTCTGGTCAGTTGACTAGTTCCAGGTTTGCCAGTGATGAAAGCGGTGAGATAAACACAAGCCAAATCTCTTCTTTTGACATCTTTTTCTTCCTGGTCTTCCTCCCTTTACAGAAATCCGTATGCGCTATCTGCTGCAACCTGATACATTCTCACCTCCGTACAGACTTTGCTGTCCCCTGATAGCTTCCATTTGATATAAGCATTTACTGCTCCTGCTAGATTTTTAGAATTGGGAATGGCCTGCTAGAATATTTATAAGCCTAAAATTGAGAAATATAACCGGGGTCCAAGGCAGAATGCAATATGTAGCATGTGGTTTTCATAAAGCACACATTGGAATAATTAAACAGCCAAGTCACATTGCTAGACTATCTTTGGGTTGTAGCTAAAGAGAAATAATAATAATGATACACTGGAGGACTTGTGCAAAGCCTAGGTATCAAAGCCTAGTTATTTGTTTCTTATCCCAACAATATTAAGCAGTTGGTTTAAAATCTCTTTTTATGTGTAAACCGTATGGAGCCGAGTCACACATGCACATAAAGCACTCCATTGCTCATAGCTAAGTGTGTGAACAGACTCCAGTGAAAATCACTGCAGTTGAGAGGATACGAAAATTCTGTTGATATCGTGAGATCTATGATAGCTCATTCTCATGTGCAGGTCAGGTACGTGTGTGGTAAATCGGCAATACCAGTCTGTAAAATGTATTTGGAAGTGGAATGGCTGGATCCTGAACAATTTGACTCAGGTAAGATAAAATTAGTCCGTGGGGTGGCGCAGTGGGTTAAACCACGGAACCATGAGCTGTCGATCGAAAGGTCGGCAGTTCGAATCTGCGACGGGGTGAGCTCTCGTTGCTTGGCCAGCTCCTGCCAACCTAGCAATTCCAAAGCATGTTCATGCAAGTAGATAAATCGGTACCGCTTGCGGGAAGGTAAACAGCGTTTCGTATTGTCATGCTAGCCACATGACCACAAAAGTGTCTTTAGACAGTGCTGTCTCTTTGGCTTCGAAATGGGGATGAGAACCGCACCCTAGAGTTGGACACGACTGGACTTAAATGTCAAGGGACACCTTTACCTTTAAGATAAAATTAGAAAATAAAAGGGGGGGGCACTATAAGAATTTTGAATTGGCACACACTGTCAAATGTATTGTTAATTCTTGCTGGGTTCTTTCAACTTTGGGGCTGTTTGCCCTAAGGATGCGTGCTGTGGACTGTATTTCTATGAGCTGGAAAGAAACCGAAGAGGAGCTTGCCAGAGAATGTTATCCTCCTCAAGGAAGGCCTGCAAGGAGGCCTATGTTGTCTGACTGACACCAAGGGAAGGTAAAGCTGCCTCATGTTGCGTGAGACCATCTACCCCAGTGTGGGCCGTTTTTGACTGGTGATGGCGCTCCAGGGGTTCGGTTGGGAATATCTTCCATGGCTTGCTCCCCTGATCCTTTTGGCTGCAGATCTGGGGATCTGAGTCTGAAATCTTCTACATGTGCTGCACCACTGAGCTATGTATGTCCCCCCCCCTTGCCCACTGCTGAAGTAGACTTATTTGAACATGGAGTTTTTAGCATCACAAGCAAAGTTGTCTTTTATATTCCTGTTTAGGAATTTTAGAAGGAGACAGTGTAATCCAAAGAGTGCCTGTAGGCTCTGTTTTATTTATAAACGTCTGCATATGGATAATGTGTAAAACATTTGCCTTTGAGCCTCCTTTTACCACTGGACCCTAACTTACCCTGGCAATGTAGTAGGGAAGAAAGAGAAGGTCTTCAGAACCTTTACAAATTCTGGAGCCAGTAGGCCTGCCTTCTTGCCTGGGGGTGAGCTGTGCTCCCTCCCACTGTCATTCGCCCCCTTGCAACAGTTAATGTTTATTTTTGCTTGGGGGCAGCAGTCAGGAGTCTACATTTACATATTTCCCAGCCCTGCTTCTCAAAAAATTGCCCCATCCATGATCGCAGAGCCCCCACATCACGTCTTGTTTGGCCTTCGTGTGGGGTGATTCCTCCTTGGTTCCATGGTCTACTATCAATCTGTCTTTCTGCTGTGTTTGATTGCTCTGACTGATGGGTTTTAAATGCAATTTTAATTGTGCTTTTATTGCATTTTAATTTGATTATTTGATTATTGCAAGCTTCTTTGGGAACCAGCTGGCTGAAAAGCTGGATAAAAATGGAATAAATAAATATTTTGAAGGGCTTCGTCAGCCACCACGGATTTTGTTTTTTTGTTAAACCCAGACATTTTCCTTTTCTAACATCAGTGAGCTCTCATTCTTTCAGTGGAAGCTGTCGTGTCACAAGTTAAAAAGCCTGAGCTTTAAAAAACAACAACAAAAAAGTTAGGGTAAACCAAGTTATGTCACTCAAAAGGGGTGTGTGTGTGTGTGTGTGTGTGTGTGTGTGTGTGTGTGTGTGTATGTGTCTGTCTGTCTGTCTGTCTGTCTGTCTGTCTGTCTGTCTGTCCATGGCCCTAACCTGACACTCTAACCATGATACCACACAGGTTAGAACCTTTATCCCTGATGTGCTTGCTTGTTATTTGCAGGCATTTTTTTATATGGGCAAGCTGCGAGCATTGAGAAATTATATTCTTCCCCACCTGCCCACTGAGGTGGTACATTCTGCCACATCAGGATTCTACCGACTCGTTTTGTGGGAAATAAGCTACATTCTAGAGTAGCGATTTTCAATGTTTTTCTTCTCACGGCACACTGACCTCTATGGTCTTCACCTCTTGTGATGTCACTTCTGGCATCCTGGTGAATCTTCCAAATTCTGCAGCTCTGTTTCTAGGGCAACTGTCTGTAGTAACGAACTGTCTGTCCCTCTTCCTCCGCTGGCTCCTTAGTCTTAGAGAGTTTTTCAGCAATTTTCAACCGCTGTGCTCCAGACTCCCGCGGAACACCTGTGGACCTGTGGCCGCCGTGGCACACCAGTTGAAAATCGCAAAGAGCAGAGCCAAGAGCAAAGAAAAACCCAAAGAAGTTAAACTGGAAGCAATTCAAGGCAGAGCTCTATTAGAATGAGGCAGGATAAACTGCTGTGCATACTTGCAGTCACAGGCCACCGGGTGGCGAAGTGGGTTAAACCGCTGAACCATGAGCTGTTGATCGAAAGGTCAGCAGTTCGAATCTGCGACGGGGTGAGCTCTCGTTGCTTGGCCAGCTCCTGCCAACCTAGCAGTTCCAAAGCATGTTAATGCGAGTAGATAAATAGGTACCGCTTACGGGAAGGTAAACAGTGCTCCGTGTTCCAGCCGCATGCTACGCGCTGTGGCAAGGAGAGTCATGCCGGCCACATGACCACGGAGGCGTCTTCGGACAATGCTGGCTCTTCGGCTTTGAAATGAGGATGAGCACCACACCCTAGAGTCGGACACGAATGGACTTAATTGTCAGGGGTCACCTTTACCTTTTATACTTGCAGTCACTAGGAGGATAAGACATCAAAAGCCTACCAAGGACAATCTCTTCCCAGAAGTCACAACTAAAGCATCCGATTCTTTACAAGCTGCACAATATCCTTCAAATAAATATATATATATATACCGAGCTTTGCTTTTTGAACCATATGATGGCGGTCTTTGCTGCTATAGTGGACTGTTGTGGCACAGCTATCCTCTTATGGACAAAAAGCTTATCATGTGTTTATTTATTTGAAAATATTTACGAGCCTCCCTTCTATAAGAATATTCAACCGTAAGGTTCAGCCTCCACCTATCGATGGAAAAGTCTGCATCGATCTGAGCATTTGAGCCACATCTTCCTTTTGGCTTGGCTTTGTTTACTCCAAATATGTAGTGGAGATTCAGGTAAAAGACTTCTTTGAAAGAGTGGTTTAATTCATTTGCTGAAATGCATTGCAGACATTCTTTTTTTCCTAGAAATGCAGAATTTTTGTTGTTTTACAAAATAGCCTTTTTTCTGCAAATGACTGTTTCATCCTCTCTTTTCATGATAATCAGTCACTAATTAAATTACCATATTGGTCTGAGTATAAGACTCACTTTTTTCTCCTAATTTAAGTTTTTAAACTAGGGGTGCGTCTTATAATCAGGCTGTTGCAATTTAATGCCAGTGATTTAATTAATTTTTTTTAATAGCACCAAACTTTAAGGGTGCATCTTATAATCAGGTGCGTCATATACTCGGGACAATACGGTAATTGTTGTTCACCTGTGTGTCGCACATCTTTGGCAGTGATCTGCTACCATGGGGTGCAGCTGCTACTCAGCCTGTCTATCATCTTTGACTTGTCTTTGAATCCTCCCCACCCTTTTTCGTTCTCTTCTTTTAAACAATCCTCCTTCTTTCCCCTCTTTTTTCTTCTCCTTCTCTACACCCCCTCTGAGCTGTCAAGAATTTCATCATTGTGATAGGGGAATACTGCCTCTGAAAGTCAGAGAGGAGGGGGGGGAGAAAGAATTCACACTGGATTCTGATCAAAGTGAATCATTTATAAGAAAGATGCGGCGGAAACCTCGGGGAGATATTTTTTACCAGCAGGACCCTTTTAGATGGGAAACACAAAGTAGCACAGCTCTATCCCCCACCCCTTTCTGCTCGCCTCCTCTTGCTATAACAACATGATTAGGGGTTTTAATGCAGAATATTTTGTTCTCTGCCTGCCCTTCTCACTCCTCCTCTCTGCTTCTGTGAATCTATTTTAAACTTCTTATCCTTTGCCTTTCTAAATGAGGTCTTATATGCAGAGCATTGATGGGGAGAAAAAAGAATCAAGTAACTCGGAGGTCTAACAATTACAGGTACCCCATTCTATGCCATTCCATGTTATTGGGTGTTTTTTTTAATATATAACTACAATAAAATGAAGGAGAGGTACAAATTCTAGGGAGCTAGGAAAGGTATTTGAGGGAGGGACAAGAGGCGACCATCTTAAGGTTGTAATGAGAACGGTGGTGGAGTTCTCCTACCGTTTCCCATTCTCAGTTCTGTCACTTACGATGAGAATGCATTTAGAGTCTGCCACTTCTTGTTAGCATTCCTGTCGTGGCAATGAAACATAGGAATGTCCATTTTTTTTTTATTCCAAGCGAGGTACAAGAAGACCATCCTTTTGGGCCTAGTGATTTAATACTAGCGGTTTGCTTTGCCTCTAACCTTTCATAAGATAGTGAGGGTTAGGAGAACTAGCAGAGTGGAGGAGAGGGCCCCTGGACTATTGATAGATGCATCAAATAGCCATTTTCTTTATTTTAAAAGACTTACACTCTACCTCATTTGTAATATTTGGGAAAGTTACAACTAGAGCAGCGTTTTTCACTGTTTTTCTTCTCACAGAACACTGACCTCTATTGTCTTCTCTATGGTCTTCACCTCTTGTGATGTCACTTCCGGCTTCTGGGAGACTCTTCTGGGTTCTGCGGCTATGTTTCTAGGGCAACAGTCTGTAGTAATGCCTGTTCCTCTTTATCCACTGGCCAGCCGGCGGAGGAAGAGGGACAGACAATTCGTTACTACAGACAGTTGCCCTAGAAACCGAGCTGCAGAACCCAGAAGTGTTTTTCAGTGATTTTCAACCTCTGTGCTCCAAACTCTCGTGGCACACCTGCAGACCTTTCATGGCACACCCAATGTACCACCGGTTGAAAATCACTGAACTAGATGAGTGAAGTTCACCATTGTTGTTGTTGTTCAGTTGTTAAGTCGTGTCCGACCCTTCGTGATCCCATGAACTATATCCTGCCAGGCCTTCCTGTCTCCACAATCTTCACTCATTCACCTGAGTTCACTCATTTTCATGTTCGTTGCATCGGTGATGCTGACTAACCATCTCATCCTTTGCCTTCCCCTTCTCCTTTTGCCTTCAATCTTTCCCAGCATCAGAGTTTTCTCCAGAGAGTCCTCTCTTCACCATGCTCGGGCCCAAAACTGAGCTTCGGGGGTTCAGTAATGCTTGTCTCAAAGGAAAAGTGAACATTAAAAGCCCCCCCCCCATCTTCTCTGGCTCAGATTAAATCTCCCCACTGAGTTCAACAGAGGCATCAGAGTCTCAGCTGAATTCAGTAGATAACAGAAAGAGTTTGCAGCTCTCAAAATACCCAGTGGGGACACAAGCAATACCCTTCCGAAGGTCCCCTTATGAATTTATCCTAAGAGACATCAGTGTGTGGGGAGATTGTGTTCCACCAACAGGCCCCAAGGGGTTCAGCAGGAGATCATGAAGTCTTGAAACCTTGCATAATTACCAGCTTCAATTAAGAACTCTGAAGGGGGAGGCTAGGGGGTTCAATTCAAATTGACTTTAGAACAAGCAAATCTATTTCCGGATTGGTGGGGGCCATGGCTTTTTATCCCATAACTTGTAGCCAGTTGAAGATTATTGCCGGCCATGAAAATTTGAAATCGTATCTAACGTTCCTATATGGGGAGGAAACTGTACAAGAACTGAGATCGCTGGAGAAAGCCCGCATCCGTAGGTTGAAAACTGAAATGCACCTTGACCTTTTTGATAAGCTAGCCGTGGCTTTTTATCCCGTAACTTGTAACCAGTTGAAAATATCTGTGCTCATTTCTGTGCTAGTATGATGACTTCTGAGCCTGAGGTCTTGGGGAATGGGAGGAATAAGCCTGGGCTCTGTTTTTTTTCCAATGTCTCGTCACTGGTTTGGTAATCTTGGCTTTCAACTTAAGAAGAACCCTGCTGGATCTACTCCAGCATTTTGTTCCCACAGGAGCCAATTAGATGTGCCTAGTTCCATATAGCCATCATGATTGGTAGCCATTGATAGACTTACAGCGCAATCCTGTGTAACTTTAGAATGGCAAAGTGTGCGCTCCACCACTCCAAAAGCATCGCAAAAGTGCTGCATATCTTTACACAGGATTGGGTTGCTCGGCTGTAATCCTATACACACTCATCTGGAAGTAAGCCCCATTGAATTGAATGAGACTTATTTCTGAGTAGATCTGCATAGGATTGCCATGTTACCCTATGTAAACTTGTTGAATCAACGTTTGAAGCCGTCTAGGCTAGGGGCCATCATTTGGCAGTGAATTCTTCAAGGATGGGATACAGAGAGGTCAGACCAGGTCTAGTAATACTGTAGCATCAGTTGTTGTTGTTTTAACAAAATAGAGCTATTGTCATCTAGAAGGAATCTGAGACTTATTCAAATCAGTACACAGAAGGTTATTAACAGTGGGGTATTTTAATTATTCCTTTGGTGTTTATTGTTTGTTTATTTTACTATTTAAGCATGATTTATGTTTTTGCACATTAAATGCTTCCCTTCCCTGCAGCTAAGGGAAATTACAAAATCAGCCTTGTAAATAAATATTGTCTCTTTTATTTTATTCTCTCTACTTTTTCTATCGGCTTTGTAGTGCTAACAGTTATTTTATCTCTGTTTTGTTTTGTTGATAGCTCAATCGTATCTTGGCCTTGCGCTGCCAGAACGTGCATTCCAGCAGCGCATGGCCCACTGAGGCAGTGCAAAAGCTGGGACACCATTGTGCATTTCCAGGCTGCTGCCAGAAATGGGCAGAGGTGTGGCACAGAGGCGTTCCTATGGTGGGGGCGGTGCTGTAAGTTGCGCCCCATCCTAGTCCCCATTTACAACCCGTAACGAGGAGGCCCCGCCCCCTCGCCGTCGGAGCCATTCTGTGCGGCAAAGACAATGGGCAGGGAGTCTCCTGCCCATTGCCTTTGCTGCACGAAATGGCTCCAATGGCAAGGGGGCGGGGCCTCCTCATTACGGGTTGTAAATAGGGACTTTTTCTTGGCCATGTGCTCTGCTCCCTATAAAGGTAAAGACTGCCTGGCAGTTGCTCTCTTCCTCTCTCTCTCTCGTTTTGGAACACTGGAGCAGTGAGTGGCCTCACTGGGACGAAGTGCCTCACTGGGACAAAGTGCCAAGGTAAAAGAAGACACAGCGAGTTAAGCAGCTGTGCGAGTTCAGCAGCGGGGCGAGGAAGCCAGGCCCCACACACGGCCCGGCACTTCCCTTGAAGAGAGGAGAGCTCCAACAACATTAAGGTACCCAAACTTAGATAAACACATACCTTACACACAAAAGCTATGCAGTCAGACAGCCAGCAGAGGGGTGGGGGCTATCCAGTGTTTTGCACCGAGTGTCACATGTATGATTATCTGCCTCTTGGGCATAAGTCATGGGTGTGTGCTCAGTGCAAAGAGCTCCAGGCTCTCAGGGAACGGGTTCATTCCCTTGAAGCCATGGTTGCTGACCTGGAGAAGCAGAGAAAGGAACAGTGGGACCAGGGTGAGACTTCTAGGGACGTGGAGGTGTTGTCCCACCCTTAGTTGGCCAGCTCCTCAGCTGCCAGGAAAGGGAGTCTCAGGGCTGGAGGACGTCGCTCTGGAAAAGAGGGAAACAATTCCCCAGTGGGGACCCCTTCTTCAGGTGATGGGCCCGTATCCAGTCGCACTATGGATACTCCTCTGGGGAGGGGGGGAGGGGGGCTTCTTGTCGTGGGTGACTCTATAGTCAGGAACATAGAGAGGGGGGTCTGTGACGGATGTGAGGTTTGTGACTTGCCTGCCTGGTGCGAAGGTTGTGGACATCATCCCTTGTCTAGATAGGCTGATAGAGAGTGCTGGGGAGGAGGTAGCGGTTGTGGTGCACGTTGGCACCAACGACATGGGGAATGTAGCCGGGCGGTTCTGGAGGCCAAATTTAGGTTGCTAGGTAGGAAGCTCAAATCCAGGACCCCAAAGGTAGCGTTCTCAGAAGTGCTACCTGTTCCACGCGCAGGGCCAGCTAGGCAGGCGGAGCTCAGGGGTCTCAATGCGTGGATGAAACACTGGTGTCAGGAGGAGGGGTTTAAGTTTGTTAGGCACTGGGGAACGTTTTGGGACAAGCCGGGCCTGTACAAGAGGGACGGGCTTCACTTGAACCAAAACGGAACCAGACTGCTGGCGCGTAACATTAAGAAGGTGGCAGAGCAGCTTTTAAACTGACCCTTGGGGAAAGCCGACAGGAGCCGAGGGGCATCCGGTTCGGGACTCCTCATCCCTAGGGAATGAGGGTGAAGAGGATTGGGAACAGTCAAGTTATAACAGAGTATGAATTAGGAGTGGTAGCGTGATGGGACACAACAGCCAATCTAGCAGGACAGAAGGCTGCAGGGATAAAGGTGCAAACACGCAGCCCTCCTTGGGGGACCTGGTATATAAGTGCTTTTATGCAAATGCCCGAAGTCTACGGGCAAAGATGGGAGAACTGGAATGTCTGGTGGCTAGGGAAAACATTGATATAGTAGGTATAACGGAAACCTGGTGGAATGCAGAGAACCAGTGGGATACTGCAATCCCAGGATATAAACTCTATAGGAGGGACAGAGAGGGGCGTGTTGGAGGTGGGGTGGCCATCTATGTCAAAGAAGGGGTAGAATCCACCAGAGTAGAGCTGGAGGGGGACTCTGACTCCTCCGTAGAATCACTGTGGGTTAGATTACTAGGCTCAAAGAGCGATGTAATAGTAGGGGCATGCTACCGTCCTCCAGATCAAAAACCTGAAGGGGATCTTGAAATGAGGAAGCAAATCAGGGAGGTGTCAATGAGAGACAGGGTTGTAGTCATGGGGGAATTCAATTATCCTCACATCGACTGGGTCAACTCATGCTCTGGTCATGAAAGAGAGACTGGATTTCTGGATATGCTAAATGACTGTGCCTTAGAACAGCTTGTCACGGAGCCGACCAGAGGACAGGTGACTCTGGATTTGATATTGTGTGGCACTCAAGATCTGGTCAGGGATGTAACTGTTACCGAACTGTTGGGGAACAGTGACCATGCTGCGATCTGTTTCGACATGCATGTCGGGGGGAGAGTGCCTAGCAAATCTGACACAAAAACCCTTGACTTCTGAAGGGCAGACTTCCCCAAAATGAGGAGACTAGTTAAAAAAAAAAGCTGAAAGGGAAGGTAAAAAGAGTCCAATCGCTCCAGAGTGCATGGAGGTTGTTTAAAACAACAGTAATAGAGGCCCAGCGGGAGTGTATCCCCCCCCCCCCGCAGGATGCAGTGCATGTTCCGGTGGCGTGGTTGTGTTAGCAAGGGGATTAGTTAGGATTGCGCTGTCAGTCATCTGATTTTCAGTTTAGATTTTTCTTTAAGACGAGTACGAAGATGTGCTCTTTTATAATGAAATGCCCTTTCAGGAAGAGGTCAGTTCCCCAGCAGTGTTGGACATACACCTTTCTTTACTTAAAAGCCTATTAAAGGCTTGCGCTGCTTTTTTGTTTGATTGTGACCTCCAGTTATTTGACATGAGTTTGGAAGTAGAAGAACCAAGTAAAAAATAGCCACCTGCTGTGTTCTTAAAATTAACTAACAGAAGAAATGTCTATTCAATACTACCCGATTCCTGCTACTGAAAATTCTTCCTCTGCAAAAAAGCTTTTCTTTTTTAAAAACATGAAAAGGAAACAAGGCATAAAGCAAAACTTTGGGTATGAATCACTAACCCTAGAGGCACAATCCAGTCAAAATCAAGCAATTTCAAGACCCATTGACTTCAAGGGTAAGACATTTGAGCACTATGGGCTGGATTGTGTTGTGTCTCTCTGTTCTGAAGTGCTCAAAATAATAGGTGCCAAAGTTTGAAGTCTTCAACAGCAAACTCCCTTCTTCTCAAGGTGCCCCCTCTAGGTACAGATCCTTCTGAAAGTCTCCTCTGTTGAGATTTTCTCCAGGTTTTTGTATTTTGAATTACCTAGTCTTGCTTCCCAAGCCTAACTTTTTCCATTATTGCTTTTTTTTCTTTAGAAATTCTGAATGTTGTACAAAGCACCACATGCACAATTTGCCACAACTTTCAATTCCATGCAGTGCAAGCCTATGCATGTGTACTCAGACGTAAGCTCCATTGAGTTCAATGGAACCTTTGTTGTTCAGTCGTTAAGTCGTGTCCGACCCTTCGTGATCCCATGAACCATATCCCACCAGGCCTTCCTGTCCTCCACTATCTTCCTGAGTGCGCTCATTTTCATGTTCGTTGCATCGGTGATGCTGTCTAACCATCTCATCCTTTGCCTTCCCCTTCTCCTTTTGCCTTCAATCTTTCCCAGCATCAGAGTCTTCTCCAGAGAGTCCTCTCTTCGCATTAGGTGGTCAAAATATTTGAGTTTCAGCCTCAGTACCTGTCCTTCCAGGGAACAGTCAGGGTTGATTTCATTTATGATTGACTGATTTGATCTCCTACTCCCAGATAAATGTGTGTGGGATTGTAGTCTTAAAGTCTTCTCCCTACCACTAACCAGCGGCATAGCACAGGACACTGCCCCATCGCCACCAGAATGGCTCCGATGGCGAGGGGAGGGGCCGCTGACTCCGGTGTAATGGAGTCTTGCAGAACTACTTGCTGCCGCCCCGGTCTAGCTACGCCACTGCCACTAACATTACAAAAAGCCTCTTGATTGCATTTTGATGGAGTCCTGATTGAGTGGTTTACTGATGTGCAGGGGTACCTGTGTGGACTGAGAAAAGGCAACACAAAAAGCCCTTGATGTGGTTGTACATGCCCTTGTATCAACATTCATTCATACTGTGTTTCACTACAGTGCAAGAGTGAATAAAGTCATCAGTAAAACACTACAAAAAGGTTATCTTGATGCAATCATAATACTTTCATATCAGGATTTCTTTTTTGGCGCTGTTTTCTCATTGCATGTTGGTAACATGGGGGTGGGGGGGAAGGTGGACATAAATTGGAGGAACAAAAATCTGCAGTAAACTGTGGATACTCCAATGTTGGAATTAATTTTAGAAATTCTCTGAGTTAAACCAGAATTCAGGAGGAGTAGAATGCAGGGCAGTGTAGAAGACCTGAAATGAATTAGTTTGTAATCAGGGTTTTCTAAATCCTGGCTAAGATCAATAGATTAATCATAAGAACATAAGAAGAGCCCTGCTGGATCAGGCCAAAGCATGCACGTCACTGTAGCGTGGCGCGCGGGGCGGACCACCGGGGGGTGACGCGCGCAAAGGGTGTGTGCGCGTCGCCCCTGTTCCATGCAGAGGCTCCAAGGCTGGAAGAAGACCTCAGAGCGTCCGCCCCGTCCAGCGGTCCAGGGCCTTCTGAGAAGGCCCAATGCATCGACGCGTCATTTATTAGCTTTTTCGCGCATGCGCAGACCGTTTCTGAGGGCAAAAGGGCAGCCCTTGCCCTCAGAAACGGTCTGCGCATGCGCGAAAAAGCTAATAAATGACGCGTCGATGCATTGGGCCTTCTCAGAAGGCCCCAGACTGCCGGACAGGGCGGACGCTGTTAGAGCTGGCAGCAGCAGCGGGGGTGACGCATCCCCTAGTGACGATACTGGCCAAAGGCCCATCTAGTCCATCTTCCTGTATCTCACAGTGGCCCCACCAGATGTCTCCGAGAGCACACAGCCAACAAGATTACCTGTTTCCCTTTGGCACTCCCTTGCACCTGGCACAGAGAAAACCTACTTCTAAAGCGAGGAGGTTGCTTATGGCTTGTAACCTGTGATGGTCTTTTCCTTCATGAATCTATCCAAACCCCTTTTAAAGGCATCCAGGCCAGGTGCCATCACCACATCCTGTGGCAAGGAGTTCCACAGATGAATTACACGCTGGGTGAAGAAATATTTTCTTTTGTCTGTTCTAACTCTCCCTCTACTCAATTTTTGTGCATGTCCCCTGGCTCTGATGTTGTGCGAGAGGGAGAAGAATTTCCCTCTATCCACTCTCTCCATCCCTGCAAATGACACCACACGTCTTACACCACATATGTCCCCTCCCTCACTACAGCCCTTCTCCTCCTTCCCTTCCATCTTATCTGTAGTTAAGGAATGTGTAGGCACTGACATTAACCACGGTTAAGACTTTCCTCTCGGGATTCTTAACCACTTTCAAATCCAGTAATCACATGCACTTATTTGCATCTACCATGGACTGCTCTTCGCAGACAAAATGTAATTTGCAGTCTGCATAACATTGACTATGGTTTTGCATCACACTTTAATGCGTAAGATGGAAATGATGGCAAAACAACATCAGCCACCAAACCCCAGAGCATTAAGTCGCTGAGTTCTTTTAGGATTTAAAAAATGAGAGAAGACAGAATGCTTAGTATTAGCAATAAAGGAGTATAAATGCTCTTTGTTCGCACAAGAAGTAATGAGTGCCTTTGCCTCTGCTTAAGCTGCTGTGCAAGGAAGAAATGGAGACGGCTAGGGGGTGCTCTTACATCTAGGACCCCAAGGAGGAGTCATGCCCCCTGCAAATCCCTTGCTGCCACTCAATGTCACAGTTGCTGCTTCTGTTGCCCTCCCCTACTTCCTCTGCCTCAGTTTAGAGGAGGCAGATGTGGCACCTATGCTATTCCCCCCCCCCCGTGCATGAAAATAGAGTGGCAAGGTGGGTCTGAAACAAGAAAGTCCTGGACTGCCTTATTCCGACCCTACTCTGCCACCAGACAAAATGGGGGCGTTAGGGGACCCTGTTGGGTCCACATAAGATGACCACAGAGCTGGCCTAAGGGTGTAGGGCAGTGTTTCCCAAACCTTTTCGACCTGCGGCTCCCTTGACCATTGGCGACCATTATCCGCGGCTCCCCATGACATCATTGACCATTGGCCGCGGCTCCCCATTACATGATGTTGATGCCTGCCAATTGGCATTGCACTGTTTTCCGAGAGGATTCCGTGGCACTCCGCGGCTCCCCTGGGTGGTTTCCGTGGCTCTGCTGGGAGCCGTGCCTCCCAGTTTTGGAACCACTGGTGTAGGGTGTTGCCTGCACCCATCTATTACCTGGAGAGCCACCTCACTTCATTGCTGGGCCAGCCATGAGCCAGGGGCCACCTTAGATCTGTGGCCCAATAGAGAAGAAACTGGATTACTTTGCTGCCATTTTTAATCATGTCAACTGCTTTGGAATGCTTTGGCCTCAAAGGGAGTATACAAATCACAGCCCAATCCTATGGGCTGTTAGTGCTGGCGGTAAGGTAGCGCGTTCCGCCAGTGCTTGCTGCTGTAAAATGGCCATAAAGCGCCTTTCAGCATCACGCACGGTAGTACACTGCCGGGAAGGCCTGAGCCTTCCTGTGTGCATCGCCAGACCTACCGAGGCCCACTGAGGCAGGTAAGGTAGCAGGGAGGGCAGAACGGGGGAAGGGGCGAAACTGGGCAGGGAGGGGGCATAACAGGGGGCATAAGAACATAAGAAGAGCCTTGCTGGATCAGGCCAAAGGCCCATCTAGTCTAGATTCCTATATCTCACAGTGGTCCCACCAGATGCCTCCGAGAGCACACAGTCAACAAGATAACCTGTTTCCTGCTGTCACTCCATTGCACCTGGCACAGAGACTGCAGGAGGGGGTGGATCCTGTGGCGATGGTGCACGCTGGATCCTATCCCCTTTAGCAGCAGCCTCCCCACCCCATTTCTCTCCTTGGACTTGAGCGAGTGATTTTGCTAGTGCAGGTCCACAGAGAACCACTGCGGAGTGGGAGGCTTACAAAGGTGTAAGAGGATTTAAATCCTCTTTTGCCTCTGAAGCCTCTCGATCTGCCCCTCCCCTGCTGGATAAAGCATGCCCGTTTTTGGCACGGCTGCAGTAGTGGTGGGGGGAGGAGAGGCTGGATTAGGCAAAATTCATGGAAGATAGTGGCTGATAGAACTATTACCCACGATAACTAAGTGGAGCCTCCATGTTGAGAGCAGTCTACCTCTGAATAGCATATGCTGGTGACAAAGAAAAGAAACCCATCGACTTCATGTTCTTTTGGAAGCATCGATGAATCTGGCTGGCCACTTTTGGAAACAGAATGCTGGTCTAGATGGGCGCTTGTTCCAGTCCAGTAAGGCCATTCACAGGTTCCTAAATAAATGCCAGAGAACAATATGGCCTGTACTGGGCCTTTTTGCATATACGATCTACTGAAACTAGTTTCCATTATACTTAATGTCTCTGCTCTTCTTAGGGCAAGTTGCAGAGTGCAGGTTCTTCTGTTCTTTTTTAAATATGTTTGCTGGATTAGTGTAATGAGAACAATGTTCTTATATTTTTAATCACCAGCTTCTTCCCTGGGTAAAACAGGAAGGATCAAGACTTTTGTGTGGAGCAAATTGGCCCTCATCATTCATCTGAAACATCCGCTCTTTGCTTTTTGCTTTTGCCTTCAGCAGTAGAAACGAAAGGTCAACACCTTGGCTTGGTTTGATTCCCCGAAGTGCTTTTCGTAGTACAGAATGGATTGAGGAGAGAAACCTTTATCACAGGGTGCAAAGGGAAATTCAAGTAAGAAGGGGAAAAAAAACACCTTTCATTTTTGTTTCAAAGCCTTAAGATTTCAGACAGGAGGGCACAAGGGTCATAACTGACCATTTCCACTGATGTGAAACATCCATCGTGCAAATAGGTCAGCATGTTCTCCCCCCCCTCTCTCTCCCCCCCTCTCTCTGTGTCACCTGAAGTTTTTTTAGAGCAGTGGTTTTTCAAACTTCCTGTCCTCAAGGAACTCCACATCAACTCTGCTGAGGAACTTCTGCAAGTCTGCTATGGACTCCCTGCACATTGCAGAGAATTCTGGGAATCTTATAAGGTGCCCACTCATTTCTCATGAGAAGTTGTCCTGTTGGCCCCCTGGGAAACGACCCTACTATTACTGATTTTCCCATTGAGGAATTCCCAGCAAGCCTTGGAGGAACTCTAGGGATGGACCCAATTGGAACACAATTGGTAATCTAGAGCTATCTTATCTTGGGATCTTAATGGAGATTTATAACAAGAAACAATGTCATATAAGCAAAATGACAACTTAAATGGTATAAATGTGCATGGAAATGTCTGAAGTATGAACCTACCTCAGAAATGTGTTCCATAGCACCAAGGCCACTGCAGAAAAGGCCCTGCTCCTGGTGGAGGCTAGTCTGTGCTCCACATGAACCCAAAGCAGGGTCTTATCAGAAGCTTAGATAGGCACATTTTCATTCCCCCTACACAAGTGTTCAACCCCCCCCCCCTACCCTATACACAGGTACAAGTGTAACCAGTGATGTGGAGCAGGGTTGTTGAAATGCAGAATGTTGCAACATCGCAACCCAAGATACATTCTCTTGAAAGTTATAGAGGAGGAGAGAGAAATGACACAAATGGTGACCATCTTTCTTTCATCTTTCACAAATGGAGGCCACATTTCCTGCAACATCTAAAGGTAAAGGTAAAGGTATCCCCTGCAACATCTAGTTTGGCGCAAATCTGATCTGATTGTTGATCACCTTTGCAATCCTTACCAGAGCTCTCCAAGATAGGCTTGTGTAGATGTTTGTTGTAAGATGTTCCTTGTGACCTGTAGCTCATCAGATTCTTCTCAGCTAAACACTCCTGTGGTTGTGCCATTGTATTTGGTTCCAATCTTACTTTTGCGCCATTTTATGTTGGCCTTCCATTTGCATTAAGTCTCATTCTCTGACAGCGCAATTCAGTGTACAAACGCTCCAGGGAGCACCCGGTCCCCCGGCGCAGGGTATTGTAAATGTGCCGTAAAGCGTGTTTACGGCACCTGGTGAGTAATGACCGCCGGCACAGCGGCTGGCAGCCCTTACCCAGGCTCCTGCCTGGTCCTGCGCCCACCGGAGCAGGTAAGTCCTACACCGGCCGGGGGCAGTGGTAAGGGGAAGGCGGACCGGGTGGTAAGGGGGGGCATTGGCTGCCCCAGGCCTGGAGAGGGTGGGGATATTGGCGGTGAGATACGCCATATCCCAAGCCTTCTCCAGGAATGTACACGGCTCGCGTACATTCGAGGAAGCCCATTGGGCCTCCCGCCGCTTACACCTGGGGAAGGGGACTATTGTCCCCTTCTCTTGAGGTGCACCAGGGCTGCCCCAGAGCAGCCCGGAAACTGCATAGGATATCTTACACAAGATTGGGTTGTGAGTTTGTGCTGAAATTTGTCTCAGAAGTTGTTTTTGTTTGTTTCTCAAGCCCTCCTGCAGGCGATGACTTTTGCTGTAGGCAGCAGAAAATGTACTGCACGACAGCAGACTTTCTGTTATAAATTACTGAGCTTCGGAGTCTAAACTTTGTGTTTCATAAATTATTATTGAAAAAGAGATGATTTCTCTACCCAGCTATTTGTACATATATATTGCCTGTTTCAGTTGCATTGGTAATCCACACAGAGGCTGAATCAGCAGGAAATTCACTTTGGCTCTGCCCTTTAATTTTTCATGGGGTTCCTGTGAATCAACTTCACAATCCTCATATTGTGTAATGGCACATTAGAGAGCAATATCGATGTCCATAAAGGCATTTATCAAGGATCTCAGGGTGCGCTGGGCTGACACATTGTTTTGTCCTACCAGACTGCATGTCACAAATATTATTGTTTTGACCACGCACTTGTCTGAAAGCATATGTTTCTTCGTAAATTTGCAAGCACCAGTCACACCTCTGAAATAAATTCATGCCCACTGCTGACAGCACTGTTGTTATCTAGGGTTGAGCACATTTTTTAAAAACAGGCATTTTCAACAGGGTTAAACATCTTTCTTTTTGACTGTTTTTTCCTAGCACTCCTTGTGAAAAGCATTCGCCTATTCATTGAAGGCCAAACCAGACAGAATGTGGAAAATGCCGGGTCATAGGTCCAGACAGAGGCGTCGCTACGGTCGGGGTGGTACTGTAAGTTCCGCGCCATCCTAGTCCCCGTTTACTCCCAGTACGAGGTGGCCCCACCCCCTCGCCATCAGAGTCATTCAGTGCGGCTGCCCGTTGCCTTCGCCGCACTGAATGGCTCCGACGGCAAGGGGGTGGGGCCACCTCGTACCGGGGAGTAAACAGGGATGAGGATGGTGCGGAACGTACAGTACTGTCCCCACCATAGCGACACCTCTGGGTCCAGATATCTTTTGGAAGAAGGGGTCAATTGTAGCCAGAATGCTGGGGGACAGGGGTCATTCCTTTCCCTCTTGCCATTTTCATAACTTGAATCAACCCCATGAAGGTCCTGTCATCTGGACAAGGGGGGTAGTAGTGGTGGTGGAAGAAGAAGAAGGTACCAATATTGTATCTTCTTCTAAGAACATCAGAAGAGCCCTGCTGGATCAGGCCAAAGGCCCATCTAGTCCAGCTTCCTATATCTCACAGTGGCCCCACCAGATGCCTCAGGGAGCACACAGCCAACAAGATAACCTGTTTCCTGTTGTCACTCCCTTGCACCTGGCACAGAGAAAACCTACTTCTAAAGCCAGGAGGTTGCTTATGGCTTGTAACCAGTGATGGTCTTTTCCTCCTTCTAATGGAGCATCTACCTGGGAAATCCTTGTTGTGCTAGCTTGATGCATGCAAGTCAAGAGGCCCTGGCAGTGTCTTTGAGCCCAACTCATGGACCAGCAGATGGTCCGGCAGGCTGGGGAGATCCATCTTGGAGCCATACCCAGACATACTTATTTGGAAATTAAATGCCGTGAACAAAGTGGTCTTACTTTGAAAATTCAGGTAGAACTAAGTGGTAGAACACCTGGATTGTAAGAGCTGGATTGGGGAAGACATCTACACATGTCTGCTGTGCTTGCATATGAAGTGAGAGTGGGGGAAGTCTACTTGAGAAGGAGCATATATATGGAATTGGTGAGCATGGGCGTCGACAGGGGGAAGCGCGGGGGGCGTGCCGCCGGGGGGTGTCGCGCGCATAGGGGTGACGCGCGACCCCCCCACATACAGTTTGGCGGTGGAGCTGGGCCCGCCCGCCCTCCCCTGTGTCCGTTTGGCTCCAAAATGAGCCGAAAACGGAGCGGGGAGGGTACTCTGCTCCTGCGCGTGACGTCACGCGCGGGGGCGGAGCCTCTCCCTTAAAGGCGACACGCGCCCCCGCTCTGGGGTGTCGCGCGTCGTAGCGACGTGACTGTTGGTGAGCAAAACCCTCATCTCCTGCCTTTCCATACTGTGTTTCACAACTTTACAGTTTTCTTTCTGTATGACTCACTTCTGGCACGTCACTAGTGTAGATATGCCCTGAGACTTACTTTTCCAACATTTCCCACATGACTGAACTATGACAATTAGAAGTATGGAAATGGCAGTCACCGTTCTTGATATTTGAGCTGCTTCAGCATGCCTCAAGAGCAGGTCTGGAAATTCCATGAATGGCACAAATTTACACCAGTTATTTTAGGACTAGATTGAGACATCTGTATTAATTCTTGGTGTTTAGTACTGTAGCGGAATTTTAAGCACATGAGAATTAATAGGACCAGGAAGACTGGTGAACAAGGAAAAAGTATGGGTTTATTTGTTACGCAGCGCAATGGACAGCCCCCAGTTGGGGAACTGACCCTTTGCTCCATGTGAGCACAGTTTTTATACATTTCCAAGCAGAACATCACAGGGTTGCTGAGAATGTGCATAGTTACAGAGTCATACAGAAACACAATGGGACTTTGGATTTACATTTTACAGAAGAGAATGGGAGCAATAGTGGGCTGAGCTAGGTAGAAGATTTCTAGATGGTCCTTGATGGTTCGATCCTTGAGTCCTGGGAGACTTGATTGAATTAGTTAGACTTGATTGAGTTAGCCTCCCTTTCCCCCAGAATCAACCTAATGTGTGTGTTTCTACTGAGAGGAGAAAACAAAAGGAGGTTGCCAAATGTGAGATTTCCCCCTTGTGACTTGGGGAGGCAGATATGGAAGTGTGTAACAACAAGAATATTACCAGAACAAAACCAAGAATAATATTTTCTGCATCAGTACCGATTCATCAGTTCGGTATCCCTCTGTGATTTCCATTCCTCTTCGATGTCACCAAAATGGATTTTTAATATAACCTCAAAGTTAGACCGCCTGAAATTGGGTTCACCAAAGTTTTTCTTTGTCATAATATCATCCCATTGTCTTTTTGATGGATTGACTTATCAACGATTATTGTCTGGAGATTGAAGAGCTGACACAATGAATGCCTGTCATTGACTTTTGCATTTTCCCAATTGGATGATTGCATGGTTCACTCAGCCTTGCATAAAGATGATCTTTTTACAAGGCTGATGGGCTATTGTCTGGGTTCCTCGCACTCTGTGTGATGCTGCCAGGCCTCTCGATAGAGCAACCCCGCCCTGTACCCAGCAGAGCAGACACACAATGACTTTTCAGAAGAATAAAACCGAGGATTACAAGTTGTAATGCTGATGGTAAGAAGCTTACATTTAAAGAGATTCACATCAAGATAGCTAATTTTAAATAAATAATTGCTCAGTAGGCAAAACCTTGACTGTAGCTTTCAGGAAGTACCAAATAGGAACAGCATTGCACTGTGCAACATTTGGGTTAAATTGTGATGCACACCTTGGGGTGAAAAGTTGCTGGGAATTTGGCTGGAAGAGTGGAGACTTTTCCCGCAGCAACACACTCAAGCATCCCCCCCCTGCAAATTCCACAAAGAAAGTTTTAATAAGTCCAAACGCGGGCATATATGTCCAAATTATTTGATATTTTCAAAGCAAAACTGATGCATTAACAATTTCCCCTTGTTCTCGTTTTATTTCTGAATTCTGTACTGAGTGCAGTGCATGACTAGTTTGCCAGAACTGTCAGGTTTTTTTTTATCCCCCTCCAGACCAATTACTGATATATGCATGCACAGTGATAAAACTCTGCACAAATTTTTGATGTGATCATACATATGAGGACCTCGTTATTCTTTCACTTGTATTATTTTATGGATGCCCATAAATTTTTGCTTCCATTCTTAATAGCAACGTGGGGCGGGGTAATGCAAATCAAAGCCGTGACATGGGAGAAATGGATAGACCCCCCTCCCCCCAACACCATGGCCCTGGTCAAAATCTGGGCCCCCATGCCTGCTTTTACAAGAAAAGGATTCCATTAATGGAGCTCCAGTGTAACAGGCAACTTGCTCTGAGATCAGTTGTCTTCTGTTCAAGATTGATGCCTGTGGAGGAATTACTGCTCATTAGTTGTAGTAGGGCTGTGGAGAGTCCCTTAAGCATTAGGTGGCTTGGACAATCTGCAGGCAGCCATGGTGCACAATCAGTGCAAGTCAAGTATCTAGGATGGTAGGCAAGGCATCTGGTAGGCAAGGCTTCTGGACAGGACACTGAAACTGGAGACACAGCTAAGGCTAGCAAGCAGATAAACTTTGAGTGTTGTTGTGCTGGCCTAGATGCCTTTAAAAAGGGTTTAGATAGATTCATGGAGGAAAAGACCATCACAGGTTACAAGCCATAAGCAACCTCCTGGTTTTAGAAGTAGGTTTTCTCTGTGCCAGGTGCAGGGGAGTGGCAGCAGGAAACAGGTTGTCTTGTTGGCTGTGTGCTCCCTGAGGCATCTGGTGGAGCCACTGTGTGATACAGGAAGCTGGACTAGATGGGCCTTTGGCCTGATCCAGCAGGGCTCTTCTTATGTTCTTAGAGTGGACAACCAGCTCAATTTTAAACAGAAGAGCCAATTTTAAAAACTGCTAGTGTTTACTTTAATGTCTGAAGTGGTGTTTAATTTGTTTATGAATAAAGTAGTGTTTACTTTGTTTATGAATAAAATGAATTCCTTGTCTTGGGATGACAAGGAAGGCACAATGACAGCTGTCAATAGTGATTAAAAAATGGAAAAGTATCATTAAGTTTTTTGTAGAACGTGAGAAATGTAGAACTGGTTTAATATTATTAATACCTGTGGACTTCTTTCAAAAGTTTAAGAAAAGTACACGGGTTATCTCAGGACAATGATGGGATAATGACAGCTGTTTATTCATAAACAAAGTAAACACTACTTCAGTCATTAAAGGTTTTTATTTCATTAAATAGGGCTCAAAGCAGTACAATGCTATATTATTTGCAGGATCAGCTGCAGCGCTAATTGAAGACTTCCGCATCTGCTCCGTTTGAAACCGCTCTGTTCCCGCGCTTTTACTATACAAAAGAACGAATTGTTGCGCTGGCTCCAGACACCATCTATCAGTCTTTTCACTGCCTTCTGAGAATGTTTCTAGATGCAAGAAACGAAACGTCAGGTTACTTTTTGTTTTAGCTGTGGATCTCAACGTTTTTCTGCCTGCCCGCATTGCTGGAGAAATCCGGAGACTGCTGACAGGATTGATTGATTGTTATTTTACTCGGTTGGATTTTAAAGTTTTTACATGGCTTTTATACCTGTGATTCCTATCTCTCTACAAACCTGATGCAAGGGTTTGTTGTTGTGGGTTTTTTTTTTTGTAAATGCCAATCTCATTTTTTGTAAATGCCAATTTCCTTTGGGGCATGTCATGCGCCAGCAGCCCAAAACCCCATGAAACGCATGTTTGGGTGTACGTGTATGAGTGCATACATGTCTCTCTGAGCACCCGTGGAAACGGGAGGTATTACACAAAAGAAAAAAGCCACTTCTGTGCATTTACACAAGCCTTCATTTGTCTGACTTCATTCCCAAAATATATAGCGAGGAACTACACAGGAATTGACAGTCCCATAACTTACACCTGACAAAAGATTTTAAAACTCCAAATGACTGGCTTGCTCACTGCAGACAAATAAGAATCACTGTCATCAGAATCACTGATGCGTCTTCCTTAGGCACTTACATCTTTTTTTTTTTTGTCATTTCTCCCAAGTACTTCAATGGAAAATGTCTTTTTTTTCAAGTTTCTCCCTACATGTTGAACTTTATACACAGAGAACAAGCTGCACTTCATACACATGGCTAAATTTAGATCAATGGTTTCCCCCCCCAAAAAAACTTCTCCTCTCCTAAAACTTTTTGCAAGGTGATAACATTAGCTTGACTCCTCTCCTTTGTGCCTTAACCCTGTTACATAGATCTCACTTAGATGTGAAGATTATACGGAGACAACCACCTTTTATGATGCTCGGTCTCAATGTGCATTGTGAAGGCACACAAAGGATTCGAGGCCAGTCTTCCTAACCAAAGGACGCCTTTGAAAAGTTTCTGTGTTCACCGTACTCCTCTCCAAATTCAACCTATAGATAGTTCTGGGGAAAGGGGCCAGAGACAAAAGACACAATAAGCAATTCCTGCAAAACTGCAAGATACTGAGCATCGGAAGATGTGAGGACATGCGACACTGACTGCGCAATTCTATCCAACTTACACCACCGGTGTAACCAGCGGTGCAGCGAGAATGGGAGGCCCCAGAACGGAAAGGGGATTCAAAGGGGATTTAGATCTCCCCTCCCCTCCAAAGCCTCCTACCCTGCCCTCCCCACTGGTTACACCAGTGGTGTAAGTTAGATAGGGTTGCACTGTAACTGTGCCTGTGCAGCTCTTCCTTTTATTAAAATACTAGCCGTTATGTGTGTGTATGTGGGGGGGGGGAGGGCTGGTGATCCAGATCAAGACCTCAGTACATGAGGAGGGGACTTATGGTCCAATCCTATTCAGGGCCGGCCTGCGCATTGCAGGGACTCTGAGCATCCACTGCATCCTGCAGGCTAGCTGAGGACCAGACCGTCCAAAAAAGGGAAGTAAAGAAAAAATTTACTTACCTGCTTCACCAATCCCTGGTCACCTATGGACCTACTCAGATCTGCACCAGTTATTTTGTTTGCATAGATCTGTTAGGGCGAAGGGGGGATGTTGGGCTCCGGGTCCTGCGGACGTCATTGCTGCCAAGATCCACCCCGGCCCAATCCACCACCGATCTGTCCCCACTGCCAATGGCTGGTCTGTGACCTACTGCTGCTGGCATGGGGCTGACCGGACTGCAGACCATCGAAGCAGCTATAGCAATGGAAGCCCACATGAGTTGTTGGTGAACTGCAAGACCCTGACCACTAAAATCCTTCAAGGTAGCATGAAGTGGATGACACACACACACACACCCCATCCATGTCTTTTGGACAATGTAGACTGGGGAAGAAGCCCTATGTGGACCCACCTGGCACCTACCTATTCTTACATTGCTCTGTGTGTGCGTATGTGTGAGACACACACAACATTGTTTGCTATGCAACATTGCCGGGAGGTGAGTGCTTTAGCTTGCCTGGTATCCACCTCTCCCATGAGGTTGATGCGACCCAAAGTTCCTAGTCCCTCCTCTACCCAATGGCCCTAGATATATGGTCTGATGGTCCCTGGCTCATCCCATTCAGTGTTAGGGGGGGGGCAAAGCCTCCAACCCTTCCACTGGTAGGGAGGTTGGGGAGAGATTCCATCAACAAGCACTGCATACACAGATTCTCCAATATCTGCATCCTCACGATATCCTGAATGCTTTGCACCACTGAGAGAAACGTTCTGTCCATGGTCCACTTTGGGCTTCAGTTTTGGAGGCAGAATTTTGGGTAAGCAACAGACAATGAAAGAACAGTTTCCCACAACCAGCTCTTTCATTAGGAACTGGAAACAGGAAAACGGGAGCTCTGTCTGCAGTCGGGCTTTGTGATAAATATAAAAAGCAGTGCATACATTCAAAGATCAGCGAGCTGAAGTCATGTTCACAGGGCTTTTTGTTGGGTGGTCTTGTAATGGCTCAAACCTAATCGATGTGCACGGAGGTAGAGATTATGGGGTTTTCAGCCATGTGAACTTTTCCAAGTTAAAGAAATAAAGATACAAATACAACAGAACTCACGGCAACAAGCCGGTAGATGACCATCTACCGGCTTGTTGCCGTGAGTTCTGTTGTATTTGCTTTTGAAAAGGTCCCGAGGGCGGGAAGAAATGTAAAGCGGAAGAACTAAGGCTTTTTGTACTTGACTGACTTTGGATAATCCTGAAAGCGTTTACCCATTACTTGGGGTGTATGAGTAAAAGGAATTTCTCCAGACAAGTTTTGGTATGTAAATCTTTATTTCTTTAACTTGGAAACGTTCACATGGCTGAAAACCCCATAATCTCTACCTCTGTGCACAAGCCATCGTGACAAGCCATGAAAATCTGCATGCCACTTCAAACCTAATCATCTGGGTGATTTGCTGACCCTGTAAATTCGGTGACGGGATTCAAGGTGACTGTGGGCAGCTTACCATGCCAACAGCACTGGGGTCCTTTCTAGTATTACGGTATAGATTTCTTCTTAAGTGCAGACCCTCCATGTTCATGAAGATGACCCTCCATGTTCATGAAGATGAGTATCCCTATAGAACAATGCTACAAAATGATGTAGAGCCAGTGGGTGGCGCAGTGGGTTAAACCACTGAACCATGAGCTGTCGGTTGAAAGGTCGGCAGTTCAAATCTGTGCGACGGCTCCTGCCAACCTAGCAGTTCGAAAGCAAGAAATTGCAAGTAGATTAATAGGTACCGCGTCAGCGGGACGGTAACAGCGTTCCATGCGCCTCAGTGTTGAATCATGCCGGCCACATGACCATGGAAATGTCTTCAGACAGCGCTGGCTCTTTGGCCTTGAAACCGAGATGAGCGCCGCTCTCTAGAGTCGGACAAGACTGGACTTAATTGTCAAGGGATACATTTACCTTTTTACAAAATGATGTAGCATCGTTCCAGGGGCATTCTGGGAAAAACCGACAGCCATCAGCTGTAGTTACCTGCTGCAGTATGTGGTCAGGATGAGGAGAGTACTGGAGTCCTATGGATTTTACTCCCACCCCATCCCGACATTCCCCTCCGCTCCTCAAAATGGCTTCTCACGTTCGCACCTGGAAAATGGGGCTGTGACTTCGAGAGTCTCTCTTTTGAGCCACCTCTGCCTATGAGCTACGAACAATAAACCTGACAGGACACGACTGGGGACAGCTCAGTGTTTTCCACACTTCAGAGAGGGGAGACACATTGTTCCTTACTTTTCTAAAGCAAACATTTGCAAGCAATGAAAATGGTGGGTGCACGTCAGTGATTTTCAAGGAAGGTGCATACGGATTTCTCCAAAAGTCTCAGTGCTGACAGGGTGCAGGGGTGTCTAGTTCTGTTTAGGACAGCCAGCGGCCTTCCTTTTTCTTTATTAGGATTATGTCTCTCCATTGGCAGGTGGAGCTGATCCCAGCAACTGGGTGCCACAATTTCTCTCTCCCCCCCCCCCAAATGCCTGAGGAATCACTGTATATCATGATGTTGCATCATTCCAAAGGGGCTTCTGTGAAAACATTCAAAGCCCCCAAGTAGCATAGTTCCTGGGGCATTCTGTGGGGGAAAAAATCATGGTGTAAAGCTGGAGCTGGCCACCAATGAGCACTCTAACACGGCCTCTGGCACTGCTGCCAAAAAGCCTGTGGAAAAAAATGGCAAGGAAAAATGAACAGCCACTCCCACACAGCAGACAGCACCCCCTACCATGGGCGTCACTGGGGCGTGGCGGGGGGGCGGGCCGCCAGGGGGTGACGCGCGTCATGGGGTGACGCGCGCACCCCCTCGCGCGTCACCTCCGTGACGCGCGTCGCCCTCCGGACGCTCCGAGGCCGGCCCGGGAGCCGGCCTCGGAGCGTCCGACCCCGTCGGCGCTCCAGGGCCTTCTGAACGAAGGCCCAGGCAGCGCGTCAATCCGGGTATTTCCTGGATTTTCGTGCATGCCCAGACCCGTTTTGAGGGCAAAAAGCCCTCAAAACGGGTCTGCGCATGCGCGAAAATCCGGAAAATACCTGGATTGACGCGCTGCCTGGGCCTTCGTTCAGAAGGCCCTGGAGCGCCGACGGGGTCGGACGCCCCGAGGCCGGCTCCCGGGCCGGCCTCGGAGCATCCGGAGGGGGGCGATGCGATGCAGGGGGGGGAGCCGGATGGCCCCCTCCCCCCGCGGCCATAACGTCGCGCCCCTGGGGGGGTGACGCGCGTCCCCGCACCAGGGTGACGCGCGTCTAGTGACGCCACTGCCCCCTACAATTCTTGGGAAGACTCTTCCCCCACCCAGAAGTGTCGCTATGGTGGGGGCTGTACCGTAAATTGCGCCCCGTCCTAGTCCCTGTTTACAAACCGGAACGAGGAGGCCCCGCCCCCTTGCCATCCAAGACATTCCGTGCAGCGAAGGCATCGGGCAGGGAGTCTCCTGCCCATTGCCTTCGCTGCACTGAATGGCTCCGACGGCGAGGGGACGGGGCCACCTCATACCGGGGAGTAAACGGGGACTAGGACGGTGCAAAACGTACGGTACCGCCCCCACCGTAGCAACGCCTCTGCCCCTACCCCAAATTGCACTCAGCACTAATTTGAGAAGGACTGCCTTACTCAAAATCACCTTTTCCTGCTCTTCCTTTAAAAAAAAAATCAAACCATCCAGCCTGAGGAAGCTTTCTGTGTAACTCAAAAGCTCACATACCACACTGTGAATTTCCATTGATTTTAACTGAAGAATTAAGGTACTGGCCTTGTGTATTCTGCATGAAACTCAGCAGTCAAGCACTGGCGCCTGAGTAACACCTATAAATGCTCCGAAAAACATTGTTTCCTTTTGCTCGTATGAACTCTGCTGGAGAGGACAGGTAGCAGCCCTGCCAGCAGCAGCATTGCAATTTTCCTTACCCAGGATTGATTCTGGAGCTTTAGAAACTGAACAGCATATTATGAGTCCACCTGGGAAGAAATACTTTGTGTGTGTTGTCTATATATTCCTTTAGAAAATGAAAGACATTGTTTTAATTGTGTAGCTGAGATACGTTCACAACTTCTTTTTGCTGATCTCATTCAAAGACATCGTTTCAGTCTCCCACTAATCTCCCAAAGATCTTGCACCAGAAAAGGCCTGGGAGATTTGGCAAAGGAATAAAGTCACTTCTTCCAGTTCTTGTTTGCCTCATGCTTGAAGCATCTGTTTGTATTCCAAACTTAGCAAGGCTGGGAGGGGGGGGGGAATGGAACTGACTCACTTCTATTTCCATATGAATGCATTTTGCAGCCGTGAGCAGAGGATGATTCTGCTGACTGTGCTCCTGAATTTGATTATTGTGTCGGTCTCATCACACTAATGTCCTATAAGCTTCTTTGGAAATCTATGGTACCATAAAAGCAAATTCCCATCTATTTGCTTGATATATTTTTTTCTGTTTTATACATATTCAGTGCAGTGACTTACAGCCCAATCCTACCTAACTCCCTGCGTGGTGATGCAGTGGCGCCAACATGGCGTCTGTTGCATCCTGGCTGCAAGGGAGTTTTGAACTACTGAGACCTCCTTAGAGCAGGGGAAAATGTGTTCCCTTGCCTCAGGGAAGCAGTGGCGTAGGAATAGGGGGGGCGGGGGTGGTCTGCCCCTGGGCAGCAGGCCCAGGTGGGCAGCAGGGGCCATCACTCACCCCCAGTCGCAGCAGTTGCGGCGGCTATGTTCGTGCCGCTTTTTTCTTTTCTTGGGCCTCGGCAGTGGCAGTGAGCCTCGTAGCGCCACTGCCAAGGCTCCACGAGGCCAGGGGGAGGCGTTTTCAGCCCGCCCACCTCAGGGTTCGTTTCCGGGCCTCTGACGGGCCGCGTGACGTCACCCCGGGGCGTGGCTTCCAGGATACGTCACGCGACGGGGCAGGGCCTCCTGAAAGGGCATCATTTCCGCCTTTGATCACCGGCAAGGGGGCACCTTGCTACTCCCCTGCAGGGAAGGTGGGTCTAACTCAGAGCTGCATCAGTGCTATTGCTGGCACAAGCCCGCTTGCACCCAGGAAGGCCCAGGAAGCCCAGGAAGGAGGTGAGGATTCGTGGCCTGGAGCACCTCCCTTATGAGGAAAGGCTACAGCGTCTGGGGCTTTTCAGCCTAGAAAAAAGGCGCCTGAGGGGGGACATGATTGAGACGTATAAAATTATGCATGGGATGGAGAGAGTGGATAGAAGGAAATTCTTCTCCCTCTCACACAACACCAGAACCAGGGGACATGCACTAAAATTGAGTGGAGGGAGAGTTAGAACGGACAAAAGAAAATATTTCTTTACCCAGCGTGTAATTCATCTGTGGAACTCCTTGCCACAGGATGTGGTGATGGCACCTGGCCTAGATGCCTTGAAAAGGGGTTTGCATAGATTCATGGAGGAAAAGACCATCACAGGTTACAAGCCATAAGCAACCTCCTGGTTTTAGAAGTAGGTTTTCTCTGTGCCAGGTTCAGGGGAGTGGCAGCAGGAAACAGGTTATCTTGTTGTCTTGTGTGCTCCCTGAGGCATCTG
Organism: Plestiodon gilberti rubricaudatus; assembly: GCA_026170595.1. Taxonomy (NCBI): domain Eukaryota; kingdom Metazoa; phylum Chordata; class Lepidosauria; order Squamata; family Scincidae; genus Plestiodon; species Plestiodon gilberti. The sequence goes on from JANXHW010000003.1 coordinate 220,560,405, forward strand.
GTGGGGCCACTGTGTGATACAGGAAGCTGGACTAGATGGGCTTTTGGCCTGATCCAGCAGGGCTCTTCTTATGTTCTTATGTTCTTATGGACACTGCTGCCCCTTCCCAGGCTCATTCCACCCATGTCCCACCACATCCCTCCTCCCTCTTGCCCCCTGCATGGTCCTACCTGGGGTGGCAGGGGTCCACACGGAGCCGGCCTCCAACATCACCACGCGGAGTCAGTCGCTCGCCGCTTCCAGCAGTGGCCAGTCTGCTCGCTCTGGCATGTCACCTCTCGCAACAGCCGGAAAGGGCATTATGCTACCGGAGTACTTGTTCCGGCACCATCACATGCTTCTAGGATTGATTAGTGTGATACAATTCCAAATTTCACAGATAAGGACCTTGCTGAATGAGACTGAAGATCCATCTCCAACAACTTGCATTTAGAGACTGCAGTCAGGGACAGGCTTGCGTAACTGAAATATTTCTCACGCAAAGGGTCAATGCGAAACACACTCATACCCACTCATCCTCAGTGAAGTGTCACCAAGACCATGAAAAAACAACTAGAGTGGTGTATTCCATTGTCTGGACAGGGAATTTCTGGGTTCTTGTTGGAAAAAACAAAACATTTTAAACTCTTGCCCAGGATGGAAGTGAGAGATGCTCATAGAAATCAATGGAAAGATAGGATTTGACTGCAGCTTCCAGGGAAGAAAAAAAAAAGAGAGAGATCTATAGGAACCTAAAACCAATCCTATATGTTAGCCTTGCCATTGTCTCTGTTATAAATTGCTTAGCTCTTCTCCATCTACTATACATTATAGTCATGTTCAGATTTCAAATCTGGCTACATAGTTCTTGGGCTGCACAGAGGCACAGGCAACCAAGAATGAATCAGTTCAGTCGTAGCTTCGGTCTGGTTACATAATTTAGAGTGCAATCCTACTCACAAATAAGAATGAGTTTTCCCAGTCCGACATGCCCCTGAGATTCCTTGGACTCCTAGCTAAACAGCTGGCATAGGTCCAAGGAGACCCATTGGCAGCCAGGCGGCCCATGGAGAGATGAGGAAAAAAGATATTCTTACTGACCGCTCTCAGGCTGTCTGATCACACACACACACACACACACACACACACACACAGGATGAAGTGCATGTTGAGTTGCATAAACTAGTGGGGGATAGGATTAGGGTATCATCAACGTCCATGCATATGCATTTACATGCAGGTGCCTATGAGTCAGGATGTGTATCCCCATTTCATAAAAGAGAGCTGAAGTAGGCTTACCAGATCTCCAACGGGGACAGAGTGCTAGACCTTTAGGAGAAGGAATGTGGGCAGGTGTAGCTTGTTAGACCTTAGAGCGCAATCCTAGGCATGTCTACTCAGAAGCAAGCCCCACTGAACACAATGGGGCTTGCTTCTGAGTAGACATGCCTAGGATTGTGCTCTAAGGTTTAACAAGCTACACCTGCCCACATTCCTTCTCCTAAAAGTCTACCACTCTGTCCCGGTTGGAGATCTGGTAAGCCTAGCTGAAGTAGCATAGAATCTAAAAGGCTGAGTTATGAATCAGGACATTCCTGGTTCTTCTCTGATGTCACTGTCACCTCATTGTGCCAAACGTCTTGGAGCATGCCCAGAGGAGCCTAGTCATGATTGCCTCTCTCTACATGCCTCGAATGGATTATGGAATTTGTTCCAGAGTCCCTCATCCACTCTGAAGGTGCACTGTTGCTGAAACTTGTGTTCTCCAAGTTGGAAGTATAAATTGCAGCATCCCATAATACTCGCCACAGTTATGAGGTGAACAGTATAGCCCCGCAAGTTTTTCTCCAAGTTGAGATGGTGAAGGTTTCTTCACCTAGCTTCCCACTGATTTCTAGGCGCAGCTCTCTCTTCCACCCGGGGGGGGGGGTGATTTGAAAATAGATTTTCCCCTCTCTCCTTGCCTCCCTTCCAGCCAGCTACCCACCTGCCTGTTGTGCTGCTCTGATGGTGGGCAGTGTTGTAAGGGAAGCATGTCTCTCCTCTTTTCCCCTTTTGGCACCTGGCACCGTGCTGCGGCTATGAGACAGTTGCCAGCAGTGCTGGGAAATATAGTTTTCCCAGTGCTACTGTATAGTTTCGTGCTGGGAAATATAGTTTTAGAAATCTAGGAAATATAGTGCTGGGAAATATAGTTTCCCCAGTGCTACAGTATTTGGAGGGATAACAGGAGGCTCACAGCAGGTTCAAAGGGGGTATCAGGCTCCATTACTGTATGTTCCCAGTGTCATAATCAGGGGTATGACATCATCCAAACTGGGCTCAGAATAAACAGAGGGTTTCCAAGTTCTGAGAGTTTTCTGAGCTCAATTCTGATTCTGGCCAGAATTGCCCCATTGCTCCTCTGACATTTCGATAGAATGGAATAGATTCACAAGGGCTTCTGCCGGACCTTTCCAGGTTCCACTCATCCCTAGGTTTAATTACCTGTGAAATCTCAGGCTTTAAGAAAACATTTCTTTGCCACCCATATAGCAATTTGGGGGGGAAACACAGACATCGGATTCATATATTCTCAGTCGCGTCGCTAGGACGCGCGTCACCCCAGAGCAGGGGCCTCGTGTCACCTTTAAAGGAGCGGCTCTGCCCCCGCGCATGACGTCACACACAGGAGCAGAGCAACCCCCCCCCCGCTCCGTTTTCGGCTCATTTCGGCTCATATACGCCCCTGTATATTCTCCTGTTTTTGGATCCCCATCATAAGGGTTGCACATTTTTTTGAAAATTACCTACATAGGTTAAAACTGCCTACAGGTACCTTTACATTAAAAAGGTAAAGGTATCCCTTGACAATTAAGTCCAGTCATGTCCGAATCTAGGGTGTGGTGCTCATCCCCATTTCAAAGCCGAAGAGCCAGCGTTGTCCGAAGACGCCTCCGTGGTCATGTGGCCAGCATGACTCTCCTTGCCGCAGTGCGTAGCATGCAGCTGGAACACAGAGCACTGTTTACCTTCCCGCAAGCGGTACCTATTTATCTACTCGCATTAACATGCTTTGGAACTGCTAGGTTGGCAGGAGCTGGCCAAGCAACAAGAGCTCACCCCATTGTGGATTCGAACTGCCGACCTTTCGATCGACAGCTCATGGTTAAGTGGTTTAACCCACTGCGCCACCTTTACATTACCTGGCTGGTATTTATGAAACAGAAAAGGTGTTGAAAAGTGGAGCTTACCAACCCTCAGGGAGGACAATGTCAACATGTGAATCTTTCCTTTCACCATCCCTGAATGGTTTTGGACAGTATTAAATCCATGACTAATATCGCAAGGCAATCTGTGTTTTTAATTCAATCCCCTTGATATATACGTTTTATTGGCAAAAATCTATATTTATGACAACCATGCCAGGAGAGAAGCAAACACCGTACCACAGGGTTCGAAGAGCCTCCCAGGAGGAGAGGGTTGAGTTACACCCATACTGTGTTACACTTCGTAGGATTGTAACTTACAGCTCCTCAAATGATCTGCGCTGCTGGGTTGAACGTGCGGAGCCTGCAATTTATTTTCCACATCCTGCCATGGTGATCTTGAGTTTGTGGGTCACTAGCAGGCGATGAAAGAAAAGTACAACAGCTGTTGAATCAACTCTTCTGAAAACAGAAGCATCTGGACAGTCAAAATGGCTCCTTGGCTGCATCTCCAAGAATACTGCAGCTGTGTAGCTACCTGGGGCTTGTCAATGCAAACACCCTAAACCTATTCCTACAGCCCAATCCTATTGGGCATATACAGTGGCGGATCTCCTGATCCACCGCCATAAGTGCTGGTGCGGCATCACAAATGCTGCACTGCTGTTGTGTGCTACAGAGCCAGCAGTGCAAATAGCAGGAGGCTCTCTGTGCGCACCAGCAGCTCCTGGATGCCCTGCCAAAGCAGGTATAGCGGCTGCTCAAGGGCGGTTGGGGGAGGATCGGGGTGGGGAGGGGGCTGAACCAGGGTTCACCAGCCACCAGTGGCGTTGCTGGATGGGGTGCGACACTGTAAGTGTGCAAGGTGCTACACTGCGCCTTGCAAATCGGTAAAATACGGCCCCTCCCACTTGTCCCCAGATCCATTTCGGTGGCAAGGGGAATTACTGTGCATTGCCTTTGCCACAGGAATGGCACCAGGGGTGAGTAGGAGGGGCCATGTTACACCAGTTTGCAAGGCGCAGTGCAGCGCTTTGCACCACTTATAGTGCCACACCCCCTCCAGCAACGCCACTGCCAGTCACTGCCTCTCCTCTTTCTCCTCCCACTCCCTAGATTCGAAAAGGAAGAAGGGAGTGAAGCAGAAAAGGAAGTGCGGAGGAGAATGGTAGTCTATAGCACCTTCGCTTCCTTTTTGAATCCAGAGAGTGGAATGAGAGGAGCGATGGAGACAGGTAGACTGATAGAGGTGAAAGACGGGCACCCCTGCCACTGTGATAATTGCATCTCAGGTGGCAATTGGACCTAAAATCCAAGACGACTCCTAAAATAAAGGTATAAATAGCACTAAAGAATCTATACACCTTCCTTAAAGTACAGTACCTGGGATTTATCCCTTTTAAAAAAACTGATTGTTGATTTCTGTTCATAATACAAATTGCTTCCTATTTAAGATATTTTTTCAAGCTGCAAAAGAATTCCAGCCAAAGGGAAGCATTCAGATCTCTTGTGCTTGCAACCATAAAGAATAAAATGTCCAGGCTCTTATGGTCTGGACTATAGGGATCATGTGCTTGGTTTTCTGCACAGGCAAGAAAATTACGGTATAGTTTTCTAGGTACAGTAATATGTATCCTTCATTACAGCAATTCTTGAGCCAAATGACCCTTTGTCACAGCTGCCATTTTGTCCAACTCACTTTGCCACAGAATGTGTTTCACACTGTTCAATAGAAGCTGACAGATCACATAGCATAGGTAGAATTGGGTTTATTTGCAAGGATCAATTTGTCTTGAGGGGCGGGAAGTAAAACCTGCTTTCAGAAGGATTTTGAACAGCCTAAAGGTGACAGCATTTTGGCACCAAGAGTCATCCCCTGAGGTAACTTCAGAGCCGTCTGTGGAGGCAGTTACTCGCTGAGGTATCAATACTTTCTAAACATAGATTAAACCCTTAATTCTTCCAGTCAGGTTTTGGGGTTGAGCCAAGTGATTTCTAAGTGCGACTGAAAATATATCAGGAGAGAAATTCAGTTTTGGTGTTCCGACATCTGTAGTGATTCGTTTTTCTTTGAAAAATTATTTCCTCAAGTGTGCTACACCAATTTAACCTCAACACTTTGAATCGAAAATGTCTTATTGCGCCAAGACTCAAGGCCCTTTTGGGATTTTTTTTTTAACTGATGTTATATAAAATGCGCATTTAGATAATGGGCAATGTTAATAGAGGAAAAAAAGAAAACAACATGTTTTGAAGCTTTGATGGGGACAAAAATGATGTGCTTTCAAAATTTTCCAAAAAGATATGCTAGTTAGATGAAAGTGAATTTATAGGAAAAAAGAGCATGAAAGCCTGTTAACCAAAAAGTATGGTACTGCCTGATTTAATTTAGGCCACTGGCAGTGACGTTGCTATGGGGATGTCAGGGGTATGCAATGCCCCCGGGTGACAACCGTGGTCTCCTCACAAGGACGAGCCGCAGCAGGATTTTTTGCAGCCAAAGGACTGCATTTGCAGTTGCAGAGCTGAAATGCGCCAAAACCAGTGCATTTTCTGGTCCCACCCTCCTGCCCCAAGTCTTAGAAGGCTTCAAATGAAGCCTTCCGGGAGTGAAGGGGGCAGGGTGATGACGTGAAACGCATCATTGCACCCCCACGTGGTCTGCTAGCGACGCAACTGACCACTGGGTATTGTTCTGAAACACCAGAGTGGTATTGACCCCAACCTCTCTATGGTGAAGACTTGAAACCAGTATTATGTCCAATGTTTAGTTTTTATTAAAGATGAGCAGATGTTCTTTGTTCCATTCTTTTGTTATTCCTCCAGGTCACTTTGCCCTAAATTCTACAAAATTAAATGAACTAGGAGAATTTCTAAAATTAATTCCAGAACTGGAGTGTGCACAGTTGGTTGCAACTTTCAGTTCCTTGATATTTGCATCTTTTTTCCTCTCTCTCTGCTTCCCAATGCTTATGTATGCACTGAGAAAACAGTGCCAAAAAAGGCAACCTCATGGTGATCATACATACAATGACACCAAAATTCATTTTGTGCAATGTTTGATGGTGTACACGTGGGTACCCTGCACATTGATAAAACACCACACAAAAAGAATCTTGATACAATCATATATACAATCTCATCAAGACTGACTTTTTGTAGTGTTTTAGCAACATGTATGTTAGTATGTGTGCTTGCTAATATAAAAGAGCAAGAGAGCCTTGACAGAACTGAAAACTGCAGCTATGTATGTACGATGCTCTATTTTGTTGTTGTTGTTCAGTCGTTAAGTCGTGTCCGACCCTTCGTGATCCCATGAACCATATCTCGCCAGGCCTTCCTGTCCTCCACTATCTTCCTGAGTTCGTTCATTTTCATGCTCGTTGCATCGGTGATGCTGTCTAACCATCTTATCTTTTGCCTTCCCCTTCTCCTTTTGCCTTCAGTCTTTCCCAGCATCAGAGTCTTCTCCAGAGACTCCTCTCTTCGCATTAGGTGGCCAAAATATTTGAGTTTCAGCCTTAGTACCGGTCCTTCCAGGGAACAGTCAGTGTTGATTTCATTTAGGATTGACTGATTTGATCTCCTAGCAGTCCAAGGGACTCTCAGGAGTCTTCTCCAGCACCACAGTTCAAAAGCATCTATTCTTTGGCGCTCAGCCTTCCTTATGGTCCAACTCTCGCAACCATACATTGCTACTAGGAACACCATCGCCCTGACTATACGAACTTTTGTTGGCATGGTGATATCTCTGCTTTTTATTATGCTATCTAAATTTGCCATAGCTTTCCTTCCAAGGAGTAAGCATCTTTTAATTTCATGGCTGCTGTCTCCATCTGCAGTGATCTTGGAGCCCAAAAAAGTGAAATCTGTTACTGCTTCCATTTCTGCCCCTTCTATTTGCCAGGAATTGATGGGACCAGATGACATGATCTTAACGATGCTCTATCTATGTCTACGCAAAATTCCATTTTTCTTTTTAAAAAAATCCCTGAAAGAAGAGAATTTGAAACTGAACCAAGTGATCTGGAATTCCAAAATCCAGGGAGAAATTCAGATGAGAAGAATTTTGGAAGTACCCCTACTGTCGTGTCCAGGTTTATGCTGATTGTGGCAGCAGCCCTAATGGCTACTTTAGTTATGATATCAGCAAAACAAGTTGCTGATATTCAATATTCAAAACAAAATTCAATATTCCTACTATGGGGAGATACAAAGAGTTAGTGGTTTATCTCCAGTGTAGCAGCATCTTAAAATGTGTTGTACAATGTAAGCATGGGGTTTATTACCTATGCAATGTGTGATGTGGCTCGAAATGTGATCCTCTGCTGAAGATTTGGAGTTGTGACCATGATACCAGGAGCTATCTCCTTCCACTGTCCCCGAGTCACAGTAGAAGACTCCTCAAGTCCAACAAACCAACACATACAGTACTTGGTCCATCTGCCTCCCTTTAGTGTTGGGGAGATTAGTGGGGGGAGGGAAGAAAGTTTCCTGAGGTTCCAGCCATGGCAAAATGCCATGGCCAAAGTGCAACTCTCTGTAGGGCTACTGATGTAACTGAAGGCTACAGACAAAGAGTAAACCTCTAAATAGACCATGAAGGCCTCAATTGTAGTGGGGGACTAGTTTCTCCCATGATCAGATGCTCTTAGCTGATTGCTGAAGCTTCCAAAAGGGGATCACAAGGTGACTTCCTCCTTATTTTGGAGTCCTTGGTGGATCAGCTAAGGGGGTTTATTAGGGAAGAGCCTGAAGCTGATCTCAGCCCCCCCCCCCCCAAGACTCAAACCACACAGTAATCAAAAACAGAGAAGGAAACAACAAATGCTAAGCATGCAGTCAATGTGAGTTACATGCGCTGACAATAAGAAAAGATAGCAGGTACAGTATTTGGTGGGTCATGCGCCATGGAGCAAGGTTACTGTTCCAATTTCTGTGACACTTGGGAGCATTGCATTGCAGGGATCCTGATGGCAAGGGTGCTGAACAAGCAAGTCTCCCTGGGCAAAGAGGGGTCTCAAAGATAGGAAGAGGGCTATGAAGCAAGCCCTAACATGCAAGAAGGCCGTAGCCTTGAAGGGAGCAGGGCAAGGGACAGAGCACTACAAGAGAGAGTGAAGCGTGCTGGCTCAGCAGTGTTGGTTACACTCGCGGAGAGAGAAAGAGAGAAGCCAGGGGCTGTGGGGTCTCACTGATCCTGGGCACTGGCTGGCTTGGTGGTCCTTGGATGTCAGCTGGAATGGGGGTGACTTAACACAGCATCAGCAAGTTAATGATTCACAGGCCACCAGCAAGACAGCAATTCATCTGTGGAACTCCTTGCCACAGGATGTGGTGATGGCACCTGGCCTAGATGCCTTTCAAAGGGGTTTGGATAGATTCATGGAGGAAAAGTCCATCACAGGTTACAAGCCATAAGCAACCTCCTGGCTTTAGAAGTAGGTTTTCTCTGTGCCAGGTGCAGGGGAGTGGCAGCAGGAAACAGGTTATCTTGTTGGCTGTGTGCTCTCGGATGCATCTGGTGGGGCCACTGTGTGATACAGGAAGCTGGACTAGATGGGCCTTTGGCCTGATCCAGCAAGGCTCTTCTTATGTTCTTATGATGCAATAGGCGAAAGGAGAACAAACAACTTGAGGCTCTAAAGCTCAGGGGTTTTATAGACTGTTACCCCATAGAATTCTCAGGGATTCTAGGTGGGGTGACTCAATCAGGGGTCGTCTTTTGTTAGTTGAGGACCTCTGCTGGGTTCTGCCTTTGCTTTTTCCCTCCAGTTGAAAATGTAGTAGCTAGTTTGGAGGTCAGTTCACTCATCAAGGAGTTGAGCTCAATCATGGGGTTGGCGAGGACCACTGGAAATGCAAAACCTTTCTGTTGTTTTGTAAAAGTTGTTTTTTTCTCAAATGTTGGAATCCCTAGGAGGTGATTATGATCACAAGGTACCAAATCTGCTATCCTAGCAGGATTTGGAGTCAGTAGGCTCCATTTGAATTTTGAGCTGTGAAAACGCCATTTGAATTTAAAAAACAAGCCTCTGTTTGAATTTGGAGCATTGAAGTCCATAGATCAATTGGGGAGGGGCGAGTGGCCTTCTTGGCCTTTGGATCTTGAGGGCTTTGGCCATCAGTCCTGCAAATAGCCATATCACTGGCATGGCCCTCACTCTCCTGGTAGGCACAGCACCAAGTACACTTGTATAAATAGGTCTCTTCAAATACGTCGCCTTCAAATACACAGCAATACAATATTATGTAACTGTCAGCGCAATCCTGATGATGGGTTGTGCGCTGGCTGGATCCTTAGTCAGGATTGCACTCAATATATGGTGGACGTGTGCCTATGTGCAGTCTCACTGCATAAGCTTGACCGAGGCAATATTTGCATCCCCTTTAGCCTGCCCTTATCACACTCCCACAGCAAAAGCCACCTTGCTTCAAAGCCTACATCACATAATCTTTATTTCCCCCCACTAATCTGTTCCTTTTTTACAGATCAGATTTTACTGAAAAAACTGTATATATAAAAAGCACACTAAGGACTCCACCAAAGCCAGATATTCTTTCTTCAGGTTTCAAGCATGAATAAAAATGTGGTCCCTTTATTGAGGAAGTTGCAGTATCTTTTTCCCCCTAATGGAATCTGGCAGGGACTGCCACTCTCTCCTGAGATACCACAGCAATAAGTGATGGATGATTGATTGCTAGGGAAAGGGCTGTGAATTCAGACAGAGTCCTGAAATGGGTAGGAGTTGTATAGGACTAGGAAACATAGCAGTAACTCAAAGCTTTGATATGTAGCCACAAGGGAAGCTGGAACTACTAGGCACTACTACCCACTGGGCATCACGTTTTGGTAACAATTATGTCCACTCTGTATCTCAAGCACCCAATTGAGGACATGCTTGTTTATAAATGGCAAGTCAATCTAATTCTTCAAGAAGATCATAGAACATGCAGAAAATCCCCTTTTGGCAAGCTTAAAATAAGCAGGTTTCATATTTCAGAAAAAAAGTGCAGATAATTCAACCGCCAAAACATTATTTTATAAGAGGATTATACTGGAATTGATTTTACTCCAGACTCTACTTTGGAGGAAGACTTTTTTCTTTCTACTTTTCATTTCACTTAAAAAAAAAGTCCTTTGCTTTTGGGATACATTAAAAAAACCCAGCCCTAATTGAGGTGAGTTTAATCAGCTCAGTTCAGCTCCTTATCACATACCCTCCATGTTCTGTGTAATTTACTTTAAATAGAATTTCTGTGCAAATTAGGAGCACTGGAGTGCACAGGGCTGCAGGGAGTCCGATGTGCTTCTTGGCCTCAGATATATGACTCGCTGCTGAATTCAGTGACAAAACTCTGAGCGCAGCCAGCACACCTAGGAGCTCCCTAGGACAGCTCAGTTCTTGAACTCCTGGCCTAATTTGAGGGTCCTGAGCTGTTTTCAATGTGTCCACCTCATCTCAGAAATGGTGAGGGTGCCCAGAAATGTGGGGTATGGCAGGAGGTCTGAGGGGGAACATACTTGTTCCCACTATTACCGTATTGTCCCGAGTATAAGACGCACCTGATTATAAGACGCACCCTTAAAGTTTGGTGCTATTAAAAAAAATTAATTAAATCACTGGCATTAAATTGCAACAGCCTGATTATAAGACGCACCCCTAGTTTAAAAACTTAAATTAGGAGAAAAAAGTGAGTCTTATACTCAGACCAATACGGTAATTACTTCAACTTCAACTTCAACTACTACTACTACTACTACTACTACTACTACTACTACTACTACTACTACTACTACCTAAGCATAATAATATAATCATTATTATGGTTCTTATGCACAGACCACCAGATGTTGGCAGCTGGATCTGGCCTGTTGATAATCAGGTCCTGGGATATACATAGACATTTCCATAAAATGTGTGCTGTTCCAAGTAAGGCTGCTTTCTGTAGTTGGTGTGTAGTGATTTCATTTACACCTAGGACAGTGGTTCCCAAACTGTGATTCGCAATGCCTTAGGGCATCGCAGCACACCCACAGGGGTGCCGTGGGATGTCCAGAGGCGTTTCCACGGTAGGGGCCACACCGTAAGTCGCGCCCCGTCCTAGTACCATGTTTACCAACCGGAACGAGGAGGCCCCGCCCCCTCGCCGGCGGATCCATTCCGCGCTGCGAAGGTGACGAGCAGGGAGTCTCCTGCCCGTTCGCCTTCGCAGCGCGGAATGGCTGTGACGGCGAGGGGGTGGGGCCTCCTCGTTCCGGTTAGTAAACACGGTACTAGGACAGGGCGCGACTTACGGTGCAGCCCCTACCGTGGAAACGCCTCTGGGGATGTCCCCAGTGGCCCTTCGTACCTGCTTTCCCGGGCGCCACCATCTTGGATCATGCAAAATCTCATGAGATCCCAGATGGCAGCACCCAAATCTCATGAGATTTGGGTGCTGCCATTTTGGATCTTGCAAGATCTTGTAAGATTTGGGTGCCACCATCTTGGATCTCACAAGATTTCATGTGAAAATCTTGCGAGAGCCCAGGAGAGCCAGGAAGAAGAGACTGCAGGGGCGCTGTGAGCCAGGTTAGTTTAGGAACCACTGACCTAGTATTTTTCTTTTGGTATTGCATTTAGTGCACCAACCAACAACAATTGGTACACTTTTTTTTTAAGCTATTTTCTGCTTCAACTTGCAAATCTTTATACTTTGTGATCTTTTCCTGTTCTTTCTCTTCAATAATTTTACTTCTTTTCAATAATTGTCAAATCTGGGGTGTGTGGGCTAGGTGTTTGTTTGAATATAAAAATCCCACAAAATTTTCATTTGTTCATTTTCAATAATGTTTTTGGCTTTGTAGTCCCACCAATTTTGGGGCACTAGAATATTATACTTTTTGCAGAGGTTCCAGTTCACCATTCCGATGATAATGATGATGACGACGATTTTACCCGGATTCTAGACCTGCCAGCCAGGGCTCATTTGGGCCATTCATGGGCCTGAATTCTCAGCTTTCAGTTTTACAAAAGCCAATCTCTAGGCCAGTGACTTTCAACGTTTTTCTTCTCAAGGCACAATGACCTCTATGATCTTCACCTCTTGTGATGTCACTTTCGACTACTGGGAGATTCTTCCGGGTTCTGCAGCTGTTTCTAGGGCAACTGACTATAGTAACGAATTTTCTGTCCCTGTTTCAGGGACAGACAAGTTGTTACTACAGACAGTTGCCCAAAAACAGAGCTGCAGAACCCGGAAGAGTTTTTCAGCGATTTTCAACTGCTGTGCTCCAAACTGTTGTGGCACACCTGTGGACCATTAGCGGCACACCAATGTTCCATGGCACACCATTTAAAAATTGCTGCTCTAGGCCTTGTCGATCTGGAGGTACACGGCGAGTATGCAGGCGATGTTCTGAGTGAGAACTGAGTGAGAATAAGGTTGCTTCTGCCTTCCAGTATTCTTGCCAATGGGAAAAGTATGATGGACAGTATATTTAAGGGAATAAGAGATAAGGGAAACAGTGAAATTCTACTTTGTTCCTGTGGTAATCGATTACTTGTACTGATTAGAGTAGATCCAATTAGATATATCAGATTAGATTATTCAAATGCAGTAATCTGCCAGGGTTAAATGTATAACACTATAATTACTATGTGCTGGAGCAAGCAGAAGCGTCGCTCCGGTAGGGGCGGGGCTGTAAGTATCGCTCTGGTCATAGTCTCTTTACCGAACGAGCAGGAGGCAGCCCCGCCCCCTCACTGTCCGAGCCAGTCCCCTGCGGAGAAAGCAGCAGGCAAGAGACCCTGCCTGCTGCTTTCTCCGCAGGGGACTGGCTCGGACAGTGAGGGGGCGGGGCTGCCTCCTGCTCGCTCGGTAAAGAGACTATGACCAGAGCGATACTTACAGCCCCGCCCCTACCGGAGCGACGCTTCTGGGAGCAAGACTCCACCCAGGGCCAGCTCCAGGTCTCATGGTGGGCCAACAAGTCTCCATGGACTCCCTCCAACCTTCCTTGGCCACCAAAGAGTTACCCTCCCACAACCACACAGACAATGGGCACCGAGGTGATATCAAGGATCAGCAATGGGTGTTTTTGAGGCCCAGAGCTCTCAGGAGGTACCCAACAATGCCAACCCATGATACTGGTAAGAAAGCTCTAAGGGTGGCACCCTTATGTGCAACCCTTAGAGTTTTCTTACCAATTTGGATTTCTTCCCAATGATATTCCAGTACTAAGCAGACTATTGCTCTGCCTGTCCATAAGTGGGAGTTTGGGGAGTTTTACTTGTGCGTATAAGAAATGTACCCTTTTGCAGAACGACCAAGAAAAAGCTGACTATGGATTCTCCATTTTCTTCTAAGCAAGTTAAGCCCTCCGAGCTAAGGGAGAGCGCTGCTTATTTTTGTATCCAAATATTGATTTCAAGATTTGGGAGAAAAAGAAGAATCCCCTTCTAGCTGCACATTAACTGAGCAGATGCAGAGCCGTTTACTGCTGGAGCAACAGAGTCCGTAGAGCAAAGCAGCCTGCAACATCTCTCCCTGGCAAGCTTTGCCTTTGTCTGGTAGGAAATCATATGCCAAAAAGTCTGCTCTGAGCCTATGGGCATTAAAGAGATGATGCTTCTGATTGCTCTTCAACTTTGAGGTGGTTGCCAGGAGCAGATTCAAGGGGATTGGTCGACAACCCAGCAATCAATAGGGTTGATTTGCATAATTAGCAAGTGGTTTGCATCATTTGCCAACTGGAGTGGCCACGTAAGTTGAAATTGCATAGAGCCCTGCCCTTCTCGTTCGATTCCCATAGCGAAACAGCTCCATGCGCACTCAAAGAGAGGCCCTGCAACGTTGCCTTGCTATTTGAAAGGCTGGTGAAGCCTGTGGGGTTTTATCACATGCTAACAAGGTGGGCTGAGCAGAGTCCTCTGGATCCCTGCTGGTCTGGCCTAACACTAATAGCAACTGTATAACGTGACTTTTAATAAGACACCTCACTGTAAATCGGGAATCCTTGGATGCAAATCCAGCCAGGGTGATACTGCTGTGCTTGCTGATAATGGTCATGGCAGCTTTCAGTTCAAGTAACCTTTGGTTGGCTGGCAGCCTGTGTTCTGGTGATTTAATGGCGCGTGTATCACAGGCAACATTGTCTAATGAGTGCATACTTAATGAGCTTCTGTGAAAGCCGAGGCGCATTGTTTTTAAACCATTAGATCTTTATTTTAATAAGGTGGTTTTTTTTTCCCCGCGGCTGAGAAATTAAACCAAAAGCGTCAGGCTCTTTGAAGGTGGCTGACAGCTTGAGGCAAAGGAGCAAGAAGGGGAAATGTAAAAAAAAAAAGGGGGGGGGGGAATCAGCATGCTCTTTAATTCAAAGAAATGTAAAATACCAGCCGGGATGCAGGAACCACAAACAGAAGCTGGTTTTTCCCCCGTTAGTATTATGGATTTGTTGTTGTTCTTGCTAATACACAAACTTTGACTTAGAAATCGTGGATGTCATCCAATTTGTCATTTTATCTTTCTATCACATTTATACCCCACTTTTCCAGCCAAGATTTATTAGCTTCCAAAGTGGTTTACAATTAAAATACTTGTGGGGTATGTACAGCAGAGTCTTCTGCTCTGTCTGTCTCAGATTCTTAGCTCACCCTTCTTCCAAGCAACTCAAGGCTGTGGGCATGCTTGCTTCCCCTCTTTATTCTCACCACAACCTTGTGAGGCAGGCAAACCTGAAAGGGAGGGACTACTTGGCCAAAGTAAGCTTTGTGGCTGAAGCGGAAATTGAACCCCGGTCTAAGTCCCACACTGTAACCACTTCACCACACTGCCTCACCTCTCTTCTGGTCCCTGGCAGTGGCTGACACCGACATGCTCATCCCTCCAGGGCCAGAAGGAGTGGTACGAAGGAGCCCGTAGCTGGCTGACGGTTGCCAGGTGTACCCAAGCAGCCTTCTGGGGATCTCTCATTCCCAGTTTGGGATGGCTTCTTGCAGGGCTGCACTGGATCCTGGGACAATGGAAGGATTGAGATCCCTGCATGCGTGTGCTATCTATGTGCATGGCCTCCAATGGCATGACTTTCTTTTTATCCCCTCCCCTATGGCATAGCTCCCCCACCAGTGCCTTCTTGCCAGCACTGGGCATAGGCTGGCAGAGGCAGTTTCTCCTCTCCCTGTGTGAATATGCCCAGCATTTTTCATAGGGAGGTTTGTCAGCCAGCCAGAAAAAAAAAAGTCTGCTTTCAGAAAAAAACAAAAGGTTTGGCTGTTTTGAGGATCACGTGACTGACAATCCATTTCCCGGTGTAATTCAAAGTGCTGATCATGACCTTTAAAAGCCCTAAATGGCTTGGGACCAGGATACCAAAGGACTGCTGGATTTTCTCTGTCTCCCTGACTCTTGCTGCTTGTTGGTTTTCTAGCAGTTTGTATTCTTTTTTTCCCTCTGTGTTTTGCCTGTTTTAATTAATTTTGTTGTTACCTACATTTTTGTTGTTGTTGTTGTTTGCCTCCATGGGTGGATTTGCTTGTAGAAACAAAGGAAGGAAACTTCTATAGTGCACGAGGTCTTTGTTTAGAGTGTTACAGCCCAATCCTATCCTTCCCCCCTCCCTCCAGAGCAGGCCGCGTAGAAAAGGTGAGCGCTTTATCCAGCGGGGTGAGACAGTTCAGGATGCTTTGGAAGGGACAAAATAGCTTTAGGTTTGGTGCCCAAATGCAGAGCGATTCATTCCCACACTTTGCCCAGGTCCTAGAATTGGTTGCTTTCAAAAACTGGCAATCCTATTTCCAGCTGCACCACTGGCGTCGCTGCAGGGGGGCGGAGCTCTAAGTTCCACCCCGGTTCGACCCTCCGTTACAACGGTGCATGAAGCAGCCCCGCCCCCTCGCCTTCGGAGCCATTCAAAGCGGTAAAAGCAACGCGCCCTGCGCCCTACGCGTTGCTTTCACCACCTTGAATGGCTCCGAAGGCGAGGGGGTGGGGCCGCTTCGTGCACCGGTGTAACGGAGGGTCGAACCGCGGTGGAACTTAGAGCTCCGCCCCCCTGCAGCGACACCAGTGAGCTGCACATTGCCAGTAGTGTGGGATCATGGGATATGATAGGCACAGATAGTATTCTCCGCTAATATTCGCCCCGCTGTATTCTCCGCTAATCTGCCATTACAGATCTTCTCACCGAGGATTCTCTAATAAGCATCCTCAGGGTTCCTAAGCGAGTGTTTTTTCCCAATCTCTCTCCCATCAGGGCTCCTCCCTATAATAAACGAAGGGAATGGAATAAAGGTCTGTCGGTTGCAAACCTGTTCTGTTTCTTTTAACTTTGCCTAGCAGTTTACAGCATTCAGTGCCCAAAATAATCGGACCCAGAGAGAGTGGCAATCTGATATCTAATGTTTTTAATGTCATTTTCTTTTCCCTTCCACTGATAAATCAATGTTTGTGAAATTAACTCATGTCCTCTATTCATTTCCAGGGCGCTGACAGTGAGTTTACTGCCACAGTGTGCATTCCCACAGGAGTGACCTAGAAAATGGTTATCTGTAAATGGCTACGAGATAATTCAATCTTCATGCTGTGTTAGTTTTGAGCAGATACTGTCAAGCGAGAAAGTTTATATGCAACTGTTTCTCAGCCCTGGAAGTTACTTCTCGCCATTCTCTCGATGGGCTATTTTAGTGTGATTATTAATTCAATGTAATGGAATTACTTAAGATGCAATCAAGGAAAAATTAGTGCTAGCAGTATTGTAATGAATAAAAGAGACCTGAAAGCAAGGCAGCCGATTTTACAGCCCTGGTCCCTGTGAAGTCATTTGCCTCCTAGTGGAGGCAGAGAGCTTTCCACTTTCCAGTAGCCCTGATCTGCTGGGTTAGGAAAGAAAAACAAAAACCTCTTCAACTAAAATCTATCTGTTCTCAGCTCCCCAAACAATAAGCTCAAGCTGGCATCCTCCTTAAAACGACAGGATAGCCAATTCAAATTGTCTGCTGGTATTTTTGGTCTCTGTTTAGTCAGGCAAGGCACAAGGATGAGACCATCATAAGGCATAAAGGGGTCTCAAAGCAGCGACCTGGATAGCAGGGCTTCGGTGGAACCAATAGGGGCCTATTTGGTAGCATCCAATGCACCATTTCAGGCAGGTGGGGGGATCATGGGGATCTAGCGCAAGCCTTTGTCCCAGGGCAGTGGCGTAGCTGGAGGGCACTGGCGTTGCTAGAGGTGGGGCGGAACGGTAAGTCTTGCACAGCGGTAACCGCTCCGTTCCATGGTGGCCCCGCCCCCTTGCTGTCAGAACCAGTCGAGCGGCGAAGGCAACGTGCAGGGAGTTTCCTGCGTGTTGCCTTCACAGCTCGACTGGTTTCTACAGCGAGTGGGCAGGGCCACCATGGAACGGAGTGGTTACCGCTGTGCAAGACTTACCGTTCTGCCCCACCTCTAGCAACGCCAGTGCTGGGGGGGCACAGTGCAAAATGACATCAATGCCGCCTCAAATGGCTTCCCAGGTGCAGGGTGAGTGGGCGGGCCAAACATTCCTGCCATCACCCATCTGCTTTTTGCACCTCCGCTGTCAATACCGCCGCCCATGTGGTGGGGTTGTGTCCCCCCCCGCCACTTTGTCTCCCCCCACATGTCACCCAGGGGCCCACCGCCCCCTGGTGATGCTTCTGTCCCAGGGCCCCCAGCCACCTGGGTGCAGCACCAGCTTGACAGCTGTTTCCCTTTCCGAGGGAGATAGAGAGCTGGGATACACCCAACACAGTGGCTTCGTTTTTCTAGGCGTACACCAGTGCCTCTCACAGTCTAGGATTTGGGAGTCACTGAGTTAGCGCAAGTCTAAATAACATTTAAAGTGGCTACAATTGCTTTCTTTGGAAAAGAAAGCACACCTCCAAGTTTAATTTGCAAACTTCCACAAGCAATTCTTTTTTATAATTAAAATTCTTTTCCATCCCGACAACTCAGCAGGACCAGGGCTACTGCTGTGAAATAAATGAGTTTCGGATTGATTGGGGCTTGTTTCTTAGGAGTGAAGAGCACACTGGAGAACCTTTATAGGGCATGAATTGGGGGACTCACAGTTCTTGGCTTTCAGGGCTGGCTGATACAATTAGTGTTGCTAAGCAAGATGATATCACACTTGGATCCAAGAAAAGCAAGAACACAGTTCTCATTAAAACTACCCAGGAATTAACAACAAATCCAAAGTCCTCAACACAACAGCCGACTATTGCAAGGCATCTCTTGATTGACCCGCTTTGTCTATTCGTTTCCGACATTTCTTACCCCACCCTCCTACACATTTGGGGGTCATACGTAACCCTCCCCAAACAATATTGAAATATATGACACTTTACCTTATACAATACTGCTTTCATATTTGATGTATTCATGGAGGTATCATGCTCCAGGTATTGAGAACAAGTGGCTGGAGTATGATTGAACTTCAATCAAGAAGACTTGGGCTTATTATATGATATTGAATTAATGAAATGACGCAATAATTTACAAATGTATGCCAGCAGACCTTTAGAAAACTAGATTACCCAGGTGTTCCCTGTGCTAATAATGGCTTAAAATATAATATTAACCTGATATTATGCGGCATAAGTGCTGCATAATGACTTAAAATATAATATTAACCTGTTATCCTTGCCTCTATTTTTCCTCTGTCTGTTGTCACCAGTGATGTAGACTTGAGTCTATTGACTCGGACTCAAGTCAGACTCAAGTTGTGTCAGTGACATGACTCGGACTTGACTCAGCGATTGTAAAAGACTCAAAAGACTTTTACAAGTTGAATTTTATTCAGGTTTAAACCCATTTTCCCCATTAAAGAGATAGGGATGTCACCACCCCCACCACCCCCAGAGGCATCACTTTCACGTCACCCGGGGCGAGAACTCATTGCGTCACCCCCATAATGGGTATCGCCCGCCCTGCCCCTTGCCCCTCTCCCTCATCATCACCCCGCCCCCGTGCTATTTTTACCTTCAAACCTTGAGGCTTTTTTATAGCAGAATTTTAAAAGTTTAAGAAAAAACACCCACCCAAAACATGAACTGGCTTTTCCTGAGAAGAGATGAGAGGTAAAGAGAAAGCTTGAAAAAATCCTTAAAAGCAGCCCTAACTTGACAGATAGGCACATCCCTTTGGTATCACAGGCATCACTAGGGTTTGTGTCACCCTCATGATGGACCCCAAAGGTGAATAGGGAGAAACAAGGTTGGGATGGGCTGAGCTGGACTCTACAAAAGATGCCCATCAGGCAGGACTGTGTATTTCTACAGATTACTCCTGGTCAGTGGTGTCACTAGGGTTGGTGTCACCCGGTCCAGTAACTCATAGTGTCACCTCCCCATTAACTTTATTTATTTTAATATAAAACAGTACAGGTCACCCAACAAATCAGTAACCAACTCTATTTTCAGAACAATCAGTCTCACTGAGACTGATTTAAGGAAATGCACTTTTTGTTACATAAGGCAGTTGTGTATTATTTTCCAGTTATTTGGTCATAATGTTTGATAGAATACAGAGAATACAAATTGGTTTGTTTCATTGCATTCGTCATGAAAGTACGCATCGAATGATATATCACATTATTTGTAAATACAAAGTTTTCACAATTTTGGCCATTAGTGGTGTCACACACAACCCCACCCCCCAAGGGTGTTACCCGGGGTGGTCCGCACTCCCCACACCCCCTAGTGATGCCACTGCCCCCTCTTAACATGCAGCATGGGCTCCATCAGCGGCACTGTATGCTATGGGCTTGTGGGGGATAGGATTCCCTAAGAGAGTTTAAAACTCTGTTGGGTACAAATGATCACCAAGTACAAATTCAGGCACATCATGTTCTTTCCCCCTGTGCTAGGAATTCTCATTCCTTTTCTTTCGGCTTTTGGTATTCAATATTAGGGAGCTGTTCCACCTTTCTGTGCCCACAAGAAATATTTTATTACACTGCAAACTAAACAATCTTACGTCTTAGAGGCTAGTTTCTGTCACAGTTTTATGTCTCTTGCCTGCATTTCTCCCTCCCCCTTGTGTGTTATTTTGCTTTCCGTTTTTATTGGACGCTAAGGGGTACAGAATGAAAAGAAATCACTGATAAAGGACTGTAAAGGCAAGGACACCTTTAATGGACTAGTAGGGAAAAAATTAAATTCTATTGCCTCCCTCCCCCTCTGGCCCATTTAGAAGTTTAATAATGTGAAATGAAATCTTTCCCATTGTTATTTCAGTTCTTATTATGGAAAAGTGATGGTAAGAAAAAAGTCTCTGCGTTTTGAGCATAAGCGCCCTTCGTTGAGACATTGCAAAATCAATCCTGATTGACACATGGGCAATGGTCCAGTCCCTGCAAGGTACGTACATAAGGACTCTGCTGGATCAGATGAAAGATTCAGCAAGTCCAGCATCTGCTAGTCGGGCAGCGCAATCCTACGTAAGGATCCAAGGCCGCCCGCCGGATCTTGAGCACCGGCGGCCAGGCTGTGTTTACCCTGTGTGGTAAACTGCCAGGTTGGTGGCTGGAAGCTGGTTGGTGCCTCTCCCTAGACAGTAAAGGGTTCTCAGGTACCGGAGTGACTCCACTCATGGAGGTTGACCATTGGCTTCTTGACAAGGAGGGCTGTAAAGACTTCCTGTTCAGGCTGGGACCTTTGCCTGAGCAACAACAGTATTTCCGAGCTCCTGGCTCATTCTCTGGCTCTGGCTTCCAAGATTGACTCACTCATAGTGAGTTCTGGATTGATCTACACACCCAGCTCTGACTCCTTGCTCAGTTCATTCAAGCACTCAGTATTGCACATGTTTACTGCATGCACAGCACGAATGCATCATTGACTGCCATTGTAATAAACTGCATGTGTGCAAAATTAGCAGGTCTTTGAAGACCCTGCAAAACACACACACACACACACACACACACACACACACACACACACACACACACACACATGTTGTGCACATGTTGATCTGATTCTGCACTTATAGATAGGCTTACCAGATCTTACCAGTGGGGCTTGCTTCTGAGTAGAAATGCCTAGGATTGAGCTGTAAGGTTTAACAAGCTACACCTGCCCACATTCCTTCTCCTAAAGGTCTAGCACTCTGTCCCAGTTGGAGATCTGGTAAGCCTACTTATAGATATTTGCATATGTCAAAATGCACTAAGAGCCCAATCCTATGCATGTCTACTCAGAAGTAAATCTCATTATATTAAATGGGGCTTACTCCCAGGGAAGTGTATTCAAATTGAAAGAATTCTCCTTTGGCACCCAGGTGTGGTTGATCTTCCTTTGCATTTCTTGTGTTCTGTCTGTTAGTGAGTTAATTAATATTGTCTTTGCTAGGAATTGGTTGTCGAATTATCTTTGTGTTTGCTAGACAGAGGAGATGGGATTTTAGAAAGCAAATAGTTTGGATGAGCAGATGAATAATTAAGAGAAGGACTGCTGAGGACCAGTCTAGCCATAGTTTAGGGAAACATGAAGCTTGCATGATATATGACTCACCCAGCTGAATACAGATGTTCAGCCATGTTTGGTGGCCTGCCAAGTACTTAAGAAATTGGATAGTCTAGCTTGTTTTCCCTGCCTCCTTCTCTCACCACAGACACAACAGCTGATATTGCCCTTATTGGGAGAAAGGCGGGGTAGAAATCTTTTAAATAAATAAATTAAATAAATAAATGTTGTGTGAGTTCCAAGCTGCAGCTCCAGAGGCGTCATGATGGTGGGGCGGTGGGCCCCAAGTGGCAGGTCGCGGAGGGTGTACCTGCCACCGGATCTGTATGTCCCCCCCCGCCACTGGCTCCTCTTCACAGCCATTCTGGCTGCAAGTTTGGCCCTCCCTCCCTCCCTGGTGCCGTTTGGCTCCAAAAAGGAGCCGAAAAGCAGTGTGTGTGTGTGTGTGTGTGTTTCCGCGCCGTGGCGGCGCGTGAAGATAACATCAAGCTGCCCAGGGTCGGGGCGTGTGGTATCCCGCGGGGGCGGCCCCCTACCACGGGTGGTGGTGGTGGTGGTGGTGTAGGGCCGCTACTGTGCAGCTCCAAGTGTGATTATGGTTGTGTAGCTTCAAGTCATGGCCTAGTACTTGTTAGTTATTCCCAGGCCATTGGGGAGAAGAGTAATGGGTACAGTTGTCCTGACCTCACTCATGAAGGGGGCCACATAAAGACTGACAAGCCAAACAATACACTCCAGCTGCGAACATTCTGCTCCATCAGAACTCTCAGTGTCTTAACAAGTTCCTGGTTATCCCAAAGCCTTTTCCACTGATTAGCCCAAACACTAGAAGGTGGGCAAGTTGACAAGTCATGAGCAATTGGGCAGAATATAGCAGTAGTGTCGCTGTAGGTGGGGTGGAACGCTACGTTCCGCACTGTGCTGACGCTCCGTTACTCACCAGCACGAGGCAGTCCCGCCCCCTCGCCTTCGGAGCCATTCAGTGGGGCGAAGGCAATGCGCAGGAAACTCCCTATGCATTGCCTTCACCCCACTGAATGGCTCCAAAGGCGAGGGGCGGAGTTGCCTCGCGCCGATGAGTAATGGAGGGTCAGCGCGTTTCAGAACTTAGCATTCCGCCCCAACTACAGCGATGCCACTGGAATATAGGTTTTATGGTTTTGCACAGTAAAAGGGCTAGAGACTGCCTTTTTTTAATGAATCGTGAACGTTTGGGGCAGGGACAGCAACCTCCCCGCAGACCCCCATGTGACTATGGGCCTGAACCACCTAAGGTCACTATTGTTGAAATTCAGAGACCAGCTCGCATCAGCCATTATGCAGTGTCGCTCTGTAATTCACACCTCTGGGATCATTTTATGGGCTTTTCTTGTCTTCTGTAACAGTCGCAATTGGCCTGTAGAGAATATCTGAGAATATCTGAGTCTTTTCCATGCCCAACGTCCAGCATTTCCATTTCCTGCTTACATTAACTTGTTTCCTGTTCAGTGTTACGTCTTGAGAGAGTCAGAGGCCGTGCCAGCAACAGAGTTGGTTAAGACAGGAAGAAAAAAAAAATCTTAATGCCTCTTCTCATTTTTTTTTTAAGGCTCAGTGCTTTCTCTAATACCACCCTCCCCCTCCTCATGTTATTTATTTCCTAAGCAAGGCCATTTTCCCTAAGTTATAGGCGTGCATTGTGCTTTTTAAAAATCCTCTGTTCCAATAATGTTCATTCACCAGAGGATTTTGTCCATGAAAATGAAGGATACTGGTCTCTAAAGAGCACTGACTGTAAAATAATTACATTCATTCTTATTGAAATGCCCAGTCATTAACTCAGAAAGTACATCTTATGGTGGCAGAAGAGGCTAATTTGTTAAATAAGATATTCACCTGACTATTTTTAATGTGATTTAATCAGTAGGCTATATGCAGGGTTTCCATTATTTTTTTAAAAGTGTCCAAATTGATCAGAATGAATAATTCATAGTGGAGATCTGGGCGAAAACGAGAGGAGGGAGGCCCGTTCGTAATGATGAAAAAGAAAGTGTCTCGAACACACGCTTAACCCAACAGACCGTCCACAGCGAAGCAACGTTTCCTGTTAGCAAGTATGTAGGCTTAAGGCTGATCTCCACCGCACGAATTCCATCGCTTCCCGAGCGCGTGCGGAGGGTGCGGAGCTGTGTGGCTTCCATTTTATCAGATCACAGCGGAACATGGGAGAACCGCGCTCTCCCGAGTTCCGTTGCGATCGATTGTGGACCATGCTCATGATTTTGAGAGGGCGGGACACAGAGCTAATTGTTTGACCAATGGGATGAGAGGGGGTTTTCATCCAATTGGAGCGCACTTGTGTTTCAGCCAATCAGCATTGAGCTTGATTAGACGGCGGGACAATCAGGAGTGACTATCTGCGTTGAAGAAACTGGTGGAGTCCAGGGCAGCGTTTCAGACGGGGCGTCCTGTCCCCTACACTCACGCGCCTCTCAATGCAAGCGCAATGCAACAGGAGTAGGTATAGATCAGCCTTTAACCTGATGATGATTTTGCATGTGTTTTATCTTTCATGTTGGTAACTTCAGGGGTAGTCGCCCGGCTTGTCTGGCTCGCTGCCGCCATTTTTAAAATTTTGAAGAAACTTACCCGGGCGCCAGCTTCTTGGATGGCGAAATCTCACAAGATACAACATGTTGGCGCCCAAATCTCGTGAGGGCGTCATGCCGTCACGAGATTTGGGCCCCGACATCTTGGATCTTGCGGAGGCTTGCCAACCGGCCCGGAACAGTTCCAGGACCCGAGGTCGGATTCCGGGTGTACAATGTACACAATGTCTTTCTCATTGCCCCTGTACTCATAGGGCGATTGAGTTGAGGATTGCTCCACAGTCCATTCTGAGAGGGAGGGGGAAGCAAGTAAATTCCCTGCAGTTGATGATCCTCTGGCTAAGAGCTGGAGACAAGTTGACAATATTGAGTAGCTCTCAGTAAGGAGGAGTGCTTTATGTGCCCATTATCTCAGCCATGCTGTGGCTTGCCAGGTGCATCATGCTGCTTTTGCAATCCCAGGCAGGCAGCCAAGTTTATTGAGATGGGCCACCATGCCTAGCTGGCAGGTTGCATTTAGGATAATAGATCACAAATCGTGCAATCCTAC
Organism: Plestiodon gilberti rubricaudatus; assembly: GCA_026170595.1. NCBI lineage: Eukaryota > Metazoa > Chordata > Lepidosauria > Squamata > Scincidae > Plestiodon > Plestiodon gilberti. The sequence continues at coordinate 220,585,177 of JANXHW010000003.1, forward strand.
TTTAAAGTGAATGCTTAATACTAAATATGTACATCGTAGCAAGAGCAAAACCTTGTAAGATGGCAAGTATCTGGCATATTTGGAAGCCATCTGAGAGCCTGCTTTTGTGGGTTTATTTGGGGCACATAAGGCAGTTTTTCTAAACAGAGACCTAAGATGCTGCATTCACATTCAGGCACATATAGAAAGGAGAGAGAAGGAAACCGTTTGAGGGAATATTTCTCCTACTCCTGTGACTGGAAATAGTCTGTGGAGAACTACAGCTTTAAAAATAATCTGTAGCAGATAAAATACAGTGCGACAAAACAGGAGACAGTGCCAACATGCTTACAATATGCCACTGCTATATTTGTCAGTCACATCTGGTGCTTCCCTTCTGCAGCTCACAGGTGGAAGATTTAAAACGGTCACAACAAGGATTGCTAATTTGTCAATCTTGCAGTACGAATCCCTTGTTTGTTAAAATAAAAAAAAATGAAAAGCATTGACTAGGGCTGTGCCAAAAATATACGTACGAACTTTCAGCAGTGGTGAAAAGCACCCTCCTCCTGGGGGCAGTCTTTCGTGGACTACTCCAAAATGGGATGAAAGCATTTGCCAGTTCAGAGTGAGGGCAATGTTTATCTAAGGAGCATTGTCTTTACTCTGAATTGGCTTCATTCCCCCCCACCCCCGAAGTAATCATGTAGACAAACATGGTTGGCTAGACAGCATTGTAGCATTATTATGTTCACTATATGACTCTTGATGGAGACCAGGTCTTTCAATGAACCCTCAAATTCAGAAGCTTTGTTGCTCACAATTACCCCCTATTACTGGTGCTGGGGAAAAAAGAACCAGAGGAGGTCATTTGTCTTCATGGCTTGTTTGTGGGTTTCCTGAAAGCATCTAGCTGGACATTGTTGAAAACCAGAGATAGACCCTTGATCCAGCAGGGCAATTCTGATGTTCATAGTGTGCATTAAATAGAAATCCAGTCAGTGGAAGGCATACCCCAAGAGTCACTTGCCCTTTCTCCAAAATGAAATAAATTGGGCTTTGGTTTTGAAGGGACTGCAGTCTAAAATTGGGTGCGAGGAAAAGTGCTGAACGAGGAAAGATAAGGTAAATAATTTATGGTGTGGATAATGATGATGAAGAATTTATTAATAATTTATGGTGATGCATGCAGATTAGAGAGGGAGAAATGAATCATGATGAGTCAACTTAGGCAGAAGAATAATGAGCCCTCGCAATGTGCTGATTTTGCCTCCTTGGACGAGACTATAAAACCTTTACGCTGGAGACCACAAGCATCACATGTTGCAAAACAAAATGGCCCCCAGCCAGGCTTGTGCACAGGCAGAGCCCTGTGTAGAGGCTCCGCAGAGCACCATTCAGAGTGCTTAAGAGGTGCTATGTGCCCGCAGCCCTGGATGATGGATTGGAGAGGGGCATTTGCAATGGCGCTCTCCGTTGCACATGCAGTGAGCCATCCAGCAAGAGATGCATGTGTAGAAACCTGCTTCCATGCACATATGCTCCCTACAGCTTGGGAGTACAGACTGGCATCTCTATTTTATCTGAGAAATCTGAAACATTAATGGCGTTGCACCATTGTGGCAGCAAGGCCCAGAAGGCCACGTGCCAGCAGTACAGCCCCGCAGACCAGCCACCAGTGGGTGTCTGTTGGCAAAGGGGGCGGGGATGGGGGCAGATGGGAGGGGGACAGGCAGATCTCGGTGGCAGAGGCATCCACCAATTCCTATCCCCCTGTCCCAGGCCTGACATGCCCCCTTTGGCCTAATAGATGTATGCCAGCAAAGAGCTGGCGTAGGTCTGAGCAGGCCTGAAGAGGACCATGGTGTGGCCAGAGAGGTAAGTAACGTTTTTCTTTACTTACCTCTCCTGGCCAGTCTGGTCCCCAGCCAGCCCACAGGATGCAGCGGATGCTGCATCAGCGGCCCTGAACAGTGCAAGCTGGCCCAGAATATGACTGGGTAGGCTTACCATCCATCCCAGAAAAACCAGGACAGTCCCGGTTTCTGGGGTCCATCCCAATCGCCATCCCAGCCGGCCCCGGCATCCTGGTTGGCCCCGGAAACCAGGACTGTCCCCGTTTTTGCCAGCCAGCCAGCTGCATCGCAGAGAGCCAGGACTCTTCTGAGTCTGGCCGGCTGCGTTCCAGCAGGTCAGGACTCCTTGCACGTCTGCTCTCCCAGCTTTCTCATGAGAGCACTCCCCAATTTTTTTCATTGGGAGAGCTCTTGTGTACCTGCGCAAGCCTCACGCACGTGCATGAGGAGTCCTGGCCTGCCGGAATGCAGCCGGCCAGACTCAGAAGAGTCCCAGCCCGCCGTGATGCAGCCGGCTGGGTGGGATGAAGATGCGGAGCAGCTGTGGCTGTGGTAGAAAACATGGCGGCGACAGCAGCAGCGTGGCAGGAAGGAGGGTGGCCAAAAACATAAGCAGTGAAAATGGCAAAAGAAAGCGGCGAAAATTGTGAGGAAAAACGGTGAAAATGGAGGGGGAAATTAATAAATAATTGAAAAAAGTTCACGTAGTTGCTGGTGCAGGTCCAAATGGACCCCAGTAGGTAGCTCAAGACTGGGAAGGGTATATATATAGAATATCGGCAGAGCTGCTACCACTGATAACTGCCTTCTTCCCTTCCTTTATATACTGCTATCCCTGTCCCAGTCCCTGCCTGGTTATTCCCCCTCCCCGTCCCGTTCTGTACACCCTTGCCTGCCCACCACCTGCCCCACTATGGGAGCCCCCGGACCAACTTTCTGGTGCCGGGGCTCCCATAGTGGCCACTATTGCCTGGCCACTGCTGCTCACCATTTACAGCTGCTCTATGGCACATGGCATTTTGCAACAGCCGTAAAGCACACTGCGCCGCCAGGACACGAATTACGGCAAGGCAACAGGTCAATAGGATTGTGCTGTGATTCATCTAACTGACTGATCAGTTAAAAAGCTGCAGCTTTAATTTGGACAGAGATCTTCCCCATCAAAGTCCAGCACTCCAATCACTTTACTTAAGGAATTACCCTGCCATGTGTGTGTGTGTGTGTGTGTGTGTGTGTGTGTGTGTGTGTGTGTGTTTGCATGACAGCATATGAACCTGCCAGAAATGCGTTAGCCCCGTGCTCCCTAATTGTTTGTGCTTTCGAATTATCCAAATAAGGTCACATTTACTGACATTTTTATAACATCCCAGTAAAAAATAGTTCTAATTGTTTAAGTACCTTTTATTATATTTGATACAAAATAGGCACTCCGTTAAAGAAACAAAATCCATTTGGTGACTCTCTAAAAGCTTTAAGTGGATCAAGGATTTTCAGTTAAATCGCTGCTTTTTGTACATAAAGACTTGCTGAATGTTTCGGGTCTTTTTCTTTTTTTTTAAATACTCCTTCAGTAAGTTGCCAATTAGACCACTCATGGTATAACTGAGTATGCTTAAATATGAATAATGATGATTACTGATGATAAGTCACATTTTCAAATGGCACACCGATTTTATTTTTCATTGTCACAAACATTCCTCATTAGAAAAAGGAAACCATTATTATGGTTCCAGGATACAGCTGAAACCCTGAGGTCAGGCTGAAAAGAAAAACAGCAGCATGTGATATAATTAAATAGCACTTACCATGGTTAGGTTTAATGGGAGCAATGGAGGCTTGCAAAACCCTGAAAGCTGCAAGGGCAGGAATGACCAAATGGAGAACGGAGGGGCAGCATATCATTTTTGTTCCGAACTGTGCTAATAAAGTATGTGATTAACAACTTACTCTGCCATAAGGTCACAATTAGTGTGAAAAAAATGTGGGCAGTTGGTGAAAAAAATCACCAGAATGCCTGCTAGTTCAATGAAATCCTCAAAGGTCTCACTCCAGTTCTATTACACTCAGCTGCCTAAAGGTCTCCTGCTTCTTCAACCAACACTGCTGTTCCCCTGCCCTTCTCTTAAACCTGGAAAAGTGTCACCCCCTTACTCCACTGAAACCCATCCTCAAAACCAGGGATGTGGATCAAGTCTCTGACTCCAAGTCTCGAGTCAAGTCCCAAGTCTCTGCCCCCAAGTCCCGAGTCTTTGGTTGCAAGTTGCGAGTTCCTATCTATTTAATGGGGAAACTGGGTTTAAACCTGAAAAAAAATCGGCTTGTCGTAAAAGGCTCCAAGTCGCAAGTCGAGTCTTTCGAGTCTTTTACCATTGCTGAGTCAAGTCCAAGTCAAGTCACTGACGCAACTTGAGTCTGACTCAAGTCCGAGTCAATAGACTCAAGTCCACTGCTCAAAACCTACCTTGGTACAACCCCTTAGATCTCATACTCTCTTGTAAGTAAACCTATGTTTGTGTAACTGATAGCCCAATCCTCTCCCTTGCCACATTATAGTATGCAGCTATGCCAATGGCGCGTCTACTGCATGCTATGGTGGTGATGGTGGGGTAATTGGACAGCCTGCAGGAGGTAAGCAAAAATACCTCCTGGTAGGCTGCCCTATCATCTATGAGTCTCCTCGGACCTGTGCCAGTCATGGGGGATAGGATCTGGCAAAAGTCGCTGCCACCGGATCTACCCCCTCCTGTCCCTGACACTTCCCTAGTTCCTACCCCTCTCTGCCCAGTTACTCCCCCTGCCCTCCCCAGTCTACCTGCCCTGGCGCTGTCCAGGGTCTGTGGCAGTGGGGATCTGCCACTGCAGCCACCTAGCGGCAGCGGCCTCAAACATCAGCACGATCTTTGCCCCGTTGCAGGGCCTGTTATGCCAGTGAGACACTAGTCCCGCTGACATAAAAGGCCCATAGATTTGTTCCGTCAAACACATGCATATTTTCCCCTGTTTAGCCCTGTCTCAATTTCTTTCCCATCCAATGTTGTCTTCCATGTGTTAGATGTTTGCATTCTAAGTCCTGGGCACAGGGAAGTGTCCACTTATAAAGCTTTGTGCACACTGTAAAGGTAAAGGTATCCCCTGACAATTAAGTCCAGTCGTGTCCGACTCTAGGGTGTGGTGCTCATCCCCATTTCAAAGCCGAAGAGCCAGCGTTGTCCAAAGACGCCTCCGTGGTCATGTGGCCGGCATGACTCTCCTTGCCGCAGCGCATAGCATGCAGCTGGAACACGGAGCGCTGTTTACCTTCCCGCAAGCGGTACCTATTTATCTACTCGCATTGACATGCTTTGGAACTGCTAGGTTGGCAGGAGCTGGCCAAGCAACGAGCGCTCACCCCGTCGCGGAAATACGATCATCCATCAGTTTGATGTCATTTTCCTCATTCTGTTGCTTCACTACACTTGTTCTTGACCCAAGCTACAGTTCCCAACATAGTCCGTCTTTTGTCTTTCAAAAGCAAATGTGCATCCCACCCTATCACCTACCCTTCTGCCAAGGAGCCTGAAACAGAGACATACATGGGATTATTCAAATTTTTACCCACAACAACTATGAGCCCAATTCTATCCCCACCCCGGCTAATCCCCCTCCCAAAACGGCTACCACTGCGTCCTGTGAAGGTCTCCTCTGTGTAAGGAAACGTGGTAAGCATCCACGACGCGGGGAGGTCTACTCGAACCAGCACTAGCTAAATAGTGGCACAGGTCCACACTGACCCACGTCACGGGATCAGGTCTGGAAAGGGGGGTGGGAATTGGCGGCTGACACTGCCGCTTCCCCTGCCATCTTACCTTCGGCGGCTAGTGGCCCTGAATTTCGCTGGTGCCAGCAGGAAGACTCTGGCCTTCCCGCCAGCATCCCAGCAGCGCGCTACTGAGTGTTCTGCCAGAGCACCTTTTACAACTGGCACTGACTGCTTTACAACATTCAGCAAGAAGCGCACTGACGTCACCCAGCCTGGATAGGATTGGGATGTATGAGAGGCAGCAGGTAGGTTGAAAACAAGCTGCATGACTGAGCCGAGCTATGGAACCAAACCAGTTGTTGTGTTGGACATCGTTGGCTTAAAGTAAAAATAAATAAATAAAAAATTGTGAAATTTTTCAGAAAGCAATGTGGGGTGAAATGAATCCTTATGGGAGGAATATGAGAGCTCACAGTCCATTCAGATCTATTTTAACTTTGTAGAGCTGGTCTACTTTTTTTTTTGGCTGCTCATAGTGAAGTGTGCTTGCCATTTGTCATTCCGCCTCCTCACATCCTCCACATTTTCCAAATCAAAGCACATAATTGAAAAAGTGAACCTCCAAATGTTTGGAGAATAGAAGCCGTTAGCCTTCAGGTTATCTCTCCATTGCAAATTGTCTTCCGTCCCTCCTCCTCCCAAAAATTGGCAATAAAAATGAATCTTCTGATTATACACCAAACGTCACATCGTTAAAGAATCATTTCGGCAGCTTTGCACTTCACCAAGCTATCAGCAGTAGCTGAAACTGATTGATGGCCCCCAAATAAAGATAAAGCGTCTAATCGATCTCTCAAGAGCAACTTATTGCACAGCAACAGGGATTAGCCGTATTCAAAAGTGACAGTACTCTGAAGAGCTGGGTGGAATCTGAGACGGCAACGTGTCCCACCCCATTTAACCAAACAGAACCTGACACAACCAACACCCCCAAACTATGCACATTGCCTTGTCATGCACATTGCCTTGTATCCGAACCCGTGGATATTATATATCTGGATTTTCAGAAGGCGTTTGACACAGTCCCTCATGAAAGGCTCCTGAGAAAACTCCACAGTCAGGGAATAAGAGGGCAGGTTCTCTTGTGGATTAGGAACTGGTTGAAGACTAGGAAACAGCGAGTGGGAGTCAATGGGCAATTTTCACAATGGCGAGAGGTGAAAAGCGGTGTGCCCCAAGGATCAGTCTTGGGACCGGTGCTTTTCAACTTATTCATAAATGACCTGGAGTTGGGGATAAGCAGCAAGGTGGCCAAGTTTGTGAATGACACTAAACTTTTCCGGGTGGTGAAGACCAGCAGGGATTGTGAAGAGCTCCAGAAGGATCTCTCCAAACTGGAAGAATGGGCAGCAAAATGGCAGATGCGCTTCAATGTAAGTAAGTGCAAAGTGATGCACATTGGGGCAAGAAACCAAAATTTCACATACGCGCTAATGGGTTTTGAGCTGTCTGTGACGGATCAAGAGAGAGATCTTGGGGTGCTGGTGGACAGGTCGATGAAAGAGTCAACCCAGTGTGCGGCGGCTGTGAAGAAGGCCAATTCCATGCTCAGGATCATTAAAAAAGGGATTGAGAATAAAATGGCCAATATCGTTATGCCTTTGTACAAATTGATGGTAAGGCCACATCTGGAGTATTGTGTCCAGTTCTGGTCACCACACCTCAAAAAGGATATAGTTGAATTGGAAAAGGTGCAGAAAAGAGCGACCAGAATCATTCGTGGACTGGAGCACCTCCTTCCTGAGGAAAGGCTACAGCGTTTGGGGCTTTTCAGTCTAGAAAAAAGGCGCCTGAGGGGGGACATGATTGAGACGTGTAAAATTATGCATGGGATAGAGGGAAATTCTTCTCCCTCTCGCACAACACCAGAACCAGGGGACATGCACTAAAATTGAGTGGAGGGAGAGTTAGAACAGACAAAAGAAAATATTTCTTTACCCAGTGTGTAATTCATCTGTGGAACTCCTTGCCACAGGATGTGGTGATGATGGCACCTGGCCTAGATGCCTTTAAAAGGGGATTGGACAGATTCATGAAGGAAAATACCATCACAGGTTACAAGCCATAAGCAACCTCCTGGTTTTAGAAGTAGGTTTTCTCTGTGCCAGGTGCAGGGGAGCTCTTGGAGCGCCCTCTGGGTGCTGCTTCAACTTGGGCCAGCCCTGCATGGGGTATTGTGGGGCAACAACATGGCAAGCAGCAGTCCTACCTGCCCACCCCTGCTAGAATGTTCTTCTTGCTGCTTCTGCTGAGGATGAAACAAACCCGTGCTTTCTGCTGGAAGGGACCATCCAAGCTGAAAGGGGCTGCCAAATGTTACCCCTCAAACCTGGAGTCAGCCTTCTCTACATTGCGGAAAAACTGGAGGTAAGAGAGAGAGAGAGAGAGAGAGAGAGAGAGAGAGAGAGAGAGAGAGAGAGTTGATGCTCAGGAGAAGTGACTGTGAAGAAGCTGCGGGTGGGAAGAAAAAAAAATGTGTCAAACATATATCATGACTGCCACCTTCAACCCACTTTCTTTGGCTTATGGATTAATATACCTCTGGAGTCTATTATTTCAGCCTTTGAAAGTGATGCTAAACTAAATGACTCCTAAATAATAAAATCTGGTCTGGCATTTTTCTCATATCCCTCACAGCATTGTCACAACTGCAAGGCAAAAATAACTACCTTCACACAATCCTGGCAGGCAATAGATGCAGGCAGGCATTGTAATAAAAGAACAGACTTCTGTTTTCATACGATCTCAAAATATCATCCTCTAGATTAGCCACCTTGCAAGAAAACCTGTGGGATTTGTGCCGCTCAGATAAATGGCACTGATTATAGTTTGCACAGGGAAGAAGAAATGGATACTTGGGGCATAAAAATGATCATGTAATGGAAAGCTGATATAATTTATTATTATTATTATTATTTCAATAATATCTCACTCTTTTATATCAAGAAGGTGGCTCACAAGGGTTTAAAATACAATACATAAAAGAAATCACATTGGTTAAAACTGTTTAAAAGGAGCTGTTAATTTAAAATAATATTAGCCTGCAATCCTATACACCAAGTTTCCCAACCTGTGGTTCGTGTACCACTAGTGGTACGCAGGCTGCCGGTGGCCAAGATGGTGGCTGCCATGCACTGGAGCCCGAAAAGCGGCACCTCGAGCTGTGCCAGAGCTTGAGCATTTGGGCTGCAAGCGCAGGGAATGGCCTTCCCCAACCCCCAACCCCCGTGTCTTACCTTGCTGTTCTGCGCTCCGGCGCAGTCGCAAACCCGGAAGCAAGTGCCAATGATGTCATCGGCACTTGTTTCTGGTGGTGGATTCAACAACTGTTCACAATGAATGCTATTAAATGGCTCCACATCAACCTGGAAGGTGGTATTGAGTGGAGGGCCACAGGACTCGGTCATGGGTCCTGTGCTATTCAACATGCCTCCCTCCAGATGTGGAGATGATTCCCCAAGTGCTCCCTGAGGCATCTGGTGGGGCCACTGTGTGATACAGGAAGGTGGACTAGATGGGTGTTTGGCCTGATCCAGCAAGGCTCTTCTTATGTTCTTATGGTATGCGTAGCAAAAGGGTTCGGAACCTCTGCTATACTATACACACTAACCTGGGAGGAAGCCACAGTGAACACAGTGGGATATACTTCTGTATAAACGTGCATAGGATTGTACTGCAAGGGCCAGGACTAAAAAACGAAATGAAACTGGTAGAATAAAGTGCATAATGAAGGGGTTAAACATATAGCAAGATTAAAAAGGTAATGGTGACCCCTGACAATTACGTCCAGTCGTGTCCGACTCTAGGGTGTGGTGCTCATCCCCATTTCAAAGCCGAAGAGCCAGCGTTGTCCGAAGACGCCTCCGTGGTCATGTGGCCGGCATGACTCTCCTTGCCGCAGCGCGTAGTATGCAGCTGGAACAAAGGCGAAACAAGGGTGGAGCGAAGGCAAGTAGTTCTGCAAGTCTCCGTTACACTGGAGTCAGCGGCCCCTCCCCCTTGCTGTTGGAGCCATTCCAGCAGCAACAGGGGAGTGTCCTGCGTGTTGCCTTTGCTGCCAGAATGGCTCCAACAGCAAGGGGGAGGGGCCGCTGACTCCAGTGTAACAGAGTCTTGCAGAACTACTTGCCTTCGCTCCACCCTTGTTACGCCTCTGAGCTGGAACACGGAGTGCTGTTTACCTTCCCGCAAGCGGGACCTATTTATCTACTCGCAATAACATGCTTTGGAACTGCTAGGTTGGCAGGAGCTGGCCAAGCGACGAGAGCTCACCCCGTCGCGGATTCGAACTGTTGACCTTTTGATTGACAGCTCATGGTTCAGCAGTTTAACCCACTGTGCCACCCGCTGGCCATATAGCAAGATTACATGCGTACAAATAAAGCACAATATTAGAGCTAAGCTCAGAATGGAAAGGGCAAGAAGACATCATCCCCATTCTGGCTTGCAGACTGAGAACCTGTGGTCCAGCTTCAAATACACCATGTGTCTCTTTTTTGTCTTTGCTTTCTCATAATCACGACTTACAGAAACAGCGAGACTGCCCCGAACTCCTGCTTAGAGGGCTATCTGGAATCTGCTTTAAATTCCAGGGACATCTTGGCTGCACCATTCTCCACTCCAGAGATCAGTCTGTCTAGGCCTGCACTTTTCCTGCCTTGAAGACCTTGCTTGGCTTTATGGACAAAGTGCATTGCAAACAATTTCAGCTATCTGAAAATAAATCTGATGTCAGAACGGTAAGGGTGGCTCCAAACTATCATAATACCAGGGATCATCCAAAGCCTGAATGAAACATACTGTGGAATCATGGGGTGGCTTTATGGGATCTTAGAGAAAAATGATTCCTTCTGCAACAACAGCAGAAAAGAAAGCATATCACTTTTTCAAGCTTTCAGTACAGAATGTTAAGGGGCAGACACAATCAGACTAGCCTACAGGTGTTAGTGATGAGCAAGGTCGTCTCCATCGCGCAGTGCAGAATCAGTTCAATATTTAGGAGCTTTGTTGGTGAGCATTTGGGAAAAGCCCATACCTTTGGGGAGAGGTGTTCCCCTTTTCCTCTTTGCCTCCTTTTGGAATTCCCTCCCAAATGGCAACTGAAAGGAGAGGAACTAAGCAGCCCTGAAGTGCATATAAGGTAGGCTTACCATTTGTACCGGAAAAACAGGGACTGCCCCGGTTTCTGGAGCCCGGTCCAGGACAGCCGGGCCCAGAACCGGGTCACTCCTGTTTTTCTGTGTCTGCCGCTGCTCCACCGCCGCCGCTTCAACAATTTAATTTTTTTCCAGCATCGCCATCTTGGATCTCGCGAAATCTTGTGAGATCCAAGATGGCGGGTGTCGAAAAAAATTAAATTGTCGAGGCGGCGGCAGCTTGAGGGGGCAGTTGGAGTCCTGGCCGGCCTGGATACAGTCGGTCAGGCTCCAGACTTGTGGCAACGGCGGCAGCAGTGATGGCGACAGCGGCAACAGCGGTGGCGGCGGCGGCGGCGATAGGGACAGCAAGGCAAGTGGCGGCGGCAAAATGGCCATTTTCGTGGCCATAAATAAATAAATATTTATAAATAAAAATAAATAAAAATGAATGAATTATTCCGGGGGGGGGGGGGGTTGTCCCGATTTGGAATGGGAAAATATGGTAATCCTAATATAAGGGGAAGCTCCTACCCAGAGTAGGCTGTAGGAGCTGCAGAGCCCAATTGGAAATATTTTTTGCAGGGCCCCAGGCTCACAGCCAAGGTCTGTAGAATCTTAAAAATATAAATAAAATTTATTATAGACTTTATATCTCTATGGTAGAATGGAAAGCAATCAAAATGTGCGCTTAAAGTGCATGTGAGTTAATGCACCAAATGGATCTAAGCGCATTTTTAATTAAAGCCTAGAAGTAAACCAACAAAATGTGTAGATTACCTAAACCACTTGTTTTAGTGACTGGGATGATTTAGTAAAAATATTAATGATATTTTTTGTTTAGAAAAAAAATTCAAAATGTAAGTGAACAACATTGTTGGGGACAAATTATCTTTTTGGGATTTCTAAAAAAATAACTTATAACATGAATACATTATAAATAAGTCATATTATTATTGCTTTTATTATGAAAAAGTTATCTTTATTTTTTTCTCTGAAACTTTTTTTTTTTAGGATTTTGCCCAAGTTTAAACTCCTGCTAATTTCAGATCAGAGGTGTTATGTGTATGTTGCAATGTGTTGTCATGTGTATTTGACAAAACTAGATTACCCTAGTGTGGGGTCCCCTTAGGCGCAGGGTCCAACTGGGAGCAATTGGTCCAATGGGCTTAAAGCCGGCCCTGCTCCTACCTGTACAACATGGGAAGTTCGTTGGAGCTGAAACACTGAGCTAAAACCGCTGAGTTTTATCACTGTTAAATTGCAATGTTGAACTATTTCAGAGAAATATTGCGACCTTGCAGCCCAATCATATCCAGGGATTACAGTGGTGGATCTTGCAGCGTGGTGGCCAAAATCATATCCTCTTTCTCTGCCCCAAACTGCCCCTTGAGGCTCATCGGACTTACACCAGAAAAATAGCTGGTTTATGTCCGAGGAGACCCATTGGAAGCTAGGCAGCTATGGAGAGGTCAGTAAGAAAAAGTTCGCTTACCTCTCCAGGGCCATCTGATGGCTCTAGTGGGGGGAAAGATTGGGTCTTAAGGGTCTTTTGTAAATAAACCCAGATTTGTTTGAAGAGCTGCAATATCTCGACTGCAATCCTGCCTTAAATTCTGGTAGAGTGCCATGTACCAGAAAGCCCAGAAGTGTCACCAGGGGGACGGGGCGGCCACTGTCCCCAGGCAACAAGCAAGGGGTAACAAAGTGGTGACGGGCAACAACCCCGCTATATGGGTGGCGGGATCGGGAATGCGCAAAAAGCGGTGGGTGGCGGTGCGAAAGTTTGACCCGCCCGCCCTGTGCCTTGGAAGCTCTTGGCGGCGGCAGTGGTGGTGATGTCACTTCCAGTGGTGATGCCCCGCCCCCTTAAGGGTAGACTGCTCCCATCCCGGCGGCGATCTGGTAAGCCAACCTATATTGGGTTCAAGCTTCAATTTGGATTCATTGCTATCTCCTTCCTTGAGGACTCAGTATGGATTCGGGAGGTTCTGGGTCAGGGGGTTACTCCAGTTGGGGTGCCGATGTGCTACTTTGCAGTATCCCTGGAGTTTCTGTGAATGGGGGAGCATTCAATGCATGCTTCCCTACTTGCATTTGGAAGCCATGCAATCCCTGTTGCATCAAACCTTCTCCCCAAAAAAGATGAAAAGTGCCATCTTAAGAAGAAATAGCAATGACAAATTTGCCATCTCTTGGAGCATTTTTTTGCAAATGGGATTTGTATTTTAGAAATACTGCCTATATGCGACTTTGCCTTCCTGAACGAGCAATGTAATTATACGTGTCTAACTCCTGGTATTTATTATTAATAGGAAACTAATGAGGTGGATAATTAAGCAGTCACTAGATATTTCTCTAATCGCCAGACCAGAGCCTGAAGGAAACTGGGTTCAAATAACACGTCACCTATAGGATTAAAAAAAGAAAAGAAATGAGTCGTTCATTAGTAGGATCTAATGCAGTTGTGAGCCTTGAAAGATCTTATTTTTTATTCACCATTGAGTGCCCCTTCTTGGGGAGAAAGGAGCAGTATAAATTGGATGGATGAATAAATAATAAAACGGGTTGCCCTGGCATGGAAAACAGATGAGGAAGGTTGGCTTGATTTCAAGACGAAACAAGAGGATGGAGACAAATATTGTCTTGATCTGGTATCCCTGCTCTTAACCTAACTGTAGGTGGTTACTCAGGCTTGAAGGACTGGAGCCTGAATTATCCTGGTACCTAGCTTCCTTGGACACACCAAACCAAATGCCAACAAAATCTGAATAGAAGAGACTCAAAAATGCGAATGCCCCCTTGCTTGGAAAGGGGTGGCCATTTTGAGGTGACTTTGGGGCGGGCCCCTTTAAGACAAGGGTGTCCTGGGAAATTGGTTTAACCATCACCCTTTTGCCACTTTCCAACCCCTGCCAGTTCCCTCTATTCGTATCTAGCAAGAAGGAAGGAGAGGACGAGATGGGGAGGGTTCACAAGTGGGTGTGGGACTGACGCCAAAGTGAAAACAACACTCCTGAGCTTCCTCATCAGCATCCTTTCCTGCCAAGATCATGAAGTTCGTACTCTTTCCTTGCAGTTTTTTTTAACAGAAAAATATAAGCCCTGTAATCCCTTCAGGGAATGATGTCATCTTAGAATCAGATACGCACCTGTCAGTGGGTCCTCCCCTATTTAATACCTCAGTAATTAGTACGGTACATAACATTTTGCTTATTGCCCCCAAAAGATGGCCTTGCGGCCCAAACTGAACTCCCTGTACTGTGATGCAGTGCCACCAGTGCGGCTTCCACTGCATCTCATTGGGGAGTTTTACATGCTGGGGGGGTCTCTTCAGGAAAAGTTGATATTTGTCTCCTTGCCCCGGGGAAAGCCCCAGCAGCACCATTGGGTCAACTCAGACCTGCGCCAGTGATTATCGCTGGTGCAAGTCCATGTTGATCCATGCAAGTGGATCACTCGGGAAGCGGGTTTGGATATGGTGCATGCCAGCACCACCAATCCTGCACCCCTCCCGGGCCCAATCAACCCACCTCACACCTGTCATCGCCCTATTCCCCCTGTTCAGACCCCTTCCTGCCTTCCCTGCCCTGTTCTGCTCTCTGTGCGGACTTGCCTGGTCTGGCAGGGGTCCCTGTGACCTTCCTGCCAGCGCTCCTGGAACTAATGCTGTCACAAAGTACTTTACGGTGCTTTTGTGACAGTATTTTTATTCACATTTTTATACTGCCCTTCCTGCAAGGAGCTCAGAGTGGTGTACATATTTCCTCCCCTCCTTTTTGTCCTCACAACAACCCTGTGAGGTAGGTGGGGCTGAGAGATAGTGACTGGCCCAAGGTCACCCAGGAAGCTTCGTGGCTGAGCGGGGATTTGAACCTGGATCTTCCAGGTCTAAGTCCGACTCCCAAACCACTACACCATCCTGGCTAGTACATACCGGCAGAACTCACATTCCGTCGGCGCTAGGGTTAGCAAGGATTGGGCTGTAAGATATTCCAATGCACAAGACAGAAAATAAAAAGTGAATATGCTGAATATTGTTTATCCTTAATCCAGTTTGGGTACCCCCAAATCTGCCTCGTGAACCACTGCAACCAACGTAACCGTAGCAGATTTGTCTGTACACACTCCGAGAATATAAACGAGAGGATTGTGTCCCCCCCCAATTAGTTGAATTCCTGTGATAATTAGCAACCTGGACAAAAGAATTCCGAATTCTTTGGGCACCTCTACTTACCTTCCAAAAGTGTCTTGATAGTCATTTTTGTTCTCTTTGTTGTCCTGCAAAAGAGTAACAGCAGGTAAAGATACTTCTCTTTTCTTCTATAGACTTTTGAAGGAGTTGAGAATTGGAAAGTGTAATGCAAAATACTTGGCTGTTTCAATCTCTGTGCCTCCCCTTCCATTAGCAAGTCTGTTTTACAGCTTGCACACCCTTCAAAACACTCAAGGGACTCCTTAAAAGCTGTTGTACGAAGGCTGGTTGATGTGTGTAGCAAAATGAGGTTGTAGAACCCGAAGGTGCTAGGGTGGACTGTCTCACCTCACACTGATGGGGGGGATTGCAAGTAGGGTGGACTGTCTCACTTCAGACTGATGGGGGGGATTGCAAGTAAAACACTGTCTGCAAATACCCAGTTTTCCCGAAAATAAGACCTCCCCTGAAAATAAGACTTACCGTGTTTTTTGGGAGCCAAAATTAATATAAGACCCTGTCTTATTTTCGGGAAAACAGGGTAGCAACAAAAACCCGCCTACCACAATGCATCAGGGATAAAGTTCCAGATTACGTTCCAAGTTCTAGATTTGGTGTTAGGCATTTTTATTGTTTTCTCTCAATATCATTGGCCAGGTTCTTAAATACTGTATACATGCAGGTCCTGTCAAAGGAAGGAGTGGCAGACACTTTAGGTCTCCTAGGAAAGGTCAAGGACAATGGCAAACCAACACCGCAGAATGAAGTATGAGAACAGAAATGTACGTATACCACCCTCAACTCCTTGGAGGAATAACTGCAGAGACGTTCTTATATGGGGGGAGCAGGTGTGCTCCCCCCCAGGTGCTGAGTGGGCGAGGGGCACGGCAGCCGGGCTCGGGGCTGCGCAGAGCGGCGCGGCACCAGAGCCCGGCTGGCGCGCCCCTCCGAAGCAACGCGCCCATTCCGCGTGTCCCCGGCCTCCAGAGGCTGCGCTCCGAAGGCTGGGGATAAGCCCTCCTTAAAGCGACCGCCCCATTCGGCGGTCGAGAGCTTTATGAAGAAGCCGAACGCGTCGCTGGGGTTTGCGCATGCGCAAACCCTATAAAAGCCAGCGACGCGTTCAGCTTCTTCATAAAGCTCTCGACCGCCGAACGGGGCGGTCGCTTTAAGGAGGGCTTATCCCCAGCCTTTGGAGCGCAGCCTCCAGAGGCCGGGGACACGCGGAGTGGGCGCTCAGCCCCGAGCCCGGCTACTTGGGGGGGCGCTCCAACCCCGCCCCCCCCAGGCGCCGGGAGGGCTGGGAACACCACTGAATAACTGAATGCAAATATAAACTGGAGAGGGGGTGGGCAGCTGAAGGATGTGTATCCCGAAAAATAAATAATTAAGCAAAATATGGAAATCCTTTTGCTTTTGTCAGCTATTTAAAGGGATATGAAATGAAAGAGTCAAAAGCCATCATTTAGGAACATGAATTGCCCATGAGCTGTCAAATAGCAGCAAATACCAAGTGTGATGTGTCTTAGGGTTTATCTCAACCTTGTGGAAGGAGAGGTGGACAGGTATCATCCCCTCAGTTGCACAACTTTCCCTCTCCATACCCAGCAGGTGGCGCAGTGGGTTAAACCGCTGAACCATGAGCTGTCGATCGAAAGGTCGGCAGTTCGAATCCGCGACGGGGTGAGCTCTCATTGCTTGGTCAGCTCCTGCCAACCTAGCAGTTCCAAAGCATGTCAATGCGAGTAGATAAATAGGTACCGCTTGTGGGAAGGTAAACAGCGCTCCGTGTGCCAGCTGCATGCTACGTGCTGCGGCAAGGAGAGTCATGCCGGTCACATGACCACGCTGGCTCTTCGGCTTTGAAATGGGGGTGACTTGCACCACACCCTAGAGTCAGACACGACTGGACTTAATTGTCAGGGGTCACTTTTACCTTTTACCCTAGCTCCAAGGCTAAAGTTCGTTCAGTCCATGCATTGTCATGTTACCTAGAGGGGGGACGGGCTTCCTTTGCCACTGCTTAGTCATGTTGCCAAGGGAGGTGATTCAGCCAAATAAGCAAGGCTGCAGAGGGGCTTCTTTTTATGCCAAGCAACCAAGGCCAGTCAAAAATTGTGGACACCAACTAACACCCCAATCCTAACTAGGGCTCCGCTGCCTGTAACGATAGTGGACCACAGTTCCGCTGTCATAAAATGATTTTATGATGCTCCTCTTTGAGGAGTGCCACTGCAAATGGTGGTGGTGCTGGAGGTTTGCCAGCTACCCCCACCACCGACGGTAGTCCAGTGGCAGGGGTGGGGGGGACAGGGCGAGGATTGGGGCCTCCCAGGGGCGTGGCAGGGGCAGAGGTCAAGTATTGGAGGCACTGAAGCTGCCAATATCCTCAACTCTCACCTGGCCTTTACACACAGACCCCTGGCACTACTTGTAGAGTAGACCTATAGTGGTCCATGGCATGGCGTAGTCAGTAAAATTTTGTTTTATCTCTCCGGGCTTGCATGATTCCTGCCCACCTGCAGGATGCAGTGGAGCTGTGCTAGCAGGCAAGCACTAGTTAGGATTGGGCCCATAGTCCATCATGTGTATACGTAATGGCAGCCATGCAGAGCCTGCCATATAGCAGCAGATTTTGGTGAACTCCAGGCCACTGTCGTGCACAATGCCTGGGTTGCTAAACTATAGCTTTATTGTCTTTTGTTTTTTGCTCAGAGAGACGGAGACACACTGGTTCTGGACGAGTAACAACATTGAAGATGGCATCTTTCAGTTCCAATATGCAATGAAGATTCCATCTGCCTCTTTCTTATGTTTTCATTCATGCACAAGTGTACAGGTCCCACGACGCCAAACATCCATCAATCATGTTTTATTTAGGAAACACTTTCCATGCAAGACACATCACAAGACACCAGGAAATCGAAACACAAGGAGCAAAACATCGCTGACAGATGAAGTAGTCAAACAAGCGTTTAGCAACATGAGAAAACAATGAAATGCTCAGCTGAAGAGGCAAGGTCTTTAATTTTTATTTAGAGACACCGAAGGATGTGTGGCAGGGAGAACACGAGGTGTCTTTGCCAAGTTCTCCCGTAGAATGAGCGGGGACACATTCCAGAGGCTATCTTTCCACATGCATTTCTTGTGGCAAACCTCAAAAGGGACTAAGAATTCTGTTTTAATGGGAAAGCTATAAAATCTAGTTCCCTCCATATATAGTATTTATAGCCTGTCTTTCTGTCAGAAAAAGGAAAATCTTCAAGACCGCTAAGGACGTATACAGTTAGAAAATCATAAAGCTACATATAATCATTTTATCCTGTTATACTTTTGTATTTTTTTGCTGTTGTCTTAGTTTTGGGTTAGGGTTTGTTCTTGAAACAATGTAATATGTGAATTATGGCTACAAAGTTATTACACTTATGAAATGAATTAGATCAGGGATTCTCAACCCCTTTCCGGCCGAGTACCACCTCTGGCGCCAGTCTCCTGCTGCGTATCACCGGAAGTGACTGCCGATGACATCATCGCCAGTTACTTCCGGGTTTGGGGGTTTTAGGAGGCCAGAAAATGCAGGTAGGAGGCTCTGGACGGGTGGGAGGGCCCTGCTGAGTGTTCCCGAGAGGCTCAGTCAAAGGCAGGAGCCTCTTGGTAGTGAAAACACTGTGCCCAAAGCGCCATTTCAGAGCAGGGGTACTGTGGTGCTGCGGTCCAAGTACCACCTGCAGTCACCCAAAGTACCACTGGTGGTACGAGTACCACTGGTTGAGAACCCCTGAATTAGATGCATTTTTTTTTCAAAATGCTGATGTTGTGTTTCTGCCACGGCCAGTCGTTCTGAGATGGTAGGCACAATTTTGTGGGGAAATGGTGCACAAGTAAACCGATGAAACGAGACAACCAAAGAAATATGACCGTCAGCTCTGACTGGTAGCGGCTTTCAAGAATTTGGGTGAAGCTTATTTTCTAGCCCTACTATTGGATATGTATTCTACCTGGAATTCTGCATGCACAGCAATGGGCTCTTCTGCTGAGCTATAACTCCTCCCTAAAAACTAAATGGTACATCAGAACATCAAACATGCACCTTTCTCAAAAGCTTCCAGGATCTCAAATACCCAAAGGAATGATTTTAATTCATGGCACAGCTCCTGCATGTCAGTCCTGTGGCAAAAAATCCCATCAGTTCTCAACATCCAACACAGATTCAGAGTTGAATCATAGCACACTCGATATAATTTACATTTTCTGATGGAGTGAAATTCAAATTTGTGTTGAATATATCAGACACTTCTGAATCTTGTCCGTTCAAAAAAACCACCCTGGTTCTGATGAATCTGCTTATGAATAAATATATGTTACAGCACAAGCCTATGCATGTCTACTCACAAGTAAGCTCTTCAGGGCTTTTTTCCAGGTATGTTTTATAGACTTGCAACCTAAGATTGCAATTCTGTCCACACTTACCTGGGAATAAGCCTCATTGACTATAATGGGGCTTACTTCTGAGCAGATGTTCATAGGACTGGGCTCTAAGTCATTGGTAGTCTATAAATGTGTTTGCCGTTAAAGTGCCACAAGGCTTTTTGTTGGTTTTGCTATAAGAAGCTCAAAACCATAGGACATCGTCCAGTGCGCTGCCAAACCCACTGTATCTCTTCTCCATGCGCTGCTTCTGCAGGTAGAATTTCCCCAACGCACACACACACACAACGCTTATGAGGAAAGGTACAGCGTTTGGAGCTTTTCAGTCTAGAAAAAAGGTGCCTGAGGGGGGACATGATTGAGATCTCTAAAATTATGCAGGGGATGGAGAGAGTGGATAGAGGAAAGTTCTTCTCCCACTCGCACAACACCAGAACAGGGGGCATGCACTAAAATTGAGTGGAGGGAGAGTTAGAACAGACAAAAGAAAATATTTCTTTACCCAGCGTGTAATTCATCTGTGGAACTCCTTGCCACAGGATGTGGTGATGGCACCTGGCTTTAAAAATGGCCTTTAAAAAGGGATTGGATACATTCATGGAGGAAAAGACCATCACAGGTTACAAGCCATAAGCAACCTCCTGGCTTTAGAAGTGGGTTTTCTCTGTGCCAGGTGCAAGGGAGTGACAACAGGAAACAGGTTATCTTGTTGACTGTGTGGTCTCGCAGAGGCATCTTCTCCATACACTGCTGCTGCAGGTGGAATCCACCCCCCCAACCCATTTTCCTGTTGGCTTCCGTCCTGTGTGTGAAGAGCTTGGCATTAATAGGGCACAAGGAGGATTGTGTCCACAGTATGTACGTATTCTCTGTAAAATGCACCAGCTTTATGCTGCCATCTTAAATAGACTTACTACAAAGTAAGCCTCCACTGAGCACAATGACACTTATTTCCAAGTGAACATGTTAACAGCAAGTTAATAGCAAAATAACGAAATGCTTTCAGACTTAATATAGTCCCAAAGAAAACCCAGCTTATCAAACTTAGGAAGTCAGGGGGTATTTTGCCAATGAAATGAGATGTTTTCTGCATAAAAGAATATATTTTTAACTCCTGTTAAAATGAGAATGAAATAATTAGAACTTATTCACGGCTTCTCAATGCAAATTTCCTATGTGAGAAATCTGATTCTCACCAAAGAACATTTTCTTTATGGTATTGAAATGAATAGATTTGCAGAATGTGAAATGATAAATGGCCATTGGGGGTGATCTCAGGTGAGGTGTTATATCCTCTGGGAAGAGAGAAGAAAAAAAAGAGATGGGCTGGAAAGAAAGTTAAGCAATATTAAATGTGGTTTTCTGATGGAAATATACTACTTCCTTTTAAAAAAAAGTCTGGTTACCTTTGTTAAAAAAAGAAGACATGATTTGGGGCCTAAGTTTGTCCACACAAACATTAACTGCAAGGAGGAACTGGTTCTCACTGTGTCTTCATATGAAGGTTAGACGAACACTGCAATGGAGTACAGGTGTCAAAATACTTAAGCAACAACTCCATGCCTCTCATTTGCACATGCATAGTGTACATTCGGGGCCACGGTGGTGGCTTAGTGGTTAAGATGCTGAACTGCAGACCAGAAGGTCGGTGGGACAGCAGTTCAAGACCCGAGTGCCGCGTGACGGAGTGAGCTCCCGTCTCCTGTCCCAGCTCCTGCCAACCTAGCAGTTCGAAAGCAAGAAATTGCAAGTAGATAAATAGGTACCGCTGTGGCAAGAAGGTAACAGCGTTCCATTAGTCATGCCGGCCACGTGACCACGGAAGCGTCTTTGGACAGCGCTGGCTCCTCGGCCTTAGAAACGGATTTGAGCACCGCACCCTCGAGTTGGACATGACTGGCTTTTGAGCAGGGGATACCTTTACCTTTACTGTACATTCTCATGTGATCCTGTAGAGAAGCGCTCTGACGTTTCACATAGAAATTCAAAGTGAGGCAGATACCACTATTATAATCCTACTGGTGGTAATGTTCTGGCACCACACTGAACGGTCAAGTCTATCCCTATCACTTGCCATCTTAGTAGCACACCTGGGAGCTCCCAACCACATAGTTCCTGTGCTTCAGGTGGATGCGGAGCCCCCTTCGCAACTGAGTATCAGAGCAAAATGCTCATACTCAAGGTCCAGGTTTCAGGGGGCCCTTTGGCAAACTGCCCTCCATGGGCACTTCATACTTGAGCTACCCCCACTCCAATTATTGGCCAAGAAAGTCACTCTACCACCATGGCACAAAGGCTACAGGCATGGAGGGGGTCTCCAGGATTGGCAGTGGACCCTTCTGAATGATACTAATCTTCAATGCTGGTCCTCCTCATTCAGAAGAGGCAGGAGAATGATGTCATCTGCCGTCCTGCCCCAAAGAACAGGACAGGAAGTTTTTATTCATTGAGCAGTGATGACAATGAGGCTGCCAGACTTCAGGTTCTGACCTGAGCAATTCAGAGTTTTTGCCCAGGTTTCTGACAGCGCAATCCTGTGTAACTCTTGCACCGGTGTAACAGTAGATCCACCAGTGTAAGTGCACTTATGCCAGTGTAACTTGCCGTACGCCGATGGATGCAAAACGGAAACCAGCGTAACCCCTCTTGGATGCCGTGCATGCACAGTTCGGATGCAGGACGGAGACCAGCACAACTCCGCCAGTGCAGGGGGCATGCCGGGGGTGTCCGAACATCCCCAGAATGCCCCCTGCAATGACGAATTTGCACTAGCACCTGTCCTGCATTTGAACTCCGTCTGAGAGGGGTTATGCTGGTGTCCGTCCTGCGTTCATCAACGTACGGCAAGTTACACCGGCATAAGTGCACTTACACCAGTGGATCTACTGTTACACCGGTGCAAGAGTTACACAGGATTGCGCTGTGAGTGGAGTAACTTCTCAGGATGTGGGCCCAGAATTCAGTCTGCTGGCCATCAATCGGGCTTCATCCCAGTCCATTGCCAGTCACTGGGTTAGATGGACCAATGGTTGGACTTAGTTCAGTGCAGAGTTGCTGGTGAAATGTTCCCAAGCCTGGCTCAGAGACTAACCTTGGGGGCTCGTAAAAGCTCCCTTGATTCCAAGTCAACTTGAGACTCTTCAGCTTCTCATATAAAGGCAGCTTCATAAGTTTATTACTATTGCTTTTCAGAAGATATTGGCATTCCATGTATTTCTATTATAGATGGCAAATTCCCACGTGCATTTCATCACTTGATGTTGCAATAAAGCGATAGACACGCATGTGTGAACCAACCTATATCCTGGCCACAAAAAGACCTTACAGCAGGTTGCCATTCAGCTGCATTGATCCAAGTATTTCTCCCCAACAGAAAGTTATAGCTGCTACTTCCATAAGGAATACCAAATATGAGCAGGTGATTCGTGTGGTATCTTAATTCCGAGAGAGAATTTCCATCGCTGCCATTACTTGTTTCAGACTTATACCTTTAGAGCCCAATCCTATCCTCTTCCCACCCCCACCCCCAATTCAGCTATACAAAAAAGGTGCACTGGAGTGGCGTCGCTGGAGGTGGCGGAACACTAAGTTCTGCACTGCGCTGACCTCCGTTACTCACCGGCACGAAGCAGCCCCGTCCCCTCGCCTTCAGTGGGGAGAAGGCAATGCGCAGGGGACTCCCTGCGCATTGCCTTCGCCCCACTAAATGGCTCCGAAAGCGAGGGGCAGGGCCACCTCGTGCCAGTGAGTAACGGAGGTCAGTACGGTGCGGAACTTAGCATTCCGCCCCACCTCCAGCGACGCCACTGCACTATATCCAGTGGGGGAGATAGGGAGGCTTGGGAGGGGAAAGGGGAATTCTTTCCCCTTGCCCCCCTGTAAGCCTCCCACTCCACAATGGGTCTCCTCAAACCTGCACCAGCTCTTTACCTGGCGCAAGTCTGAGGAGAAGGGATGTTTTAAAGAAGGGATAGGATCTGGCACGCGCCATTGCTGCTGGATCCACCCTCTCCCGCTGCTTCCCCGCCCCCATTCCTTCCTCCTCTCCACCCAATTTTACCCCTCCCCGGCCACCCCTCCCCCACCTCTACCTTTGTGCAGGTGCAGCGGGTTCAGCAGTGGTGTTGCATCTTGCAGCAGCACGTACAAAATGGCCACCAACGGAGTGCTCTGCGCGTCGTCAGCAGCCATTTTATTGTTATTATTCATTGAATTTATATTCCGCTTTTTCCCCATAGGGGGGGACCCAAAGCGGACCTAAATTTTACAACAGTGGAACTCGTTTCTGCTGTCATAATGGGCTCCGTAGCACAGCCCAATCCTGGATAGGATTGGGCTGTAAGTCTTTTTTCTTTTTCTTGGCTGAATGCAAAATGGATTTTGACTAATAAAAACGATATTGATGTGATTTGCTTTTGAGAAGCAGATGTCAAATCATGTTTGCCTCTCTTCTTAAACAGATTTACAACAACCTAAGACAGTGTGCATCTCTCCAACCTCTTATATCTCCAACCACTGATGACAGTGCAAGGGAGTGATGTCTCCATTTGCCTTAAGGCAATTGCTGCTGAATCCTTTCGGTCAGTAGATTCGGCAGCAGGCAGACATCTAGTACAACACAAAGGGGCATTTCTGACGTGGTGTTTCCTGTTTGCCTAAAGAAAACGGTCTTAAGGCAGGGGTCCAGATTCAATGGGAGATGGCCCCGACATAGCCATTCAGCTGGAACTCACACGTATATAGCACAGCATTCTGACAATTTGTTTCTCAAAATGGGGTTGTCTTGGCATTGGTGTTGCAATCATAATTTAAAATGTTTAAAAACTAAACACAGACACACACATATACAACATTTAAAAATATGAACCATATTACCAATTCTGAGATGAGATACAGGCAACATACCGGTAGTTTGTGGATTAAAGAGGAAAGGGAAAGAAAGGGGGGGGTGTTTCAGAATTTCCAAGTAGGTAGCACCCTTGTGCCAAATGTCCCTTTCCAATGATGTTTTTGCAGAGTGAGCAGGCACTTTTCACTTACATGAGCTGCAGAGACGGTCAGGCAGGGGCGTCACTAGGTTGTGGAGGGGTGGACCACCCAGGTGTCACCCCAGGGAGGGGTGACACCAAAATGACTTTCTATTCTGTTACCGGTGGTGCAAAACTGATGCGGTTTCCGCTGCATCCTGCGGGGGAATTCTGACTGCTGGAGGTCTCCCCGGGGTAAGAGGATATTTGTAAGCTCCAGGGTAAGCCCCAGCAGCTGCAATTTGTCAATTCAGGCCTAGCTGATATCGCTGGTGCAAGTCCAGCAATATCACACTGGCGCAAGTCCGCATTGATCCGTGTCATCAGAGCAGGCCTGGGAAGGGGGATAGGATATGGTGCGTGCCAGTGCCACTGATCCCTCCCTCCTCCCTGGCCCAATCCATTCGCCCCCATCACCACCCGTGCCCCATCCCATTTCGCTCCCCCCCGCACCCTTCCCCCACAGTGTATAGCGCTGGACTTACCTTCTCCGGCAGGCACCTCCGCTGTGCTGGCACCAGCGGGAAAGATCTGGTAGTTTTACAGCACTGGGATTCAGTTAATTTCACAGTTTCTCGTAGTAGTTAGTTCCTGCATCATCAGCTCAAGAACTCAGGAGTGAGTTAAGCTGAAAGACAAGCTATGTGTCCGAAGATCTAGTCTAAGGTTTTGCCCTGGATGTTTCCAGAACATTGTTATAATTAAATAATTTGTTCCTAATTAAGAACTGAACAGTAGCGTTGCTGAAGGTGGGACGTAATGCTAAGTTCCGCACCACCCTGACCCTCCGTTACTCACCGGCACGAGGCAACCCCGCCCCCTCGCCTTCAGAACCATTCAGTGGGGCGAAGGCAACACACAGGAGACTCCCTGTGTGTTGCCTTCGCCCCACTGAATGGCTCCGAAGGCAAGGGGGTGGGGCCGCCTCGTGCCGGTGAGTAACGGAGGGTCAGGGTGGTGCGGAACTTAGCATTCCGTCCCACCTCCAGCAACGCTACTGGAACTGAAGCATCTCAGATTATTTCTGCCGTTCTCACAACATGACAGGCATGGATCTCATATCTCTCCTAGCAATTGCCTCTGCTTTTTTAAGGGGCCAACCTCTCAGTAAACTGACCATAGGGTTTGCATAAATTAAAATGATTTATTTTACTGTTTTCAATCAAATGTTTTATTATTGTATGCTAGTCATTTTCTAATTAGTCACGTTGGGACCTCGGGTGAAGAATATGGATACATTAAACACCAGTACTAACAACAACATGTAGATGAGAAATGGTCACTTATTTTGGTTTCAGTATGTATCACTGCACCGCTTTCAACTGCTTTGTCTAACAGACACTTCCCTGCCGTTCAAAGCCACCCTGCAGACACACCGAAAATTTAGCTTGAGCGTAAATCTTTGGTCCTCGCTGGACTTCAAGAAATCCTCCCTTGCCCCCAGTTACAAGTCTTTATGAGGCTTCTGTGCATTCTTCTAAGGAAAACGGCTCACATGAAACAGACTTAAATCTGCTAGGGTTTTTTTTTTCCTCTCTCCAGTGTGGGAGGCAAAAAAATAAAAAAATAATGAAAGCACAACAGTGAACTGCAAAGAGTGTGGAAGGGAAACAGCTGAAGAAGACATTAGTGGGCCTCCAGGGCTCCCAGCCAGCTCTCCTCCACATGTTTGTATTGCAGTTCAGAGTAGTAAGTCACCCTACCTTCTTGCCACAGTCAAGAGGAAGTGTGAACTTAAAGGCCACTGAACACTGACATTTTCTCATTATTGCACAATTAGAGAAACACCTGCGCTGAATCGGGTTGCATCATTCGGAGAACAGCCGGAGGACCCCGGAGCCTTCCGTTTCTTACTTCTTGTGCCAAATGAATGGGGTGTCTGGAGTTTGACACATTTCCCTGTTGGGATGCAGGAGAAGATGGGGGTGCACAGAGGGAGGTAAACATTTTATAAATATGGTCTTCAACTGTGCATTGCATAGGTTTTTTCTGTACAGCTTTCAGAATATAGTCTTCATATAACAGATCTTTTTACAAGCTCAGGAATTACAACAACCAGAACTACTACTACTGCTACTACTGCTAGAATACTACTACTCCAACTACTACTGCTAGCATCATAGAATCATAAGGTCAGAAAAGACCTACAAGATCATCAGCGCTTTGAGCCTTGGATAAAGCGGGATAAAATCTTTTAAATAAGTCCAGCCCCCTGCCAGTGCAGGCAGTCCACAACTACAACATCCCTGCCAGCCCAATCCTGATCTAAATTAGGGTGGCGGAACGAGCATTTCGCCGCCCGGAGTAGTCGCAAACTTGCCGTAAAGCACGTTTGCGACTACTTTAGAGCTGGGAAGGCCGGCGCAAGGCCGGCCTTCCCAGCTCCGCCGCCCAAAGACTTGGCCCGCCGCCGGACCCAAGCACGGTAGGATCCAGAGGACGGGTGGGAGGGTCGGCAGGTGGGTTGGCGGAGCCGGGCGGGTGCCCATAGGTCCAACCGCCCCAGGCGGGGTGGAGGCATGGCTCCCGCCATATCCAGGTCCCCGCTAGTCGGCTAGGCCTTTACACAGCCTCCTCTGACTTCCGCCAGCAAAATAGCTGGCGGAAATCCAAGGATGCCTATCGGCCCCAGCCGCTGTTACACTTGGGGAAGGGCACGAGAGCCCCCTTCCCCGAGTAGACTTTCTGCCGCGGGCTGCCTGCTGCAGGCTGCCTGTGGCGGAGATCAGGATTTGGCGGACGGCCTCTGTCGCCCGGCAGATTCTTAAGCAGGATTGGGCTGTGCATCTGCTTAAATCTAATCTACCCAGAGTCTTTTAAAGACCTCCAATGACAGAGAGTTCACCACCTTCTGAGGCAGACTATTCCACTGCCAAACAGTTTGTACCATAAGAAGAGGTGTCTGAAAATGGTGTTATTATGTTATTGTTGTTTGAAAATGTGTTCACGTACACCAGGGTCTGCCTAGAAAACTCTGTTAAAAGGGGGGAAAGCCCCAAAAATCACCTTTACCTTTAAAACACCAAACTGCTGCGTTTCCAAGCATCCACTGAGCTTCTGCAGCCTTAGCAACCCACTTTCGGGTTGCGCGAAGGCTCTTCCCCCCCAGCCTTGTCCCAGAATGCACCCTGTTAACAGTGTTAACAGTACCATTTTTAATTGAACCAATGTGGTTCAGCCTAGGGCCTTGGAGATGAGGGTTCAGTTCCCAACTCAGTCATAAAGCTTGCTGGGTGACTGTGGGGGAGTTACAATCTCTCAGCCTAACCTACCTCACAGGGGTGTTGTGAAGCTAAAAGTGCGGAAGAGCAATGTGTGTTGCCCTCCAGCTTCTTGGAGGCAGGGTGGGATATAAATACATTTAGCACCACCATGTGGATAAAAGGTAGAATGCAATTCAGTTGTCCCTTTGATGATCTTTGATTCCAATTGAAATATTGACAAATTATTGATGGCTGTTTGAGGCACGAGACTAATTTGGCCAAGTAATCCAGCCATTACTAAATCCGCTGCAGCTGCGAATAGGTAGGAGGTGCTCCCACAAAAACAAACAGCAGCTCAGACTGGAGTTCCTGCTCTTTCTAACTCCTCTCCTATGAAAAACAAAAACACACACACACACCCCTGTTAATTTCAGATTTTTTAACATTTGCAAATGCAACATGTCTGCATGCAAGTCAGAGCGACTGAGTGCTGGGAAGGAGCCTGATGGAACAATTATGATGGGGTCTGCCTTCATCTTGAGCAGGGCTACCCAAAGGTATCTAGTTGACCTGTGTACAAAGCAGGCCTTGGTGTGATCCAGCAGGGTTTTTCTTGTGTAATTTAAGTAGACAGACCTTTACTTCAACCGGACGGGTGTTTTTTTTTATGGGGGATTTGTGGCTGGAAATGCAAACCAGCCCCAACCCACCTGTAATCTGCAATATTAATAGTGTACTGTATTGCAAGGCTGTCCTAAGCCACTCTTAGCTTTCCCTCTCCCAGACATGCAACATGGAGAATGGATACACTGGCATCTCTAGGGAGGTGCGGGGGTGCAGACCGCACTGGGTGACGCACCAGGGAGGGGTGATACGTGATTGGAAGCCGAAACCGGAAGTGGCTTCCAATCGCGTCTCAGACCTGTTTTGAAGCACAGGGAGGACTCCGACAATGAAACAAACTGTTTTGAATTATCTGTATTCTATCAAAAGTTATGGCCAACTAACCGGAAAAATAAAACACAACTGCCTTGTGTAACAAAAAATGGATTTCCTTAACTCAAAACAGACCAATAAGACTGATTGTTCTGAGAGCCGAGTTGGTTACTGATTTGTTGGGTGACCTGTACTGTTATATACTAAAATAAATAAAGTTAATGGGGTTGACACCATGAGTTACAGGACCGGGTGACAACACTGACCAGGAGTAATCTGTAAAAATACATAGCCCTGCCTGATGGGCATCTTTTGTAGAACCCAGCCCAGTCCAACCTTGTTCCTCCCTATTCACCTCTGGGGTCCATCATGGGGGTGACATGCTGAGTTCTCTCACTGGGTGACACAAACCTTAGTGACACCTTTGACTAGTACCCTGATGATTCCCAGAGACACAGAGTTCTTCTTACAATTATTCAGGTTTTTTTTTTCTTGAGAATGCTACATTTTGTGCTGGTAGGACTTTTGCTGCTTTTACTTATTTTTATTTATTGAAAACATTTGTTTCCCCGCTCTTCAGCTGACAAGCTCTTAGGGTGGCTTACATAAAATCAAACAATGAGCTCTTTGACCTTTAACTTACTGGGCACTGCAGATCCTGTCCCTTGTTGTACAAGTTAGGCGAGTTCTATACTATAAAAATTCCCTCTGTTGGATTGAAGAGTATCACCGGGAAGGGGGGGGGGGGGGGAGAAATCAGCCTTGGTTTTTCTAGCTTAGTGGAAGCGAACAATTCACAAACTTTTAATGTGTCAGGGTATGTGTGATGGGGGGGGGGGAAGAGGTAACTACACATGATAAACCCATTGTTGAATGGCAGGTTTGACCAGGACGTGGTTTGAAAGTGGTCCATTCATATAAAAAATAAGCCATGGGGAACCCAAATTGGCCTGGAAATATGGTGCATAGTGAGGGGTGATGACTTACACACATACCCATGGTGCCATTTGTTCGGCAAATAGCCAGCCTGGGGGCAGATAGCTGCAACTCTGGCAGAATGAGCTCTGTGCTTCAAGGCTGCCACCTATGCTAGAATGCCAGCGTGCCTCAACACTGGGTCAAATTAGCCCATTGCATTAAGATGCGTGCTTACACCTGGGAGAGCCTATTTTTCTCTCATGGGGAGACCTATCCTGAGTGGGATGGCAGCGTGCAGGGAGAAGGAATTAAATCTTTCCCTTTCTCCTCATGCTATTTTCCTGCCGAGAATCTCCCCAGGTGGGGGCATTTGCTGCAAACATTCAGTCCAAAGAAAGGGTTCCAACTACATCAAGTTTCAAATTATTCAGATGTATTTTTTTAGCCACTTTGTGGATTTGATCAAAAACCGCCTCTGCTTTCAAGAGATGTCCTCTTGGCTGACTTCAATGATCTAGGGCTTAAGTCCTTTATCTTCCCCTCAGGCAATGCACAGCCTTCCATAGCACTCAAGGTATTTAGGGGTAAGAACCCTTAAAAACAGCAATGGATTCTCTCACAGTGTTTCTCCAGAGAATAACTGTTCCGCCCGTGCTTTTTTTTTTTTAATGAATGAGAACGTTCTGTGGATGTTGTTTCCCTTCTCTTGTCGCTTTTCTCTGCAACGTTTCTTAAATTAAGGAATGGGAGAACGTGTTGTGTTTAAACTGGAGTCAGGAGATCGATCTTCTAATCCTGCCTCTCCATTCCTGTTTTGAAGTGGTTATTTTTCCATCAGTGGAAGGGGGTTTCCAATGCCCCCTTTGTGTTACGCAGCTTGCCCATGGGACTGTTTTCTTCCCCTTCCATTCCAGGCCTGTTTCCTGGTCCCATTATATTCTGCACAGTATTAATTATTTAATTGTTGGAGGGGGGTGTCCCAGTTTAGAACCAGGAAAAACTGGTAAGCCTACATTATATTCTGTACAGTACAGTATTCTATTCTGGGTACGTGGAAGACACACAAAGTTAGGCCAGTGTTGGCAAAGTGCATTTTTGCTTAGTTAGAGAAATGCTGCAATCCTCTGCATGCTTACTTGGAAATAAATCGCATGGATCTCAGTTGGAGTAAACATTTCTGCTCGCTCTCTGCCAAAAATGCTGCTGCTTTTACAAGCAGAGTGCCCAGTTATTCCTTTCATAAAAATTTCAACTGCTGCAGTCTCTGGTATCTTTTTATATAGAAGTTGTTGAGCTGGGGAATGTGGAGTGGAGGCCAAGTTGGAGCACACAAGTCAGCATATCTGTGTTTGCAAATTCTAGAAAATGCACATTAGTTCTCACGATTGTCATTCTCACAATTGTCATTATGACATAAAAAGACAAGTTTGTGGTTATCTATGTGGATAGTAAAGGCCTCAATATACTTTCCATGCGAGTATGTATGACGAAACCATGACAGGCTTTTCTTCTAAGGCAGCATTTCCCAAAGTCCTCCCCGCAAGTAGGGGAAGTTGTAAGTATTTGCGGGGGCGGGCCAGCAGCAGCAGCGCTCCCAGGACCGCGTTGCCGCAAGGAACAAAAGGGTTTTTTTACTTACTTATCGGGGGTTGCACTGGCCCTACAGAGGCTCGCTTACCCGCTCGCCATTGCCACCACCATTTTTAAAATGAAGAAACTTACCCGGGCACCGGCATCTTGGATCACGAGATTTCACGATCCAAGATGCCAGCGCCCAGGTAAGTTTCTTCATTTTAAAAATGGTGGCGGAGGAGGATTGCCAACTGGCCCGGAATCATTCTGGGAACCGAGCCCAGATTTCAGGATGGTCCCGGAAATTCCAGGACGGATGGTAAGCCTATTCAGATCGGCTCCCTGAAGCGATCGAGATCCACTTCTGGTTTTCATTCGAAACTGGAAGTGGGTCTCGATTCCTTCAGGAAGCCAATCTGAAGCATGGAGAAGCCCGAAAGAGGGGGCTGTGCCCCCCCGCACCATCTAAAGAGCCGGTATGTTAAAATAAACCACCTTTTGTTCCTGGCGGTGGGATGTCGCCAAGGTCACCGCACATCACCACCTCCCTTATGGGGGTAGCGACTACACCCAGGTCTTGTGGTGGGTTGCAACCCACCAGTTTGAGAATCATGGCTCTAAAGAAAAGCAGTTTTGGGAAGGTGTATTTTGAAGCAGAGAAGAGGCAGGAAATGGGACTTACCGTTTCCCTTTCTACTCCTTCTCCGAGCAATTACACCCCCAAGTCAACTTTTATAATGGCGAAGACAGATGTACACTAAGGACAAATTCTACTCCTTCTCCGAGCAATTACACCCCCAAGTCAACTTTTATAATGGCGAAGACAGATGTACACCAAGGACAAATTCTATGACATACTTGAGAGGCACCTTAAATTTGAACCCAGAGCCAAGCTGTCTTCTGGCAGTCTGGAGAAAGTGAATGTCTTAAAATAAAAACAAGCTGTCATGGAGAGATTAGCAAAATAAGAGCAAGCCCCCCCCCCCCAGCTTTGCAAGAGCTCACCAAACATTGCCCATACACAATCAAGCTTATCTTCACAGCCATAAGGGTTATAATTATTGATTTATAATTATTTATGAGAGCATGAAAACAACGGCTTGAGCTCTCAGGAAGTCAATCTGCTAAGGAGGCCCTTGAAGCGACAGCTTCAGTTTGCAAATGTATGAAAAACAACCACTGCTGTATTACAAGACACAAGTTTTATGGGTGAAGTAGCCATGTAATTAAAATATAAATGCAGATAACTCCAGACACACATGTATAAAGTCTTCAAAAGAGCCACTCGTAGAAAGGAGACACTAAGAAAAATTAAAACAGTGAGAAGTCCGACATTTACAGGAACCAACGTTTCAACTTCTAATCTGAAGTCATTTTCAAGGTGTAAACAGCAAAGCTGGTATGAGCAACCGATAAAGAAAGCTGCCATAAATAGACTACCGTATTTCTTCGAGTCTAAGGCGCCATCGATTCTAAGGCGCACCTTTACTTTCAGTACCACCAGCAGGGGAAAAAATAAATAAATTGATTGTAAGACTCGCCTCCCTTCACTGAATCTACCCGCTCAGCACCAACTCTCCCCAGCATGTCTCCTGCAGCTGAGGATGACTGAGTGCACTGCCTTTGCATAGCATTTCTGGCCCTGCCAGAAAGTGCCATTTCCTTCGTTACCTGGGCTTGGGGGAACTTCAGGGAGGCCTGCGCAACCCTCTGCAGGCCTCCCTGATCTTCAGTTCGGCGAAAAACAGCGATTTTGGGGCATTTCTGGTTTTCGCGAAAACCAGAAATGGCTGAAAATCACCAGGTTTTGCTGAACTGAAGATCGGGGAGGCCTGCAGAGGGTCGCGCAGGTCTCCCTGAAACTCCCCCAAGCCCCAGTAAGTAAGAAGATAGCATTTTGGGATGCTTTTTGGAGACCTTCGATTCTAAGACGCACCCCATTTTTTGAAATGCTTAATTGGGAAAAAACATGCATCTTAGAATTGAAATACAGTAGTTCTCATATGTGGGTAGGTGCCTAATTTGTTCAAGAAACAGAAATTTCATTCCATGCTTATTTTCCATACAAAGATCTTTGCCCAGTCAAATTCTTAAATACACTCACCAAATTGTTTTGGTTTGTTTTTTTTTGGGGGGGGGGAGGTAAATATCGATGCCAATTTCTATGAAAAAAAAATCCCATGGGGTAGTAAAAACACCCCAAAGACAAGTCAGGTTTTTTGCTTTATTTGGAAGGTTGAGGTTTAAACTGGAGATTACAGGGATTGAATTTGAGACCTTCTGCATGCAGCATGTGGTTCTGCTACTGAACTACAGCCTCTCCACAATTTTCCCACACCAATTAAGCCATTCTTCTATTGATGTTACTGAAGGCCTGCACCATTTATTAGCTTCTGCTATTTTGGCAGCTTTAGATACATTTCAGGTTAGTTCAAATTGGGTCTAATCCAAAATATCACTTAGATTATCTAATCATTTACAAATCGGTGTAAAGGGGAGATGTTTTGATTGTACCCATTGGATTTCAGAATTTGCCAATAGAAGCCTTTCTGTTCAAACCATCCCATCATAAATAAATATGAATAAAAGTGGCCTTAAGCTAATCATATCTCCAGTATTTGGCCCAATTTGCTTTGTTGATTCTGTTTATTTTTATATGGAGTCAGATGCCAACAATGTACAGTAATACCTTCTAATGGTTTTCCCTGAATTTGAGACATGGTGATGCCTCAAGACCTCTAATAAGATTACATGCCACATTGGTACATTTACGTACAAGTACGTACAAGGATTCCCAACAATCGGCCACGGATGATGCAAGATTTTAGGTCACCTTATGGTTGGGCTGCCCCTGACTTTAACAATCATGGATCTATCTTGGATAAATGTCCTTGATCCTTTTCCTGTTTACAATGAATGCTTCAAAATTGTTAATGCTGTCTATGAATAAAGGTACTATAAGATGGAATTTCAGCAATTCATGTCACATAGCTGCAGGTATGAGAAAAGCTGCACCTCCCCAAATCACTTTCAACTAGGGATCAGCACCTGGAAGGCCAAACCCCTCTTGAGTAGCACCATCTCCTCCCCTTCCCTAATGTTTTCAACTCAGAGGTGGGGGGGGGATGGCTGTGGCAACAGGACTTGTTGCTCGTCTCCTTCGGGTTATGAAACTTCCACCCACCATGGCCTCCTCTTAGTGTTCCTTCCAGAAAACAACCACTAGAGAGTTAGTGGGGGCTAGTGCATAAAGTGGGCAGAATTCAGGCTTGTGGGATCTAATTCATTTTTGCTAGAATTCGAATGAAGACCCAATCTTATGATCAGAGAAGGGATTTTAATAAACTCTAATCTTGACTGGCAGAGTGCAAAATAGCGGCTTTAGTAGGGCAGAACCAGATGAATAATGGTCGATCGAGGGCGGAGCCAACTATCTACTGCACCCACTAAGTCATACACTGGGACAACTGGCATATAGAAGCAAAAATCTACATTTGAATTACTCCAAATGGACTAGATCCCAAGTAGGGTATCCCTTTTATTAGGAGCAGCTTTGCTGGTCCGTTCTGCATTGAGCGTTTGAGTTCTAATTTCTACAGAATTCTTCATTAGGCTACAAGTTAAGAAAAAGGGGAGGGGCACGTTGGAAGTGCCCCAACAGTCTGCAGTTCGTAGAATCTAAAGATGGTTAGATTTGGGCAGGGGGTGAGGAGAGTATGCTGACTTGGACCAGGCTCTGTTAGGTGTGAGATGGTTTAATTACAGACAGGGGGTTGCTGGGATTAAGGCTAATGGCTATCCCTCCCCCTCCCCCGCCTGCCTTTTAGAAAAATCAAACCCTGGAGTTACTCCGTCCACCCCACACTGCTTGACAGAAATGCAAGGGTTCCTTCCAAGGCGGGGGGGGGGAAGGGGAGAGAAGCATTGTAGACTATCTACTGGCAGAACAAGAAATTAAGCAGACAACCTAAATGACTTTCAAAAGGGAAATTCCTAGCGGACAAGTCTCCCAGTGACCAGGATAGCCATATGGCAAGTCAAAGGCAATGTTGCCTTCATTCCAGTGGTATCACTGGTGTGTGGCGGGAGGGTGGAGCGCACGGGGTGATGCGCCGGGAGGTGCCCGGAGGGGGTGACGCACAAGGGGGTTGATGCGCCGGGAGTCCCAGCATGTCGACCCCTCCCAAGCTACACTCACCCCCATCCCGGCGCGTCACTCTCGGAGCCAGCAAGTCGAGTTGTGTCTTCCTCTGCAGCTTCTGAATAGGCCCAGCAAGGCTTCAAGCAGCGCATGCGCACAACGCCACTCGAAGCCTTGCCCTCAGAAGGCCAATCTTATGATCAGATAAGGGATTTTAACAAACTCTAGTCTTGACTGGCAGAGTTGTACAAAGAACTGGTCAAAAGCTATTCATTCTCATATTTTACAAGAAACACTGAGGTTGGGAGACAAGTGATACACACAAGGCCAGCTATGACAGTTCATGGTGGTGGTGGTTTTACTTGCAATTTTACATGCTATTGTTCAGTAAGAATCAGAAATCCTGGCTGGAAACCTTTCAGTCACCCAGAGATCAACTCCTTGGTCCTGATCTACCTTCTCTCTGCTCCCGGTGTACCAGATAAGGTGCGATGGAGACTTTTGTTCACATCTCTGCTCAGGCATGAAGTTCGCTGGATGACTAACGCTCAGTCTAACCTACCTAATCAGGTTTGCGAGAATAAAATAGCACATGGGAGGTCTGCTGACTTGAGCTCCATGGAGGCAAAGTGGGATAACAAGTGTATTAAATAAAAGAAGATGAACATTCTTGCAGGCCAGGTCCTCTTCGACACTTGTAGTGTCTTACTGGCTCCAGGTGGCCAGCGGGTGGCACAGTGGGTTAAACCGCTGAACCATGAGCTGCCGATCGAAAGGTCAGCAGTTCGAATCCGCGACGGGGTGAGTTCTCGTTGCTTGGCCAGCTCCTGCCAACCTAGCAGTTCCAAAGCATGTTAATGTGAGTAGATAAATAGGTACCTCTTGCAGAAAGGTAAACAGAGCTCCGTGTTCCAGCTGCATGCTACGCACTGCGGCAAGGAGAGTCATGCCGGCCACATGACCACGGAGGCATCTTTGGACAACGCTGGCTCTTCGGCTTTGAAATGGGGATGAGCACCACACCCTAGAGTTGGACACGACAGGACATAATTGTCAGGGGTCACCTTTATCTTACTGGCTCCAGAGGACTGTGGGACATGAAAGAGTTGCTCCCACCTCTTCAAGCCCTAATCTTTCCACATGTGCTCAGGGGCACATGTGCATGGTTATACATGGGTGCCTGAACATGCATAAATACTGGGTCGTTGAACTGCTGCTGTAAGGCCCATGACTAAGGAAATGGGTGTTGCAGAAGAATGGAAAAGTCAGCTATAATCTCACACACAGTATTATTTATTGAGGGGATAACTGAACAAATGCAATAAAAGAATTAAATGCTAAGCTTAACCAAATCCAAACATGCCACAAAACACACACTGACAGGAACAAAAGGGAGAAATAACCACCTAATCATATGTGTTGTAGGTTTGATGGAAAACAAGGGCCAAAGGCCAAAATTTACCTGTCTGAATCTGCTGAGACAAATGCTGGAACATTATTGATGGAAGGGAACCATGAGGGCAGGTTTAATTATATCTCCAAAACAATTAGAAGGAATGAGAGGGAGAAGGAGGGTTGTGGGTTCAAGAGGAAAGCTCAGCAGAGATCAGGTTTCAGCTAGTTTGGTCTTAGGAGGGGGAAAAACAAAGCAGAAAGAACGAAGTTACTTCCCAATCCTGTGTAAGAGGCACCAGCCGGGCTAAATGGCTAGCCGCTGCATCCTACACAGAATGCGGCCCGTGTCGGCGGGACTGGGGTACAACTTGGGGAAAAGGGACGTTTTTCTCCTTTCCCCCCGGTGTCGGCCCCAATGGGCCTCCTCAGATGTGTGCCACATTTGGGGGGGTCGGGTAAGGCCAGCCAGGCCCAGGAAGGGAGTTAGAATATCGGCGGAGCGCGCCGCTGATATCCCCATCCCCACCCCCTCCCTGGCCTAGCCAGTCAACCTCCCTGGCCTAGCCATATACCACCACCCTAGCCTGCCTTCCCCATGCCCTCCCACCACCTGGTGCAGCACTTATCTGTGGTTGGCGGGCGGGTACGGGTCCAGCAATGGATTGAGCAGCACAGGTTTCCACGCCAGCGCCGCTTACTCCAAGGGTCCTGTGAAAGTGCTTAACTTTCGCGGGAGCTCCGCTGGTGTTAATTAGGCAGGACTGTGCCCTTAATTATCTCTCCTAGGTGCCTAATAATGGTACACGTATTCTGAAGTTGCAAAGGGGGTTGCTGGACTCTCAAATGCACCTGCAGTGGACGGAGAGGGCATCCACATTCTTGAGGTTTTTGGCCATACTCTTTAGAGTGTTTTGGACTATAGTCTAACATGAGAACTACTGTAGGATGAGCTCCTTCTTTCCCAAAGATGGTTCTTGATGGGCTTCTGTTACTCATCCCTGGTGGTTCTTGATGGGCTTCTGTTACTCATCCCTGGTGGTGCTGGCAGTTTCCTGTTGGGCCACACCTTGGGAGGGGTATGACTAGGTGCTTCTTAATGGTTCGTGAGTCATAAGAACATAAGAAGAGCCCTGCTGGATCAGGCCAGAGGCCCAGCTTCCTGTATCACACAGTGGCCCCGCCAGATGCCTCAGGGAGCACACAAGACAACAAGATACCCGTTTCCTGCTGTCCCTCACTTGCACCTGGCACAGAGAAAACCTACTCCTACAACCAGGAGGTTGCTTTTCCCCATCATGGCTTGTAAGCTGTGATGGACTTTTCCTCCATAAATCTGTCCTATCCCCTTTTAAAGGCATCCAGGCCAGGTGCCATCACCACATCCTGTGGCAAGGAGTTCCACAGATGAATTACATGCTGGGTAAAGAAATATGTTCTTTTGTCCGTTCTAACTCTCCCTCCACTCAATTTTAGTGCATGTCCCCTGGTTCTGGTGTTGTGCGAGAGGGAGAAGAATTTCCCTCTATCCACTCTATGTCCTACAGTATATCCACTCTAGAGTTCTATGTCTTCACTAGCATTGGGCTCTGATTGAACTGTCAGTGAGTGAAGTTAGTGAGAAGCTGAGGCACTCTCCTTGGTGACCACAAGTGGTCCCATTTATCTCAAAGCCAGGAAACTCCCAGGACTAGACACTGTTCGTAAGATGGCAGGGCCAGCTGCTCTTCCAAAGGGGCTTTGTGTGTGTGTGTGTGTGTGTGTGTGTGTGTGTGTGTGTGATCAACTGATGGCCTGAAAATATGTATCGTAATTACAATTCATTCTGTATCGTTTAGCCATCCAAGTAATGGCTTAATATAGTATCATTAATTATAACTGCCTGGTGGTCGTGTTCTTTTTTCCTCCCGATTTGGACCTTAATGAGCATTAAACACAACTTCAATTACTGGCATGCAGGTGTACTTTGTAATCGCTTCCCCCCACAGACAGGCAAGAGCATTAAAAATAACTTAGGAAATGTAAATGACACATTCTGAGATGCTCTACAGCTTTGAGGTGTTATTGTTGTTTTTAAAAAAAATGCCAATTTGCTGTTTTCTTAAGCAATTCTCTGCCAACTCTTCAGGCCAACTGAACAGAAACACCCAGTAAATCAAGGACAGGAGAGAGGTTGAGGAGTCTGACACATGCATGTTTATCAAGTGACAACTGCAGCATCTTCAAGCAATGAGTTGTGGTGTGTGTGTGTGACAGGTCTTAAGATGCAGTGGAATAAGTTGGTGGAGTCCTGAGGAGGCAGAATGGACTATACCACTTCAGAACTGTCTAAAATACCCTCCTTGCAAATAGAAAACAAGAGACAAGAGAGACAACAAGGGAAGCATCAGTGATGCTTTCAGGCACATGTACCGAGGCTTTGATGCCATAGGGTAAGCAGACACATATAGGCCAGCGGCTTACTGGCTCCAGGTGGCCAGCGGGTGGCGCAGTGGGTTAAACCGCTGAACCATGAGCTGTCGATCGAAAGGTCGGCAGTTTGAATCCGCGACAGGGTGAGCTCTCGTTGCTTGGCCAGCTCCTGCCAACCTAGCAGTTCCAAAGCATATTAATGCGAGTAGATAAATAGGTACCACTTGCAGGAAGGTAAACAGCGCTCCGTGTGCCAGCTGCATGCTACGTGCTGCGGCAAGGAGAGTCATGCCGGCCACATGGCCACAGAGGCGTCTTCGGACAACGCTGGCTCTTCGGCTTTGAAATGGGGATGAGCACCACACCCTAGAGTCGGACATGACTGGACTTAATTGTCATGTCCAACTCTAAGCAACTTTACCTAAGCAG
The DNA here is from genome assembly GCA_026170595.1 of Plestiodon gilberti rubricaudatus. NCBI lineage: Eukaryota > Metazoa > Chordata > Lepidosauria > Squamata > Scincidae > Plestiodon > Plestiodon gilberti. The sequence continues at coordinate 220,624,599 of JANXHW010000003.1, forward strand.
ACATATAGCAGCAGCCCTCCCAAGTCTCTGGTTGAGATCTCTCCAGGCATTGGCTACACGAACTGCACTTTTTGTCCTTCGCAAATCCAACGCTAATATTCTCAGACCTGCTACCTTATCGGGACACTTGTCATGCACACAGCTGTTTTCACGCTGGCGCTGCGGAGCCGCTGGTAACTGCAGCATCCTGATTATGATCCCAATCCACTGGGAGGCAACACATCTAGCCAACAGCTGGTGGGAGGCTGTAGGTGCCAACTGTCTAATGAAAATGTTGGAAGAGGAGCCGAGAGGAGGGGGGATGAACGGGAAGTAACAGATGATGTGGAAAGAGCAGAGGACCAATCAACTAAAACTGTAGTAAAGGCAAAGATTTGTCATGACAACTGTACCAGCATCTGTGTCAATTAGAAGATGAAGGAAGAGTGCTAAGGGAGGTCAATGAGGCATCAGCACGAGTCGTTGTTAAAAAAACCTGGACAGATGAAATAGTTATAATTGCTCACTAGTTCAGACTGATGAACCGTACTGGGGCCTGACGTGCCCTACCCACCCCGTTCATTAATAACTCTTGTCAACGGGATTTTTGTTTTGTGAATGGATTTTGCATTTGTAAGAGAAGCAGAAAAGGAGATATTCGAGGACGAATGGGTGTGAGCCTCCGGTGTGTGGGGGCTGCGAGGAGCTTCTTTGTCACAGCTGTCCTTTAGGACCTTATTTTGGCAAATTGCCTCTCTCAGTACCAAATAGCACATTATGCTGGAGCTTGGCAACTGTAACTCCTGCTGTAATGGTCTTCTTGTCAAAGCAGCCAGGGAGGGCACTGGTTTTGATTGGGGAGGGGCATAGGTGGGAGGGTGGGTTTTACGTTTTCCTGCTGTTTCCCCGACAGGAAGCACTCTCCCAAGCCAGGGACCTCGCCTGATAGGGGGCGGTGGACCCCAGGGCGTAGGTCGCAGGGCTCAGGGGGTGGGGCGGGGCTCCTTAGATTTCGGTGGGTTTTTTGTATTTTTCTGTGGGTTTTTTTACTGTTTTCGGGGGGGGGTTAAGTGTTAACGTGGCATCTGTTTATGTATGTTTGCTTTCCCCCCACTTATCTTGAATAAGGAAGGCTTCCAGCGACGATCTTCTTCCTGCGCCCGGGAACATCTTCTCCCTGCGCCCGGGCGCAAACTCCGTTAAGCCCCCAGCAGTGCTTTCCAGAGTTTGCGCAGGCGCAGAAGGTAAACTGGAAACTTAGTCATTCTGCGCCTGCGCAAACTCTGGAAAGCGCTGCTGGGGGCTTTACGGAGTTCGCGCCCGGGCTCAGGGAGAAGATGTGCCCGGGCGCAGGAAGAAGATCGTCGCTGGAAGCCTAGGGAGAAGATGTGCCCGGGCGCAGGAAGCCTAGGGAGAAGATGTGCCCGGGCGCAGGAAGAAGATAGTCGCTGGAAGCCTTCCTTATTCAAGGTAAGTGGGGGAAAAGCATACATACACGAACAGATGCCCCATTAACACTTAAAAAAACCCGAACACAGTAAAAAAACGTTAAAAAAACTTACGGAGCGCCGGGGGGGCCGGGGCGACGGGGGTCCCCGCACCAACCTGCTCCGGGCGCAGCGACGCCTCTGCCCCAAGCTGCCATTTGCCATGGAGGGAAAAATGTCCAGGCATGGTAAGCTTTCCCATCCACAGCTAATGCGGGGAGAGCAGTTTGGATCTAGGGGGCATCCACTGAAATTGAGTGGAGGAAGTATTAAAACAGACAAAAAATATTTCTTTACCCAGCGTGTAATTAGTTTGTGGAACTCTTTGCCACAGGATGTGGTGATGGCACCTAGCCTAGAAACCTTTAAAAGGGGTTTGGACAGATTCATGGAGGAAATGTCCATCACAGGTTACAAGGCATGATGGCGATAAGCAACCTCATGGTCTTAGTAATAGGTTGTCTCTGAATGCCAGGTGCAAGGGAGTGGCGACAGGATACAGGTGTCTTGTTGTCTTGTGTGCTCCCTGAGGCATCTGATGGGGCTACTGTGAGATACAGGAAGCTGGACTAGATGGGCCTTTAGCCTGATCCAGTAGGGCTCTTATGTTCTTATGACCAGGGCTGCGGCGGATGGGAACAGGGTGGAGAAGAACATTGTCCTGCAGGTTGCAGTCATGGAGCTCCAGCGCAATGTGCAGTGTGACTTATACTGTCTTTTTGCTAATGATTAGCTGCTAAATTGTAGGTGCGAGAGCCCTGTCATTTTCTCTTGTGACACCCTGTGAAGCATCATCATGCATACTGACAGGGGTATAAATAAGTAACCCGTTGGATTTTGCAAGCTGTATATATTTGCTCAAATAAATAGGCAAGTGCATCCTCAAGTTAAGTCCTCAAAAGGTGGAGAGATAAGTGCTAGGCTCATTCATTCTCCTTTTTTCCCTTAGTCCTTTTTCCTTCTCTCTCGTTTTAGCCTCTTCCCCTATCAAGTCACTTCATTATTATCAACAAAAGCAGCACTGAGAGGGGAAACTGTTGCTTTCCTTTAAATATTTGCTGTAGCTTGTGTAATTACTTGGCTTGGCAAGGGATATGAAGCATTATTGAATTTTCCAACCTATTTCTTGGAGGAGCAAAAAATCGCTCTCACTTCCCTCTTCAAACCCTCCAGAGGAACTCTTGATAAACAGGTTTAGAAGGAAAGAAATAAAGCTGCAAACACAAACGAGAGTTTGGAGAATCTGCTGCTTGGCTGGTAGCTGTGTGAATCCTTTTTCAGAAGAGTTTGAACCGTTTATATTTAGGCCGGGCCCCTTTTACTGTGTAGCCCCACCCCATCCACAGTTTTCAGGGTGTTCCTTTTGTGCTTTGTATACAGTCCAGCAACGAGACCAGCCTTACTAACAGCGCAATCCAGCTCTTGCTCCGCCACCCTAAAGTGTCGCAAATGTGCCGTAAAGCACGTTTGAGACTACTGGCACAGAGGCCGGCACCGCTCACACCCCCGGCAGCCTGGACCTGCGCCAGATGACCCAGGTCCTAGGCTTCTTAGCACAGGGATGGGGACGGGCAGACTGGGTCGGCAAGGGAGGGGGGCCATTGACCAGCCCGGGCTGGGAGGGGGCGGGGATATCGGTGGCATGCTCCACTGATATCCTAAGCCCCTTCCCAGCCTGGGTCGACCTTACACGGCCTCCCCGGATAGACACCAGGTTCAGAGCTGGCATATATCCGAGGAGGCCCACATAGGCTCCAGGCCTGCCAACACCCGGGGAAGGGGATTAATGTCCCCTTCTCCCGAGGTGCTCCTGGGCTACCCCAGACCAGCCCACGACCGGCATTGAATACAGCAGCTGACCCTTTAGGCTGGCCGTGTATCCTTACACAGGATTGTGCTGTAAGGCTGCAACTCTAAACACAATGACAAGGGAGTAAATTCCATTGAACATAATGAAACATACTTCTGAGTGAACATATATAGGAATGCACTCTCTCTCTCTCTCTCACTCTCTGACAACCACTCATGTGTGTGTGTGTGTGTGTGTGTGTGTGTGTGTGTGTGTGTGTGTGTGTGTGAGAGAGAGAGAGAAATGGGCCTATGATCATCAGGGCTGAGCGGCAACTGGAACCCAGGTGTACCCTTTCTACTCCAGCACTCTAACCACTACACCTTAACCGTCACACAAACTATGCAAAGATCTGCCATGATCCCAAACCTCACGAGCTCTGATGCAACATCAGCAGGGAAAGCTATGAAAGTCTCGTGCAAGCCCACCTTGTGGAAACAGGGGTTTCCCTGAATCTTGCCCACCAAAGAAAATGCAACCCACCCACCCCGTTCATCCAGAGCTCCGTGTATGCCTCCGGAGCCTGTATGTAGCCTGTGCAGTGGAGCCTCCAAGTCAGGGATTAGTACTCCGGTCTTCCAGCACGCTTCATAAGCACGAGACTTTCATAGCTTCCCCTGCTGATGTTACAAATGAATGACTCCAGGAGCCCTCTTAAACCTCCTGCTTAATTCACAGCCTGATTAAGATGTGTGAGCACACAGCTTCTTGCTCTTATTCTGTCTATCACCATATAGCCAGACCAAAGCTTCTGCCCTCCTGTGGTATTTCCAGCTAAATAGATATTAGCAATATGGGCAACTTCCCCCTTCTGGCAAATCAGTACAACAATCACACTGCAATTATAGATCAGTCATCCGGCTTAGTCTCTACACAGGAAATTATTATGTTTCAACCAGGAATTTCCCCTTCCTTGCCTCCTCCCACTTTGATAATGCGGCGCTCCGGTGATGACTGCCTTCGTGGCGCTTGGTCTCGGAGTTTGCAGAGCGATTGTAGCCAAGTCTTTTGACATCTGTGACCTACTTCAGAGCTTAAATCCATGAATGCTGTAAATTTCTCTGCAGCGCTTCTGCGGCAGACGACCTGGGGAGCAGGGTCTGGATTGATATCCTTTTGCCATTTATATTTGGAATGAAAGGCCTGCTGTGAATGACTGCCTTCACTGGTCCACTTTCAACCTAAACTCAGAAGTCCCTAGCCTTGGCTGCAAGGATGTTGGAAGGGTAGGGGTGCAGCAAGGAAACACTGCCTGGTGTCTGTCTGATTGAAGTTTGCTTCAAGTCGGCAAAACTGTTTGCTAAAAATAAATAATACCATTGCATCCATTACCACCGTTATCTAGTATGGCTGGGTTAGGAACAAGGAGATCCAGGTTCAAATCTCACTCGATCAGGAAGTTCATGACCTTGGACTAGTTACCATCCTTCAGCCTAAGCTACCTCACAGGACTGTTATAAGAATAAAAAGCATCTGAAGGGATTCTCAAGGATTTTGTATGGGTTAGAGCAGGGGTTCTCAACCTTTAGAGGCCCGGGTACCCCCTATCACGGTCCAATTTTCTGAAGTACCCCCTGCTAATTAATTGGATCAATCAATTAGGTAATTAATCATTAAATAAAAAAGTACTAACAATTTTAAATGTGAAAAAATGTCTTATTTAACTCTGTCTGTGTGTGGGTCTGAGAGAGACATGCAAGGATCTCTTTTTTTCCTCCAAGTCACACTTCCCAAAATCAGCTCCTCCCTCCCCCCCCCACCAAAGTACATTTTCCAAAGTACAAAAAGAAGCCCAAAACCAAAACCAGAGAGACAGAAGGGCTCAGAAAATACTTACAATTTAAAATCCATGTTAATTAACACTTAACTAGCTGCTGATGGGGTAGATAAGGGACAGGGCTTGGCATACCCCCAGCAAGAGGTCCACGTACCCCTAGGGGTACCCATACCACAGGTTGAGAACCCCTGGGTTAGAGCCAGCCTGCTGGCCATGTGAGCACCATCACACGTAATCTAGGTTTTAATCTGATGAAGCAACAACAATCAAGAAGCTTGTCGTGGCACCTTCAAAAAGAGCACATTGAATGTGGCATGTGCTTTTTGTAGTCAGGCAGATTCAACAGCTCCCATCCAGCTGTTCAAGGGGAAATAGGAAGCTTCCACCCAGTTGTTACATGGTAAATATTTCATTTCTGTTTATTTCTTTTAATCCAGGGTATGCAGGAAACATGCATCTAAATAGGTGTACTTGGTGCCTGCCTGGAGAGTAACAGATCAGTAGCATGGCTATTTTACATGACTGATGGCAAGAGGCCACAGGCCAGCACAACTTTTCATGGAATCATGGAAAAGGACAACTTTTCATGGAATCATTGTCCCAGAAAATCCCTGGTCTGGTCCCTTTAAGAGGCCTAGCCCCACCCTGGGCTGATTAGTTCCCCTTTTTTTTCTACACTCACAGGTTTAGCAGTCCAGGTCCAAATATTAAAGTCCAAAAGCCAGTCCAAGGTCAGAAAGCCAGTCAGGGTCCTCAAGCCAGTCCACATTCAAAGCCAAAGCAGGCTCCTCAAGCCAGTCCAGAAGTCAGTCACAGTCAGTCTTTCTCCTCCAAAGCTTTCTCCTTTCTACAATACACACCTTTCCTTCCGCCAGGTGCTGCTTTTATACATGATGACCTCTAGTGGCTGCAGTTGATTAGCCTGTCTGCTGCTGAAGCCTGGGTTTTAACCCCTTATACCCTAGGCCTATGAAGAACCACTGCTAACACCACACCCTATCTCCTTGGGGAAGTCTTCCGCATTTTCCAATACAATCATATCATCGTGATCGTATTTATCATTGTGATCATATCATCGTGATCATATTTATCATCGTGATCATATTTATCATCGTGATCAGCCCTTTTCTAGGCTTACCATATCCAAAGGGGGACAGGGTGCCTAAACCTTTAACCATTGTAAAAAGAGGGAATTTGGGCAGGTGCAGCTCATAATGGAAGGGTGCAACAAGCTGCACCTGCCCAAATTCCCTCTTTTTACAATGGTTAAAGGTGTAGGCACCCTGTCCCCCTTTGGATATGGTAAGCCTACCTTTAACTGATCCATGGAGCCGAATACTCCAAATTGGAACAAAGACCTGTTTACTCCTGAAATGTACATGCAATCTTCAGAATTCTTACTCATTTTAAGGCACTATCCGATGTTCTAAGAACTAATATTATTAAATGATTCTAAAGGAAGGCTGCCTGCCATTTTTGCCACACAGGTGGCACACCAGCAACAGTGACTCTTCCCAGCAGATGCAGACTGGTGGTTGTCCTTTCCCTCCCTCCCCCACTCACCCCCCCCCCCCATCAGAATGACACGACTTGATCAGGTAGGCTTACCAGATCTCCAACCGGGACAGAGTGCTAGACCTTTAGGAGAAGGAATGTGGGCAGGTGTAGCTTGTTAAACCTTAGAGCACAATCCTAGGCATGTCTACTCAGAAGCAAGCCCCACTGAACACAACGGGGCCTGCTTCTGAGTAGACATGCCTAGGATTGTGCTCTAAGGTTTAACAAGCTACACCTGCCCACATTCCTTCTCCTAAAGGTCTGTCCCGGTTGGAGATCTGGTAAGCCTATATCAGGTAGCTTCACTCTCAGAGGTGGGGGGGGGCGGACACCAGTGACTGCCAGCTACTGGGAGGAGCACCATCACAAAACCATCACAAAAGTGATCTGAGACAATCTGGGGCAAGACAGTTTCAGTCCCCTTCCCTATAGCAGTGTTTCTCAAACTGTGGGTCGGGACCTGATTTCTGGTGGGTCTCGCAGAGCCTCCAATGAAAACAGGGGTGATGGAAAGATCAGATAACTAATTGCCTCCAGTCCTGAGGCTATTCAAAAATCAGATAGCTACTAATTGCCCTTCAAAGAACTGAGCTCCTGCAGTTTACAAGATAGCTGCTAACTGCCCTGCAAAGAGCTGAGCTCCTAAACTTTGCAAGTTTCTGTAAATATAGGGAGATAAATGTTTGAGCAGGGTTTTTTTCTGGTGTTTTTTTTCCAAATCCGTCAATGACTGGTAGTGGGGACAGGTGAAGGCTGGGTCCCATAACTAAGCCCCTCAAGCCTTGAGGCTATTCATTAGGGCTGTTTCGTTATGAGAAATGGATTGAGGTTTTTGCAAATAAATAAATAAACAAAATATTACTTGTAAATAAATAAATGAATGAATAAATAAATTGTTTATTTCTTTATCACCTTTAAGTCTCGTAAAGCTAGATGGCTCCCGACAGATGTCATTTTAAAAAGTGGGTCCCGGTGCTAAAACATTTGGGAACCACTGCCCTATAGATTGAAGCCAAGATTTCTGTTGAGGACTCTTGGCTCAGCTCCACATATCAGTTATCTCTGCTAATATCCTGGCTATTTGGCAATGATTTCCCACCATCTTAGTCCCCACCTTCACCCCAAAATTTCTGGCTAAGGGCCTGGTTCACTCCATTGTGAAGCCATGTCATGTCACATAAAGCGAAAGGCAGTTAGGGTCCAATCCTATCCAACGTTCCAGCACTGATGCAGCCGCAATGCAGTCTTGGGTAAGGGAAACAAACATTCCCTTACCTTGAAGAGGCCTCCGTGACTGCCCCCCCCCCAGGATGCAGCACATGCCTCATTGGCACAGCTGCATCAGTGCTGGAAATTTGGATAAGGATTGGGCCCTGAGTCTATGTATTGTCCTAGGTTCCTACAAAGAGTGCAACAGCCCTTCCAAAGGAGACTGGCTTTAAGAGACATCTCTCTCTCTCTCTCTCTCTCTCTCTCTCTCTCTCTCTCTCTCTCTCTCTCTCTCTCTCTCTCTCTCTCCTTAAAATAAAATAATGATAAAATAAATTGAGCAAAACTATGAATTGACTGCACAGGATAGAGGAGCATGTGAATCTGAATTTTTTATAAGAATTTATTGTGCTCACGATATCCATGCCATTAAATCTCCGACCCTCGAGCCAAGCGCCTCGTTTTATAATGAACTGATCGTGCACACACAGAGAAAAAAGAACTTTCCTTTCCATTAAAGTATAGAAGACTGTTTTTATGAATTAGGATACTGCAATCCCAAGTTTTATACTTTCTATATAAACCAAACGGGCATAAAACAAAACAGAATCAAATCAACTGAATCTTGGAGCAGAAGCAACCAGATACTGTAAATGTGTAATAGCATATCGCCCTCTAGTGACTGGTGCGTTTTTTCTTAGCATTTGTTACTTCTGGAATGGTAAAGGAAAAGCACCTCCACCTACAATTCTTAAAGGTGTTATATTTCCTGCATTTCTTCTTAAGGATTCGTTGTTGTTGTTTTTCCTCAGCCATTCTCATCCAAGACTCTGCTTCCAAAGTGTTTATCTGTGTCATTGCTAAGCTTCCGATTGTCATTCAGACAGTTTTTTTTCCTCAGCCAAACCATCTTCCTAATATGGAGCCAAGAGAAAACGAATTCTTACCAAACTTCATGCCCATGAAAATGTAGGGGATGTGGGCTTCACATCATCCTGCATTTTTGGATACAGTGTAGCCTCCGTTGCAAAGGGAAGGCAGTGACATAATGCAGGTGGCATACATTATGCGCCTCTCTGCTTTGGGGTCTTCGGCACATATGTTGCGCATTTATACAAAACCAAAGGCACTGTTTCCAAATATGTGATGACTATACAAAGGAGTCAAGGAGTAGGGGTTGTGATTGGTAGCAGGCCCTGGGATGGAAGGAAGGCTAACAGAACTTGACATATGAGAAAAAATATTCGGTGGAAAGTTCGTTGCCAGGGTGAAAGGATTGCCCTGTTCTGAACGGCCTGCTACCTGCTCCTTGCCCTTACACCCACTCATAACTCTTCTTTTCACTCCCATGCACTGGAAAAAAAAAATCCAACCTCAGCTCCAGGCCGCCACAAAAATCCAAGTCTGAACATCATCCAGAAGCATTATTAGTTGATAAATTCATTGTTTATTTGTTTATACCGTATTGTCCCGAGTATAAGATGCACCTGATTATAAGACGCACCCTTAAAGTTTGGCGCTATTAAAAAAATTTAATTAAACCACTGGCATTAAATTGCAACAGCCTGATTATAAGATGCACCCCTAGTTTAAAAACCTAAATTGAGAGAAAAAAGTGAGTCTTATACTCAGACCAATACGGTAATAGTTTTGTTGCGCCTTTCCTCGCTACCGTGAGCGCTCAAGGCGGCTAATATGACATACGCATAACAACAGAACAATAAAATGACCCTTGAAACAACCAATCAAGTAGCAGCAGACAGTGTTAGAACAGTATATAAATATGAAAGCAGAGAAAGAACATGGCATCAGTAAAAACTGCAGCAATAAAAGCGGCAATAAAAACAATCAGATAACAAAGGGCCATAAAACAGTAGACAGTGTTAACAGCAGCAAAAGAGCGGAAAAATAATAAAATGGCAGTAGAAGTGTTAAAACATAGTAAAAAAAAGAGCAGTAAACAGTAAAACAGTAAACAGTAAACCAGCAACAAAGGTGGGAATAAACAGTGGGAGACAACTCACGTCAAGACAAAGATGCCAACTGAAAAAAGAAAAGTTTTGAGCCTCTGCTGAAATACCTCCAGGGAGCTTTTCAACTTGTTCATAAATGACCTGGAGTTGGAGATAAGCAGCGAGATGGCCAAGTTTGCGGATGACACTAAACCTTTCCAGGTGGTGAAGACCAGCAGGGATTGTGAAGAGCTCCAGAAGGATCTCTCCAAACTGGGAGAATGGGCAGCAAAATGGCAGATGCGCTTCAATGTAAGTAAGTGCAAAGTGATGCACATTGGGGCAAGAAATCAAAACTTTACATATACGATGGGTTCTGAGCTATCGGTGACAGATCAGGAGAGATATCTTGGGGTGCTGGTGGACAGGTCGATGAAAGTGTCAACCCAGTGTGCAGCGACTGTGAAGAAGGCCAATTCCATGCTCGGGATCATTAAAAAAGGGATTGAGAATAAAACGGCCAATATCATAAAGCCCTTGTACAAACCGATGGTAAGGCCACATCCAGAGTATTGCGTCCAGTTCTGGTCACCACACCTCAAAAAGGATATAGTTGAATTGGAAAAGGTGCAGAAAAGAGCGACCAAAATGATTTGTGGGCTGGAGCACCTCCCTTATGAGGAAAGGCTACAGCGTCTGGGGCTTTTCAGTCTAGAAAAAAGGCGTCTGAGGGCGCCTGACACACAGAGGAGAAGGTGATGTGGGGAAAGGTGGTCCACCAGGTATCTAGGTCCAAAGCCATGCAGGGCTTTCAAGATAAGCATCAGCCCTTTGAACTGAACTTGGAAAGTGACTTGAAGCCCGCGAATCTCTTTCGACATCAGTGAGACATGAATGATCCTCATAGTTAGCAGCCTAGTGGCCAAGTTCTAAGCTAACTGTAGTTTCTGAATAGTCTGCAACGTGCAAATGCAGTCCCACATCAAAGCACATCGCATTGTTCTAACATGATGGAGGTGAGCAGAGCAAGGAGAATGATGGCCAGATTGTCTTTCTTCGGGAGAGGTGTCAGCTGATGAAAGGTATCCCAGGCCACAGATGCCATTTAGGTATCCAATTCAGGGACAGAACTGGATCAATGAGCACCTCCCAAACTGCAAAGCAGACCCTTTCAGGGGAGTGCAAACCCATTGACATATTGGTCAAGCACCACCTCCCTGTATTTCAGGGCAAGGGTGCTCATAACAAAAGCAAGGATTATGAGCTATGAATATTCACATTAACAACCCTATTCCTTGCAAAGTTCATCAGCATCACAAAATAGAGGAGACAAATCCCACGTTATTTAACGGTGTGCACCAGCCTGTGTGTGTTGCCCCCCTTTTTTTGTACAGCACAAGGGGCTGTACAAAATGCAGTGAAACCCACAGAAGGGGGCAGGGGGACGTTAACTCTTTGCTCCAGTATGGTTCCATTCCAAATTGCCCCCTGTGTGCAATATTCAGAAATGGAAAAAAGCCAATTGAAGCTTTTTACCTATTGTAAATAGCACACAGTGATCTGGATTGGAAGGGCAGTAGGAGCCAAGGGCTAACAGTCAGATAACAAAGGGCCATAAAACAGTAGACCCTACCCTCCTGTCCCACAATATTTCTGTGTTTTGCATGCCATGAAAAAAACAACAGGGAATGGTAAACGCAGTTAAAATAACATGTGATTTGGCCCTTAGTAAAATGGACTTCTCTGGTTTTCTGGGGTGAAATGTTTCAACTCTACTTGGAAATGTGAGGCTAGCAATCTATGAAAGCCCTTGAAAAATCAGAACATGCTGACATTTGTTTCCTTAATCGAAGAAGAAACTGCTATAGAGGCTCTTTAAATAATAATATTAATATTAATAATAATAATAATAATAACAGCAACAATAACAATAACAAAAATTGTGCGACCTCTCTCTCTCTCTCTCTCTCTCTCTCTCTCTCTCTCTCTCTCTCTCTCAACACACACACAGTTTAACATTTATTTATTCCCCCCCCCCTTCTTCTTTCTATCCTGCAGCTCCCTGGAATTAAACTAGTGATTCCCACTGGTTAAAAACAAAGGGTCTTCTCTAATCCTTGACAGAGTGGAACACTGCCATTTTCCTTGTGTACGGCTAACTTGGCAAGTTGGCTTGATGGCCCAAGTTCTCAGCTATAATCCATCTCGCTGTCTTTTTCCCCCAAAGGGCAAGAACACTTTTATTATAGGCCCCCAAAAAACTGAGGCATGCTTCTGGGATCACAGGGTTGTCTTTTGTTGAGGGCTTTACAAGTCTTGCCAAGTGTTAAATGGTTTCTGAGGGAAACAGTTGTCACAGAGACTCCATGCAGAGGCTCCTACTCTTTCTCTCTCCAAGGCCTATCATTTCATTTCTTGCATCCGCATTTTAAAGAGGAATCATCAATCATGATTGACATCATAACAAACCTAGCCACACAACACACCTTGGCAATAATCAAAGGAGCACCGTCCTTTCACCATAAGCAAATCCAGGACTCCTGGCTTTCTGGTGTCTTTCTTCCTTTAATGAACACAAAGGAACATGGAACAAAAACTCACATGTACAGTGTTTGTTTATTTTCAGAATGCATTAACCTAGTTCACATGACATGCATATTCATCACTTTGAGAGTTCTCTCTCCCTGATTACTGCACACTTGAAAGAGGACCGATGCACTTGATTGAATAATATTGCCTCGCATGCAAGTCATCATGGGATACTGCAGTAATCAGGGGATGACCACGCATGTGTGAATCAGCCCATGGGGCATTAATAGTAGATTATTAAATGAAGCAGTGGTGCAAGAATGCCTCTGAGCGGGACCTGCAATAATTGGATTACTTCAGATGTTATCTTGGATTCCTCTGACATCATGTTGCCAGGTAATGCTCAAAGCAATGGATTTGTGTCCTGGTTGCACAACTAAAACAGTTTCATAACTGCTTGGAGGTGGAGACATGGGGAAAGGACATTCAAGTTACTCTCACATTTCCTTTTTGTCGTACTTCTGGACTGTTCCTAAAGCAAAGACAAATCTTAGCATCACTGTTGGCCAAGCAGTGACCCCTTTCATTTAGCTTGCCTGTTTCTCATTCTCTGTTTGATGGTTTGTTTATAGTAGTGTTCCCAACGTTCGTACTTACCTGATTCATAATGTTCAGGTTCTTCTGCAGAGATCCCAGACCTACATCAGCAACACGGGTTGGGAGGTTGGGAGATGACTGGGCTCCTGAGATGGTACTGGAGGAAACTTTTAGGGAGGTGAATGATGCTGATGTTGCCACAGAGGTGCTGGTACTGTCTCATCCTTCCTGAATTGCTGATTGCTCTTGTGAGAAAAACAACAAACATTAGATAGATAGATAGATAGATAGATAGATAGATAGATAGATAGATAGATAGATAGATAGATAGATAGATAGATAGATAGATAGATATTGAACAATCCTTACACTCTTGAGATTGTCTCAGGCCAACACAGGCACGGGATGTCAAGTCTTATATGGGCAGTCGGGGAAGATGCTAGGAGTAGGAAGGAAAGACAGCATATTAGGTGTTGGAAACCCCTCCCCCTTCTTTAACTTTGAGAAAGATGGAATGTATGCAAGATGGACAGACCTCCCCAAGGGGAGGAGCCAGGTGGCAGTTTGTCCTCTCCAGGCCGATGGAGAGACCCAGTATTCTGTCCTCTCCCTCTGCATTATAGCAAGTGATCCAAAATGTAACAATATTCTCTTCCCTAACAATTCTGATCTGGTGCAGAAAACTCAAAAGGGCCAAATGAGTTCCTAAATTAGGGTCGTTGGTTGCAAGCCAAAGAGCCTGTTTGTCTTGAAGAGCTCAACCACCTCAAAGGGGTGTTGATAATGTTTCTCTGCTTTTTTTATCAATCGTTTTCCTTCCGTTTTTAACCACAGCTTAGTGTGCAAAAGCCCTCAAAGGGCAATTTTTATACATTTTCTAGGGAACAATCCAATTCCTACTGACTTCGTTCAGGAAAGCTCCCAAGCCTTGTGAACAAGGGACTCACAAAATGTAATCCCTGAGCTTGTCTGACAAGGTCTAGGGCGCTCCTTAACCCAAAAGAGCTAAAGCTTAGGCACAGTCCCTAAAATACGTTCCCCCAAGCTTACATGACTGTAGTTAGTACTGGGAGGTAGGATCCGATTCCTAATAGACACATTAATAACTGACCCCCGTCTACAAGAGGAAGCGTTTACACTACTCTGCCTAAGCTGTAGCTCATGTGACCTGAGCTCAGCCCTATGTGAGATGTAACACACTATTTTCTTATCACCTCCAATATAATGCTTTTTCAATGGAATAAGGTAACACATCATTACAAGTAAAGTACTGTAATCAAATGTAAGGAATCCAGTGGAGTACATGCATGTGTGAACCAGTACTTTAAATGTGAACTTCACGGAGGGAGCATAGTTCAGGACCAGAGCACATGCTTTCCATGCAGTATGTCCAGAACCAGGGGACATGCACTAAAATTGAGTGGAGGGAGAGTTAGAATGGATAAAAGAAAATATTTATTCACCTAGCGTATAATTCAGCTGTGGAACTCCTTGCCAGAGGCAAAACAAGGGTGGAGCGAAGGCAAGTAGTTCTGCAAGACTCCGTTACACTGGAGTCAGCGGCCCCTCCCCCTTGCTGTTGGAGCCATTCCAGCAGCAACAGGGGAGTGTCCTGCATGTTGCCTTTGCTGCCAGAATGGCTCCAACAGCAAGGGGGAGGGGCCGCTGACTCCAGTGTAACGGAGTCTTGCAGAACTACTTGCTTTCGCTCCACCCTTGTTTCGCCTCTGCTCCTTGCCAAAGGATGTGGTGATGGCACCTGGTCTAGATGCCTTTAAAAGGGGTTTGGATAGATTCGTGGAGGAAAAGACCATCACAGGTTACAAGCCATAAGCAACCTCCTGGCTTTAAGTAGGCTTTCTCTGTGCCTGGTGCAAGGGAGTGGCAACAGGATATAAGGTGGTATTTTGTTGTCTTGTGTGCTCTCGGATGCATCTGGTGGTGGGGCCACTGTGAGATACAGGAAGCTGGACTTAGATGGGCCTTTGGCCTGATCCAGTAGGGCTCTTCTTATGTTCTTATGTTCATATCAAATCTCCTTTTTCTGGACAAGGAGATGGGGTGATAGCATATCAGCACCAGAGGGTGCTGGATGAACACTAGATTATCTGAATCCCTTTCAGTCCAGTTACTGGCCAGCCTTTTGGACAGATATGGCCTTGGTCACTTCGATGAATGACCTGAGTTAGGGACTTCTTATGTTCTTATGTTCTTATGTCCTAGGTTCTATCCGTAGCATTGCCACCTAAGAGATAATGGGGAAAAGCTCTTCCAGAATCCCCAGAGTGCCCACTGCCAGTCACTGGGCCAGATGGACGAATGGTCAGACTCAAAGTTTTAAGATAGAATTGCTGATGAAATTCTCCCGAGCCAGACTCCAGGACCAACCGTGGGAACTTGGAAATGTCCCCTGTGCTTCTTCTGGGTTATTTAGAAGAACTTGGATAATTGATTTACTTAAAATATATATATCCTGCCTTTCTTCCCATTACCACAATGCCCAAAACAACTCACAATAATGCCATTTAAAAGATAAAACAAGACAAATATAGTATACAATAGAAAGACAACTAAAAACACCAGCCAAAAAAAAAGCAATAATAGCAGTAAACATAAATTACAACACAAGCAACTCAGATTCGCAGCGAAGAACATACTCAGTAATTTAAAATCCTATAAAACAGCAGCCACAATTAATTTCCAAGTTAGCCTGGGATTCACTTCAGTTTCTCGTAAACTGTTTTTTTAAAGCATTGCTTTAATTTAACTCTATTTAAAGCATTGCATTTCAGGAGTTATTAACATTCTATGTATTTCTATTATAGATGGCAAAATTCCCACGTGCATTTCATCACTTATCAAGTGATAGACATCCATGTGTGAACCAACCTATCTCCTGGCTACAAAAGGACCTTACAGCAGGTTGCCATTTAGCTGCATCGATCCAAGTCTTTTTCCCCATCAGAAAGTTATAACAACTGCTACTTCCATAAGGAATACCAAATATAAGCATGTGATTCCCGCAGTATCATAATTTTGAAAGAGGGTTTCCATCGCTGCCATTACTTTTTTTCAATACTTATGCCTTCAGTCATTTCTGTGACTGAACCAGAGGCTATAATTCAAAATGGATTTTGACTAATAAAAATGATATTGATGTGATTTGCTTTCGAGAAGCAGATGTCACATCATGTTTGCCTCTCTTCTTAAAGAGGTTTACAATAACTTAAGACAGCGTACAGCAACCTCTTATATCTCCATCCACTGATGACAGTGCAGAGTGTAGTCTCTACTGCTCTAGGTCAGGGGTACTCAACCAGTGGTACCAGTACCGCCAGTGGCACTTTGGCCAACTGCTGGTGGTACTCGGACCACCGGACCACTGCTCCAATGTGGCACTTTTGGCAGTGCATTTTCATTCCTGAGAGTCTCCTGCTTTTAGTCGAGCCTCTCGGGAACACTGAGAAGGGTTATCCCACCCACCAATAGCCTCCTACCTGCGTTTTCTGGCCTCCGAAAACCCGGGAGTAACTGGTGATGATGTCATCGCCAGTCATCTCTGGTGGTACACAGTAGGAGAGTGGTGCCAGAGGTGGTACTCAGCTGGGAACGGGTTGAGAACCCCTGCTCTAGGCAATTACTGCTGAATTCTCTCAGTCAAAGGATTCAGCAGGCAGACATTCGGTATAACATGAAAGGGCATTTCTGATGTGGTGTTTCTTGTTTGCCTAAAGAAAACGGTCTTAGGGCAGGGGCCAAGAAATGATGGGAAGTGGCCCCAACATGACCATGCAGCTGGAACCCACAGCTGGAGTACAGTGTGCTGACAATTGGTTTCTCAAAATGAGAAAACTCAAACTTACTCCTCTGATTGATTGGATTGGCTGCAGCAAACCACAGTTCTTACAAAAATTTATCCTGAAGCAAAACTTGCGATGAAACTTGGGTTTCTCTTTTTCAGGACCAGGTCAGGACCATGGGTGGTCCACAGGAGGAGTATTTGTTCTCCAACCTGGTGCCTGTGATGTCAGATGCAGGAGCCTGAAATTTAGCAGACCAAACAACAACACCCTGCTCTGTAGACCAAACGAGGGCAGAGAGCCAGGCTCCTGATATTTATACTACGTAGGACTGGCCAGTCCAGTGACTTGTGCCCCACCTCTCATTGCACGCACATGTGCAATGCTCGGTCCTTTGCTTGGACCTGGATGACTGTGATTAATGCTTCCCACCTCCCACCTTTTCCCTATTTACATGAATAACCCAAAAGGCAACTGCTTGACTTCTCCTATAATGTATTCTTCAGTGATGACTATAATGTATTCTTCAGAGAGAGATCTTGGGGTGCTGGTGGACAGGTCGATGAAAGTGTCGACCCAGTATGCGGCGGCTGTGAAGAAGGCCAATTCCATGCTCGGGATCATTAAAAAAGGGATTGAGAATAAAACGGCCAATATCATTATGCCTTTGTACAAATCGATGGTAAGGCCACATCTGGAGTATTGTGTCCAGTTCTGGTCACCACACCTCAAAAAGGATATAGTTGAATTGGAAAAGGTGCAGAAAAGAGTGACCAGAATGATTCGTGGGCTGGAGCACCTCCCTTATGAGGAAAGGCTACAGCGTCTGGGGCTTTTCAGCCTAGAAAAAAGGCGCCTGAGGGGGGACATGATTGAGACTTATAAAATTATGCATGGGATGGAGAGAGTGGATAGAGGGAAATTCTTCTCCCTTTCGCACAACACCAGAACCAGGGGACATGCACTAAAATTGAGTGGAGGGAGAGTTAGAACAGACAAAAGAAAATATTTCTTTACCCAGCGTGTAATTCATCTGTGGAACTCCTTGCCACAGGATGTGGTGATGGCATCTGGCCTAGATGCCTTTAAAAGGGGTTTGGACAGATTCATGGAGGAAAAGACCATCACAGGTTACAAGCCATAAGCAACCTCCTGGTTTTAGAAGTAGGTTTTCTCTGTGCCAGGTGCAAGGGAGTGGCGACTGGACACAGGTGTCTTGTTGTCTTGTGTGCTCCCTGAGGCATCTGGTGGGGCCACTGTGTGACACAGGAAGCTGGACTAGATGGGCTTTTGGCCTGATCCAGCAGGGCTCTTCTTATGTTCTTATGTTCTTATGATGACAATAAATAGTTGAGAGAGAATTTGAAAAGAGCACGAGACCAATTCTGATCACAGTTCCTTCCAGGGATTGTGACGAACCACAGTGATCCCCCTGGAGTGAAAGGGTTAGAATTGGTCTCCTTGATTCCGACTTTGCTCATTCATTTCTTGATAAAAGAACAAAACGGGTTTGAGGCATGTTTCTCTTCCGATGTTTTATTTATAACTTGAGCAAAAAGGTATGTTCAACTTCATTCATAGAGAGCGATGAATGAGCAGGAAAAAAAATTAAGGTCTTCTCTACCTCATAAAAAATAAAGTGATCTTTAAGTGCATTACAGCGCAATCCTGCATAGTGATACGACCGGCGGCACAGCCCGGTGGTCTACTCGGGGAAAGGGGACATTCATCCCCTTCCCCCGGTGTAAACTGGGGAAGGCCCGATGGACCTCCTTGAATTTCCACAAGCTAAATGCACAGGACGGACGCCGCTGCCACTCCGTTCGGATGCCCCCAGAATGCCCCCTGTGCCGGCGGAGTTACGCTGCTGTCCATCCTGCATCTGAACTACACATGTGCGGCGCCCGAAGGGTGTTATGCTGGTGTCCGTCCTGCGTCCATCAGCGTACGGCAAGTTAAACTGGCATAAGTGCACTTACACTGGTGGATCGACTGTTACACCGGTGCAAGAGTTACACAGGATTGGGCTGTAAGACCTGGGCTGCAGCTCCTCTCCCTGGCATTAGCCAGAGGCCTCGCTACGGTGGGGGTGGTACCATACGTTTTGCACCGTGCTAATCCCCGCTAACTCTCCGGTACGAGGTGGCCCCGCCCCTTTGCCATCGCAGCCATTCCGTATGGCGAAGGCAACTGGCAGGGAGTCTCCTGCCCGTTGCCTTCACCACACTGAATGGCTGCGACAGCAAGGGGGCAGGTCCACCTCGTACCAGAGAGTTAGCGGGGATTAGAATGGTGTGAACCTTACGGTACCTCCCCCACCGTAGCGAGGCCTCTGGCGTTAGCAGGGTGAGCAGAGAAAAATGTCTGGGTCCTAATACCACATCATCTGGCAGGCTTGAGACCCAAGCAAGCACCTCCCAAAGAGAACAGGTAAGGGATGTGCTGGGGAATGGGGCAGGAGAATTTAAGCCATGGTCTTGTCACCTTCCAAGTGAGACACAAGGGCCTCTGGGTTGCAACTTCGTCACCAACCTTTTTTCCTTCAATGATTATTCTGTTAGGTGGGTTTGAAATTGGCTCCGGAGCGTCAGGTGCTCATCTGCATTCTGCAAAAACCAGGCACTTAGGATGTTCATGAAGCAAAGCAAAACATTGTTACCCTGATGGCAACAAGTCAGCGTTTACATAAACATCATCTTTTTCACACAAATTGAGCAGAGATCTGCATTTAGGCTCTCTTGCCATCATGATGTCCATTAAAACAAAATGAGCAAGAGCTGTGTTTTACTTCAATAAATAAATAAGTACATATACATACAGAGAGAGAGAGAGAGAGAGAGAGAGAGAGAGAGAGAGAGAGAGAGAGAGAGAGAGTATTTATATACCGCCTTTCTGGTCATTGGATTTCTCCTCCGACTTTATTCAAGGCGGTATACATGGGCAGGCTGTTCTAAACCCCAAGGGGTTTTTACAATATAATAACGTTCTAATCTTTCATAGAACCTCGAGATGTTACTTTCACAGTCCAGCTCTCTCTCTCTCTCTCTCTCTCTCTCTCTCTCTCTCTCTCTCTCTCTCTCTCTCTCTGGCATTCGCCTCAGCACGCTTTAGCTTCAGCTGCTCCACTCCCCCACAGGGCTCTGCAGCTTATCAGCTCGGCGTGCCAGCAGCTCTCCGACAGACTTACGGCCATCTTGAACTGCTGTCCTGCAGATCTTCAGGCATTTGTGAGACGAACGCTCTAACCAACTGAGCCAGACTTCAAGGCATCAATGCATTTTATTCTGTATCTTTCTAATGAATGTAATGATGTGGAACTGTTGTCATTCTGGGGAAATCTCCTAACCTCCAACTGGTACACCTATTTAACAGACACACTGTGGCTCCCTTCCAACAAACACCACCGAGTGACATGGAAGGCGCTTCCCCATGGTGGAATACTTAGCCACTGGGGAGTGTATATGAATACTCCAGCCACATGAGTGGGACCAATTGCGTGGCTCATTCCTACCCAATCAGCATCGTACAATCCTCTGTGTGCTGCTGGAGCGCAGCGCTGGCAGAACACGCATATTCCACCAGTGGGGCAGGCCAATAGGATTGGGCTGTTAGTTCCATGGTGGCAAATATAGAGAGGAACAGGTGGGGTCAAGTGAAAGACATTGCAAGAAAACAGTGTAAAAGGATGTCATAGCTACACCATAAAGCAGGGGTGTCAAACATAAGGCCCATGGGTCGAATACGGCCTGCAGAAGCTCTTTACCCAGTCCACGTGATAAATGGGCTCTCCCAGTACTGCCCTTTCAGCAACATCGCTTCTGCTGAGGCTTTGGGAGGTAGAGAAGGTAGGAGGTATCAGAAGACAAGGAACACTATGGAGGAAGAGGCAGACCAAGAGGGGTGAGAGAGGGTGATGCTGCCAAGACGCTGGGAGAGCCCAATTATCAAACGAGCAGCCCTTTCAGCAGCGCTGCTTCAGCTGAGGCATCACTTTGCTGAGCTGCAAAGTGATGCCTTGGCAGAAGCAGTGCTGCTAAAAGGGCAGCCCAATCTTGCAAACATGATCAAGATTTGCACATTTTCTCTTCTGTCGTTTGCAGCGAATGAGTTCCTATGTGAGAACAAAGTGCTTATTTCTGGCCATCATTTGCTTAATGACGTCGCTTCCGACCCTCAGCAGGTGCCATGAATGCTATTTAGCCCTCTGTATGAAATGAATTTGACACCCCTGATATAAAGCAATCCAGTAATGCACTGAAACCATCCTTTAGACCTCTCCAATATACCCAGGACATCTGGCTCAGCAAAACGTCTGGGGGTAAAAACCCCTTGGGGTTTAGAAAAGCCTGCCCATGTAAACCGCCTTTGAATTAAAGTCGGAGGAGAAATCCGATGACCAAAGAAAAAGCGGTATATAAATACTGGTTTTATTGTTGTTGTTGTTGTTGTTGTTGTTGTTACCCACGTCCTGCTAAACAGGAGGCTTTTATAAGCCTTCTTAAGAGAGAGAGAGAGAGAGAGAGAGAGAGAGAGAGAGAGAGAGAGAGAGAGAGAGAGAGAGAGAGAGAGAGAGAGAGAGAGAGAGAGAGAGATTCAGGAGGTCTTCCTGGGGAGAGAATTTCAGAAGCAAGAGGCTACTACTACACAAAAGGTTGTGCATCTTACCACCACCGCCAACTGTGCTTCTGAAACAGATTGCTAGCACAGCAGGGCTTCGTCTGAAGATCATACAGCACGAGGCAGTAGGAAGGCACATATGGGACCCTTGCTGGGACTGACGCTTTCAGCGCCCGGTTTCTCATCTGTTGCATGCTCAGTGCTGCCAACGTTCTTTGAGGAGGGTTAGGAAAGAAAGACATAAATAGCAAGCCACTTGTCTCCAGAGAGATTTTGCACCTTGACTTTTTCCAATTCCGCTGCACTCTCACCCTTAATGCAACGGAGCAGTTGCTATTCTGTATGTAGAAGGGAATAGAAAAAAACCCAAAGACCTTTTTTTCCCTCTTCGCTTCTAGCATTCTTGATATGGAGCCTTCTATTGTCACAAGCCATTAAACAAACTCCTAAAGACAGATAGGAAGTAATGGGCTCGCAGAACGTAATACATGCATTCTAGTCCCATCAGTGACTTCTTTCTTTGATTTAATTTACCAGAAGAATGTTTACAGCAGTAACTTAAAAAGTGATACAGCCTTCCCAGGATGCTTGCTAACTGAGCATTACTTTTTAATCGATTGCGCTATAAATTACTAAGTAGCACATTTCATTCTCAGATGTGCCCATCTGGAGTCCCCATATTCCTCCGTAGGAATTGTGCCACTGCAGAATTTGGTCTTAATATCCTTCTGTGTTCCCTCCCAGGCGTGTTCCTGCAAAGCAGTTGTCCAGGTAACTCACGTAGTTTCCCTTCAGTCAAGGAGAATTTCAAGAACCGGGAGGCGTTCGTTCACACATCTGTAAGGCAGCTGGCCTTGGGCATCTGTTCTGCTAAATATTTCTTGCCCAGCCTCAGAATCTCATTTATGCAAAACAGAAATGGCAGCTCCACTAAGGTCTGTATGTTTTGCAAGTCTTTCACGCTCATTTCGCACACCTTGAAAACTGCTCGCACTCCATTTTCTCACCTGTAAATAGGAAGCAAAATTGAAAGAGGCATTTCAGGAATAGCAATGTTCATAATTAGTATGGTACATGGATTTGTCCAGGATGCACTCCAAGATAGATAGATAGATCAAGTCAAATACAGGACTTTTCAGTTAATTAAACTGATTCACAAATTCAGCTAACTGCCAGGCACCAATTACAGTCAATCCTTGCTACCCACGAATTTGTGACCTACAGATTCGCTTATCCGTGGGGAGCAGGATTGCCACTTACCTCACATCATTCGCAGTCTGTTCTTGCGTATTCACGGCTCTCCCCGGCATCTAAAGCCATCCTGAAGCTATTCACGGGGCCATTTTGAAGGTCTCCACACCATTCAGAATGCCAGTGAAGCCCTTCAGAATGCAGCAGAGACCTTCAAAAATGGCACCCACGAATAGCATGTATACCTTTAAAATGGCCGTGGGAAACTTCAAAATGGCCGAGGGAAGCTTCTGAAGGCCATTTTGAAGCTTCCCACGGCCATTTTAAAGGTATACATGCTATTCATTGATGCCATTTTGAAGGTCTCTGCTGCCATTTTGAGGGTCTCCGCTGGATTCCTGAGGGTCTCTGCACCATTCTGAGGGTCTCCATTGCTGGCAGGTAGGCTCCCCTCCCCCTAACCCCATTGATCTCATAGAATCAATAACTCCATGGATTCGGTATCCACTGAGGTTTCCAGGAATCTAACCCCAGTGGATAATGAGAATTGACTGTATCCAGAAATCAAATATAACATGAGTGAACCAGCCGCCCAAGTCATACTAGCTCTATATAGCCATTGAACTGGTAAGGAATGGAAACCAGCTTCATCTCTAGATGGCTGGATTTCATTATTCCAGCTTATTTCACACAATTCTTTAACCTGGTATCAAGGCACATTCTAAAACCTTTACAGCCTGCACTGCTTTACTTAAAGTATCAAGGGGAGAGATAATGAGAGGGTTGACTTAAAAAATCGTATGCATTCTTTATAATTTTAAGTAATTTACTTCGAAGGGACTTTGTGCCAAGTCAGTTATACACCTCACTATGGTAGTTCATGACTAGGAACATAAGAAGAGCCCTGCTAGATCAGGCCAAGGGCCCATCTAAACCAGCTTCCTGTATCTCACAGTGGCCTACCAGATGCCTCAGGGAGCGCACAAGACAACAAGATACATTTATCCTGTTGCCACTCCTTTGCAGTTTGGCAATCAGTGATAGGCTTTAAAACCTGGTGGTTGTGTATAGTGATCATGTGGCTTGTAACCTGTGGTGGACGTTTCCTCCATAAATCTGTCCAATCCCCGTTTAAAGGCATTTAGGCCAGGTGCCATCACAACATCCTGTGGCAAAGAGTTCCACAAATTAATTACACACATTTACAAATGTAAATGCCAAGTTCTTTGAATTGCATAACATCTGCCCATAACATCTGTCCGTAACATCTGCCCATTGGGAGGAAGTTCTGTGACGTTCAGTTGGATTTACTCCCTAGTATATTCCCAGAGTCGCAGCTTTAATCCATATTATCATGTCTGTTGGCTGAAGGCCTTCTGCAACAGTAGCAATGTTGTGAACCAAGCTTATGAGTGTACAGTTTGTGATCCTTGTGGGGTTCAAGGTGGGTAGCAGGGACATCAACCTTCGGCCCCATTGCTCCTCGATGAATGTTTTGCAGAATCTTTACAATATCTTCTATCATGACTACATTTTTATCATTTTCCTTGGTGATGCACTTCACTGTTTCTTAGGAGAATGCACCAAAGGCCCATCCCCATGATCCTATACATCATAATATAAACAGCTGAAAATATTAGCAACAACCAATGTCAAGTTAATGCAATTAGCTGCTGTTTTAAGGATCCGGGTCCCCTCATCATTTGTAGGGGGCATTTTCTTACCTCATTGGTTAGTATTCCCTCAGGCCCTAATCACATTATTCATCAACGAAGAGCAGAACAACCCTGTTATTAAAGCAGCCAGAAGGCAAAAATTTGGGTGTAACCACTAGGAACTTCTGACAGAGCGACGAATGTAATAACCTTGGAGAAATCCCTGGGGTATTATGCAGCAGGCTATGGAGCTTAGAGGAAAAAGAGGAAGACAACCAATGACATGAAAGAAATACAAAGGGTAAACAAATTACATTGTAATAAAAGTTGCTAGCTACAGTCCCCAAACTGGGTTGACATTTTTAAGAAAAGAAAGATCTGAGTGAGCATTTTTGGGAGGGGAAGGCATTAATTCTTTTCTTGTACTTTAATAACGTTTTCTTCTTTTTCTCCCAGCTGGAGCATGTAATTTAAGCACGCAGCACCCCTGTACCACACATAATTTAATTTGATATGATTCCAGTGAAATTAGAATTGCTTTGGTGAGCCCTGAGTCCCTACTAATAACGGCTGCTTTACTGAGCATGCAGTTTAAGAGCCCTGTTCAAATGGCCCTCCTCGTGATTGGCAGAGTGTATGGGGGCGAGTGGCTCAGACATTCCAAGGATTCCTGTGGGATGTGCTGCTTCTCTGCACATAGAGACAGACATGTTGCAGCTCTTGTCATTGGCAGCTGGCACACCTGGTGTCAGGGGTGTACACACACACAAGACTGGGGAAAAGTGGAAGTATTATTTCCCCCGCCCAACAGTAGCCTCCTTGCTGCTGCCTAGTGGCCCACATACTCATACAGCTTACATCACAAGGGGTAATGGATGCCTTTTGCCCCCTTGCAACAATATCTCCAAGTGCAGTACTTGACTGTTTGCCATAGTGGTGATTGTCACCAGAGGCGTCGCTACGGTGGAGGCGGTACTGTAAGTTCCGTGCCATCCTAGTCCCCGTTTACTCCCCAGTACGAGGTGGCCCTGCCCCCTCACCGTTGGAGCCATTCAGTGCAGTGAAGGCAACGGGCAGGAGACTCCTTGCCCATTGCCTTCGCCGCACTAAATGGCTCCAACGGCGAGGGGGCGGGGCCACCTCCTACCGGGGAGTAAACGGGGACTAGGATGGCACGGAACGTATGGTACCGCCCCCACCATAGCGACACCTCTGATTATCACTAATGTTGAAAGGCGATTAGAACAATTCATGGAGAAAAGGTCTATCACTGCTGGCTATTAGTAACAATGACTATAGGGAAGCTCTGTGCTGAAAGACAGTATGCAACAGACTGGGTAGTAGTTGCTGGGGAGCAACAGATGGAATGAGGGCTACATGAATCCTGTCGCGGATGCCCCTGCCCCAGCCCCTGCTCGCAGAGCTGGCCGGAAGGAGTGTCTTCCCGCATGTTTTCCCTCCTGCTGTCCCGCCTTCTTATGACGGTGATTGGAGGTAGTTCTGATTGGCATGCAGCCACTCTCCCCCCCTCTCATCCGATTGGTAGGCTGCAGTAGCTCCGCGAACCCGCCCCAGCTCCGCAAAGCCCGCCCCCTCAAAAGATGGCTTTCACCATCTTGTACAAGGGAGAGCGCAGCTGCTCCGCTTGCTTCCAAAATGCTGTCAAAGAGCTCTGCGCATCTCCGTGACGTGCCGGGATTCGTGTAATGTGAATCAGCCTAGAGGCTATTGCCCTCCTGCCCCACGTGTGGGCAATTTGTGAGAAATAGGATAACAAAACAGGATTTGTCTGGATAACGACATCCATGGATAATGAAACAGGGCAGGGCAATTCCGAAAAACCGGAAGTGCCTTTCAGAAGGCCCCGGGAGGTCTTCTGAGGTACGGGAAGGTTGTATGTGGCCTCTGTGCACCTCAGAAGACCTCTCAAAAGCTCCTGAAGGAGCACTTCCGAGTTTTCGGGGGGAAAATGACGTGCCTTTTTCCCGTGGGTTTGGAACCTGCAGTAAGTCACATCCACAGGTTCCAAATCTGTGGGGAAAAAAGGAGCCAACTGTAGATAGAATCAATCTGGATGTCTTATTCTCTGGCTCAATATTATCAAACCAGTTCTTGCAGAAATATTACACCAGTAAGACTGTATATCTGTTAAAAAAAAAAATCACCTCTGACTGTTGAATATAGCAGTGATTGAAAAAAAGAGACCACCCAGTACAGATTACGTCATAAAAATATATGAAATGCCCAGGCTTGATGCAATTACCCATCATCACACTGTATACACAAGGAGATACGTCCCAGATTCTGTGAACGGAACTCTTCCAACTCCAGCGAGGAAAATACACCGTCCTCATTCTTTATTTTGTGTCTGGCATCCACGATCACTTCTAACTTTTAGGACCTAATTCTGTCTGCCTGGACTTCAACTTCGAACGAACATCTTTGTTTCTGAAGTGAGGACAGCATGACTGTGACTTTCAATATTAAGTGATAATAAAGAGTATTCTCTTTTTTTAAAAAAAAAATACAGCTGCTTCTCAGTGACGAAAGACAGGCAAATCACGTCCAGGGATAATTTGTCATGATCACTGGCAGCACCCGTCTGTTAGCATAATTAGCTCGCTAGTCCTGAAGTATAATTTGTATCATTCAACCAAGGCAAAGGATTATGTTGTATTTTGGGGAAAGCATAGTGAAATGAGAAATATGACTGTGTGAAGCTCACGCAGGATTTTTTTTTTTTTAAAGTGAGCTCAAATCTTTCACGGATTTACTATCCAACACATGCAAAAAAAAAAAAAAAGGAGAAAAAAGTGGGAAACTTTGTTTGAGACAAATAAAGCTACTGAAAATGGATCGTCAAATACCTGATGATCAAGATAAACCCTGACCTTTTCAACGCCATGTGCAGGACTCTCAGTCCCCAACTGGATATATGAGCATTTCCCAGTTCCTATGCTATTGCTTCCACATCCACAGCCTAGAGTTGCCAGTCAGTTTTTCGTATAGATGTGATGCTACTCGCTGGCTGAGATGCCTTGGGGACAAACTGCATGTTGCATTAAATCATTTGGGCTGCCGAGCTTGATTTTTCTTGTGTACATAGCATCTGGGTTAGGATCGCAGTAAATGGTACTTTGGGGACAAATCGCTACTTGAGGGCTGAATTTCAGCAAAGAATGGACTCAGGGTGAAGGGTTAAAACCCTTTCCACCCACACAGTGGCCCCGTTCCCAAACCACCACCCCCTCATGTACAGAAAAACATACTGTACATGCAAGAGGGGCCAACATGCTTAATACTGTATCTTGTCTAGTTTGGGCCCTGAGAAATAATGGCCAAAACGTTGTGCCTGAGTAAGAATTTGAGCCTGGATCTCCTTGGTGTAAGTTCAACGTTCTAACCATTATGTCTCACAGGCATTTGCTCTTGGAAACCTACCACCATGTGCAGTCTGAACTGGTACAGCTCAGGCTTAGGTTTACCAGCTCATGTCAGTGGCGTCGCTCGAGGTGGAGCGGAACGGTAAGTTCCGCACTGTGCTTACTCCTCTGCACGAGGCGGCCCCGCCTCTTCGCCGTTGGAGCCATCCAGTGCGGTGAAGGCAACGCGCAGGGAGTCTACTGTGCATTGCCTTCGCCATACTGAATGGCTCCGACGGCGAAGGGGCGGGGCCGCCTCATGCCGGAGAGTACACGGAGGTTACCACAGTGCGGAACTTACCATTCCGCCCCACCTTGAGCGACATCAGTGGCTCATGTGCTGATTGTGGGAACTAGACCTGTGTCTAGAAGAAGGCTGCCAAGAAGCTGCTGGATGATGTTTTCCAGATCCAGTTCCTGAAGAGCAAGGTAGCCCTCTCC
The DNA here is from genome assembly GCA_026170595.1 of Plestiodon gilberti rubricaudatus. NCBI lineage: Eukaryota > Metazoa > Chordata > Lepidosauria > Squamata > Scincidae > Plestiodon > Plestiodon gilberti. The sequence continues at coordinate 220,652,661 of JANXHW010000003.1, forward strand.
CCCCCCCCCAGATTTTCCCGTAGACCTGGGGAGGGGGTGGGGAGCAGATTTCTTCCATCATTTCTCCTTGGGCTCTCTGAGCTACCTCTGTTGGCAAGCTCGGCTGAATCCAGATGTGTTTTTTCAGTAGTCATTCCAAAGAGAGTACATCTTACGTCTCATTTCCTCGATTCACAGCAGCATGCTCAGGAATAATTAATCCGTTCCCATAACATAAGAATTGGCCCTGACTCTCAATGCATTAGCAATGCAATTCCTAATTTCCATTTATAGCAGAGTGAAGATGCAGCAGAACTGAGGAAAATGCCAATCAGACAAAGAAAAAGTATAGATTTCCTTTCCCCCCATTTGGCTTTTTATTCTACCACTAACAGGACATCTGTCTCTTAGCATAAAAGCCTTCAAGATGTTGTACACCAAAGTGTTTTTTTTTTTTAATAACTTGTTAGAAGCTAAAGAAACATCTTATTGATCTCGCTTTTGTTATGTTCATAGACTATCAGCTGGAGCATTTTTCTTATTGCCAATTGTTCACACAAAAAGATCAGTTGATTTGGGGTCTGAAGAGACACAGAGCAGATAAGAATCAGGAAACCCTGAAGCTTCTTGTAGCCAGAGGCTGTGGCTCAAAGGAAACTTTTCAAGGTACTTTGCATGAAGCTTAGAGTCCATGTTAATGAACTCTTTTGAAATAGACCGCATAAGGAGGGGCATCTCACAATGAGGGACGTGCAAGAATTTCTTTTTCATTTTGTTATTCCATTCATTTTTTGTAATTAAAACATTGTTAATTTTGTTGTTAATTTAGCCATTTTCATGATCCCCATTCATTCCACTGGAGGGCTGGTGTGTGGCGTGGCATGGCCAAGCGAGCGGCAAACTCTTTTTTATTTCTTGAAATTGTAATAGGATGAGCAGAGATTGATTTGGCAGCCACCTTTTGTGGCCACCATGTTTTTCCTCACAAAGCCCTGGATATTGTGTCATTCCAGGGCATCCTGTTTGTTCTTTTAATGGTATTGAAGATCCTTTTAATCAGTTTCAGCAGCAGTTTTTCACTTTTCTGTCCATCTGCTGCCTCTGTTTTAATGGTTTTATTGATGTTTAATTTGTATTGTGTTTTAGCTGAATTGAATCGTAAACCACCTTGTAGGCTATTTTATTAAAGATGAAAGGCAAGAAATAAAATGTTTTAATCAATGCTTTTTTTGTAAAAGAAAAAAAAAGTGCCAGAACTCAGCAGCGTAGCTAGCCTGGGGGGGGGAACCCCATGACACCCCCTTGATGTCACAATTCCCGCCCCCATTGTTGTTGTTGTTCAGTCGTTAAGTCGTGTCCGACCCTTCGTGATCCCATGAACCATATCCCGCCAGGCCTTCCTGTCCTCCACTATCTTCCTGAGTTCGCTCATTTTCATGTTCATTGCATCGGTGATGCTGTCTAACCATCTCATCCTTTGCCTTCCCCTTCCCCTTTTGCCTTCAATTTTTCCCAGCATCAGAGTCTTCTCCAGAGAGTCCTCTTTTCGCATTAGGTGGCCAAAATATTTGAGCTTCAGCCTCAGTACCTGTCCTTCCAGGGTACAGTCAGGGTTGATTTCATTTAGGATTGACTGATTTGATCTCCTAGCAGTCCAAGGGACTCTCAGGAGTCTTCTCCAGCACCACAGTTCAAAAGCATCTATTCTTCGGCGCTCAGCCTTCCTTATGGTCCAACTCTCACAACCATACATTGCTACTGGGAACACCATCGCCCTGACTATGCAAACTTTTGTTGGCATGGTGATATCTCTGCTTTTTATTATGCTGTTTAAGTTTGCCATAGCTTTCCTTCCAAGGAGTAATCGTCTTCCAAGGAGTAAGCGTAATCCCCCTGGCGGATATTAAATATCAATATTTAATAAAACAGTCCCATTAAAAACTGCATCCCCCAATCTAAATGGGGTTACAGTTGAGCAATCATGCTGTTTAGGTGTTAGGTTTGCAGACTATGTTCTTAGTCTCTACCCACTTTATAGTTTAACTGCCAATTGAACCTATCTATCTGCCCTGGGAATTCTGTAGGTGTGTACTGAATTCTGACATATTGAAGATGCTCTTATTTTTAGAGTGAGGAACGTGTCAATGAAAAAAAATGTTCTGTGTGAAATGGAAATGCAAAAATGTATTTTAACAGATAGAGCAGATTGGGCATGCGGCTCCTGAAGCCTGCGGTCAGTTTTCTTGCTGCTCGGAGCCCCCCCAGCCCCGATCGCCCCCTCCCCCAGTTTTGCTTTCCTCCCCCAGCAAAGGCTTCCCTTCCCCAGCAAAGGCACTCAGCTCATAAGCGTGATCGTCAGCTGGAGTGATCTCCATGCTGTGGGTATGCTGCGGCGATCTTTTCCAAGGATGCTGTTCCACCCCACTCACTTCCGGAGGCTCAGGAAGAGAGTGGGTCAGGCAGACGGCCTCACTAGAGCTCCCCCCAGCATGCCCCATGCTCCAGCTGATGACCACACTCAGGAGCTGTCTCTTCATGCTCGTCAGCGAGGGCGGCGGGGCACGCTGGGGAGAGTTCGTGACTCTGAGCGCTGTTCCAATCATCAACTGGAGTGTGGGGGTGGAGCCGTCGAAAATAGGTGCCAGAACGCCATTCCAGCACGTTCTATTACAAAAAAGCACTGGTTTTAATAAACAAATGAAGAAACATGTAACAAACAGTCACTGATCAACTTACCCAGCATGAAGGTATCCAATTCCTTTAAAAAGCAATTGATGAGGCCCTTAGCCCTCTTTGTTGACTGAGAACTATTATTCCATGAGCAGCTCCCGGTAATCAAAGCTGCTAAAGGACATCATCTTTTTTCCTCTATTTTTTGCCCACAATGTGCCAGAGTGAGGGTGGGGAGTCCTGCCCTCACTCCTATTTGGCTTCATGATGACACAGTGTGGTCAGTGAGATTTGGCTTCATGGCAATCAGAATGAATTGTCTTCAACTCAATGAAGCTGGATTAGAATGAGGGCAATGCATCCTCCCCTCGCTCTGTCATCCTGTGGATTAAAAAATAATAATAAAGGAAAAAGTGTTAACAATATCAGACTTCGGATTTTAATGGATTTTTTTGCCTGCCTTGTTGAAACAGAATACAAGCAGTCTTTTTAATTTTTTTTATTCAAGTCTTTAGTTTTTGAAAATACATGGTTATGATGCCCGTTTTACCTAGATCTTTGTCAAGGAAAAAATAGCATGCAGCAGTAGTGAGGAGTCTAACCACCACCACCTCCTCCTCCACCACCACCACCAGGAGCCTCTTACAGGTATATGCTAATATTTAAGTCTTGTCCATGTTGGCAGGAGCCAATGGTGGCAGTCTGGCTTCCAGACTTGGCACCTCCCCTCCCAGCAGGGTGCATTTCTGTGGCCAGGACCCAGGGAGATGGCCACATCTTACACAGGATTGCGCTGTAAATATCGTTAAGTTGGAGTCTTCTTCTACAAAGAAAGAGTTCTTGGTTTCAATCTTACCTGTTTATTTGTATGGTTCTTATTTCTTGTTTTAACTGCATGGGAGACCGTAAGATGGAATCTTAAGCTGCCACTATCCTCCAACTCATTCTTCCCATTTAAATGTGTCGAATGGGAACCCCTATGTGACTCCGATCTGTTGCCCTTGGACCACATAATGACTCTCACTTCCTAGGTTAGTGGGGGATCCTTGCAGAATCCGCCTCTGCCAAATTCCACCTCAGTTGTTGAGACTCCACTGACTTGGATATGAAATGGAGCTGAAAATGTCAGTCTCTGTTATGGTTCCAGAGGCACATTTCTGGAATTTTGCAAGCTGGGAGGGGGGAAGAATGGATCTGGCTCCCTTTTCTCTTTTTCAGCAGTCAAGAGACACCAAAAGCAAATTAAAAAACAAATGCATTCCCAAAAAGGATGCCCCGTGTTTTAATTTTGTTTGGTTGCACAATAGCAAGATAGCACAAGAGGAAACTGACAAAATGATTCTTTAAATTAAAACTTATTTGTATACTTTAAAAAACTGGGGTTTCTTCTTGTGGAATTTATATTCTGCATTACCTCATCTCCCCCCCCCCCCATTTAGTCACATGTGCAAAACCCATCCAACAGTCTGAAATCCAAAAATCCTGCTGGAATTCTACTGGAGTAGAACCAAAGGGATGTCAAAATCCCCAAACAACTGTGGAAGGCAACAGCGAAGATCTTCGCATCCAAGCCAAGCTTTAAGTAAAAGTGAGGCTCAAACATTTATTTACATAAAGCGAGATACTACAGTTTGCTAGATGATAGTCCCCTGACCCTCAGAGACCTCTCAGATCCATTCTCGAATATACCGTATTATCCCGAGTATAAGACGCACCTGATTATAAGACGCACCCTTAAAGTTTGGTGCTATTAAAAAAATTTAATTAAATCACCGGCATTAAATTGCAACAGCCTGATTATAAGACGCACCCCTAGTTTAAAAACTTAAATTAGGAGAAAAAAGTGAGTCTTATAATCAGACCAATACGGTACTTCTTTTAGAAAATACTTTTGTTAGAGAAAATATTCTTGTTCCTGTGATGCAACCAACCACTAATAGAATCCCCACTGCTTAGCTGCACAGTTTACTTACTCAGGCTGCAATCCTCTCCATACTTACCTGGGAGTAAGCTCCATTGACTATAATGGGACTTACCTCTGAGTAGACATGCATAGGATTGGGCTCTGTCACTTCCAGGGATGCTTAACTATACTTACAGTGCGATACTCTGCATGTCTCCTCATAACTAAGTCCCACTGTGTTCAATGGAATTTACTTCCAGGTAATTAAACTGTGGGTGGCGCAGTGGGTTAAACTGCTGAACCATGAGCTGTTGATCGAAAGGTCGGCAGTTCGAATCCGCGACGGGGTGAGCGCTCATTGCTTGGCCAGCTCCTGCCAACCTAGCAGTTCCAAAGCATGTCAATGCGAGTAGATAAATAGGTACCGCTTGCGGGAAGGTAAACAGCGCTCCGTGTTCCAGCTGCATGCTACGCGCTGCGGCAAGGAGAGTCATGCCGGCCACATGACCACGGAGGCGTCTTCGGACAATGCTGGCTCTTCGGCTTTGAAATGGGGATGAGCATCATACCCTAGAGTCGGACACGACTGGACTTAATTGTCAGGGGTCACCTTTACCTTTACTAATTAAGTTTAGGATTGCAACCTTGGAGCCCATTCATATCCTCCTCCCCCCAACCGATGGCCCCCCATTCCTCCCCCTCTGGCCCACCCCCGTCCTCTGCTGCTGCCTTACTAGCGACAGACATGTAGTGCTGTCATCTCTTGCAGCAGCCATTTTACAACAGCAGTAGATTCTTCCACTGTTGTAAAAATCCCTCACCCCAAAAGTCCAATCCTGGATAGTTTCTTAACTGCATGATACAGGTTAGCTTACACTTAGTTTTGGTCTGTTCCTTACAAACCGCTTATTGTTTAATAGTCACTCCAGTTATAACAATCTTATTTTACACTTTGAGAAGGGTCGCCTTTTGTATATGTGCCAGCCTCTGAAAATTAATGAAATGGTTTTCATAGTTTAACTCTGAGATTCCTTAAGGTCAGGTGCTCAACCAGTCTTCCCCAATGATGTTCCCCTGTTCCTATTCTTTCTTTATCTGACATCTTCCTTCTAGAAAATGAACCTCATCAATAAGCAGCTTCTTCCTCCTCTCTTGTTTAGTTGGAATTGATCCAATTTCATGCTGACATTCTGGGTGATGCAGTAATTTACAATCTCTACCAGGCAATTTTCTCTTGACTTCCTTGAAAGGTCGGTGGTTTGCTAGCTCCTAAGTCTTGGATAAGCACAAACTTGTCAATGATTTCTAGTGAAATAGCAGGAAACCTCAAAACTGCTGACAGCAACAATACTGAACTCATGATCCTGAATGTTTGATACAGTGGTCCTATTTTACGTATTATTTATTTAAAATACTTGCATCTCATCGTTCCTCTCCCGCAAGGGAGGTGGTCACAACAAATTGAAAAACACAATAAAATGCAATAAAAATAAAATCATAATTAACAAAGCAAAACAAACACAACTAAAAAGCGTGGTGGTGGTGGTGATGATGATGATGATGATGATGATGTGTGTGTGTGTGTGTGTGTGTGTGTGTGTGTGTGTGTGTGTGTGAGTGAGTGAGTGAGTGAGTGAGTGTGTGTGTGTGAGAGAGAGAGAGCCCTTTTATTCATTTTCTGAACTTTTTGTTGAAAAGCATTGTATAAATATTCTAAATAATAATAAAAAATTGTGGTTAAAAAAGACCCCCCCCAAAAAAAGGGGGTGCTCAGCACCATAATCTCTGCAGCTGCCAGGACTATGAACACTTGGCCAAAAGCAGGCTCAGTGAACAAGGCCCAGTGACTATGTAGGCTGAGGGCAGGGCCTACTGCTATCCCGTCAGTGGTGTTACTATGGGTGTGTGGGCCGCACCTGGTGACACCCTCACGCGGGGTGCCACAAAAGAGCCCGAGCCTCCGCTCGGTGATCTTTGGCCCACTTCAGCTCCAGCCGCCTTGCACTCTTGCGATGATCATGTTTTCGCCACTCACCAGCAAGAACACAGAGCAACTGAAGCCAAAGTGGCTGGAGATCACTGAGTGGAGGCGGTCTGGAGGTGGGCTTTTCACATTAAAACCGATGCAAAAGCTCGGAAGGTCGGGGGTGATGTGATTACGTGATTACGTCATCCTCGAACTTCTGGAATGCCAAGCTTCTCCAGGTAAGTGCTACATCGCTCTGCACTGCATTGGGTGTCAACTCCCCCCACCCGAGACACCGCTGTGTCCTTTCCACATGCTCATCATACTTACATTAGAGCATCCACACAGTATTAAGGTAGGCAGCCCTCTGCATGTGTGAACTTTAGTTTTGATCCTACCATTCCCCTGATGGGTCTTGAGCTTGCATTGTTGTTGTTGTTCAGTCGTTAAGTCGTGTCCGACCCTTCGTGATCCCATGAACCATATCCCGCCAGGCCTTCCTGTCCTCCACTGAGTTCCTGAGTTCGCTCATTTTCATGTTCGTTGCATCGGTGATGCTGTCTAACCATCTCATCCTTTGCCTTCCCCTTCTCCTTTTGCCTTCAGTCTTTCCCAGCATCAGAGTCTTCTCCAGAGAGTCCTCTCTTCACATTAGGTGGCCAAAATATTTGAGCTTCAGCCTTAGTACCTGTCCTTCCAGGGAACAGTCAGGGTTGATTTCATTTAGGATTGACTGATTTGATCTCCTAGCAGTCCAAGAGACTCTCAGGAGTCTTCTCCAGCACCACAGTTCGAAAGCGTCTATTCTTCGGCGCTCAGCCTTCCTTATGGTCCAACTCTCGCAACCATACATTGCTACTGGGAACACCATCGCCCTGAGCTTGCATAGGTAAAGGTAAAGGTGACCCCTGACAATTAAGTCCAGTCGTGTTCGACTCTAGGGTGTGGTGCTCATCCCCATTTTAAAGCCAAAGAGCCAGCGTTGTGCGAAGACGCCTCCATGGTCATGTGGCCGGCATGACTCTCCTTGCTGCAGCGCGTAGCATGCGGCTGGAACACAGAGCGCTGTTTACCTTCCCGCAAGCAGTACCTATTTATCGACTCGCATTAACATGCTTTGGAACTGCTAGGTTGGCAGGAGCTGGCCAAGCAACGAGAGCTCACCCTGTCGCGGATTCGAACTGCCGACCTTTCGATCGACAGCTCATGGTTCAGCGGTTTAACCAACTGCGCCATAGCAGTTAGTTAATGAAGGTAGCGCTTGTAAAAGTCCAGTTGGGGCTTCTCTTGTTGTCTGTTCAAGTTCCTGCTTAGCAAACCTGTTCTTTCCCCCAAGCTATCTTCCTTCTTCTCTTTCTCTTGGGCGGTCAACAGGGTAATTACTGGTGTGGTTGAAGGGGATTCAAAATGCCTGGCAGCACGCTAGTTCTGGTCTCTTCTTGCCCGATGCCACAATGGCTCATGGAGGGGAACTGTGGTGCTGTCGTGTCTGGAGGCTTGTGTGTGGTGGGATGTGATGGCATTATGGAGGCATCTCCCCATCATTGTGATTTGACTGGCTCCTTCCATGCCTGGAGAGTCATTGACATGCTGTCCGGTAATTGGTCTGTGCCCGTGTTGTTGTCATGGATACCTGGGGGAGTGGCTAATTAGGCTGCTTCATTCTGCTTTAATGGAGGGTGTTTTTCTCTCCTCAACATTTGTGGTGGACGAGTCCCAACCAAGCTATGTCAATGTTGTGCTAGCATAATCAGGTTGCCAGCATGATGAGACCATAGGATTGCATGGTCAATTGATTTCAATTCAATTATAGTTCAATCCAATTCAATTATAGTTGAATTGGAAAAGGTGCAGAAAAGAGCGACCAGAATGATTCGTGGGCTGGAGCACCTCCCTTATGAGGAAAGGCTTCTGGAGCTTTTCAGCCTAGAAAAAAGGCGCCTGAGGGGGGATATGATTGAGACGTATAAAATTATGCATGGGATGGAGAGAGTGGATAGAGGGAAATTCTTCTCCCTCTCGCACAACACCAGAACCAGGGGACATGCACTAAAATTGAGTGGAGGGAGAGTTAGAACGGACAAAAGAAAATATTTCTTTACCCAGCGTGTAATTCATCTGTGGAACTCCTTGCCACAGGATGTGGTGATGGCACCTGGCCTAGATGCCTTTAAAAGGGGTTTGGACAGATTCATGGAGGAAAAGACCATCACAGGTTACAAGCCATAAGCAACCTCCTGGTTTTAGAAGTGGATTTTCTCTGTGCCAGGTGCAAGGGAGTGTCAACGGGAAACGGGGTTATCTTGTTGTCTTGTGCTCCCTGAGGCATCTGGTGGGGCCACTGTGTGATACAGGAAGCTGGACTAGATGGGCTTTTAGCCTGATCCAGCAGGGCTCTTCTTATGTTCTTATGTTATGTTCTTATTTATTTCTTGGTGAATGCACTTTGGGAATGCGTGATCTTTCACATATGCACCGTAAACCAGTGTGTCATACGGTCCCAGCCTTTGGCTCAGGTCTCTGCAGACCTTCCTCCATCTATTTGGTGATGACTGAAGAAAAACGTTCTGGAGAATAAAATTAAAACCATAGTAGTGGGACATGGGGATGGAAGCAGGAGATAAAGGGACCTCTTTTGGGTACTGAACAAAAGAAGAAAGGGTTGGGGGAATTACAGATTCCACTGAGCTGAGAGGTATAATAGCAAGTTACTTCCTGAACTATAATTTATGGATCTGGTTCATTCCTGCACTGTGTCCTGCAAATATGGCCTCATTAGTCACTGAGCTTAATTCTTTCTGCCAGCCTTGGTTCAAGGTAACACATCTCCTAAAGTTCATTGGTATAGAATTTAAATCTAATTACACTTTTTGAAATTCACTCAAGTCCATGATGAAAAAGGCACTTTCCAGCAAATCTTGCTTCCCCATTACCGAATAACGGAATAGAAATGTTATTCCCATTATTTCGAAGGCTTTTTTTCTGTCGCCCTTCTCAAGCCGGCTCGGTTGTTTGGTGTAGACATAAAGCAAGGTCTCGGGGAGTGATTGATCGATTGTCTGTTCATTCTCAGGCCAAGTCTATGAGGGCAATACGTTGTAGCTGCAGCTGCAAGTTGTCAGACAATCACTGCTAAATCTTGTCTTTGCTGACTATCAATTAAGCACAGTTTGTCCTGATTTGTATGCTGTGGTTTCAATGGTCCCAGCATCCCAGAAGCCTTGGTAAAAGGAGGCCAAAGGAAGTTGCTGGCAGCAGATAGATGACTTCTCTCCAAAGTATATTGCTATAATAAATGCCTCTGATAAGCTTACTCAACCCACTAATGTCCCTGAACAAACAGATTTGGCATGCTTTTTCCCCAAAGCCTCCAAAACCTGCAACACCTGTTTGACCAGAAATGATAGGGAGTGAAATGAATTTGTGTTTACACTACCAGAAATTATGAATCAGCCATGCCTCCTTCAGCCCCGGAGCCAGGGTCAATGTCATCCAGTGCGAAGCGCGCCAACCCGGAAATGGGTTGGCAGTGATATGAAGACGACTTGGGAGGTGAAGCCTCCTGCTCCATTTGTTGCATGCTGGATTGGGAATGGCCAAACCTGGGTAGGTGGCTCTGCCATTCCTGTCCAGTGCATGACAAATTAGGGGGGAGATGAGCTCCGCATGGGCTGGATGACTTTGGGTTGCATGCCAAATCTGGCCCACAGGCTATAGGTTGCTGACCTCTGGTCTCAAGTCTTGATCAGCTATTCATTTGAGAAGCCACTTTGAGAAGCCAATCCCATAGACGAACACTTCAGCCTGCACCCTTCAAGTGTTTTGCCAGTTACTAAACATGTCTCAGGCCAGTGGGTGGCGCAGTGGGTTAAACCGCTGAACCATGAGCTGTCAATGAAAAGGTCGGCAGTTCGAATCCGCGACGGGGTGAGCGCTCGTTGCTTGGCCAGCTCCTGCCAACCTAGCAGTTCCAAAGCATGTTAATGCGAGTAGATAAATAGGTACCGCTTGCGGGAAGGTAAACAGCGCTCCGTGTTCCAGCCGCATGCTACGCGCTGCGGCAAGGAGAGTCATGCCGGCCACATGACCACGGAGGCGTCTTCGGACAACGCTGGCTCTTCGGCTTTGAAATGGGGATGAGCACCACACCCTAGAGTCGAGCACGACTGGACTTAATTGTCAGGGGTCACCTTTACACCTTTAAACATGTCTCACAGGCTACATTTGACCTAGTGGTGTCCAGTTGCTGAGCCTGTTTCAGTGTTTTGTGTTAAGTAAATGGATGTATATCCTTTCCCCAACATACACCTTTATTCATTTTCAACGCCTGCCAATATCCACTGTCTGAAATTAAATTGCTTATGCACACGACTGGACTTAATTATCAGGGGATACCTTTACCTTACCTTTTTTTATGCAGAAGAAGCTCAACTGCATCGGTCAGGGAAAATCATACCATCAAATATTAGAAATAGTGAAATTAATTTAAGTCCCAAGATAGCCTTGATGGAAAGAGTGATGGAAAGAAGATTATGATGAGGGATACATTGTACCGGTCCACTACATGGGCAAATTGCAAACTTGTTTTGCTGGCATCCCCCTCCCAAAGTTTTTAGCCAGGGCTGTCAAACTTAAGGCTCCTCAGCCTTGTTGCCTATTTTTTTGCCTGGGGAGGACTCAGTGAGAGGAGGGGGTGCATCTGTGGGACAGAGAGGGAAAGGAAGGTGGAGTGTGCTAACCAAGAAGTTGCCTTTTGCTAGATCAGACCATTGGCCCATTTAGCTTACCATTGTCTACTTTGGCAGCAACTCTCTGAGTCTGGGAGGTCTTTCCCATCACCTACTGATGGAGCTGGGACCTTCTGCATGTGTTCTGCAAACCCATCCCTTTATTGGTGGGGAGGAAGAAGTCTTAGCACACTGTTAACAGCCCAATCTTGTGGGTTTGCCCACCGCCAGAACTCTCGTTCCAGCGGCACAACATGCTTTACAGCTTTTGCAAATGGCGACATGCCATTTTGCACAGCTGGGTCACTCCCACAAGTGGCTGCACGCCAGTGGCCTTCCCATGAGCCCCCCGGTGCCGGTAGGTCAGCATGGGGGGATTATTTTAAAGTTCTTGATCAAGGAAATAAAGAAGAAAAATGTCTGGCGTCTTCTTTGCTAGGACATTTTTCATCTGAACCTGTGAAATCCACAGAAACACCTAAATCAGTGGTTTTTCAACCAGTGTGCTGTGGCACATTGGTGTGCCACGATAGCACAAACTCCCGTGGTACACACTCACTGGCTTTTGTTACCATTGATCAGTGTCAAAAATAGGTGGAATTTCCGTGATTTAGGGTGGGTGAGGGCTGAAATCTACTCTTGTTCTTCTCTGCAGCCACCCCGCTGTCAGTCACCATATTCTCTCCAGAATTCCTTTTGGAACAAAAAGCAGCCTTTCAAGGGGCATTCTGGGTTTTAAAAGTGGCCGTCACCCGCCGGGGGCTGCTGCATGAAGGAGTGTCATTGCTATGAAAGTGTCGTTGCTATGAAAAGATACGTTGGGGGGGGCAGTTTCCGACATTGCCACTCGTCTCCTGCTCCCAAAGATTTTGACTCAAAAGGCTCGGAGTCACTCGAGAACGTCTCGTTCAGCCTTATTCCGCCTCCTCGCACCAATTGCTGCTGCCATTGATTTTTTTTCCAATCTTGCTTTGCTCGTTCTGCTGGCTTTCAACTTGAGCTCTTCTTGTTTGGTTTCTTTCAGTGCACTCGATGTCTGTTTCATTGCTGCATGTTCTCTGTGCAGTATTTGAATGCTCTTTCTGGTAGCCACCTTGAACGGCTTTTGTCAAGCAGAAAGGTGGGATAGGAATGTTTAAAAATAAAAGAATACAAAATAAAATGGAGTGACCTCCTTTTTTTTTCCCCAGCCAGGACTTCTGTGCCTTTCACAGCTGTACAACGGGTAGGCATTGAACTGGTTTGAACTGGTTTGCATTTCCAGTACAGAAATGCAGACATCTGAAAAGCTCAGCCTCTTGAATTTCCTCCTGTTCTGCTGCTATTGGAGAGGGTAAGCTGTCTGGCAAAAAGACAAAAAGGTAACAAACCTGAACCAGGCCTGGCCTGCTAATGAACATCAGAAGAGCCCTGCTGGATCAGGCCAAAGGCCCATCTAGTCCAGCTTCCTGTATCTCACAGTGGCCCACCAGATGCCTCAGGAAGCTCACAAGACAACAAGAGACCTGTTGCCACTCCCTTGCATCTGGCATTAAGAGATCACCCACTATTACTAAAACTAGGAGGTTACTTATCCCCATCATGGCTTGTAATCTGTGATGAACTTTTCCTCCATCAATCTGTCCAATCCCCTTTTAAAGGCATCCAGGCCAGGTGCCATCACCACATCCTGTGGCAAGGAGTTCTACAAACCAATTACACGCTGGGTAAAGAAATATTTTCTTTTGTCTGTTTTAATACTCCCTCCACTCAAATCTGAGTTCTAGTGTTGTGTGAGAGGGAAAAGAACTTCTTTCTATCCTCTCTCTCCATCCCATGCATAATTTTATACGTCTCAATCATCTCAATTTTATACGTCTCAAGGCCCTCAGGCGCCTTTTTTCTAGACTGAAGAGCCCCAAATGCTGTAGCCTTTCCTGATAAAGGAGATGCCCCAGCCCACTAATCATTTTGGTCGCTCTCTTCTGCACCTTTTGCACCTCTTCTGAACCCAGGCTCCAAGGTGGCACGTTGGCAGAGGTGGCTGCTGTCTCCTCAGCTGCCTCGCACTTCATGAGTGGTGACAAGAGCACCTATCAGGTGACTGCTTGCTTGCTAATTGGTCAGTTCGTCTTCCTCCCCCTCCTCTAGAGAGAAGGATGAGCTTCCCTCCCTCTTCTGAATCGAGTTGCCACTGCTGCCACTTCCTCTAGGGACTGGCGGAGGGATTCCCTCTCTGGTTACTAGAAGCAGCAGCACTGAACCGGGAAGAGGCAGGTAAGTGAAGCTTATGGGATGGCAGACCTCCCTCCTCACAGTAAGGTGCTATTGTTTCTGCTGCTGCCACTTCCTCTAGTGGCCACAGAGAGAATCCCTCCACCATCCACTAGAGGGAGCGACAGCAGCGGAGAAAGGGAAGCTCTCCTCCTGTTCCTTGCATGCTCTGTGAGCACACAAGGATTGGGCCACTAGGCTGGTGAGTGAGTGGTGCATGCTTAGGAGGGCACTCATGCACGCATGCTAGCGCACATGAGCAATACTGGGGATGGCAAAATTGGGGTGGCAGCAGCCCTTACCCTTGCCAGTTCACTTGCACTTTCTGTTTGTCTTTAATGTATCCAAAATGCAGCCCAAGCTGTCTCAACTTGAAGAGCTTGTACTTCTTCTGGTGCATCGAATGTACTTCTGATGTGACAATCCTGTGGAAGAAGAATTAGTGCAGGAAACATCTGGATCCTGTACCTGTGTGGCTAGGTAACATGGAGCCCCTCAGAATGTTTTGGAATGTGCCTGCAGCAAATCCCAGCTTTCTAGACAGTGGGCACTCAGCGTGTGGCACATGTGTGTGTGTGTGTGTGTGTGTGTGTGTGTGTGTGTGTGTGTGTGTGTGTGTGTGTGAGCGCCAGAAGCGTACCTAGGCCTCCTGGCACCTGGAGGAAGGGGGCGGGGCCTAGGTGACGTGACGCGCCCAGCGTGTCAACAACCCCCCCGCCAGTTTCCTTCCTATTTCAGAACCGTACGGGCTCCAGGGAGGGTGGGAGGGCCAAAACACCCCGCCCCGACGACACTGGTAAGTCCTCCTGTGCCTGGAGCCGCTGCTCCACACGCTCCACAGTCTGCCTGCGCCTCAAGCAGCTGCTCCACGCACTCCACTCTCCTCTCACCACTCGTCAGCGCAATCCTGTATAACCTTGCACCGGTGTAACACTAGATGCACCGGTGTAACAGCAGATGCACCAGTGTAAGTGTACTTACACCAGTGCATCTACTGTTACACCGGTGCAAGGTTACACAGGATTGTGCTGTGTGTGTGTTTGTGTTTGTGTTTGTGTTTGTGTTTGTGTGTGTGTGTGTGTGTGTGAGAGAGAGAGAGAGAGAGAGAGAGAGAGACTTACACATACACCAACACCAACAGACCAACATATAGAGAAATAGTCCCTCTGTATGCACTTAGTATTAAATGCAACAGAGCAAAGATCCTCTGGAGACAGAAAAAAAACCTATTCTAAAAGGATTAAGGTACAAAAAGGGATTACAAAGAATACTGTTCTAAGCCCTATTAAGGAGGAGAGTTTTACAGAATATGATTGAAGTCTTTGAAAACTGGGAGGATGCGGTGAAAAATGGTTGTTAATATGATAAAATAATTGGAAGCTGAAGAAGGGAAGGAACGTGATCGCTGAGATGCCCTGGATTTTATCATCTGGATCAGGAGTTGACTATTGTGGTGCCAGTTGAGTTCTTTGCCCTTTTTCCCAGATGTTTTATGAATGCATGGAGTGCGGGAGAATGGCAAATGTTTGTGCCTGATACGTTAACAGGCATTCATTAGCCATGTTCAGGCATTCAGCTTTGACCTGGGTAGAGACAGGAGGGCACCGGTTAGCCACACCCCTGGTGCCAACGCACTCCTACTGTGGCCATGTCTCCTACTCTCCCTGTGTTTTTTGCATTTGTCTGCAGGGGCAAGCACTAGATCTGGAGAGTATTTCTTCCTGCCAGGATTCGAGAATGCAGGGAGAAAGGGAGGTATCGACACATTCTGTGCATTCCTTACATTTGTGTGAAAATACATACAAACTAAATGCATGCTTTGCAATGTATTATCACACCAGCTGTTTGGCTAGGGAATACATGGGGAATGCAGTAAAATATACCTGTACATGTGGTGGTGAAGGGAAAAAATGGGGGGATTTTATTTTAGAGGAAGAGAACAGAACAGAAATTTTAGTGAACTGTCTGAACTTTGGATAAACAGAAATAGATATCGATCCCTAACTTCTGAGAACTGATCTTTGTATGGAGAGAGGGAACAACAGGAAGTACGGCTTCTTAATCTGAATTCTTATCCTTCAGTGAACAAGTGGATAATCTTATTGTCTATGTATGTAAGCCATCTATCCTGGGAAGCTTCAGAGGATATTACCCAAGGTTGGATTCAGAACTGTGTGGGAGTATCCATACATCTTCAATAACTGCAACTAGAATTATGGCCCAATCCTATTCCCTGCCAGACCATAGCATGCAGCGCCACTGATAGAACATGTGCTGCATGCTATGGTGGGGAGGGGGCGACCACGCAACCCAGGAGAGGTAAATAAATTTTTTTTTTACTTACTTCCCTGTAGACTGCCTGGCCTCCAATGGCTCTCCTTGGACTGATGCCAGCTATTTAGCTGGTGTTAAGTCCAAGGAGACACAAGAAAGAGGGACAGGATCGTGGTGCCGCTGAGATCCTCCCTTTCCCATTCCTGAACCACCCTGATCCTCCACCAAACCA
Organism: Plestiodon gilberti rubricaudatus; assembly: GCA_026170595.1. Lineage (NCBI taxonomy): Eukaryota > Metazoa > Chordata > Lepidosauria > Squamata > Scincidae > Plestiodon > Plestiodon gilberti. The sequence continues at coordinate 220,668,665 of JANXHW010000003.1, forward strand.
CCCCTGAACTGCCCCTGCAACCAACGTATCTGCTCCAACGGGGTGTACTGGAGCTGCTGGTGTGTGCATGGGGCCTCCGGCCATTTGTGCCAGCAGCTTCGAAGCGCATGATGGTGGTGCGGCTTTCATGCTGTTAGCTCATGCTGACAGAAGGCGAGATCAGTCAGTGTAAGTCCAGCAATTGAACTGGTGAGAAGCATTCACAGGTCAGGCAGTGCTACCTCGAACACATGGTGTCCCTGAGACATCCTCTCCATGTCTGAGTCGTTAGCAACATGTTCCACTCAATTATCCAAAGTAAGAGTTCTAATCCTGTTTTCCTGAAGGATGAACAGGAGCCTGCTGTGTCATTCAGAGGTGGATTGTGACTCTCTCTTGGCCACCCCAAAATGGGAATCCCTTGAGTTTTACACAACTTTGTTGCTATCCATCATCTGGTCAGCCAAAATCCACCTCAGAGGGACCCATCTTCCAGTGGGATCTTCCAGTGGCAAATTATGCATGGGATGGAGATAGTGGATAGAGGGAAATTCTTCTCCCTCTCGCACCACACCAGAACCAGGGGACATGCACTAAAATTGAGTGGAGGGAGAGTTAGAACAGACAAAAGAAAATATTTCTTTACCCAGCGTGTAATTCATCTGTGGAACTCCTTGCCACAGGATGTAGTGATGGCACCTGGCCTAGATGACTTTAAAAGGGGTTTGGACAGATTCATGGAGGAAAAGACCATCACAGGTTACAAGCCATAAGCAACCTCCTGGTTTTAGAAGTGGGTTTTCTCTGTGCCAGGTGCAAGGGAGTGTCAACGGGAAACAGGTTATCTTGTTGTCTTGTGCTCCCTGAGGCATCTGGTGGGGCCACTGTGTGATACAGGAAGCTGGACTAGATGGGCTTTTGGCCTGATCCAGCAGGGGTCTTCTTATGTTCTTATTCTTATGTTCAGTGTTTCATTTCAGTGCTCCTCCCATCTCTCACCACTACTGCAACTTATGAGAGAGATGGGGCTACCAGAACTCAGCCATTACAAAGCTCATGTCACTTCTGGCTCAATTGACACTTGGTTGCACCAATCATGATGCCACAGTGCTAGCAGAGGACCACATCGGTAATGCAGCTGCTGACAAATTTATAGACCAGCTTTCAGCAGGATGCTGTCCACTCCTAGCCCATTGCCACTGCTGATGTGCAGACTGGGGTGGTGTTGGTAAGATTATTGGTGTGGAAAAGGGAGGCTTATACTGTATTGTCCCGAGTATAAGACACACCTGATTATAAGACGCACCCTTAAAGTTTGGTGCTATTAAAAAATTTTAATTAAATCACTGGCATTAAAGTGCAACAGCCTGATTATAAGACGCACCCTGATTATAAGACGCACCTGATTATAAGACGCATTTAAAAAGTTAAATTAGGAGAAAAAAGTGAGTCTTATACTCGGACCAATACAGTAATTTGATGGCGTGGGCCTTGTTCCTTCTCTGGAGTCTTCTGGCTTGCGGCAGGCTCAGGCTTCGAAGCATCCTGGGGTGGACATCTCGAACTAGCCAGAAGGCTGGACTTCTACTCACCCAGCTGCATCAGGGTCGGACCCTGAGCTACTGTTCATGGCAGGAGCTCAGAAGAAGGTCACGAGCAGAAGGTGCTCACTATATTCAAATTCTTGTTCTCCACCATCTTTGTTCTTCCATTATAATAATAATAATAAACAGCTGTCTTTTTTTTCCTTGACAAGCTTTCAAAATGTCTAAGAACAAGAACAAAATGTTGATGAATTTTCACTTCTCAAAATTTGGATTTGGATTTCAAAATTTGGCCTCTTCAACATTTAGATCTTGGAATCGAAAACTAGATCAGAATTTGAAATGGGCTGCTGATATAACATTTGCTAATTCAATTTCAAGTCAGCTATCAGTTACTGTTGCACGTTTGCTCTCAGTTACTGTCAAACTCTGATGTCGAAGATTGACTATTAATTGAATCCCCATAGATTGCATTTGCAAGTATTTGTCAAATGCACATCCAACGAATGTTCATTGAATAGTCACACATCCAGAGAATATCTGCCTCTGACATTTTGAGGAGAATTTGTCGATGCAAATTCATTTCAGCTCTTCATGAGAACAGTTATCATGTTACCATAACCACTGTGTGCAGTTACTAAAGTAAATGGAAACCATTCCATTCCTTTCTGAGTGTTTTTGACTAACAGCGCAATCCTAACCAACGTTCCAGCGCCAGTGCAGCCACAATGCAACCCGAGGTAAGGGAATAAATGTTCCCTCACCTTGAAGAGGCCTCTATGACTGCCCCTGCATTGCAAAATCCAATTGTGCACCCTGTTGGTATGGCTACACCGGCGCTGGAAAGTTGGTTAGGATTGCGCTGTAAATGTTATAATGGAGAATGCATGCAGAGTCTGACTTTAGTGAAATAGTGGAGAATTCCTGTGTTATGAGACTCAGGACCTGTTTCTGTGTCCTTATCTGTGGCAAACCTCTCCGGTCATAAATTGGAGAAGCGGGCCGAAGCAAGAGGTCTGAGTAAAGATTTACTTATAGAAAATAAAATTAGCAGGCAGTGGCTGAGAACACCAAGACAAGGTTAACTGGAAAATATAATTAAAACTTCTCATTTGCTCTAATAAAATACAATATTGACTTGGCTCTTCAAAAGCAGATTAGGCTGCTGACATAGTGGCAGTACAACAAACAAGATGGCTAAGCTCTTTAGTAGCAGAACAGAAAAATTAAAACTGGTTATGAGAAGAAGTCAAATACAATGAGTTTATTTAGGGCCATATAGAAATCATCCATATGAAGAAGTCCTTTCTTTGGAAAAAAAAAAAAAACCAACACTAGATCAGGGGTTCTCAACCCCTTCCCGGCCAAGTACCACCTCCGGCACCACTCTCATAAGAACATAAGAAGAGCCCTGCTGGATCAGGCCAAAGGCCCATCTAGTCCAGCTTCCTGTATCACACAGTGGCCCCACCAGATGCCTCAGGGAGCACAAGACAACAAGATACTTGTATCCTGTCACCACTCCCTTGCACCTGGCACAAAGAAAACCTACTCCTACAACCAGGAGGTTGCTTATCCCCATCATGGCTTGTAAACTGTGATGGAATTTTCCTCCATAAATTTTCTGCGTATCACCAGAAGTGACTGGCGATGACATCATAGCCAGTTCCGGGTTTTCAGAGGCCAGAAAATGCAGGTAGGAGGCTCTGGGCAGGTGGGAGGGCCCTTCTCAGCATTCCCGAGAGACTCAGCCAAAGGCAGGAGCCTCTCGAGAGTGAAAACATACCACTGTGTCGGAGAAGGGCTCCATTGGTCCTGCAGTCTGAGTACTACCAGCAGTCGGCCAAAATACCATTGAAATTACAAGTACCACTGGTTGAGAACCCCTGATCTAGATTATTTGACTTGTGACAAAACCGTTGGGTGTCAATCGTACAGCATTCAGGCATCTTTACAACATTCCCTAAAAGATGTGCTTGAAATACTGAATGAAGCTGCCCGTTCATGGATTGCTTCTCAAAGCTGTGGAAGGAACAAAGAAATACTGCTTTAGTTTAGAATTGCCAAAAACTTTGCCTAGAGCAAAATCCAAGTTGACTTTGGGAGGGTCCTGTTCCATCAAAACACCTGCAGGAATTCCAAGTTTTACTAAGATTAGTAACATGCATTAAAGGAGTTCACAGAACTCCAAGGAAGAAGAGGGGGCAACCAGTGGGTTACTCCTACATCTTCAGCCCAGTGGAGGATAAACTGAACTAGTAACACCTGCCACCTGCTGCCAGACATTTTCCTAGGGGCTATTTACTGTACATCAATGTTGCTGCAGCTGTAAGATCCACCAGCAATCCAATTGCTACTCTCCTGCTGCATCCTAGGGAGGGGAAGCTTTGGCAGGGAAAGGGGATTTTAAATCCCCTTACCCCTGAGTAAGCCTCTTGACCCACAACAGGTCTCCTCAGACTTGCACTAGGTCAGACTTGCGCTCCCCTAGGTCATTTGTTCCCTTGCCCGGGGTTAAGCCTCTGCCAGGGTGTAACATGGGTGAGGCCTGAGGGGCAGCTGAAGGGGGGCATAACCCTCAGGCCCCATCACCTAATGGCTACTGTCGCATTTGGCTCGAAACGCCATTTGCCTGTGTGCCCCTGTTCTCTCAACTATATCGAGGCTGGGAAGGGGATAGGAAATCGCTGCCAATACCGCCTTCTTCCCAGCTTGGATCTGCCTCCCTCCCCGCCCTGGTCTCCACCCCATTCTTCCCCCTCACAGCCCCATCCCCTGCACTGACTTACCGGCATTAGGGCTTTTCTTGGGTCCATTGGTGTGCAGTCATGGCCACTCACCGCTTGCAGCGGTGACCCAGCTGTGCTCTATGGCATGTGGCCTTTTGAAACAGCTGTAAAGCATGCTGGAAAGGAGAAATGCTGGAATTTTCAACACACATCTCTTTTCTCTCATGCACATTGGGTGTGTGTGTGTTGCTGAATACATGGAGGTCAGGGGACAGATTGACAGGCGCATTAATACTGGAGGTTTTCCTCCTGGCTCCTGGCTTTAGAAGTAGGTTTTCTCTGTGCCAGGTGCAAGGGAGTGATAACAGGAAACAGGTTATCTGGTTGGCTGTGTGCTCCCTGAGGCATCTGGTGGGGCCACTGTGAGATACAGGAAGCTGGACTGGATGGGCCTTTGGCCTGATCCAGCAAGGCTCTTCTCATGTTCTTACGTTCTTATGAGGTTAGTCAGCAGGCATAGCCCCACTTCCCCTCCATGCTCAATGAATTCGTGGAGGGTAAACTGGGAAACAAAAGCCTTGTGTGACCTTAGAGGCACCCATGAAAATGCCTATACATGATATGGGCTGATTAAGTACGCTTTCTCCTTGTGTTTTCTGAGCTGGGATGGGGGGAGTGGGAATCGTGCAAATAGAATCATCTAAGCCAGTGGTTCTCAAACATTTTAGCACCGGGACCCACTTTTTAAAATGACACTCTATCGGGACCCACCTAGCTTTACGAGATGCTCAAACATTTATCTCCCTATATTTAAATAAGCTTGCAAACTGCAGGAACTCTGCTGTTTGCAGGGCAGTTAGCCGCTATATCATTTTTGAATAGCCTCAGGGCTTGTGGCAATTATTTTATCTGATCTTTCCATCACCTGGGACCCACCAAAAATCAGGTCACGACCCACCAAGCGGGTCCCGACCCACAGTTTGAGAAACACTGATCTAAGCCTCCACCTGTGTCACATTTTTCTTTTGGTGCATGGTGGTGGAGGGGGCACAAGTCTACCACACAAATTGCATCACTCCCCACTTAACCGCATGAACTGGACCTTTGACTCTCTGTTCCACATACATGCACTTTATTTATTTTAGGGGATTTCTACCAAATGGTCATTTTGGCTCATTATGTTGAACATTGTGCTAAAATGTCAGGGGTTCTCAACCAGTGGTACTAGTACCACTAGTGGTATGTCAGCCAACTGCTGGTGGTACTCGGACCGCTGGACCACCAGAACCCCGCTCTGACACAGCACCTTTGGTAGTGCGTTTTCGCTTCTGAGAGGCTCCTGCCTTTGGTCGAGCCTCTCAGGAATGCTGAGAAGGGCACTCCCACCTGCCCAGAGTCTACTACCTGCGTTTTCTGGCCTTCAAAAACCTTGAAACCCGGAAGTAACTGGTGATGATGTCATCGCCAGTCTCTTCCGGTGGTACGCAGCAGGAGAGCGGCGGTGGAGGTGGTACTTGGCCAGGAAGGGGTTGAGAGTACCTGTGCTAAGTTAAACAGCATTTGTTGAATGCACTCCTACATCACTTTTCCCTTTCTTACAAACGCATATCGGTGTTGAAAAGACCAACTTTAATTTAAGGCTTCCCAAGCACAACAGCGCAACCTTGGCGCATGCAATTTTAATATACAAAAAGTCGTATTGCAATGGTGGCGATCGATTGAGATGTTCACTGGGGCATGGAATAAATTTGGGAATGGTTCATATTTTAAAGGCTGAGATCTTAAATCACAGCCTGGCCCTGCTTGAGGATAATGCATTTCTCAAGCTGCCCTTTACCATATATATATCCAATAGATCCCTTGCCATTTCTAGAAATCCATGCCCAATGCTGTGGAGCGGATTATTTCAGAAACTCGAGGCTGTTTTTTTGCTCGTCTGTAGTTTCTCCCCATCAGAGGCTAAGGTGATGTGTGCCTTTATGACATTTATTTTGGCTGCCAATTGCCTCCCTTGTGGCTTGTTTGAAAAGCTGTGGTTCACAGCAGAGGTGTGAGGACCTTGGGTAGTTTTTGTTATTGAAATGCGATGCTATGCGACGCTGGAACTAGGGCAGATATTGCAAAGCAATGCAATCCTATTGTTTGCCTCTTTGCTCGACAGAATACACAATACAAAGGGAACTCATCTGAGGCAGTTTGTGTGTATATGGATTTTAAATGAGAGGTATACTCAGTCAGGAGACACATTTTATGCCAATGTCCACCACATGAACATGAAAGGACAAACTACATATGATAAATGCAAGGTTCAGCTCTGCATTTTTGAAAAAAAAAAAAAAGCTTAAACAGGAGCTACAGCGAGTGGCTTAGTGGTTAAGATGCTAAACTGTAGACCAGAAGGTCGGTAGGACAGCAGTTCAAGACCCGAGTGGCGCATGACGGAGGGAGCTCCAATCTCCTGTCCCAGTTCCTGTTAACCTAGCAGTTCGAAAGCAAGAAATTGCAAGTAGATAAATAGGTACCGCTGGGGTGGGAACAGTGGTGTAACTAGAGTGGAGCGGAGACAAATAGTTCTGCAAGACTCCATTACACCGGAGTCAGCGGCCCCTCCCCTTTGCTGTTGGAGCCATTCCGGCAGTGACAGGGGAGTGTCCTGCATGTTGCTGTTGCTGCCAGAATGGCTCCAACAGCAAGGGGGAGGGGCCGCTGACTCCGGTGTAACAGAGTCTTGCAGAACTACTTGCCTTCGCTCCACCCTTGTTACGCCACTGGGTGGGAAGGTAACAGCGTTCCGTTAGTCATGCTGGCCACTTGATCACGGAAGCGTCTTTGGACAGTGCTGGCTCTTTGGCCTTAGAAATGGAGATGAGTACTGCACCCTAGAGTCGGACACGACTGGCTTTCAAGGGGCATGTTGCCTGACAAGTCTTTTGATTCCTTTCATTAAGGTGTAAAGTGTGTTTTGCACATTCACATACATACGTGGCGATGGATGCCTGCCAGGAGACATGACACATCCTGGCAGCTTCCTGACTTGGAGTACACAAAGTTGCTGGCGACACCAGAGAAAGGTCTCCAGCTATAGTCGTCTTCACCAACTCCATGACCAAATTCAACCAAGGAGTCCCTGCTAATGAAGTAACTGGCCCCAGAGATTGTCACAAGTTCTTTGTTGCACCCTTAGGAAAGTGCAAAACGATAGTAGCACCCATTTAAGCACACCAGTTGAAAATCGCTGGGTTAAGGGGTTGGATGTTGAGCAGGTTGATGTAGGTTCAAATCCCTGTTCAGCTACGATGTTTCCTGGATGACCTTGGGCCAACTGCTGTTTTTTAGCCTAGTGTACCTAGTCAGGCTATTGTGAAACTAAAGAAGGGGCCATGCACATCCTTAAGCTTTTTAGTGGGAGGCTGCAGTTAAAATGTTATTAATAATATAGGAATTGCTCTTAACTGTTTCAGTTGGAAAATCTTGTGATCTTGAACTAAGGAGAAACACAAAGTTCCATGTTTGTTCTTTTATTGTAATATCTTACCCCCCCCCCCCCAAAAAAAAAATCCAGCCTGGGAGTTGATATATATATATATATATATCCCCAGTCTTTATTATCCTAATTAAGACTCATATTTATTATTAACACTACAAGGGGAACAGTCACTTAGGAGTCTGTGCTGATGTTCTTGAAAAAAACAGAGGCCCTGCAACTCTTTTTGAAGCTTGTTTTCATTCCACTAGGAAAATTGCCCTGTTGGATAAGTTTGCTTTACACAAAATGAGAACTGTTTCTTCTTCCATTATTTGAAGTTCAAATTAAGCCTCATGCTCATTATCAAAGTCTCTTTTCACAGCTGAGCCCTTTGAGAGAGCTCAGAGCTCTTCTCTGTCCATCTGCTTGGTCAAGGATATTCCCCACAGAAATGGAGGTCAGCATTAACCCAGTGCTTGAAGGATGGGGGAATAGATGGTAGGGCTCTTAATTAAATCCAAAAGCCCCCCAAACTACCCTCAGTTTTCGCCAAATCATCCCCTCCCATAGCTTTATAACAGCTCGATCCTATGGTGAATCGGATTGCCATGCAGAACCCATTATGACAGCAGAACTGACTTCCACTGTCGTAAAATGGCTGCCAATGGAGCATGCAGTGAGAGTACTGCCGCAGTGCCGCATTATGTGAGCACTGTTGCAGGAGGCCGCAGCACTGCAGCCTTGCCACCAGACCCACCGTGTCCACCGGAACAGGTAAGGCAGTGGTGAAGGCGGAGGGTGAGCAGGGAAGGAGCAGACTGGGGGCAAAACTGGGTGGGATGGGGAGAGGAGCAGGGTGCAGGAAGGTGGTGCATGGGGGTGGATCTGGCAGCAATGGCGTGTGCCGGATCCCCTCCCCTCCTTTTTTAAGCTTCCTGTCCCTTTCCTCTCCATGGACATACGCCACCAAAAGTGATGGTGTATATTCAAAGAGACTCATAGGTGGCCTCAGGGCTTACCAGGAGGTAAGTATAAACGTTTATACTTTGAATGCAGTGCATGCCTTTTTGGTGAATCAGCAGGGGGGGATAGAAAATAGCAGAGGTGTAACTGGGTCCGTTGGCGCCCGGTTCAGGGATGGAATTGGTGCCCCTAGAGCTCCAGGGGGGTGGGCGCCGCGCTCCGGGGGGGGTGGGCGCCGTGCTCCGGGGGGGTGGGTGCCGTGCTCCGGGGGTGGGGGCGACCCGGTGGGACCCTGCACCGGGCACCCCCCCCAGCGCGGACCCGGCCGGCTTACCTCCATCATGCCGTTCCCGTCCGGCTGGCCGGCCGTTTAGCAAGCGCCGGCCACGCTGCAGCCAGCAGCACAGCAGGCCGGCGCATAGGAAGTGACGTCTGCTGCCCCCTCCTTCAATTCTCCTCCTCTCGTCGGAGAGCGCAGAAGTGAGTGACAGTTCGTCCCCACCCGCCCCCTCCTTAATTTCCCTGACTCGAGTCCTTGACTCGAGTCCCTGACTCCCTGACTCGAGTCCCTGACTCGAGTCCCTGACTCTTTGACTCGAGTCTTTGACTTGAGTCCCTGACTCGAGTCTGGCGCTGCGCCCCCGCAGCGGTGGGCGCCTGGTTCAACTGAACCACGCGCTCCACCCTAGTTACGGTACTGGAAAATAGGATTGGGCCCTAAGGCTGAAATCCTATATACAGTTTCCTGGGAGTAAAACCCTGCTAAACACAGTGGAACTTACTTCTGAGTAGATGCATAGGATTGCACTGTAAGAGCTTTATCTATGGGGGCCAGCACCAAATCTAAGGGTCTTGTAATCTGAGCACAGGACCAGCCAAAGCCTAAGGAATATAGATTTTGACCTGGAAAGTCTTGGTGGAAATGCAAAGATCTCTGCCCTTGAATAGAAATTGCACAACTGAACTATGGTATCCTTAATGGATTTCTGCCCAGGGAAACTTCTAAGGCAGAAGATTCCACACCCCATTCCATTGTGTGTTTTTTTTTAAATTAAAAGTGAAGATAAAACTGGATAGCCCCAAAGAAGCCATCATAAGCTCCCTAGAGCAAGTTGCAAATATGATCAAAAGATTCAGATTCAGTGACATCCTGCATACTTCTCAGTTTATTTAACTGTTAAAAATGCTACAAATAGACACAGAACCACCAATTAAGAGCAATAGGGACAGAAGAGTTTGCCTCAGGCAGGAGAGCTGCCGTCTTGTAAGCCCGAAGACTTGAGAAGTTCGAGACACGCTGCTGACAAAAAGCTGTGAAAGCCTCCAGGAGGAGAGATAAGAGCTCCCAGCTGCGTTGGTGGAGTGTGGGAGGCGCCAGCCAGCAGAATTGTCAGACTGTAAAAAGGATACCACCTGGAAAGTAGACGTTCATGAAAGATTGGACATTTATATATTGTAAAAAAACCCATGGGGGATTAGGACAGCCTGCCCACGTACACCGCCTTGGATTAAAGTCAGAGGAGAAATTCAATGACCAAGAAAGGCGGTATATAAATACTGTATATTGTTGTTGTTGTTGTTGTTGTTGTTGTTGACTACTTGAACCAAGAGACATGGGACTTGAGTTGAGACTTGGAGTCAGAGACATGATCTACATCCCTGCTACTGCCATATCTTCAATCCTAAATGAAATCAAACCTGACTGTTCCCTGGAAGGTCAGGTACTGAGGCTGAAACTCAAATATTTTGACCACCTAATGCGAAGACTCTGATGCTGGGAAAAATTGAAGGCAAAAGGAGAAGGGGAAGGCCAAGGATGAGATGGTTAGACCGCATCACCGATGCAACGAACATGAAAATGAGCGAACTCAGGAAGATAGTGGAGGACAGGAAGGCCTGGCGGGATATGGTTCATGGGATCACGAAGGGTCAGACATGACTTAACAACTGAACAACAACAACAAACTGCCATATCTGATCTGGGAACCTCCCCGAGAGACATAGTGTGCTTTACATCACGATTTGCCCTGCTGCCTTCCACAGTACAGCAGTAACATCTGCTACATCAACACAATCTCAGTGCTTAGCCAAACTCAGAAGCTTCTCAGCTTGGGAAGCGGCTGTGCTACTATCTGCATCTGTGACTCTGATTTTTACCCATCAACCTCTAATTGATCAATTATTTTCTCCAAAGAGCGATTAGCTCCTACAGAATGATTATTTAAGGCAGATAAATGGATGTCCTCCACGAAGAAATGAATGGCTTGATGATCAATTCCTCACTTCACTAAACTAATAGCCCGGATTTTTCAATTGTAAATTTTCATTCTCTCTCTCTCTCTCTCTCTCTCTCTCTCTCTCTCTCTCTCTCTCTCTCTCTCTCTCTCAAGCAGCATTGTAAAATAACGTGATGGACTGAGTGAATTAACAGGTTGCTGCCAAGCAATCTTTCTCAGAGAATTATATAAGCAGTTTTAAGAAATCTTATGTCCCAGCACAATGCATATTATGGAGGGGAGGATGAGGACGTGTACATTAAATAGAAGCATTTGTGTGCATAATTCATCTCTAGCTCCTTTGAGATGTTACATGCTGTAAGGGAAGACAGTGGGCAAAACAGGCACAGGGCCTATTGGTTAGCGACAGCACCCACCTCCCCGCTCCTTGCTTCCCCCTTTCATACGGGATAAACTGAGATGAAACTGAGGAAAGGTAGTTTTGTAAAGCGATCTTGAATATCCAGGTTTAAAAGCCATGTAAAAAGCAGTTACAATAAAAAAACAAGTCCAAAAACACTGACGTTTTAAAAATGATTTAAAGTTAAAAACAGTCTTAAAAGCAGTCTTTTAAAAACAAGTCACACGTTAGCAAAGTTTATTACGTTTCCTCCGCAAATCTACGGACCTCTTCAGATGAGCAGGAAAGTTGTAAGATATTGACATCTGACATCTATCTGACATCTTACAACTTTCCTGCTCATCTGAAGAGGTCCGTAGATTTGCAGAGGAAACGTAATGAACTTTGCTAATGCGTGACTTGTTTTTAAAAGACTGCTTTTAAGACTGTTTTCAACTTTAAATCATTTTTAAAACGTCAGTGTTTTTGGACTTGTTTTTTACTTGTTGTAACTGCTTTTTACATGGCTTTTAAACCTGGATATCCAAGATCGCTTTACATTGTAACAAGCCATCAAGAAAACTTTCAAAGGTAGTTTTCTTAATCACCACCCAAAAATAGAAAGCTATCTTGGAAAAGCCTCCCTCCCAGGTTAATAAAGACCCCCCAAATCTAGTGGGGACCCCTAAATCCAGCCAGTAGTGGCATGTGGGCAGTCTGGTAGACTTAGCAAAGTGTCTTCAGTCCTGAACTGAGACAGTAAAAGAAGTTTGAATGAGGAGTAACAATGGGATTAGCAGCCATACTTAGGAGGGAAGAAGCCTTGATTGTTAAAATCACATACACAGTGTAATCTTGTGTAACCTTGCACCGGTGTAACAGTAGATGCACCGGTGTAACAGCAAATGCACCAGTGTAAGTGCACTTACACTGGCATAAGTGCACTTACACCGGTGCATCTACTGTTACACCAGTGCAAGGCTACACAGGATTGCGCTGTAAAACAGTAAACATTGACTTCAAAGGTTTGAAGCCAATGAAGCCTTTGAAGGCAATGTTTACTGTTTTAATGTGATTTTAACAATCAAGGCTTCTTCCCTCCCAAGCATGGCTATTAATCTCATTGGTACTCCTCATTCGATCTCTGTTACCGCTGGCCATGATAACTTTAATTCATACTTAAAATAAGTTTATTAAAAGGCTAAAAAAATCAAAACAATGGAAGGAAAGATACATAAGATAAAAACAAGGCACTGCTATCTAGGCAAGAGGCACTTTTTCAATTGGTGCTCCTCTTACATTTAGCAGGGGGAGAGTAACTGCTCCCCTTTCACCCCAGCACAGTTTCTTTTCTGGTGGCTGTTTGCTGGTGGTGTTCTGCATCTTTTTTTAGATTGTGAGCTCTTTGGGGACAGGGAACCATTTAATCATTTGATTTTGTCTGTAAACCGCTTTGTGAACTTTTTGTTGAAAAGCGTTATATAAATACTGTTGTTGTTGTTGTTGTTGTTGTTGTTGTTGTTGTTACTATTATTATTACTATTATTATTACTATTATTATTAATAATACATTAGCAGAAAAAGAAAAGGGGGAGCAGGAAAGATTGGCATGGATGCTAAAAAGTAATTGGCACCAGGATGGTGTAGTGGTTTGGGAGTCGGACTTAGACCTGGAAGATCCAGGTTCAAATCCCCGCTCAGCCACGAAGCTTCCTGGGTGACCTTGGGCCAGTCACTATCTCTCAGCCCCACCTACCTCACAGGGTTGTTGTGAGGACAAAAAAGAGGGGAGGAAATATACACCACTCTGAGCTCCTTGGAGGAAGGGTGGTATAAAAAAATGTGAAAAATAAAATAAATAAATAAATAACAAAACCATAGCCCCGTGTGCTATTTCGGGGCACTGTCCCTCCCCTAATTACTCAGGCTGTTCTAGTTCCTGGTTGTGGCCCTGACACTTGCAGCAAGGTGAGTCGGTGAGCTCTCATGACGCATCAGGTGCTTCCAACATGGGCCCTCACAAGGAACATGTTGATGCCCCTACTTTTTGCAATCTGTGAGCATTAACCAGGTTTCACCTGTAAGACTGGATACTGGGGTTCACCTGAGTTTCCTGAATTTTGAACTCCTGGAAATCAGGTGGACTTCACAGTGCAATGAGCTGGCTCCAAGCAACGGCGTGGTTTTGTTTTGGTGGTCTACCAATTGGGTGGAGAAGAAGCAGCTGCTCAAACCGTCTTTGAATCATTCAACAGCTCCTTCAGGATACGGAGGCATCACAGAAACCTCTAGAGTGCCCGATCAGGTGAAAATCAGAGCTCTTTATCACATATACAATCATAGTACATGTGGCAAGCATTGCCCCTCCCTACTGCTATCTGTGTACATCAGAACATCTGAATAGAGCACTTGGGCATAGCTGTACTTGCAGAGAGCTCACGATGGGAAATCCTAAAAAGGGTGTACATAGGACGGCTCTGTTCATATAATGAAAATATATGTTAGAAATGGAAAGTTTAGAAAAAATCTAAATAAAATGGTCCCAGGTATTCAGATGCAAATGTATGGAAATGTATTTGATGGAGGAATTGATTAATCAATTAACACTCAAGCAATTGCTTGACTACATTTTAAAAAAATAGTGACAGGCTATAGCCCTATTCATTATCTAGAAGCACTGTCTAAAGCATTTCTAAATGGAAACTTAATAGGAAATCTGACCCACTTTACTGCCATGCCCTCAATTCTTGATATATGCAGCGTTCTGAACAGCTCTTGCTGATATTACATTTGGCAGGATATGCACAGTCTGATTAGATTGATGGTGAAAGCTGCAAGGATTCCATGTGCCTCCATCCTCCTCCTGCTTGGGCTGAGGAGACGAAGAGAGAGAGAGGAGATGGTGGGCTGCACTGGGCTCACTAGCGTCGCTGCAGAGGGGGCAGAGCTCTAAGTTCCGCCGAGGGTCCGACCCTCCATTACACCGGAGCACGAAGCGGCCCTGCCCCCTCACCTTCGGAACCATTCAAGGCGGTGAACACAGTGCTTTCACTGCCTTGAGTGGTTCCGAAGGCGAGGGGGCGGGGCTGCTTCATGCTCCGGTGTAACGGAGGGTCGGAGCCTCGGTGGAACGTAGAGCTCCGGCTCCCCTGCAGCGACGCCAGTGACTGGGCTCAACCAACAATAGCCCCGTGTGAGGACGTTGATTGGGGAGGGGAAGCATAAGAACATCAAAAGAGCCCTGCTGGATCAGGCCAAAGGCCCATCTAGTCCAGTTTCCTGTATCTCACAGTGGCCCAACCAGATGCCTCAGAGAGCACACAGCCAATAAGATAACCTGTTTCCTGTTGTCACTCCCTTGCACCTGGCACAGATAACCTGTTTCCTGTTGTCACTCTCTTACACCTGGCACAGAGAAAACCTACTTCTAAAGTCAGGAGGTTGTTTGCGGCTTGTAACCTGTGATGGTCTTTTCCTCCAAAACTCTTTTAAAGGCATCTAGGCCAGGTGCCATCACCACATCCTGCAAGCAAACCCAGCATAACTGGCCCCGTTAATTCTCCAGTGCCCTGGGACTAGTCACTCTAAGGGAGTCCATAGCTCAGTGGTAGAGCAGCTATTTTGCACGTACAAAGTCTCAGGTTCAATCCTTAGCAATTCCACTATAGGATCTTATGGAGAAGAACTGGAAGAGAGACCTTAGAGCACCACTGCCTGTCAATCAAAGTAAACAGGACTGGGTTCATCTAGACATGGAAGAAGGCAGCTTCCAACATCCACATGTGCGGACATCAGTCACAGCTGCCAGGAATCCTAAGACTAATGTACACATGCTAGACATGAGATGGGTTGATTTCTTCTCGTGCACTATTTCCAGTGATGATATTATTATTATCATTATTATTATTATTATTATTATTATTATTATTATTATTATTATTATTATTATTATTAACAGTATTTATATACCGCTTTTCAACACAAAGTTCACAAAGCGGTTTACAGACAAAAATCAAAAGATTAAATGGCTCCCTGTCCCAAAAGGGGACAAAATGGCTCCCTGTCACAATCTAAAAAAATGGCTCCCTGTCACAATCTAAAAAAGATGCAGAAGAACACCAGCAAACAGCCACCAGAAAAGACACTGTGCTGGGGTGAAAGGGGGGCAGTTACTCTCCTCCTGCTAAATATAAGAGGAACACCAATTGAAAAAGTGCCTCTTGCCCAGTTAGCAGGGATATAGACTTGAGTCTAATGACTCGGACTCGAGTCGGACACAAGTCGCGTCAATGACTTGACTCGGTCTTGACTCGGTGATTGTAAAAGACTCGAAAGACTCGACTCGAGACGTGGAGCCTTTTACGACACGTCGAATTTTATTCAGGTTTAAACCCATTTCCCCCATTAAATAGATAGGGACTCGCAACCAAAAACTCAGGACTTGGGAGCAAAGACTTGGGACCTGACTTGAGACTTGGACCCAGACCCAGAGATCTGATCCACATCCTTGACTATTTCTGACTCAATAGTGGAGAGCCCCTGGCTGCTCTTCCCAAATTGCCTCCTCAGCACATCAAGTCTCCTTTTACAGAGCCCTCATGGTCCAGGGCTTGGCTCGCAGCGGCTCTTCAGCCTCTCAGGTAGAGACCTTTCCCAGCCCTGCCACCTGAGACCCTAACAGCCCGGTCCAGCGGCACAATTGCATCCTAAAAGCAGCCTAAATGCCTTAGGCTGAAGTTAGGACGGAATTGTGACGTTGAGGCCGAATTTGTGCTGCAATTGTGATGGACATAGGACGGGTTTAGGAAAGTTGACCAATTCCATCCTAAGTTCGGCCGAAGAGCTATTCCGTCCTAAGTTTGGCCTAAAAGTGGGTGTGTCGGGGACGTGTCGGGGGCGTGACGGGGGCGGTTATGAATTTGGGTTGGATTCCAGACACTGGAGAGCTCCGACACGCCCCCTCGAGCACAGAAACGGACCAAAATTTAGGACGACCAAAAAGGTGGTCACAAATTTGAGGAGACCCATAGGAGCCATTTTACCTTACACACTCCAGCCCTCTCCTGAAAAGTTCTGACACCCCACTCCCCAGTTAGGCCAGAGTTAGGATGGAATGGCTGCGGCACAACTCTGGAACCGGACACAGATAGTTTCCCTATCAGCTCCCAGCCGCACCCAGCCTCTTTCCCACAAAAGCCCAGCCCTAGCCCTCCATTCTCTCTCTCTCTCTCTCTCTCTCTCTCTCTCTCTCTCTGAGCATGTGGCATGGGGTTCTGTCCCCCAGCAGCCACAAAGTGGGACTTTGTTGGTGGAGGGCAAAATTCACAAACACCCCACTTCTCTCTTCTCTTCTCCTCTCTCCTCTCTGCCCCCCTCAAGGGCAGAGAGGGCTGTTCTGGCTGTGGCCAACCTGTTTACAGCTGTGCCTGGGCAGCTGTCTCCATGCAAGCATTTGCTAACCCATGTCTTTCTCCCAGCCTCTCACCCCCCCCCACAGGCAACAACACCAGCAGGTAAGAGCAGGGTCTGAGATGACATGTGTTATGACTTCTGTCTGTTCATGCCAATATATGTTTGACTTCAGCCTGTCTCTGCCATTATGTAGTACTTCTGCCTGTGTAAGCCATTATGTAGTACTTCTGCCTGTGTATGCCATAATGTTGGAATTCTGCCTGTATTTGCCTTTACGGTGAACGTCTGCCTGTATGCACACATAGATATGATAGCTGCCTCTTTACCAATGTGTCCTCTGATAGCTGCCTGTCACCATGTGAGCAGAGAAATATGTGTTTGAGTACATGAGCCATGCCTGTTCACAAAGGCTTGTTCACTAACCTGCAGCCTTGCCCCCACAGGGTCTACAGCAGGTGAGTTATGAAAGGCTAGCCATGTATGTAACCCTACAGTTGTGCTGTGTTTTCTCTCTTTCACTTTTGTCTTTTGCAGGATCATGCCCTTCTGACGTCCAGGTAAGCTCCTCACACTGTGACATGCTCGTTATACCTAGCAGCTGTGTAATTTGATCTCTCCCTGCAGGCTTTTGCAACCTACACACTGGCTTGTCTTCAATGGGGACTGCTACCACACACCAGCTGACATGTAACTCCCCCTTGTTTATTGTCTCCCCAGGAACGTCCACTACCACCTACCTTCCTGGGAGCACCCCTGGGGCTGCAGTCTGGTTGCCCCACTGTCCTTTGCCTCGATGCTGCCAGAGGTCAGGGAGCCAGCCCTGCAACCCTCCCCAGCTGCCGCCGCCGCCGCCGCCGCTGCTGCTCCACCTCCCTGGCTGTCGTACTAGCTGTCGCTCCCCTTTCTATGGAGCAGGCTGTGGTGCCACAGGGGAAGAACCTGCATCTCCAGGTCCATGGGGCACGTGTGCTGCTGCTGCTTTCAGATTGGCTGCTCTGACTACCCCTGGCAGCCTCGCCTGGCCATCTCTGCTACCATTCCAGAACAATAAAGATGCCCCTCGGGCAGAGCCCCCTTGTGCCCAATGTTACACAAGCATTGCCCCCACACACATAGACAGCCCGCAGCACACAAGCCCCTGCATGAATCCCATCCAGGGACTGCCACTTCCTTCCCAGGGAGAACACAGCAGGGGGGCTGCCAGACCCTCAGGGCTCGGAGGGGAGAGGGGAGTTGGGGGGCCTCTCAGGCAGGCAAACAATGACAGGCGACACGGCGCCCATACTGGATCTGCTCGCAGCCACTGCGTCCGTGGAGAGCCCTTTCGGCAACCGGGACACACCCACACCCACGGTCCGCCCGTCATGGTGTCCGTTCCGCCCACGGTCCGCCCATCATGGCGTCCGTTCCGCCCATGGTCCGTCTGTCATGGTTCCGCCCACGGTCCGCCCGTGTCAGTGTGGCTTCCGCCCAAGGTCCGTCTGCATAAGAGGCGCCCATTTCTGCATTGCCTTCATCTGCGAAGTGACCCCTGTGTCCCTATTGGTCTCTGCAGTCCCCTCTTCCTGTATCCCTCTCCCACCAGCCTTGTTGTCTGTCTGTCTGTCTCTGACCCACCCGTGCCCCTCCCCAGCACCCACTGTATGCCTGTCTGTGTGTCTGCCTCCCCTCCCACTCCCTGATTATGGAAGCTGGCAACCCCCCACCCCGCCAGAGCGCCTGCCGCGAGGCACCGATGTCGCCCCATCTGGGGGCGTGATGAGCTGCGTGAGCCCTTCTCGCTCGCAGCAGACAAGCCCAAGGCATCTCTCGGTCTTGGCCGGGGCACAGAGCAGAAAGCACGCCGGGATGCCTTCTTTGTGGGCATTGCCACGGCCCTGGAGCCCCAGGGCTTCAGGCAGCGCATGGGCGAGTCATGTCAGAGGCGGGTCCAGACATCCTGAGACCCCCCCTTGTGTGTGACGTTCCCACCCCCCTCCTTCCCTTCTCCCCCCCCGCTCCCCCCCCATGAATCCCACGTGCAGCCTCAACGTGGCTTGGGGGTGGCTACCCCTTCTGCAGGAGGGAGGGGACAGTCACTCTCCCCTGCAGCAGGTGGCTAATGCACAGGGTGCCCTGTGGCGGCTGGCACAGGCACATCGCTCACCTGTCACCTGCCCTGCGCCTGCCCCATGACTGGCGCAACCCCCATGCCTGCGGTCGGCCCCTTTGCGACCGGGCTGCGACAGACACTGCGGCAGCTGCCATGGATGGACACTGGCACATGCAGACAGAGGCCTGTACATGCACAAGCCAGACGCCTAGCCTGGAGAGCCTGCCTGCCTGGGAGGTAAGTGTTGCCTGGATCCTGGGGTGGTGTTGGCCCACATAAACGTCAGCCTGCCTATCTCAGTCATAACTCAGGCCTAACTCAGGCACAAATTATGCCAAACGTAGGCCACTCTTAGGCCAGATTTGCGGAGGAGTTGGGCTGGACCGGGCCCTGAGGATCACATCTGGAGCCATCTGCATGCAAAGCATATTTTCTGGTACTGAGCCATTGGCCTCTCCTTTTCGCCTTGCAGATGGTCAAGGTTGCTGCTAGCATTGAGATGCTATCTGTGTGTTCTTACATATAAATCAGGGTCATTGCAAAGTATTCTCCCTCTTGCCCAGCTTCTACAGCACTCTTGCCAGATTGTCATGGACTTGGACCCAGTTAGAACAACCACAAACCCTCTCAACAATTCCTTGGAGACAGCAAACACCTTACAGGAATACAAGCATTACAAATTTTATTTCCACGCTTGTGATCAAGGTTAAGTACTTCGGTATAGGATAATTCACTAAAGGCCCTGCAGTCCCTCAGGAGTGGGGGGAAAGGGAAAGGACTGTGTTTTCTGTTGTGCCTCTTTATGATTGCTTAAAGTATGTGCTTCATATTCAAAGCAAATGTTAGTCTCTTACCATATGCATGCTTTATCTGTTGTTGGGTTTTCGATGTTTACATGCTGGAATTTAATGTATTTGCTCAGCATTTCAGGACGCCAAGTGTTTCTATATATGCCTCATTGCTTCTTCAAAGTCTTTGCTATCGTAGCGAATGACATTTGAAGTTTCAGCAGACCTAGTTTCTTCCTCATCTGCAAGAAAACCCTCACTTAAGATGCCTTAACCCACAGCCACCAGGAAAGCCTCTCTAAAAAGATCTGGCTTTCCTGCACCAGCACACGCGTCTGGGTGACATCTCCCCTTTAATGGAGCACTTGACTACAAGTCCTTAGCCAGGCAGCGCAAGGTGACTAATGTGCTGCAGGAACTAGAATTCCGGGAGTGCAGGGTACTTTATGGCGGTGCAAAAGTCGGGCCACTGTCACACACTGCCAGGCTGCTGCTGCAAATGGCAAGAGGTGCAGCGGCCCTGGGAGGCTCTGCAGGCGCCAGTAAGTTGGCGGCAGGGTGAGCCGTGGGCAGGGAAGGGGGAATTCATCTGTGGAACTCCTTGCCACAGGATGTGGTGATGGCACCTGGCCTAGATGCCTTTAAAAGGGGTTTGGACAGATTCATGGAGGAAAAGACGACCACAGGTTACAAGCCATAAGCAACCTCCTGGCTTTAGAAGTAGGTTTTCTCTGTGCCAGGTGCAAGGGAGTGACAACGGGAAACAGGTTATCTTGTTGTCTTGTGCTCCCTGAGGCATCTGGTGGGGCCACTGTGTGATACAGGAAGCTGGACTAGATGGGCTTTTGGCCTGATCCAGCAGGGCTCTTCTTATGTTCTTATGTTCTAATGGGACTTACTCCCAGATGAGTGTGTATAGGATTGCACTGAAACAGACAAAGCAGTAATCTGAGGAAAGGGTAATGAAGGCAGCCAAATTCTGGGGGGGGGGGGATGACGACGACACACACATTGATTTGAGTAGCAGAGTCTTGAGCTTTGCCCAAGAATTTGGGGAGGACCCCTTGGGGAGCTTCCCAAACTCTGGAAAGGATCCAGAATGACCTCCATGACACTTGGCCTCACGATTTTATTTCAGTTTGTTATTTTTAAAACTTATATCCCACCACAAGGCTCAATGGACCCCTCAGGGTAGTTTACAACATGAAAACCATAACACACAATAAAACCAAGCATAAAATGGTAACATTAGAATGCAGTTAAACACATCTGAAAAACACATCTCAGGCGCATGACGTACTATTAAGTACAGTAATTCACCCATTGCCTCAGTGCTCAAATTATGGGGAAAAGGTAGGATGAACCTTCGTGAAATCCGCAAATTCTGCCCTGTCTCTCCCCACCCCTGATGTCTGCCAAACCATGCCTCCATAGCCTTCTATCATTTACCGTATTGGTCTGAGTATAAGACTCACTTTTTTCTCCTAATTTAAGTTTTTAAACTAGGGGTGCGTCTTATAATCAGGCTGTTGCAATTTAATGCCAGTGATTTAATTATTTTTTTTAATTTAAGGGTGCGTCTTATAATCAGGTGCGTCTTATACTCGGGACAATACGGTATATCCTAGTTTTGTTCCATGATGGAATGCAAGGTGGTAGGTGTATATGGGGCTCACGACTACCCTGTTTTCCCGAAAATAAGACAGGGTCTTATAATAATTTGGGCTCCAAAAAACACGGTAGGTCTTATTTTCAGGGGAGGTCTTATATTTATGAGTGCCGGCACAAATCATGCAAAAATGATGGTAGGTCTTACTTTCGGGGAGGTCTTATTTTTAAGGAAACAGGGTACCCACTCAGGTGCTGACCAGACCTAGAGCTGCTTAGCTTCAGCAAAGCAGCTGCATCCTCTATTCTCACCCATGCCCACAACTAAGGGGTCCATGAGAAAAGGTAAGGGGACCAGCCCCTCCCTCCACCCACTGTAATTTGAGTGATGCACCTACTTGCCTGCCCAAACCAAAAGGCATCATCTACCTTCCTAAAACATGAAATAACTTGATGCTCAGGAAGCTACGGTCGATCCTAGAACAGTTGGGAGGATGAGCCAGCAAAACAATTCAGTAGGTCTAGTTTATTTCCAAGCTGGATCAATGAGGGTCACTCATCCCTAGTAATAACTCAACAATTACTGGCTCCCATTCTTGCCTTCTCTCATTTATTCCTGTGCCTTCTATCAAATTGCTCTCATGTCT